>OZ023169.1:6395894-7103394 GCA_963678695.2 Diplodus puntazzo
CATCACCACTACAACCACAGAGACAAGTGAAGTAAAAAATTTCCACGGAATCAGAAAGGATGTCACCGCTACTGAGTTGCTTGAATCAAAAATCATCGATGCCAACCTCTACAAAGATCTTAGTGCTGGAAAAGTCACAGTGACAGAAGTAAGTGAAATGGAATCAGTACGTAAGTACCTAGAGGGAACTAACTGCATCGCAGGGGTGTACCTACAGTCCACCAAAGAGACAATGAGCATCTATGAAGCCAAAAGCAAAGGCCTGCTGACTCCTGGTACTTCTCTGGTTCTGCTGGAGGCCCAGGCGGCCACTGGCTTTGTTATCGACCCTGTAAACAACAAGAAACTTTCTGTAGAGGAATCTGTGGCTCAAGGAGTAGTGGGCAGTGAGTGGAAAAACAAACTGCTTTCAGCAGAAAGAGGAGTTACAGGATACAAAGATCCCTACACTGGAAACACAATTTCTCTGTTCCAAGCCATGACAAAAGATCTAATTGTCAAAGATCATGGAATTCGTCTCCTTGAAGCGCAAATTGCCACAGGAGGTATAATTGATCCAGTGTACAGCCACAGAGTGCCTGTACAGGTGGCATATCAAAGAGGTTACTTTGATGAGGGAATGAACCAGATTCTGTCTGACCCTGATGATGACACTAAGGGTTTCTTTGACCCCAACACTCAAGAGAACCTCACCTATCTCCAGCTGGTTGAGAGGTGTGTCACAGATCCCATTACAGGTCTTAGTCTACTGGTCATTGTGAAGAAAGGAGAGTTTTACTTCTTTGTTGATGAGGCAACAAAACTCATTCTGAAATCTACAACAACAACCAAAGCAGGAGGGAAATACCGAGGAACAACAGTTTCTCTGTGGGATCTGCTCTACTCCAAACACATCACAGAGGAGAAGAGGAGAGAACTTGTGCAGCAGTACAAGTCTGGATCAATCACAATTGAACGCTTCATGGAAATCATCCTGACAATCATTCAGAAGCAGACCACCACAACCTCATCGTCATCACTTGTCACATGCCTACCACCAGAAACAAAAGTGGACAGCAGCAAAACCAAAACTACCATCACCACTACAACCACAGAGACAAGTGAAGTAAAAAATTTCCACGGAATCAGAAAGGATGTCACCGCTACTGAGTTGCTTGAATCAAAAATCATTGATGCCAACCTCTACAAAGATCTTAGTGCTGGAAAAGTCACAGTGACAGAAGTAAGTGAAATGGAATCAGTACGTAAGTACCTAGAGGGAACGAACTGCATCGCAGGGGTGTACCTACAGTCCACCAGAGAGACAATGAGCATCTATGAAGCCAAAAGCAAAGGCCTGCTGACTCCTGGTACTTCTCTGGTTCTGCTGGAGGCCCAGGCGGCCACTGGCTTTGTTATTGACCCTGTAAACAACAAGAAACTTTCTGTAGAGGAATCTGTGGCTCAAGGAGTAGTGGGCAGTGAGTGGAAAAACAAACTGCTTTCAGCAGAAAGAGGAGTTACAGGATACAAAGATCCCTACACTGGAAACACAATTTCTCTGTTCCAAGCCATGACAAAAGATCTAATCGTCAAAGATCATGGAATTCGTCTCCTTGAAGCGCAAATTGCCACAGGAGGTATAATTGATCCAGTGTACAGCCACAGAGTGCCTGTACAGGTGGCATATCAAAGAGGTTACTTTGATGAGGGAATGAACCAGATTCTGTCTGACCCTGATGATGACACCAAGGGTTTCTTTGACCCCAACACTCAAGAGAACCTCACCTATCTCCAGCTGGTTGAGAGGTGTGTCACAGATCCCATTACAGGTCTTAGTCTACTGGTCATTGTGAAGAAAGGAGAGTTTTACTTCTTTGTTGATGAGGCAACAAAACTCATTCTGAAATCTACAACAACAACCAAAGCAGGAGGGAAATACCAAGGAACAACGGTTTCTCTGTGGGATCTGCTCTACTCCAAACACATCACAGAGGAGAAGAGGAGAGAGCTTGTGCAGCAGTACAAGTCTGGATCAATCACAACTGAACGCTTCATGGAAATCATCCTGACAATCATTCAGAAACAGACCACCACAACCTCATCGTCATCACTCGTCACATGCCTACTACCAGAAACAAAAGTGGACAGCAGCAAAACCAAAACTACCATCACCACTACAACCACAGAGACAAGTGAAGTAAAAAATTTCCACGGAATCAGAAAGGATGTCACCGCTACTGAGTTGCTTGAATCAAAAATCATTGATGCCAACCTCTACAAAGATCTTAGTGCTGGAAAAGTCACAGTGACAGAAGTAAGTGAAATGGAATCAGTACGTAAGTACCTAGAGGGAACGAACTGCATCGCAGGGGTGTACCTACAGTCCACCAGAGAGACAATGAGCATCTATGAAGCCAAAAGCAAAGGCCTGCTGACTCCTGGTACTTCTCTGGTTCTGCTGGAGGCCCAGGCGGCCACTGGCTTTGTTATTGACCCTGTAAACAACAAGAAACTTTCTGTAGAGGAATCTGTGGCTCAAGGAGTAGTGGGCAGTGAGTGGAAAAACAAACTGCTTTCAGCAGAAAGAGGAGTTACAGGATACAAAGATCCCTACACTGGAAACACAATTTCTCTGTTCCAAGCCATGACAAAAGATCTAATCGTCAAAGATCATGGAATTCGTCTCCTTGAAGCGCAAATTGCCACAGGAGGTATAATTGATCCAGTGTACAGCCACAGAGTGCCTGTACAGGTGGCATATCAAAGAGGTTACTTTGATGAGGGAATGAACCAGATTCTGTCTGACCCTGATGATGACACCAAGGGTTTCTTTGACCCCAACACTCAAGAGAACCTCACCTATCTCCAGCTGGTTGAGAGGTGTGTCACAGATCCCATTACAGGTCTTAGTCTACTGGTCATTGTGAAGAAAGGAGAGTTTTACTTCTTTGTTGATGAGGCAACAAAACTCATTCTGAAATCTACAACAACAACCAAAGCAGGAGGGAAATACCAAGGAACAACGGTTTCTCTGTGGGATCTGCTCTACTCCAAACACATCACAGAGGAGAAGAGGAGAGAGCTTGTGCAGCAGTACAAGTCTGGATCAATCACAACTGAACGCTTCATGGAAATCATCCTGACAATTATTCAGAAACAGACCACCACAACCTCATCGTCATCACTCGTCACATGCCAACCACCAGAAACAAAAGTGGACAGCAGCATAACAAAAACTACCATCACCACTACAACCACAGAGACAAGTGAAGTAAAAAATTTCCATGGAATCAGAAAGGATGTCACCGCTACTGAGTTGCTTGAATCAAAAATCATCGATGCCAACCTCTACAAAGATCTTAGTGCTGGAAAAGTCACAGTGACAGAAGTAAGTGAAATGGACTCAGTACGTAAGTACCTAGAGGGAACTAACTGCATCGCAGGGGTGTACCTGCAGTCCACCAAAGAGACAATGAGCATCTATGAAGCCAAAAGCAAAGGCCTGCTGACTCCTGGTACTTCTCTGGTTCTGCTGGAGGCCCAGGCAGCCACTGGCTTTGTTATCGACCCGGTAAACAACAAGAAACTTTCTGTAGAGGAATCAGTGGCTCAAGGAGTAGTGGGCTACGAGTGGAAAAACAAACTGCTATCAGCAGAAAGAGGAGTTACAGGATACAAAGATCCCTACACTGGAAACACAATTTCTCTGTTCCAGGCCATGACAAAAGATCTAATCGTCAAAGATCATGGAATTCGTCTCCTTGAAGCGCAAATTGCCACAGGAGGTATAATTGATCCAGTGTATAGCCACAGAGTGCCTGTACAGGTGGCATATGAAAGAGGTTACTTTGATGAGGAAATGAACCAGATTCTGTCGGACCCTGATGATGACACCAAGGGTTTCTTTGACCCCAACACTCAAGAGAACCTCACCTATCTCCAGCTGGTTGAGAGGTGTGTCACAGATCCCATCACAGGACTTAGTCTACTGGTCATCGTAAAGAAAGGAGAGTTTTACTTCTTTGTTGATGAGGCAACAAAACTCATTCTGAAATCTACAACAACAACCAAAGCAGGAGGGAAATACCAAGGAACAACGGTTTCTCTGTGGGATCTGCTCTACTCCAAACACATCACAGAGGAGAAGAGGAGAGAGCTTGTGCAGCAGTACAAGTCTGGATCAATCACAATTGAACGCTTCATGGAAATCATCCTGACAATCATTCAGAAACAGACCACCACAACCTCATCGTCATCACTCGTCACATGCCTACCACCAGAAACAAACGTGGACAGCAGCATAACAAAAACTACCATCACCACTACAACCACAGAGACAAGTGAAGTAAAAAATTTCCATGGAATCAGAAAGGATGTCACCGCTACTGAGTTGCTTGAATCAAAAATAATCGATGCCAACCTCTACAAAGATCTTAGTGCTGGAAAAGTCACAGTGACAGAAGTAAGTGAAATGGACTCAGTACGTAAGTACCTAGAGGGAACTAACTGCATCGCAGGGGTGTACCTGCAGTCCACCAAAGAGACAATGAGCATCTATGAAGCCAAAAGCAAAGGCCTGCTGACTCCTGGTACTTCTCTGGTTCTGCTGGAGGCCCAGGCAGCCACTGGCTTTGTTATCGACCCGGTAAACAACAAGAAACTTTCTGTGGAGGAATCAGTGGCTCAAGGAGTAGTGGGCTACGAGTGGAAAAACAAACTGCTATCAGCAGAAAGAGGAGTTACAGGATACAAAGATCCCTACACTGGAAACACAATTTCTCTGTTCCAGGCCATGACAAAAGATCTAATCGTCAAAGATCATGGAATTCGTCTCCTTGAAGCGCAAATTGCCACAGGAGGTATAATTGATCCAGTGTATAGCCACAGAGTGCCTGTACAGGTGGCATATGAAAGAGGTTACTTTGATGAGGAAATGAACCAGATTTTGTCGGACCCTGATGATGACACCAAGGGTTTCTTTGACCCCAACACTCAAGAGAACCTCACCTATCTCCAGCTGGTTGAGAGGTGTGTCACAGATCCCATCACAGGACTTAGTCTACTGGTCATCGTAAAGAAAGGAGAGTTTTACTTCTTTGTTGATGAGGCAACAAAACTCATTCTGAAATCTACAACAACAACCAAAGCAGGAGGGAAATACCAAGGAACAACAGTTTCTCTGTGGGATCTGCTCTACTCCAAACACATCACAGAGGAGAAGAGGAGAGAACTTGTGCAGCAGTACAAGTCTGGATCAATCACAATTGAACGCTTCATGGAAATCATCCGGACAATCATTCAGAAGCAGACCACCACAACCTCATCGTCATCACTCGTCACATGCGTACCACCAGAAACAAAAGTGGACAGCAGCATAACAGAAACTATCATCTACACTACAACCTTGGAGACAAGTGAAGTAAAAAATTTCCATGGAATCAGAAAGGATGTCACCGCTACTGAGTTGCTTGAATCAAAAATCATCGATGCCAACCTCTACAAAGATCTTAGTGCTGGAAAAGTCACAGTGACAGAAGTAAGTGAAATGGACTCAGTACGTAAGTACCTAGAGGGAACTAACTGCATCGCAGGGGTGTACCTACAGTCCACCAAAGAGACAATGAGCATCTATGAAGCCAAAAGCAAAGGCCTGCTGACTCCTGGTACTTCTCTGGTTCTGCTGGAGGCCCAGGCGGCCACTGGCTTTGTCATTGACCCGGTAAACAACAAGAAACTTTCTGTGGAGGAATCTGTGGCTCAAGGAGTAGTGGGCAGTGAGTGGAAAAACAAACTGCTTTCAGCAGAAAGAGGAGTTACAGGATACAAAGATCCCTACACTGGAAACATGATTTCTCTGTTCCAGGCCATGACAAAAGATCTAATCGTCAGAGATCATGGAATTCGTCTCCTTGAGGCGCAAATTGCCACAGGAGGTATAATTGATCCAGTGTACAGCCACAGAGTACCTGTACAGGTGGCATATGAAAGAGGTTACTTTGATGAGGGAATGAACCAGATTCTGTCTGACCCTGATGATGACACCAAGGGTTTCTTTGACCCCAACACTCAAGAGAACCTCACCTATCTCCAACTGGTTGAGAGGTGTGTCACAGATCCCATCACAGGACTTAGTCTACTGGTGATCGTAAAGAAAGGAGAGTATTACTTCTTTATTGATGAGGCAACAAAACTCATTCTGAAATCTACAACAACAACCAAAGCAGGAGGGAAATACCAAGGAACAACAGTTTCTCTGTGGGATCTGCTCTACTCCAAACACATCACAGAGGAGAAGAGGAGAGAGCTTGTGCAGCAGTACAAGTCTGGATCAATCACAATTGAACGTCTTTTGGAAATCATCCTGACAATCATTCAAAAGCAGACCACCACAACAACAACAACAACCATCATCACCACTACAACCACAGAGACAAGTGAAGTAAAAAATTTCCATGGAATCAGAAAGGATGTCACCGCTACTGAGTTGCTTGAATCAAAAATCATCGATGCCAACCTCTACAAAGATCTTAGTGCTGGAAAAATCACAGTGACAGAAGTAAGTGAAATGGACTCAGTACGTAAGTACCTAGAGGGAACTAACTGCATCGCAGGGGTGTACCTACAGTCCACCAAAGAGACAATGAGCATCTATGAAGCCAAGAGCAAAGGCCTGCTGACTCCTGGTACTTCTCTGGTTCTGCTGGAGGCCCAGGCGGCCACTGGCTTTGTCATCGACCCAGTGAAAAACAAGAAACTTTCTGTGGAGGAAGCTGTGGCTCAAAGGGTGGTTGGTAGTGAGTGGAAAAACAAACTGCTTTCAGCAGAAAGAGCAGTTACAGGATACAAAGATCCCTACACTGGTAACACAATTTCTCTGTTCCAGGCCTTGACAAAAGATCTAATTGTCAAAGATCATGGCATTCGTCTCCTCGAAGCGCAAATTGCCACAGGAGGTATAATTGATCCAGTGTACAGCCACAGAGTGCCTGTACAGGTGGCATATCAAAGAGGTTACTTTGATAAGGAAATGAACAAGATTCTCTCTGAAGCTGATGATGACACCAAGGGCTTCTTTGACCCCAACACTCAAGAGAACCTCACCTATCTCCAGCTGGTTGAGAGGTGTGTCACAGATCCCACCACAGGCCTTAGCTTACTGCCCCTGCACAAGTGATGGAAAGAAAAGCTTTCCACAAACTTTTATTCTTGCATTTTGTTTGCTTTTTGGGGATATTCTTAATTCAAGTTGCAGTTCGTATTATTTTCTCTTTTGTGCTTTTCAGTGTCTTTCAGGTTTTCCAAAAGAATATCCGGGGATAGAAATGCATTGAGACTGCACTGTGCTAAATACTGTTAGTCATGGTTGAAAAAGAGACCAAGGAATGGATTACAGAAACGTTCTATGCTATTATAGAAATAGGTGTTTTGGTTTCATCTTTATGTTACTGTGAGCTCAATTAACCTGCACGCACACACGAGACCAGGGCCAGGGCACTGACTGTCTAAATTAAATAATCTTCTATTAATCATATAATGATTCTACTTAGAGACCTACCTGTGTTTAAGATGTACTATGTCTGCTGTGAAACAGCCTATTTGCTCTCATATGAGCTGACGTTGAAAAGTACTATACTTTTATCTGTGGTGTAGGTCATTTTCTTGTTTCCACTGTCTTATTCTGAGCTTCCTTGAATACATACTGTACTCCACAGTAAATGTGGTATAAAACAACGAACACCACAAATTATTTTTCCTGTTTGATGTTGTTTTATCAAAATTGTGGAATCTATGGAAGTGATTGATTTCACCTGACTAAACTAACTGGGCCAACTAACTTCTTTTTTTTTTCACCTGACCTATAGACTGGAATTAAAAGTTGATTTACATTTACTGCTTTATAGCTTTTCTTTTAAACCTCCATTGTTTACTTATTAAGCCAAATGTGAGTAGTGAACAGTTTCGCTTGGTCTGCCTTAAGCCAGCCATTTTTTTTGCATTGTTGAATAACCTTCATCTTTTTGTTTCATTGTACAGCTCAATAAATAAGAATGATTTGGACATATAATATCTCTTGGCTTCATTTCAACAATTTTGCTGAAATGTGTTGATATTTTCGAGGCATATGGATCTTGATATATTTTAATTACTCAGCACAAGACATACTGTACATGAATTTCAAGGTTGAATAGTCCTCACATTGGTGGCAAAGAAACTAGAGCTCTTGAAACACTTATAATACTTCCAATCCAATGGGCAAACAAAAGATAGTTTGTAGTTTCAAACAAGAGCACAGCAAACCAGGCTCCATTTGGTGATTCTGTACATTTATCTTGTTGGTATAGCACTCTCTAGTGGAAATAAACTGTATTACCAACTTTATAGTGACATCTTAAACATTTAGTTATACTGGAATTATTATAACTTGAAAATACAAAAAAAAAGAAAAAAAATTGCATTCAAGAAATGCTGGTGTTTGTGAGGGGTTCATCTCCAAAAACAGATGAAAACATTTATAAAATGAATAAACCAACCACTTTGACTTCACAATAAACAAAATATCTGGGATATTGAAACAAACTTACAACAGCTTGATTGATATTGGTGATATGGTGTGCTCAAATAAAATAAAAAATACAGGATTGAGACAAATTAATCAAAATAGAGATAACTGTTTTTGCAAATGAACCCTTCATATGGACAGTGCTCTTACTGACATTAACAGCACCAACAGGTTTTCTCACTGTATTACAAAACATTGGTTTCAGCTCTCTGTGAATAATAAAGTAACTCGTTGCATGAACTGCGTATCTTGTCTGATCAGTGTATATACAAAACCATATTTACAAAAGCACCAGAATATAAAATGTCCGAATTACTTAAACAGCATTATCCACACAGAGTTCTCAGTGCTATATGGTAGGCAACTGTACTGGCTTCTTCAGTTCTGAATAGTCATGAAGAGGCACGTTTTAAGACATCTGTTTTTTGCCTTCAGTTTATGATTCCTGGAGTCAAATGAATACGGAACTAGTCCAATTTGTCCAGCAGTTGGCGAATGTCTTCTTGGCCCCGATAAATTCTCTTCAAACCTCTTGGAAGATAACGGCAGGATGATAGATTGAGGTAGCTAAGAGCAGTCATTTGGCCAATGAGAGACCTGCAAAATAAAGTTCAGATAAAGGCTTATTTCTTGTGAAATCATTTGAGAAGATAAACCTGCAGAACTAAGGATTTACAAATGTGAATGTTTGTGCTGTCTCTTAAAAGTGTTAGCTCTTCATGAATTAGATTATTCAGACCGGTAGAGTTATGAGGTAAAACTATACATTGAATACCTGAGGGCAGGTGGTGTGATCCTGGTCCCACTCAGGTTGAGTGAACGCAGGGTATCTGCCTCGGTTGCCTGAGCGAGGTGACTCATCGCGATCTCCAAGTCCTCCGTACTGAAGAGCTGATTTGCAAGGTCAAGCTGTTGCAGTGATTGACACCATTTCTGGGTCACCATGTGAATCCCCGCCTTAGGAGATGACAGCCCAACGTTGCTGCTGAAATACTGTCCCCAGAACAGACACTCGAGCTCTACAAAATGAAAACAGAAGATGACGAAAGCACCGATTAATACATGGGTTTTTGATGCAAATTCAGACAACTGATTATACAAACACAGGTTGGTGTTTCATTTGTCAATTCAAAGCAATTCCTATACTTTTGTGTAGTTGCTCATTAAGTACAAAACATTAGTATTTCTACACCTCTAGTACATTTTCAGGCCATTGTGGATTAAATAGGAAAATACCAAACTAAGCCTTTTATTATAGGCCCCAAATACCCATACAAATACAATACATTTTTAAACAAAACTTACATCAAATTGACCAAAGTTACCGAAAGTATAAATCTTATAACTCAGCCCTACCAGGACAGGGTAATGTTGTAAGACCAGATGGTGTGATTCGCGAACACCCTCGCAGGTCCAGCACCCGCAGCCTTGTGGAGCCAAAGAGAATTTCCCACAAATCTTTGTCGGTCATGTAGGAACAAGACGTGGTAGCGATACAAAGCTCCTCCAGTAATGGGAAACCTAATGCTGAATCACCGGCATTACGCATTGTCTTATGCAGAGGTCGGACATTCAGCATCCGGAAGGTCTGATGAAAAGTAGACGTAGACGCAAGTTTCATGGACACGGTGATTTGTTATACACGGACACACGACATCGAAGAGCTAATGTATCACTGACAGCAGAAGTATAGTAATCAAGGGTGCAACTAACAGTTATATTTATTATCATCTGATCCTGCCGATTGTTTCCTCAAACATGCCTGTTTGGCCTATTTTGTCAGAGATTAAGGTGGTACTGTCTTGTTTTGCCTGACCAACAACAAAACACCTAAAAATAATCAGTTTACAGTAATGTATGACAAAGAAAAGCATCAAAGACCCGATACAAGCTAAAGTTTGGCATTTTTGCCTGAAAAATGATTAAATAAATTAATAAATTATCAAAACACAGATTTAATGTTCTGGCAATCAATTGATTCATAGTTCAGCTCTTGTAGAATGATATTTCATACATCCATTAGAGCTGCAAAACTATGTTCATGTTTTATTACAAATAAAAAATGAACATAAAATTACATTTGCAATTCAGTCAAGAGGAACAATAGTCACACTGGCATAGAGCTCAGAAGTATATATAAAGAATTACCTTGAGTTTTGGGCATGCCGTCTGTAGAGCCTGGATGCAAACAGGAAGTTCACAGTCTTTACTGTTGAGCTTTGTGTTGACCTCTAACAGCTCCAAATCAGGACAGTATCCCCTCTGGCAAAACAAATACAATATTTGATCAGGCTGTGTGTTATGAATACATTAAAAGAACCAATGGAGAAAAAAGAGGGGGCTTACAGCGATGGCAGTCAGAAATCTGTCATTCTTTAGACCGTGAGTGAACAAAAATTGCTTGATTTGGCTCCCATGATTTTCGAGGTACTCCAGGGGTCCCTCAACCTGAAACTAGAAAACAAAAACATGTTTTCTACAAATCTACTATTCTATATGTAACCAAGCAGGTTGACAATGAAATCTGCTGGGCACTAATAGCTGTGTCTGGTGTATCAAACTGGACTGTTTGTGTAACTCTTGGCTTGTTGCGGTTGCTTTTATTGTCCTGTGTATAGAGACCACTGATGCAAAAGTGTAACGGCTCTCATTGGAAACATCTTGTATGAATCACATTTTCTACAAGGAAAGTTAATGAGCCGGTTGAATGTGTCGTACCTCTGAATACTGGAGATTTAAACTCTGCAGAGCCCGGCTGTGCAGACCAAGGCATTGGAAGGCTGTCGCCGTCAGGCCTGTACAGTGGGAGATTGTGAGGGAGCGAAGGTGAGGGCAAAACTGCGCCACAACCTAAATTTAATCATGACATTAAAAAAAATCATTAGTACAAAAGGAGTTGATACATTTAATTCTCAGGATTTGGAAAAAATTATATCAGGCAATATTTTGTAACAGAAAATGTGTCAAGATGATCCAAATTAAAGCACTACCCCAAATTTTATTTAATGGTGGATTTCTTACTTTACAACTAACCTCTTAAAATAAAACCAATTAGGACTAGAGATGGACTGATTTAGAAAATTCTGGAATGATACCAATACAAATGTTTAAGATAATAATTTGGCTGAGAGCTGATGCTGATGGTTTTTGTTGTTATTGTGTTTTCGTTGTTATTTCTTCTTCTTCTTGTGCCAGGAAAGCAAATAAATATTAAAATAATGATAGAAATATCTGGCAATTTCTGATGAAAAATAACAGAAACAATTAAATGACTAACAAAAGTAATCAGCTAACATTTTCAGTTCAGGATCTTATAAAACAATAGTTGAAAATGACAGATATCTGGTCTTGATGACTGACCTCGACTGCATAGCTAGCATTCTTCGTCCAGTGATAGAGGGAAAAGTCTCGCAGCTGAGAGAATCTAAAAAACAAGAACTACACTTCATTACTTAATTTTCAAGTTGATACTGGTATCAAAAGTCCAAGACATCTACACAGAAATTAACCTGTTCTGTGCCAGCCAATCAAAAGTTTCCTTAATCCTCTTCTCAGTTTTAGGTAGCTGGGTTTTTCCTGGCGCAATCCAGCAGTGACCTACAGTCACCTTACGCCACAGGACCGGACTGGAGGCAGCAGCATTCCACAGACGACAGACTCTGCCAACCCTACAACAAATAAAAAACAATAACGTTCCTAATCATGATCATGATATTGTAAATGTATATAGAATCATTTGTGTTATAACAAGATCGATGTATGAAAAAACATGTGTAAACCTTTGTTTTTACGTAGTTTTGCAAAAATTTTAAACATGATCATCCCAAACTATAATATCCAGATAAAGGTTCGACTATTTAGGATGGTGTGTCTCATTTTTCAAAGTCTTCACCTATCAAATGAGTTAATTACCTGCATAGAAACGGTACAGCACCATCCTGAATGACCACCATTTGAAAAATATTGATAAGCACCTCCTCTGGAAGACTTTGGCCCCATCTATGGTCTGTTACCGTCTGTGCCATGACCAAATTGGTGTCCCTTTTTTCCTCAGCAACTGGATTATTTGCCAGTTTAGGCTTGGCAATGGGTTTCTTTTTCTTCTTAGTCTGGAAAGCTTTCAGTTTTCCTTTAGTTAGCTTCTTCTTCTTTTTGCTTCCCTTCTTCTTTGGGGGAGTCCAGGCTGACTCTCCATACTGAGAAGTAGTACTCGATATGACAAGGAGCATGTCTTCCCCTTGATGGACAGTGTAGCCAAGCTGGGCAGGCCGGGAGACCCTGGCCTTTTTGGGTTTCTTGGCTTTTGCATTAGTCGGCTTAACAGCTGTCCTCTTCCGAGACACCTTCTTTGGCTTTGGTTCATCTTCTTCTGGACCTAATGTATTTGATGTGCTCGGTGCAATGTCTTCTTTTCTCTCACTGTGGGCTAGAGCCCCTGCTTCAGAGGAATCCATCGTGTGCTGCTAACTTGTCTTTATTATGAGCTTCATTCCAAGAACAACAGCCACTGGTTGCATCTGAAAACAGAAACAGAATCAAAATGAGATCAGTCAGTATCTAGTGTGGAGAAGAATGTCATTTACATAGTGTATGGGGAGAGTGCAAATAAAGCAGAGTAGCGCAAAGAAAAGTAAAAAGTTTAACATTAGGGTGCCTGAGTAGCTCAGTTGGTAGAGCATTTACCCCACGTTCAGAGAATGTGTCCACCCTCCCTTTCATCCTGTTTCCTGTCATATCTCAAGATGTCCTATCAAATAAGCCATTAAAAGGCCTAAAGATTTCTCAACATAATCTTGTGCAAAACAGCCGATTTCTTAAGTGTGCACTGGTACGTGATAAGGAGTCGATATACAATTAACTGTACAAATTGAGAATCAATGGATCGACAATGTTATAATCTCAAGATGCAAATATCCTTTCCAATAGAGATTACAGTACTACCTCTTTGCATGAGAGGAAACAGTAAAATGGCTGAAAAAAAGTGATTCACAGGTGTATGGAGTTTCTGTTTTCCTGCAGTTGATGAATCCCATTGCTGTATGAAGTCTTAACTATGATATATTACTGATATCTAATTAGCTTTTGGATTAGATATCTGGTGTATTTTGCTGGCAAATACCAGAAATGGTAAAAAGTAATTCCAATTTTGATACACATTCTTTACTGCCTTTAAGTTTTCACTGTCTATCAATTGTAAAAAGCTTTAAAATGAGACAAATCTCCTTCCAGCAGACTATGTCCGTCGTTTTCAAACGTGTGTTATATCTATGAAGCTGCCTGCTTCTCCATTGTTTGTAAACAGAAGACCAAGCCAGTCACATTCATTCTTCCTAGTTGTTGCTGACTATTTTTAAGTGAGAAAAATGAACATGATACAGCATATTTCCTGCGGTTTTAAAATATAAACTAGCCGACCATTTACCAATCATAGGAACTATGGCAACATAAGTATGTTAGCTAACGTTAAAAGAATCACAACGGCTGTTCGGTTTGACTAAGCTAACGTTCCTGTGTTAACTTCCTCGTTAACACGCCGCCATGTTATGCAACACAACAGTCGCGTAGCGCTGTTGCTACGTCGACAACGAATACTATCGACAGAAACACTTTCTTCGAGTGAAAAATTACAATCTTGTACTTTGTGTTGATACTTTACATACCTGCTGCAACAAAAAACGGCTAGCAACCGCCAGCCTGCTAGACCCACAATGCATTTCACGTCTCCTCTCTGATTGGTGGAGCCCACGCCACCAGCCCGCCTTCTGTAAAACTATCCAATCACAGGGCAGCCCAGTGTTTTGGCTCCTCCACCGTGTGTTGTGAGGAGCGAGTTCAGTCTCACGGTGGTCCAGTTCCGAGGTAAGAATTTAAGCTTCTGATCGTACTTTTTTTCTTCGAGTTAAAACGAGTTTACATTTAGAATTCTTTGTAAATGCTACAGGATGCAGCACAGGTCTTCTGCTCTTGTATTAGTCACGAAATACTACAGTTAAGGATGTTGTAAAGTTGTTGCTAACCAAGTTAGCAAGTTGCTCAAGAAGCTAACATTAGCATGCAGAGGGAGTGCAGCATTAGCACTCACTTTGAGATATATTCTCCAGTATATACTGTTAAGGTTTGCTTGTAGTACATTGCAGATATCTGTATATAATTGTTTCATGCGAAAGAGAGAACAATATTACATTATTAGTCTTGTTATTGATCCATGTATGCAGCTAGTATCAAATCCAGGGGTGGTGGGTGGTAGGAGGTGTTTCCTGCGAAGTCTGACCCCCAACTTCCACAAAGTGGAGCACAATAACAAAGACGCACACTTCTCTAGTTCTCTAGTCGCTTAGGACTAACGCAAACTAAAACAACAGCTGGTGTATTGGGATGTGATTTGAGTTGTATTGCATTATGATTTTAGCTGCAGCAATTGCTCAATTAGATATATCACTAATTAACAATTTTGATAATAGATTATTCATTAAAATAATTTTTTGTCCAAAATATCAAAACATTTCCTGTTTCCACATTCTTCAATGTTAAGATTTGCTGCTTTTCTTTGACATTTCTTACAGTAAATGAAAAGTCTTCAGGTTTCGCACTGTTGTGGGGACAAAATAAGAAATTTGATGGGCTCTCCGAAAACTTTTAAATTGTTTTGACATTTTATAGACCAACTCCAGTAAACAAGCATAGTAACTATTTAAAATATTCAGAATGGATATGTATCAAAGACTTGCTATTTTTGACAACAGTACTTTACATACAATTTATCAACATCAAAGTAAATTACCTCTAACTTAACAGTAAAATGTAGAAAATGATTTACATAAACAATTTCCTCTTCTTACTGAGCTTCAGCATCGTGTCTTTGTGCATACTAATGCAAAAGGGAGGCATTTTTCTGCAGGGGTGCATTCTCCAGGACAACACTGAAAGTATGACACTTGCTCCTGTTCTGTAGCTAGCTAAATTCAACTCTCTCTTACTTGTTCGATGCCATTTTTTCCATTGTGATGAATTCTCCAAAGTCTCCAGATTTGTCTTCTCTGCCTTTTGGAATTGAATGAGTGTGAATGAACCCAAACGTATGGTAAACTGATAATTTTACCGTAACTGCTTATTACTGTAATACACAGAAAATTGCAATAGCCATCAAAGTGATAGTAGACATTTGAAAATGTTTTGTTATTGAGCTATTCAGTTTCACATATTAAGTTGCACCCAGCCTTTAGGAGTGATTACACATAGATGCTCATGGGCAATTATAAGCAAGCGTTTTATCTTGGAGTGAAACTTTTCTTCTGTGTCTCTTCTAAAACAGCAGACAATGGAGGAGACTGAAGATTTCTCCCTTTGCAGTAAAGCAGCTGTAACTGAAGCGAATCTGAGTGAGTAAACGTGTCATGTAATAAAGCTGTTATTAAGGTGACATATATGCCAATTCTCTTTATAATAACTATAACTGAACATTTTTCTACATTCTGTTATTGTATTAATTACTACTTCTCTGCTCACTTGCTGACTTTTCTGTTTTTCAGGAGATGAGTATTATTGGAAGCTGGTTGCAGACTTCATCGGCCCTCAGTCTGGAGAAGGGTTAGAGCTTGAGCAGGCACCATGCAAGAACAGACTTTTGATTCAAGTCGGACTCCTGAGAGAGGACAATAATTTTCCATGGATTGCCATCGTTGATTGGCTGAAGAAAATTTTCCCCCGATATCAGTCAGCTGACTTTCGCTGTTTAATTGAAAGAGGCATCGCAACAACATTGAGCCTGGGAAGTGAGGCGAGGCTTTCCTTCCTGGAATCAGATGCCAACTTTAACTTTGTCGGCCCAATATGTGACAGCATCGGAGTTGAACGGCAACATCTTTTGGAACTGAGGGATTTTTCAGAGCGAGCACAGTCGATTGAAGTCACAAATGGGTTGATTCTCGAGTTGAGCAACTTCGTCACTAGGGAGAAACTTGCGCCAGTCGTTTTAGTAACTTGGCTTATAAACTTCAACCCTGAGTTTTGTAAGAACGGGGATATTCAAAAAGCCTATAAAGTCCTTAGAACCAAGATCAAAAAGTTAAAACTGTATTGCCGAAATTGTGAAACAAGAAGTCACAGGAGGAATGCAATGATGGAAAATTTGCTTCAAAGTCCATTTGAACTGGTGCGTAAGAAAACTCCTAAATTAATTGTGAAGAAACGCCTAAAAAGAGAAGACGTCATAAATTATGAAAAAGTAACAATCAAGGAGGAAGATGAGAGCTATGAAATCATGCAAAGTCAGACGTCTGAGATGAACAGAGGACATGTTGGGGAAAGTGATAAAAATTTGGATGTCTCTAACCGCAGAGAGGAGACCTCTGATAAAAGGGGAGAGGCCCTGACCCTGCTTGACATCGCAATGCTGTCGGTCCAAAAGCTGTCAAGTATGTACGGTGGCAAAAACCCAGCATGCAAACAAGTTTCCTTGGGTCTCCTCAAAAATCAGTATACTCTAACATGCAAGGAGCACCCAGCAATGGCAGACTTTGAGAACAAACTCGACTCACTCAGTGAAGACATTTCACTCATCTCGCCTGTGCTCTTTTTAAACTGTAATGCCAATTTCCTTGTTGACCTGCACGATGCCATTGAGCAGGGGATTATGAGCTTTGAAAAAGAGATTATTCGGTCAACGGGAGAGAAACTGGGCCGGGACAATCTTCCAAATTTCAAGAGATTTGTGAACTTGTCAGAAAGTGCCACTTCACGCTACATTCACATGGTTTGTGATATCTTGAGCCCTCGCACCCCAGGCACACAGAACTACAGAAAATACTGGGAAGCTTTCTGTGAGGAAAAGAGAAATCCCTCAAGACTTGCAGTTAATCAATCAAACCGATTGAACAACTACTTTGAGGCTGCAGCCGGCCTTATTCACCACTACAAAGAGATCGGCCTCTTTTTCTCCGATTTGCTGTCGCTGAACGAAAAATGCCCAAACATTATCCTGGAGAGTGTTGCCGCTGATGCCAGTGACTCTGTGATACAGAGCCTTGTGTGTGTTCTGGCCATTGTCTACTGCAAAATCCTCGGTCCTTACTGGCAGCTTCTGAAAAGTGGAGGAGAGTACTCACACTTCAGCCAGTATATGCTCTCCCTCTACCAAAAGTTCCTTGATTGGTCCAAAGATCCGTCAACACTGCTGGAACCTGAAGAGGCCACAAATGTCTTCCTGCAGTTCCCACTGCAGGAGAAAACCTTTGAAGGAGTGTTTCATTACTGTGCTCACTGGCACACGAACAGGGAGCTAATCAGAGCTTGCTTGAAGAGGGTGATAAAGATTATTGCTGCTGTCACTGAGGAACACCTGAAGGACTTCCTGCCAGGAGGAACATTTTCTAAAGTCCCTTCATCGGATCTGAGCTCACAGCTGGTGAGCTGCACATTCTCCGTCTTGATGGCGGAGTATCCCTTCGGCCATGAGTACACTTACGAGAAGAAGAGACCTGAAAAGTCCTCGAAGCGCTCCTCAAACAACATGTCATCGGACAGCTCTGAGGAAGATGATGACAGATCTGGTTCATCTGACAGCAGTTCTGATGACTCTTCTGGTCGCAATGATAAGACTGTCCAACAAGATGACTGCAGTCCACAGGCGAAGAGGGGTCCCAAAAAGGTCGAACCACTTGAGGAGAACATGGACAGGGACTACATAATAGCTACTGTGAAAAGAAACGGAGGGCCATGCAAGACACAGCAGGATGTTGACAAAATGATGTTGCGTTTCGATGGAAAATCCCGAGCAGAGAAACGGGAAGGAGTTCGTTGTGAGTTAATGTACCAGAAAATGGTCTTGAACAACAACGAACCCAACTTGTGTGGTCCTTTCCTCACCAGCTCACAAATGTCGTTGAAACTGAAGCTTGCACTTCCTCGTGTTAAACCCGGGTACTCTCTTGTTTTGGCGCCTAAATTGACAAAAACAAAGCCGGTGCTCCAAAACATGGTGCAAGCTGCGACTGATCAGAATGAAAGAAGCCACACATGAGAGCTTTCACTTTATCTGAAAAGTACCAGAAAAAGGATGTTAAAGGACGTGGAATCCGAAGGGATTGGGTGAACATGTGAATTCCTCATATGATTCTTTCTTTAGAAGCCGAGCAGAAATACACAAAATGACCTCAGTCTTTCTACACAAAGACATACTGTATGATTCTGTGTATGCCAGATGGAGCTGCCACATGTTTGTTACATACTGTATTTTCATTTTCAGCAGTTGAAAAGATACTTTGTTTTGTGGCTCTTGAACTTTTGACACAATTCCTTAATTAGTGTGGTCCTGTATTGTAAGAATGATTTTCTAGAGAGTTGACTTTTTTGTTGCTGAAAAAAGGATTTTTTTTCTTTATTTTTATGTGAGGTTGTACCTGTTGTGATCATGCCGTTAATAATCGCTGCTTGCGTGAAAGATGTCATGAGTGCCACTGACAAAATAAACATTTTGTTCAGATTTTGTTGATATTTACTTTGTCGGCCTGGATGATACACTAAAAGTGTTGGGCTAATGTCACCGACCTATAGTTCAAGTTCATGACTATTTCCAGCAATCAGACTGTTGTGTTTATGTTACCTACATAATAAGCCTTGTTTTTCTCAGATTGAAAGGTCATTTTTGGTTGCATCACAAGCATCAGCCATGTCAATGAGTTCAGTCTTATAAAAGCATTGACTGGGAGGAGCTCAGGGAAGTAAGAGGTTATGAGAGAGGGGTTTACTGGGGTTACTGTGCCAAATGTGAAAGCATTATTTAATTTATTTATCCAAATTTATAGGCAATTAATTAGTAGTAGTAATAGTAAATGTAAATGTTGAATATGTAAAATGTTTTTTTAAGTGCATTGAACTCTTGGAGAAGATTTGTGTGGCTCCATCCACATTTTTTTTGCATTAAGTGACTTGTTTTCAATGTAAACCAAAAGTAATCCAAGAAGATTTGTACTGGACTACATATTGTAATCAAATGGTTTACATTACTAAAAAAAAATATGTAATTTGTATTCAGTAACTGACTACATTTCAAAGTAATCTCACCTGACTCTGATGTCACCACATACAGCATAAACCTCTACTGCTACTCCCTACATTTATCAAACAACCACTCAAAAATATTCACAAAACAGCAATTACAAATTCAGATATGTCACAGATTAAACAAGTGAAACATTCAAATATCTGTAACTCATCTTGAGTAGTGTATCAAGCATCATATCAACACACATAATGCTCTCTAAGTCTAACTTTCTTATGAAAACCCTGCTTTTGAATGTGTCTTTGATATGCCGCCCGTATCAGCTGTCAGCAGCGAGGAATCGAACGCGCCCAGTTGGTCAATCTGCGCTTTTACAAGGGGTCTAGTGACGATGGTGCCTTCAGGATTGCCGGAAAACTCAGAGATCATTGAACAGGCGTCAACAATGCTAATTGTATTGACGGCGCCGCACACTAAACAGGGTCAAATTGGTTGAGAGATGAAAGTTAGATCTCGGTGTTTTTCCAGTAACGTTTCGGCACTTGTGTCCATTGACCAGTATACACACAAAGTGATGGCCAACAGGAATATGTTAGTATGGCCAAGAATACCTAAAAACACCGTGTTTGAATAGAAGACGTTCCAACAGTGGTAGTCCACTCACATGGGTTCACAATTTGTGTGAGTCATGAGCAAACCAGACGTATGTAACAGTGACGGTATTGATTACATATGCAAAATAGGAATTTACGAGGTGTACCTGAAGGCAACTGAAGGGGCGGGAACTTTGCGTAAGCGTCCATCATTCTTCAGGTTCAGGCGACGTGTGGAGTAATACATTGTCACTGTTTGGTCAACCCAAACAAAGTCAAACAGGTCACCAGTACTTTCTCTGTTGTGTTGGCCCGGTTCGGCGGTACCATGTGCGGTAGCTGGTGGAGCAGTGCAGCGGTGACCCACGGGCTGATAGCCCTGTTCGCCATGGGGTCCTGGATTTCCGTCAACAGTCTGTGGGTCGAGCTCCCGGTGGTTGTCAGCGTGCTGCCCGAAGGTCAGTGCTCCAACTTCTACCACACAACACACTGTATGTTCACCTAGTCTGGCCTTTGGACCAGCAGATTCAAGCCTTTATTAAAACATAATCACAGCAGTTGAATCCCTTTTTGCTTCTTTATTTAGGAATCAGGGGGATGTTGGCTCAAACTGGGAGACGTTAGCTTGTGTCAACGGTCCTAGCTAGCTACAGATAACAGCAATATGAACACAGCCGGTGTGTTACTGTGGTGGTTTCTCAATCAAAATTTACTAATTATTACATAGAAATCTGTAGAATACGTCGTGTATAAAGACATAGCCTCTTAGAATGGTTACATAAAGAATAAACTTCCTCTTTACTGTGGTTAAATAACCATGTTAAGTACTTTTAAGTAATGCTACTCGTGTAACGTCACTTACTGTATGCAAGTACAATTTGTGCGTACTTCAAGTTCATGATGCTGTGTTTGTACTTAGCTACATCTCAGAGGGAAACATTACAAAGGTGCAAAGCAAGTAATTATTTCTTAAACTTGATGTATTATTATAGATTCAACGACCCTACAGTATAAAAAGTAAAGTTACAAGTAAATACACCTCCAACAGCTGCAAAAGGTAAATATTGCTGACAGTTTATTATTTTTATAACACTGACAGAGGTCATTATGTTGCATAACGAATACTTTTACTTCCCCATTTAGCTCCAACTCCTGCACAGGGATTCAAAACTCATATTTTATTTTAATACATATCTAGAATCAGACATTGAATGCATCTCAAGTTTGATTCAACACTGTAGGTTTCTGAAAAGTGATTTTTATCAGTAGGTTAAGGTTTGTAAGTCAATCTGAAAACACGACTTTTCATCCCCAAAATGATGTTGCATGTAAAAATACAATAAATGCTGTGTTTGATAATCACTTGTCTTGTTGTAGGATGGAACCTGCCCGCCTATCTCTCAGTGCTGATAGCGTTCGGGAACCTCGGTCCAATAGCAGTGACGATCACACACCACTGTGCTCCGGGACGTTTGAACGAACGCCTCGTCATCCACTGCATCCAGCTGCTGGCAGTGGCGGCGTCGGCTCTGCTGGCTGTCTTCTGGTCACACACCGTCACCGTAGCTGGAGAACAAAGGTCACTGCCCTTCCTGCTCTTCACCTTCGTGCTGTCTTTGGTTTGCTGCACATCCAACGTCACCTTCCTGCCATTTATGTTTCGTTACCCTCCTCAGTATATTCGGACTTTCTTCATCGGTCAGGGTCTCAGTGCCTTGTTCCCGTGTGTCGTGGCTTTGGGACAAGGTGTCGGCAAGCTGGAGTGTAAAACTGTGAATGGCACCGTGAAGCCAAATCATTTAAAAGAAAACTTTCCAGCACAGAACTTCTTTGCGTTCTTGTGTGTCATGCTGTCGATCTCATGTCTGAGTTTCTGGGCTTTAACACAAAGACAGACCGAGTCACAGGAAGAAGCACCGCCAGAGGAGTCCGGAGGGAAAAACGTAGATGAAACACACCCGCTGCAGAACGGAGGGACGCCGGTGTCTGAGGAGCAGATGCCGTCAGAGGAACGGCCTCCTGCTGCGAGGTTCTGGACGCAGCGGAACATCTACCTGCTGTTACTGCTCGCTGTCTCCAATGCCCTCACTAACGGGGTCCTGCCGTCTGTGCAGAGTTTCACCTGTTTGCCCTACAGCACCATGACCTTTCACCTCTCTGTGGTCCTGGGCAACATAGCAAACCCACTGGCCTGCATTCTAGCTATGTTCGTTATCCTGAGGTAAGAAAATATTAGAGGGACCTAACAAGTACATTACTTTAAGAATGAACAACTCTTTAAATATTGTGTAAGTGAGTTATTTTTACATGTGGTTGTGAAAATGTTTTCCTATCAAAGATTTGTCCACAGTGTTCTGATTGGAGCCGTTTTTGTTTTCCAGGTCCTCCACTGGTTTGGGCTTCTTGTCGGTGGGAGGAGGAGTATTTGCAGCATATCTCATGGCGTTAGCAGCACTCAGCCCCTGTCCTCCACTCCGTGACAACACTTCTGGTGTGGCTTTAGTGGTAAGGGGTGATATGCATTTCTCGAGCTGAGTATCGTTGTCACAATTCCCCATTTTGATTTTCACATCCTTTTTTTTAAATCTTCAAATTATTTTCTAAATGGTGGAGAGAGAAAAATAATGGAAGAATCACTGATCCTGCTCTTGATGATTCAAACTGAAAGCGCATTTTGATTTAGAATCGAAATCGTGACATAGGGATGGCGATACGATACAAGTCCTGATAACAAAACATGTTTTCCACTGGTTACTTACCAGCTGATGACCTCTTGTTAAAAACACAAGCAGTTGTTTTATAAAATAAAAATAAAATAGTCTAAAAGTATCCCATATGACCTACTTTTCTGTCCACGTCAAGGTCTTTATTTGTCTTTTTGTCTTCGCTCTGCTCACTTGATTTTAGAAGGAAGAATCAGTTAGAAAGAGGTGATACCACCTTTTTGTAATATTTAAGTCAAAAAGAAATTTAAGTGGTAGCAATGTTTGCTTAAGTTCCCTCTTGCCAACTGGGTTCGTAAGCCTGCTTGTACATATTTGTGATAAGAGATGAAAGCCTCATCTATTTTTTTCTTTCTTGTCCCCTCTGCAGGTCATCTCCTGGATTATATTCACCGGCCTCTTCTCCTATGTGAAGGTGGTGATTGGGACTTTGCTTCACGAGGCCGGTCACGCTGCCCTGCTGTGGTGCGGCATCTCGATCCAGGCCGGCTCCCTGATCGGAGCCCTCACCATGTTCCCTCTGATCAACGTCTACCAGGTGTTCGCCCGGGCTCAAGAATGCGTGGATAACTGCAGTTAGCAGGAGCAAGACATGTACTGTTTTTATGAATTCTGCATTTTATAGACACAGTTGTCATTCATTGGTGACAAAGAGGACTGTTTCAACCCTGTTTTGGGTTTCCGTTCCTGAGTGAAGCAGCAGATCTTTCTTCTTGGCCTCATCATTCATGCTATCAATGAAGCGTCTTCTCCTCATTCAGAGGCCTCTGAGCCCGTGAGAGTAAAAACATTCCCACCAGATAATGGGAGCATTGTGTTGCTGCACATTGGCCAAGGGGATGTAAAGTGCAGTAAAACCACAAGTGCTTTGTGGTATTTTATAATTAATCTCCGTCGTTAAAGTTGTTTACAGTTGCAAAAACAGCAGCTGATTATTTTCCCACTACATCAAACCACGTGAGAAGGTGTTGACTCAGGGAAACAAACTAATTCATCCACATGGGTTTCTTCTGAATCTAATACATACGAAAAATCCACACAGTTACGCCCTGTCCACACATACACTGCTATTTCTAAGTGTGTTGGCCTGTTTTATACCCAAACACTAGTATTTTAGGTCACTTTTGGAAACTCATTCCAGGTTGAAGATATTCAAGAACTCTAACAGAAACCCCTTCATTTCTGAACTGGGCTTTTATTTTGAAACATAATGAGGAACACGTGGTGGACGGAGATTGTATTTGTTTTTAACACTTGTCTGTGTGGATGAAGCCTTAAAGGGATGTAAGTTTAATCCATTGTCTAACACACCGTGAAACTGTGTTAGACTCCCTCTTGAGAGATCAAGTTAGCAGACCGCTAATTTACGTAGTTTTAGCAACCTCAGAAAATGACCGCACGATAACAATACATTGCAGTATACACCTCCAACAAGAAACCTCCATCAAAAAGCCACAAATAATGCTCAGAACAGCATCAAACTTAAGCAACAGTACAAACAGGGTCTCAGCACATAGTCCGGGCATCAAAACTCCACTAACGTAGCTGGATCCATGTAGATCCATTTACTGCAGTATATTGTTGTTGTGCGTTTCGTTTCTGAGGATGCTAAAACTACGTGAGCTAGCGCTCTGCAAACTTTATCTCCCGAGGGGGGGTCCTAATCGGTGTCACGGTGTGTTAGAACATGGATTAAACTTACACCGGAATATCCCTTTAATTGCATCCACAACCCCATCCCTACACTTTTTGTTTCATTTTATATCAGTTACATTGTGATTAAAAAAAAGATGGGGTGCTTTGTAAACAGAGTGCAGTCATTTAGATTAAAACTTTCCTTCTTTTCAAGTTGTTTTCATTTGAGTATTTGAAGGACGACCATTCTGTTGTATTTTCTTTTACAGCACTTCAACTTTTTTAGAATCGAGGTCATTCCATTGTCACCTACCTCTTCCCTTTGCTTCTATGTAAGCATAAAACAGCATTATATTTAAAGTTTCATCAGAGTCTGATAAGCAGTTCAGTTTTTCTGAAGTCAATATTGTTAATTTTGAATGAATTAACCGAAACATACAGTTCAGAGATGCAGTGACATTCCCTGATTTAATGCCAAAACCTTCTGTGTCTTTTCTGTGCCTGAAAAATCTTTGAACAAGACACAGCTTTTAACAAATTGAAGTTGAGTTTAAGTACACTTGAGTGTCATTTTCTCGTCATTTTGGATTTGCCTTCATTCCAAACATGCAGTAATGTTAAGTTATCTTAAGGGAACAATATCTGGCCTTGATGAGCTGTAAAGTAGCGAGTAATTAGTTTTGCTGAATAAGGGATTGTGTCACCTCAGTCTTTGAAATAATCATAATGATATATATGTTTAATTTGCACTAATAATGTGTAATGTAATTTTAATTAACCATGCTGCTACACTACATCAGATCAGACACTTCAAAAGGTTTACAGAGGAAGAATATCAGTAAACGTTGCCTTAACTTAATGCTGGTAATCCTGCTTTTTTTTTTTTAAAAATGTATCTGATTTCAAACGACTGATTAATGTGATTGGTTGTGATTGTTGACCATGGGGATACTTTTGTTGTTGTTTATTTTTTTAAAGCTGATTGTCATGCATACAACATGTGACATGAAATGGTTGATGACTACGGTGTAAAATGGCTGGTTAACAATAAAGCCTTGTTGAAAATGACCTGAAGCTCTATTTGTAACAGGAGATTAGTGCTTGGGATATTTTGGCTGCTTCCTATATTGTATTGATATCAGCTGTATTAATAAGGAACAGTGCGTACTTCATAAACAGATATGACTCGGTCAGATAAGAGAAGATTGATTAATTATATATTACAGTGTTTTATGTTTACGTCATTGCAGCTTGAGCTGACACTGATCAGCATGTAGTTTCAGTTTATTAATTTGGAGAATAAATAAATATATATATATATATATTTATACATCAAGACTAAAGTGCTAAACTGGTATTTATGTTCCGCAATGTGATATTAAAGCTACACTTTGTAGTTTTGGATCTTCACTGTCAGATTTTTTCTATGCATTAACAAACTAAATAAACAAACTCTTTGTTTTCACAACTGAATAAACAAACTGACCTTAAAGGACGACACAGTTTCATACTGTTTTACTGTGTTTATATTTGGCGGACCCTGCCGCCTTCCTAGCTTCAAACAGTGTTCTGGGGACGTTATTGTCCTCTGAGAACAGCCTGTTTATTCAGTTATGGAACATTTGTATTGTATTATTACCTAATTAATTATGTGGTAAATATGAAAAATTCTGAATTTCTACTTTAAAACTACGAAGTGTCCCTTTATAAGACTAGTCCAACATTTTGGAATATGTGCTTAATTTTCTTGCCCGAGACATGGCAGCCATTAGCCTAGCTTAACATAAAGACTGCAGGGAAGGGGACTCACCTTCTTGCTCCTCTATAGCTCGATAATTAAAGCTGCTGTAACCATCTTTTAAATAACTTTGTATTTCAACAGTAATCAGTTATAGTTTGGTCAGGAACTCGTGTCTCGCCTCTCTCCACACATGCAGTGAGATAGAAAAGCCTTTTGTTGTGGTATCCCTGCACATTTCATCCAATCAGGACAGAGAAATCCTCCGGTTCTGGTACCAACGCTGGGAATGGATGAACAAGACAATTTCTTCCATTCTGGTCTTTCAGTCAGTACCAAACAAAGACTAGTTTGAGGTCATGGGAGCTGTTTTCACTGTGAAACAACCGCCATCATTGATTAAAATCTATCTACATGACTCAGAACAGAAATGTTCTTGGATGAAGTGATGTTTTTTTTTAACATGTTTACTGACTTTGTTGTTCACTGACTTTCTCCTGGAAGTTAAAACAACATGTGACCTCATAAAAGGCACCGTTA
This sequence comes from Diplodus puntazzo, assembly GCA_963678695.2. Taxonomy (NCBI): domain Eukaryota; kingdom Metazoa; phylum Chordata; class Actinopteri; order Spariformes; family Sparidae; genus Diplodus; species Diplodus puntazzo. Next base: position 6,422,665 of record OZ023169.1, read on the forward strand.
TTTTGAATAAAAGTATGGATTTCTCTGGCTTTGACCCCCGTTGAGGACTTTGGGATAATATAAGAACACAACTCAACAAAATGAACAACAAAGATCGAGTTATTTTCAGAATTTAAAGCAGAAATGTTACTTATTATATATTCAAATTGGCTTTTGATTGATTGATTTCTGTCAAATGATTACATAAGGTTATATATCTTTTTTCTTATGGATTGTGATTTGTAATACCTTATAATCGACTAATGAAATGTGTAGTTATGTAACCGACCGGTGTAAACACTTCAGTCATTTGCACCTCTGCTCCCATGATCCCCCTTAAGCAGAATTAATGAATTCTGTAGATTCCTGAATGCGACTCACTCATTCAGAAATTGCTTCAAGGCAAAAGAAAATGTGGTCCATCGGGCAAAAAATCACAACATGTGATGCTCATTGATGACCTTAAACTCCTGATGGTGAAGGTTTTTGAGACTGACACGATGGTCAGTTAACCAGATGTGTGTCAGGGTTGCTGCAGGCTCTCACACCCATTCGCTCTGAGGAGGGTTTAATCCCAACACACACACACACACACACACACACACACACACACACACACACACACACACACACACACACACACACACACACACACACACACACACACACACACACACACGCACGCACACACACACGCACAGTTTACTGCACAGGACTTTGGCTTCCTTCACTCTCACTCAGCCAGAAAACTCCATACTCTCCACAGAACAGCATGTGAGTATCTGACGGAACGTATACTTTCATTTACCTCATTTTAATTCCTTAATTCTTTTACAAAAAAATTGTTATTTTTAATGCCTTATCTGCAAACTGCAAAACAGTGTTCATTTGCAAAATCTTTAATATTTGAATATTTGTTATCTTAATATCCACATTCACTAAGTTTAACTATAACTTTTCTGAATGAGATCCTTTATAACTATGATTGTGCTTCCAGATCTAAAGGATAATTATTTTATTTAGTCATTATTCTTGTTTTGAGGACTCGCTGCACGAACTTCCGAGAATTTTCTTCTCATTTTGTCATTGATCAAAGTCTTCACTGCGCGCAGCTTCTTTTTTCCAACAAACAATGCGGCAGTCAGATGTTTTCCTAACTTATGTAATAGTGACCAGCGCAGCAGGTGTTCGTGTTTCCTTTGCCGTATGCTTGGTGTTTTAAGCCGGTTTAAAATACACCGTTCTCCGGGCTGCAAGCAAAAACACATTTAAAAAAATGTGCATTGCACTTTTGCATGCAACATTTTTTGCACTTAATGAGTTTATTTGACCGATAATTGCACAAAATACAATTTTCTCACAGCCAGCTGACCAAGAAAAGAGAAGACCAACAAAAACAGGGAACATTAACCACATATACTGATGTGTTAATGTGCCCTGCAAGTTTAGCAAGCTGGCAGAAAGATTCTCTCTCTTGGTGACACATTAATCTGTGGAGGTAAAGCCTTTTGTTGACTCGTCTTACTGATTTACTCATCTTACTTAATTCCCGTTCTTTGTTGCTGCAGAGTTTCAACCAACTCAAGGACACATTGTGCTTTCTACCTGCAGTAATAAAGGAAACAACCAAAGAAACACATTTAAATGTAGATATCTTTGAAAATGTGTTGTTTCTACTGATCAATTGTTTTACTTGCCTCCAGACAAATTTCACATTTTTGCTTGTTCAGTTGACCCGCTCTGACTTCAACACACTCTAGTTACACTGTCAAATCATTTGAATTTCTAAATCGGAATGAAACTTACTGAGCACAGTCTTTATTGTGTAACACAATAACATAATTTGTAATGAATTACACAGTTGTTTCCAGACATTTTCTACAAAACTGTTATTGAAATAACCGAGTTGCTCCTGACAATCCACGTGTCTTTTGAGCAGTTTCCTCTCCTCTGCCTCTCTGCATGACGGCAGACACCACGAGCTCTGCAGCTGATAATAGTCTTCAATTGTACAGCCGGGAACAAGGTCAGTGGATTTTAACATGTGAATTAATACATTGATCTCCATTTTACTGGGAGAAGCAACAGCCAATAACAGCATGTAAGTTACCGATAGTCAGTTTGAGAAAATGTCCTTTCCATAGAAGCTGTGCATTGAGGGAAATCAGTTAAAGCATGCTCAGCTGATTACAACGACAGAGTGAACTGGCTAATGTTTAGCATATATAATGTTAAAAAACGATAAATACATTTACAGGTATTTGGTCATAAATCTAAATATTGGATTGAACATTTGAATTTAGATATTAGCAGTAAAATTGGAGCCTTAGAGGCTTTTAGTTTGAAGTTTGCGCAAATGCCAAATAAAATTGTTCTTTTGAAAAACTCTCTGTCTCTGTCGGAAAATAATTACACGGTTATAATTTCCGTGGAAGTTTCCCTGAAAGAACAGCTTTATTTAAACCCAAGTAAATTAAATCACTCATTACTCAGTTATTACTCAGAAACTCTGTTGGTTCTACCCAACATTTCCAGAAAACATAACACTAATTTTGAATGTCACAGCCTGTTCTGAAGTCTGCTAAATTAAGTTAAGTTAGTTATTTTGGGAACTTAAAGACTGGACTCAGTGAACATCGAACCCTGGAAATATAGGAAACTTTGTCATGTTCCTTAAATGTTCCATATAAATCTGGGAACATAGGACCCAGGGAGCGTATGGCTTTATAAACATTGGACTGTGTGAATATAGAACCTTTTGTCATGTTCCCATTATGCGCCATATAAATCTGTTAATATGTGACTGTCAGTTTCATATTTAGGTTTCTAGTTTTAAAACTCAGTATAGTGACTCAAAGGTCAAAGTTCAGAAGTCAACCTACCAGCTGATGTTCAGTGTCACGTTATTTACAGACTTCATTGTCTATTTCTAGAGAAACCCACCTCCAACATGTCCCTCCTGACCCACCTGCTGGCATGTCTGTTCGGGATGGGCTCCTGGATCTCCATCAACGGCCTCTGGGTGGAGCTGCCCCTGATCGTCCCCCAGATCCCAGAGGGCTGGTACCTGCCCTCTTACCTCTCCGTCCTCATCCAGATGGCCAACATTGGGCCTCTCTTCGTCACTCTGATGCATCGCTTCCGGCCCGGCGCCCTGAACGAAACAGCTGTCATATATGTGATCGTGGTCCTGGGTACTGTGGCTAGCTTCCTGCTGGGCTTCTTCTGGAAGGAGACTGTTGTTATAGCTGGCGTTCCTCGCAGCGTCGCCCTCCTCCTCTTGACTTTCTTCCTCTCAGCTGTTGACTGCACGTCCTCCGTCACCTTCCTGCCCTTCATGATGCGTCTCAAGCCCCAGTACCTGACCACCTATTACATAGGGGAGGGGGTGAGCGGCCTGTTGCCCGCCATAGTGGCTCTGATCCAAGGTGTTGGGGTGGTCCACTGCGTAAACAGCACCCAGTCTCTGAACGCCTCCAACATCTCTGCAACCTTTGACCTCCAGGCTCAGTATCAACCAGCCAACTTCTCAGCTGAGGTGTTCTTCTTCTTCCTCAGCGCCATGATGGTGGTGTGCCTGGCGGCGTTCCTGCTGCTGAACTACCACCCGTCTGTGGCCAGGGAGCATCCCAGCGGTCGATACACCAACGGGGTGAAGGAGAAACCTCAGAAAAACAGGAAGTGGGCCGAGCAGACGCTGATGATGGATCCATACAGGCCTGCAAACAAGAAGAGGAGCAGCTTTGGCACCGGCTCTTACAGCTGGGTGCAGGTGTTTTATATCTTTGTGATTCTGGCCTGGGTGAACGCCCTGACCAACGTGGTGCTTCCCTCGGTGCAGTCGTATTCGTGCTTGCCATACGGGAACAACGCCTATCACTTGTCAGCCACCTTGGCGGCTGTGTCGAACCCTCTCGCCTGCTTCATCGCCATGTTCTTGCCTATAAGGTCAGTTTACTGTCGGTGAATTAGGTCAATGAAGAGCTCAAAATCTTGGGGACAAAGTTATTCAAATCCAAAAATCTCTTTAAGCTTTACAATCTGGGCAGATTCTCGACCCGCAGTTTGAACACAGTTTCCTTCAAAAAGCCTCTAAAGGTGAAAAAGGGATGAAACTTCAGGAAGAGCTTTTCAAAATAAAGTAACTTCCTTCTTTTAAAACTTTGTAAGTGTGAACAAACTGTTTCAAGTGTCAGTATTCTTAAAAACTTAACTTCTTAAAACTGTTTTTTTCTTCTAGGTTTAAAGGGATAGTTCACCCTGAAGTCAATCAGATCATCAAATATATGTATTTCCCCTCTTACAGTTAGTGTTATTTATCCATCTAGAGTGTTTGGTGTTTGTTGCTGAGTTTTGGAGATATCGTCCGTAGAGAAGTCTACCTTCTTTCAAATATAATCGATCTAGATGACACTCGGCTTGCAGTTCTCCAAGCGCCCAACAAAAAGACATTTAAAAACTCAACAGCAGCGTCTTTTCACAGAAATTCTGAGCATCTCAGCAGAGGAAGCACACAATTAATGTTTAAATCTGCCGTGTATGAGCCTCTCGTCCAGGAGTCGGTGCGCGGTTGTTTCTCTGCTGCGATACTGTTTGTGGGTGTAGAAAAAAATCTATGAGTTACATGTTTGATTTTTCTGTAAACTGTCCCTTTAAGTGCAAAATACAAAAAAATGGAGTCTGTTTGATTAAAAAAAAGAATCAAAAAGGTTTCCAGAAGGTTTGGAGAAGCTGAATTGTATTTGAAAGAGATTAAAATTTAGTTGCTGTATTGGATTTTTTTTTTTTTTTAAAAATGAACCTACATGAAGAATTTAGTTATCTAGAAGTAAAAACTGTCTTTAGTTGATCAACTATTTTGACTGATCATTTCATTTCTCATGCAAAAAAATATTAGTAGTATTCGGGTTTTTAGCTGAAATACAAAACATTTAAAAGACCCGATAATAGAACAGCTGATTAATCACTATTTGTGAAGACTTTTAACAAATACTTATAATTAAAATGCTGAAGCAAGCAAATGTTTGGAAAAGAAGTATCTCAAAATGATCAATAGATGATCAAAAAAGTTGAGATGAGCAAAAACATCCAGTTTAAACATCTTAACGAACATGTTTAAGACTATAAACTTAATATTTTCAACTCTGGACGTTCACAGAATAACATTTAATTGTTATTTTCTCCCACAACTGCTCAAATTGAGTCATATTTTAATTAAATATCACATGAGTGTCATTATATATTGTGCTATAGTATATTCTAACTCCTCTCTTTGTGTGGTGCATTCAAACTCTGAAATAGCAAATATTTGAGACGTAATGTTTCCTCTCACAGATCTCTGCTGCTGATGGGAGCCCTCACACTGATCGGCAGTGGATTCGGAGCTTATATAATGACCACTGCGGTGCTGAGTCCATGTCCACTGCTGGTTCATGACACCTCAGGTGGTGTCATCATTGTGAGTAACCTGTCCAGGCTTCACTCACACACAAAAACCTCCTTATCTTCCTGTTCGCTTGTGTTAAAAATGAACTAAATGTGACTGAATAACCACATGTTGGCTGTCAAAATGGGTTCAAGCTCACCTGCTCTGCTCCACAGGTGTTGGCCTGGGTCCTCTTTGTTCTCATTCTTTCCTACGTGAAGGTGATCATCGGGGTGATCCTGCGCGACGAGGGCCACAGCGCCCTGGTGTGGTGCGGGGCCATGGTGCAGCTGGGCTCCCTGCTGGGAGCGGTCACCATGTTTCCGGTGGTCAGCGTGTTCAGCTTCTTCTCGTCAGGAGACCCGTGCAACACGAAATGTCCCTGAATGAGAGACTGGAGGCTGATACAGGACAGGCGTCACATCTTTCTTAGGCAGACACTCAACAGAAGAAGCCTCTTTAATGTTTTTTTTATTATCAAAGTGTATTTAATTTGCAACATCTGAATGTAAACCTGTCGTTTGTTTTGGAAAAAGACAGTAATGTACATGATAATGAAGTATTAATGGCCATACTGCTTCCCACAGGATAAAAACATTGAATTTATGAGTTACAGTTATTAGTGATGAAATAACTCTTATTGTAAAAACTTATTTTCAACCTGTTTATTTTTGCTTGAAGTGTAATGTACTGTACTTTCTGTTTATATGTGACTGGTTTAAAAATGTCAGTGTATGTAAAAAATATATTGTAATAAAGTCAATAATAATTGTTACTAACAACTACCGAACTACTACAGTTTGTAGAAAAATGTATTTACACAAGTTGAAACAAGACGAGAATTTACCTCTCTAATAAATATAATGAGGTCGTTTTCTTGTTATCTTAAATTAACACCAGCTTTGTTATCTTCTGATAACACAGCAATTAACTTGTGATTTTAACAGCGGCAATTAAAAATAATTACACCTATGTCGGCTCTTAGCTTCCATATAAAACTGGATATTTGTAATATCATTATTCTGCAATCATACGACTGTTTTTCTCAATTTAATCATGTTGTTTATTGAATTATATGACACATTACTTAAGGAACGTAATGCACCCGTCATCATCAGACATTAGAGGTGCGTACGTGACATTACACTGACTTAATGCACCATCAGCCACTTTTGTCTTTCCTCAAATAGATCAAATATGTCTGGAAGAAAACTACATGGAATGGAAATAAGAATAAAATGACTGAGGAGGATTACAGTGAAAACACACACGTTCATATATTCAAAAGGCTGAATGTTGTTTTTTGTCAAAGCAGTATTTCAATATTTCCATCACCACAGACACACATACAGTGCAAGATCAACACTCTCTATACAAATAAAAACCTTATTTACATAACATTTTCATAGGATGATACGGTGTCTATATAAGCGCTCCGTCATATCTTTTTCATACTAATTTTCACTACTAGTCCACAAAACTGATCAAAAAGTCAGTCACCATGTTTCATTGAGGTTTGACTGAGAACATTACATTATTTCTCCATTAAAGAATCATTGTTTTGGTCAAAATCTCCTTTCAGGTAGCCAAGTTTGTCTCCAAAGTCTGGAGTGATGTGATGTTTCTCATCACTGAATCTAAAGTTAAAGGGTAACTCACCAGTTTTGCACACTTTGGGTGAACTACTGTATGAAGCCTTCTGTGGCTATAGAGGAAGCTGCATGTAATCTGATAAATTGCCCCGAGTGATCTCAATCAGTAGGTAAATTGCATTGTGGGTAATGTAGTAATGTAATGTGCAGAAGCTTTTGAAAAGGAAGAATGTGTGGAATAAAAAGTCAATGTCTCTGGTTCTTCTCTATCGATTTAAACTGTGCATAATAAGTCCAATGATGCTAAAAGGAGGGTAAGGCTTTTCAAAAGCTGTCGCCTACATTACCCACAATGCAACTTAGCCACTGGGTGAAATCTCTGGAGGCAATTTACCAGATTAGGTGCAGCTTACTCTGGAGCCACAAAAGACTTCTTACTACTCTTTTCATGTATGCAGTAGAACTTAAGTTGAGTTCAAGTGAAGGGAACGAAACAATGTTTTCTCACTTAAAGCAGGTAAACAGCTTCCCCTGGGCGGAGAGGTAGAAGAGTGGATGCACGACACTGGCAGCAGACAACAACATTATACACAGAGGTGTGATGAAACAGTCATAAACCATCTCATCCACGCTGGACTGCTGCAGGACAGTCACTGGAAAGTAACACATCAGATTGATGACTGAAGTGGCACAGACGGTTTTGAAGGCTCTCCTCTTCTGTGGGGACATCTTGTCTCCTCCCGGGCCGGACTTCTTCAGCGTCCTCAAAATGCCGATGGTGCAGTGCACCATCATCCCATTCATGAACACCGACCAGAAGAGAGGAAAATCTCTTGTAATTGTCTCTCTGAAAGAGCGGAGAGAGTCTTCTGCTACAGAGTTAAGCGAGGCGGTGGGCACAGAGAGGAGCCACACTAATGCGGCTGCAACCTCCCTGAATCTGTACGTCTTCAGCAGGGGGTAAAACAGGGGGTGAATCACAGCAACATATCTCTCCAGGCAGATAAAAGACAAACTCATCGGGCCTCCGATCATTGAGTACACGAACAGAAACTTGAGGACTGTTACGTGGCTATTTTGCTTCAAAAAAAGGACATTTAAGTGCACAATGGCGAGCCAGTACTGCGAGTAGTGATATACAGCTAAATTACAATTCAGGATATCTCTCGCCTTCTTAGACGTGTAGGAGTTCCACAGCACTCTGATGACCACCGGTTGTCCCATCAGAAACGTGATGATGTCAATCAAGGAGAGGACGGATATGTAGAGAGGTCCAAACTCACACACTGTTGGTTTGCTGGAGTTGAGTGTGACGTTGCTGAAGAAATTCTCCATCTTGTCCAAAGACAACATGTCCATCTTGTCAGAGCTGAAAGACAGAAACAGACGAGCAGAGAGAAGCTGCTGATGGAGGTTTAAAAGTGTGTGTCATCAGATTTTGGAGAGTAGAAATCACAGCATGTGTTAACTATATATAAAAAATACTCAAATTCAATCTTAATTTAAACTTTTTTCCAGTCCAAAAAAATATTTAAAGACAAATCTGTAAACATGATCAGAAAACTGGACAGAAAATAAGATTATTATTATTAAAAATAAGAAAAATAACACTTCATTCTTGGAAAAATATTAAAAACAGTCCAATTTGAGTTGAATAACGTCTAAATAATATCAATGAATCAACGTCCGGGCAGATTATTTTGGTTGTTTTGAGAAAAAAAATCAGATTTGTAGGATCACAGATATTTCTTGCAGATTAATCACATTTCTTTATTTATAATTTGAAGTTAAGTTAAATCATCTAAGGACATAATAGCTGACACGATAAACATAAAGGGGCAAAATATACGTTTGGAGAAGAAATTCACACTCAGAATTTTGATATTTACTGATTAGAAATACTTGTTTTAATGTTGTTTTAGTTGTTCTCAGAGGAAAAAGAGGTCTCCAAAACACTGTTTGGAGCTAGAGAGGTGGCAGGGTCCGCCACATATAACCAAAGGAAAACAGTATGAAATTCGTCCTCTGAAGTCAGTTTGTGTTTTCAGTCATAAAAACAAAGAGAGTTTGTTTATTTAGTTTGTTTAACCATGAAATAATATTTGTCCCCAGAACTACACAGTGCACCTTTAAGATAAGATATCAACCTTTTCTTACCTGACACATCAATAACCATTCATCATAAACACAGCACTCACCAGGTGTGTTCGGATGCTGCTCTGAGAATGACGGGTAGAAAAATGAGCTGACGGAGTAAAAGTGACACCTGATTTTCCTAACAGAGGTAAGACAGGTGCGGAGCAGCCGAGCAGAGACAACAAACTGTGAATCCGACATGTCCTCATTTTCATACCAGCAGAGCTTCAGGTGTCAGTGAAGGGTCAGGCTCTCACACAATCACCTGTAAAAAAAAAAGAAAGAAAAAAAACAACAACACCGATAATCTTAATTTTTCCATCCGTGTTTAAGCTGCAGCAGAAATCCTGCAGCCCACATGGTGTCAGTGTCACACCGCTGACCTCCTCCTGCAGAGAGGCCTCCGACAGGAATGTTACATAATTATGAAGGAAGGCTCGTGGAACAGTGTTTTAGGTCAGTTTCTAATTAATCTTACTGGAGTTATTGATCCTGAAGGTGTGGCACAATGTTTCAGCTCTGAACTGTAATCAATAACTAATAGATCAGTGAGTTTGTGACCTCTGTGGATGACAGCGGCGAGTAAGATGCTTTGTATTAGTTATGGTTGTGATATTGATACAGTTTGAGGTTCGTTCCTGCAGTGGAAACTCACTTATGTTCAAAAAGTAACTGTGAGATTCTTTGTCAGTGAAGTTTGTTTGTTTTTGTGGTTGTTTGTTGGCTTCGTGTATAGTTTTGGATTGTAATTCTAAAACAAATTTAGAGTTTCTTGCCTCTACCTGCAGTGTGCAGGGTCTGGGGAGATTTAGGGGCAGATATATAATATAATATTCATAAATATGTTTTGATTTACCTGGAACTACAAAGAACTACAAAGTCCACCGTGTTGCTACAGTAGCCCAGAGTGGACAAACCAAACACTGTCTCTGCAGACGGCCTGTAGTCGCCATTAAACATGAACTGTGCAACAAAAGTTCTGCTTTCTGAAGACTGGACTTTAAAATCAACTTCACTTCCATATGACATTCAGCATTCAGTCAACTTAACTTTAAGTCATTAGCCATTTAATATTCACAACTACGTTTTCATTAACATAAAATCACATGAACGTGAAGAGTTGTTTTTCGTTACCTTATAGCCGTCTGCAGAGAGAGCAGGTCCTCTTTCACCCTCCACCATGTTGCACCGCCATGTTTCTACAGTAGCCCTGAATGGACAAAACCAAACATTTGTTTTTTGCATCTTCAGTGGCCACCGTAGGGGAGATTAATGGTGTTAAATGAGATGTATCAGTATCAGTGCAATAACAGCAAATAGCAGCAGGACCTGAACTGAAACTCACATAAATCCTTTGACATTAGCTCAGTGAACGTCAGAACTGACTTCACTTCCAGATTCTTCTCCATAGAATACTTTTAGCTGGTTCGGGGAATGTTATCTAAATAATTTGTTGAATGTTATCTAAATAAATGTTATCTAAATATCCATCCATCCATCCATTTTCGTCCGCTTATCCGGGGCCGGGTCGCGGGGGTAGCTGCCTGAGCAGGGACACCCAGGGTTCCCTCTCCCCGGACACTGCCTCCAGCTCTTCCGGGAGGATCCCAAGGCGTTCCCAGGCCAGCTGGGCGACATAGTCACGCCAGCGTGTCCTGGGTCTTCCTCGGGGTCTCCTCCCGGCGGGACATGCCAGGAACACCCCCCGAGGGAGGCGTCCCGGGGGCATCCGAAACAGATGCCCGAGCCACCTCAGCTGGCTCCTCTCGATGTGGAGGAGCAGCGGCTCTACTCTGAGCTCCTCCCGGGTGACAGAGCTCTTCACCCTATCTCTAAGGGAGCGCCCTGCCACCCTGCGGAGGAAACTCATTTCGGCCGCCTGTATCCGGGACCTTATTCTTTCGGTCATGACCCAAAGTTCATGGCCATAGGTGAGGGTCGGAACGTAGATTGACTGGTAAATCGAGAGCTTCGCCTTTCGGCTCAGCTCTCTCTTCACCACGACAGACCGATACAACGACCGCATTACTGCGGCCGCTGCACCGATCCGCCTGTCAATCTCACGCTCCATCCTTCCCTCACTCGTGAATAAGACCCCAAGATACTTAAACTCCTCCACTTGAGGCAGGAACTCTCCTCTCACCTGGAGGGAGCAAGCCACCTTTTTCCGGTCGAGAACCATGGCCTCGGATTTGGAGGTGCTGATTCTCATCCCAGCCGCTTCACACTCGGCTGCAAACCGCCCCAGGACATGCTGGAGGTCCTGGCTCGAAGGAGCCAACAAGACCACATCATCCGCGAAAAGCAGAGATGAGATCCAGTGGCTCCCGAACCAGATCCCCTCCGGCCCGAGGCTGCGCCTAGAAATTCTGTCCATAAAAATAATGAACAGAACCGGTGACAAAGGGCAGCCCTGCCGGAGTCCAACATGCACTGGGAACAGGTCTGACTTACTGCCGGCAATGCGAACCAAGCTCCTGCTCCGGTCGTACAGGGACCGTACAGCCCTTAACAGAGGGCCTCCGACCCCGTACTCCCGGAGCACCCCCCACAGAATGCCACGAGGGACACGGTCGAATGCCTTCTCCAAGTCCACAAAACACATGTGGACTGGTTGGGCAAACTCCCATGAACCCTCGAGCACCCTGCGGAGGGTGAAAAGCTGGTCCAGTGTTCCACGGCCAGGACGAAAACCGCATTGTTCCTCCTGAATCCGAGGTTCGACTATCGGCCGAATTCTCCTCTCCAGTACCCTGGAATAGACTTTCCCAGGGAGGCTGAGGAGTGTGATCCCCCGATAGTTGGAGCACACCCTCCGGTCCCCCTTTTTGAATAGGGGGACCACCACCCCGGTCTGCCAGTCCAGAGGCACTGTCCCCGACTGCCACGCGATGCTGCAGAGACGTGTCAACCAAGACAGCCCCACAACATCCAGAGACTTGAGATACTCAGGGCGAATCTCATCCACCCCCGGTGCTTTGCCACTGAGGAGCTTCCCAACTACCTCAGTGACTTCGGCTTGGGTGATGAATGAATCCACCTCTGAGACCCAAGTCTCTGCTTCCTCTATGGAAGGCGTGTCAGCAGGATTGAGGAGATCCTCGAAGTATTCCTTCCACCGTCCGACAATGTCCCCAGTCGAGGTCAACAGCTCCCCACCTCCACTGTAAACAGTGTTGGTGGAGGACTGCTTCCCCCTCCTGAGGCGCCGGACGGTTTGCCAGAATTTCTTCGAGGCCGACCGATAGTCCTCCTCCATGGCCTCCCCGAACTTTTCCCAGACCCGAGTTTTTGCTTCCGCGACTGCCCGTGCTGCAGCTCGCTTGGCCTGCCGGTACCCGTCAGCTGCCTCAGGAGACCCCCGGGCCAACCAGGCCCGGTAGGACTCCTTCTTCAGCTTGACAGCATCCCTTACTTCCGGAGTCCACCACCGGGTTCGGGGATTGCCGCCACGACAGGCACCGGAGACCTTACGGCCACAGCTCCGGACAGCCGCGTCAACAATGGAAGTGGAGAACATGGTCCATTCGGACTCAATGTCCCCAGCCTCCCTCGGGATCTGGTTAAAGTTCTCCCGGAGGTGGGAGTTGAAGACCTCCCTGACAGAGGGTTCCGCCAGACTTTCCCAGCAGACCCTCACAATACGTTTGGGTCTGCCAGGTCTGTCCAGCTTCTTCCCCTGCCAGCGGATCCAACTCACCACCAGGTGGTGATCAGTTGACAGCTCAGCCCCTCTCTTCACCCGAGTGTCCAAGACATACGGCCGGAGGTCAGATGACACGACCACAAAGTCGATCATTGACCTCCGGCCTAGGGTGTCCTGGTGCCACGTGCACATATGGACACCCTTATGCTTGAACAAGGTGTTTGTTATGGACAAACTGTGACTAGCACAGAAGTCCAGTAACAAAACACCACTCGGGTTCAGATCAGGGAGGCCGTTCCTCCCAATCACACCCCTCCAGGTAACACTGTCGCTGCCCACGTGAGCGTTGAAGTCCCCCAGTAAAACAACGGAGTCCCCGGTTGGAGCACTCTCCAGTACCCCTCCCAGGGACTCCAAGAAGGCCGGGTACTCTGCACTGCTGTTCGGCCCATAAGCCGAGACAACAGTGAGAGACCTATCCCCGACCCGAAGGCGCAGGGAAGCGACCCTCTCGTTCACTGGGGTAAACTCCAACACATGGCGGCTGAGCTGGGGAGCTATAAGCAAGCCCACACCAGCTCGTCGCCTCTCACCGCGGGCAACTCCAGAGTAGAAGAGAGTCCAGCCTCTCTCAAGGAGTTGGGTTCCAGAGCCCAGACTGTGCGTGGAGGTGAGCCCGACTATTTCTAGCCGGTACCGCTCGACCTCCCGCACCAGCTCAGGCTCTTTCCCCCCCAGCGAGGTGACATTCCATGTCCCCATGGCTAGAGTCACCGTCCGGGGATTGGGTCGCCGGGGCCCCCGCCCACGACTGCCACCCAAATCCCTCTGCACCGGCCCCTTCTGAACCCTCCAGCGAGTGGTGAGCTCACCGGAGGGCGGGCCCACGTCGCTCCTTCGGGCTGGGCCCGGCCGGGTCCCGTGGGCAAAGACCCGGCCACCAGGCGCTCGCCTGCGAGCCCCAACCCCAGGCCTGGCTCCAGGGTGGGGCCCCGGTAACGCCAATCCGGGCGACGTAAACTGCCTTGATTTTATGTCTTTCATTAGGGCTTTTGAACCGATCTTAGTCTGACCCGTCACCTAGAACCTGTTTGCCTTGGGAGACCCTACCAGGGGCATTAAGCCCCGGACAACATAGCTCCTAGGATCATTCGGGTACTCAAACCCCTCCACCACGACGGCATTTTTCCTGCCCTGACAGCATCATTGGGCGGCATTGGGCGGCTGTGGCTCAGTGGGTAGAGCAGGTCGTCTAGTGATCGGAAGGTCACCAGTTCGAATCCCGGCTCCCCCTAGTTGCATGTCGAAGTGTCCTTAAGCAAGATACTGAACCCCAAATTGCTCCTGGTGAGCAGCTGGCGCCTTGCATGGCAGCCTCCGTCATCAGTGTATGAATGTGTGTGTGAATGGGTGAATGTGGCATGTATTGTACAGCGCTTTGAGCTGTCGTTAGATTGGAAAAGCGCTATAAAAATGCAAACCTTTTACCATTTAATGTTTTTACTGTGTGTCATCAGGGCAAAAGAGAGACACCTTTTGAAGTGGGAACTAACATAGACCCACTGAGTATTTTACCAGGCAAAATACACAAAATTGAATTGAATTAAATTTTGCTGTGATTGAAGCGTTCTTGGGAGTTCGATGATGATTGTGTTCTGAAGTAGGGAGGTGGCATTTACTTCTGTGAGATCCTGGACACTGACAGTATGTTGAATTGGAATTACCACAGACTTTTTCTGTAAGTATGATAGCTGCAGTCACAAAACATTTACAGGTGTAGTTAAGATCAGAATGAAGGTACTGATGCAGACATCACTTCTGAGCAGTCACCGGTTGGAACGTGAACATGCTGATGGGTGTCAAGTATTATTTCTTTTTTTTACTGCACGACTGCTCCATCCGGCCTTTGGTTTCCATTTATTTCTGTATTGAAGAGCTGAATTTTATACTTCCTTTGTGTTTGATATTTAACATGCAAAACCATCGGCACCAACTGGACCTGTAACTATCTCTGAAGAACAAGCAGGAAGAAACCCGTACATGATAAAAATGTCTTAAATGTTGTTATTGTTATTTTTTATCCATTCTGACATGAACAGTAGATACTGAGTAGTCAGAAAGCGATCATTCAGGTGAAAGAGATGAAGGCTTTTTATTGACAAAATACACAAAATAGGTCACAAAGCAGAATTATGAATTGTAGACTAACGGGGAAAAAAAACTCTCCTCAGTAAACATTTCAGTTCGGCCTCTCTCATGCCCTTCAGTTACAACGATTAAGACTCATAAATACATATAAAAGAGGGAGCGCGCGTGTCCAGTTCTGCTATAAGAGCGCAGACGGACGAGCCGATACAACCACGGTATGTAGGTTAGCATGTAGAAGCCGTGTGATAAACATGAATAAACAGAGCACATGCTGGGAGAATAAATATGAAAATACAAAGAGTTTTATATATTCGTATTGCTGTTCACCGTCGTTAAGCATTCTTTGGATTAGAGACGTTCAGAGTTTCAACAGTTTACATTCTTCGAGAGACGAACCTGCACGTTGCATAGCTTCCAGGGAAAAGTCAAGTCAAATCCACACTGAGATGATTTCTTTGATAAAAGTCAAACCTGCGGCCGACAGTTCACTCCAAAGTTCACGTTAAGTTTCAAGTCAGTATAAAGGCTTTATTATTTGATTGTAAAGATGACTACACAGTGTTTTTGTACTGCGAGAGTGCTTAAATACATCAGGACCGTGAATGAGGTTTGGCTAACTTCATCTTCATCTGGAGAGTTTGGTCATCGTTTCAAGTGACGGCTAACCGCGAGTGACACCGCAGGGTCGGTGGTTAAGTGCTTACTCATGAACACGTATTCAGTTTTATTAATTGTAACTTAATTTGCCCAAAAAAGACATCATGACCAATTAAAGTGAGACTATGCAACGTTTGGCAGAAGAAATGACAAATGAAAAGTTTGAACTCAAAACAAAACACATCCCTGATCGATTAATTACACTCAGGTGTTTTGTTGTTGAAGCCTCTCCTAGCCAGTATTAACCAAACATGATCTCTCTTTGATAAATCCTTAATTTTGAATTTTGTGGGTTGAACATTCGAAGCCAAACTCAAGCTGCATGTTTCTGTTTCCAGTTTAAAAAAAAGGCACTTCTTCTCGCCTTCTAGACCGTCTCTCTGTAAAGCCAGATATGCAAACCGAACAGATACTGTATATACAAATGACATAACTCGTAGGCACTGAATCATTTACAAACTGCAGCAAAAAAGACATATTAAAAAAGCAATTTTTGGTCCTCTAAAAGCATACTTTGTCTTTGGGGTCGGAGGGGACGGCGGGTTTGGTTGCTACATGTTTACAGTTAAAAAACAGTCAGTCATGTTGATGCATCCTCGGATAATTTCCGTGTAAAGGCGTTTAATATATGAAAAAACAAGGCACGTGTTGGACCCTGGTCGTCTGGACAATAAAAATGTACACTTGTTCTCCTTGCACTTCCTCTTCCTGCTTCCTGCATGCTGTAGTCCGAGCATGAAAAAGCAGACTGTCAGATTCTTGTTCGGCGTTTCCCTTTATTTGCGCTTCCTGTGTCAGTTCTGGAGTCGACGGGAAGCTACGCATGGCTGTGGACGGAGATGCTGGACAGGTCGTTCCTGATGATCTCATTGACTGCGGGGGGGAAAAGAGAGAAAAGGAAGGTCAGTATATCAGGCGCTGTTTCATAAGCCGAAGCACTGAGTGTCTGCATGTACAGTGTGACATGTTATATCCCTGGAAACCAACAATTGGCTTCTTGCAGTGATCGTACCTGATTTGAACTGTTTTGGTTTCATATTTTCCTGCCACCAATTTAGAAACATCTGAATCAAAATCTGAAAGTAAAGAGTTGTCAGCTCGTGCTGTCAGGACACTCGTCAGGTCAAATTTTCACCCAATTTCAATCTCAAAGTTTCCATCCACGACTGTTTTGTGATTATCAGTTGTTGGTCAATCAAGATAAGCAGTAGGTGGCGCCAATTCCCCAGAAAAAAACCCCAAAAAAACATCATGCCACTGCAGAAGAGGGCGCAACAAAGATGATGCAATTAAGAGACCGTCAGCCAAACCCATGAATGTACAATACCGCAGCGTCAGTCAAACCCGCTTTCAGCTCTGCAAAAAAATTCAACCAAAGCCCAAAAAGCATTTTCCCCACAGAGCACCAATTATAAAAGAGACATCTGTAGAAGTGACAGGATACCTTGAACTGCATAAAAAGGTCCATTGTGACACAGAGAGGTTTTTGTATTGGCAAAACTTTCCTCGAGTCATTCTCATTGGACTGACTCGGCGCCATCTTTGCCTTCAGTATTTAGTTATACGTATATGCAAATGTCTGGTTCAGGATAAAGCATGTCTTTGGCCTTTTAGTCAGCTGATCCATCATGCAAGTTAACTGTTGGCTAAGCCAGAATGTGTTTAGTATTAGCATCTGTTGCTCTCTGTTGCTTGGAGAAGAGAGAGACACTGGAGAACGAGCTTAAAGTCAAATCCTTTGGACTGTCGCGAAAAAACCTGAATCCCTCACAGAGAAATCCACAATCCAGCAGCTACGGACAAACAAATTGTCCACAAGCTTGTATAGAGACAACCCTTGAGATCCACTCACATATGGCCAATAAAGTGATTAATAAATGTCACTTACTAAAAAAGTATTGAGCCCCTTTAACATCTCAAACCAGTTTTCAGTTGCTAAAAGTAGTTTAAACGAGATTTCTCTGACGCGACAACAACCTGTGAACACGACATAACAGTACAAAGTAGATACAACACATTCAAATGTGAGCAAACATCTGTTAATTTACACATCAAGTCCACATTCACTCTCCTTTCAGTTCTCTGTCGGTCTCCACTAACTTCTGAGGGAAACATCTGGCCCTCCAGTCGCTAATCGCTCCACTGCGTTCACTCGCTGGCTGGTTGTTAACAGTGTCTTTGTGGTCTATCAGGGATTTTTTTGGGGGTGAAAATAGCTGCTGATGAAAGTGAGAGTGAACCAAAATAGTAAAAAAAAAGGAAGAGGAAACTGTAGACCTGTCAGTGACACCTTTAGTTTCATTTCCACTCTTAAATTAAAAATACGTATCGTTGCAGCTTTCTTGTGCCGCGTTCGTCCCCTGTGAGCACGATCCTCCGAGCGCTCTGTGATTTCCTCTGAGTCGACCTAATAGAATCACTATATCTGAGATCCCCAGACCTCCTTTTTCTTTATCAGGAGACATGATGCAACCTCCTGCTGCCTCTGAAGGATCCAGGTGCGCTTGTTTATCTGTTTTTATCAGCTGTGTTCTCTGGCTGACGGAGGGGGAGGAGGGGGGGATCCAAGAGCAACACAGCAGACTGAGTAAAGCTAAAACAGAAAATATGGAGTTATCAGAGTCGTGATAACAGAGAAAAGGACAATCCGTCATTTTCTGAACTCAGAGAGGGGGATCGGGACGCTTCATTTGTCATCAGCTTTTACGGCTCCTATCTGTGGGCTCATTTAATCAGCTTCTCATTTCTTAAATCAGCCTCCAGGAGGTTCAGGATCAGGCCCCTCTCTCTCAGCTCTCGCAAGGGATGAGAAATGTTGGAGGGGAAGGGGAACACCCCTGGATCCGGCCCCAGAGAAACGAAGCCAGCGGGACCGAGGGAGGAATTCCCTTTGACAGACTGGACGCTGGAAAAAAAAGCAAGGCTGGAAACCTGAGATTCCCCTCCACACAATGGAATGACATTTTTTTTTTTTTGTCTTATCGTTTATTTTCATCAGGGCCCTCCGTGACCCAGCAGTGGCACAGCCGCTTCCTACCAGAAACACCGCTCACTTCCTGTCACGGAGGAGATGACGTGCACATGTGGGGTGTACGTGCAGGAGTGTGCAGGACGCTGCCATGGTAAAAATAAAAAACAAAAAAAAAAACATACAAGTGTGTCATAATCACCTTCGAGTGGCAGAGAGACAACTGAGGAGGAACTCGACAACAAGTGACCTAAATCCTGACTGGATCTGTTTATGATTACAGAGAGCGTTACTCGTCTAGACGTGAGGGGAGAGAGCGCGTTTGGCTCGCTGATTGACTGCCGTTAATAAAAGGAACAAGAAGATCTCCAGAGAGAGTTTGATAGCTACACAACGGCAGATCTCACACGAGCGTGTCACAGAAACACACGGACACATTGAAGCTATTATGTGACCATGAGGACAGGGTGAGATGATTCACGGCGATGCGTCTTGGCAGCGCGGAAGATGCTTGTCAAGACAGCAGAGACATTTATATTCTGGGGGATCTAAATCATGTCGGCTTGTTGCAGCAGATGGCCAAAAAAGGATAAACTCATCAACTGTGTTCGAGTTGTATTCTTAAAGGGACACTCCAACAGTTTTTTTCGTTAAAGTCAGCTTGAGAAAACAGCTGTATAATGCCTCGAACTATCCTGGCTTTATAAAGTCTGACCCAGTGAACCAGAGGATGTCATCAGCTCTTGATATTGAGGCGACACGGTTGCCAAGCAAGAGAGATGGAGTTTTCAAGATGGCAAATTTGTAAGCACAAAAACCACTGGATAGATTAAAGGAGAGTCCTCTGTTCAAGACAACGTTTCATCGTTTGAAACCGTGAAACCGATCGCTATGACAATTTCCAGCTGTGTTTGTGGCGGCAGAATGGAGCAACCAGATTCCACCGGCCACATCTGCGTCGCGATCCTGCCGCGGCACAGCGTCCAGAGCTCATCGCGGCCGTTCCAGGCAATGCTCATAGTTCCAGGCTCTCTGCTCCGACAATACACGCTCAGTCTGTTTGTCACAGGAGGACAGAAGCTTCATCAAGCTGCATAGAGCAGATCGAGCCAGGCAGGAAGTCGAACACAGTGATGGCATAGAGAATCCTGTCAGTTTTCAAAATAAAACAGGCTGAGCAGATGGAGATATCAACAAAACCCATCAAGCAAAAACATCCCCAAAAGTGTCAGTAAAACGCCTTTGGCAACGTTGAAAAGACGTCCACTGGAGAGTTAAAATGAAACCTTTTTTTGACGTTGCAGTGACAGTTTATACAGTGTAATTTTAGGCATCTTTTAACCTCAGTTACAGACGTCTAAAGAACTTCCTGTGGTTCAAAATTAAAGGTTTTTTTTACTTCCTGCAGCAGAAGCTGCAGAGTGGATCTGAACCCTGAACTTCAACCTCAGTCACCTGCATGAGGCACGATTTGTACCAGGAGAGATATTCATCATGTTTTATTCAGCCTTGGAATATTAGCTCACCTGATGAAGGTTAGACAGAGACTGCTTGAATGGTAGAAAATTAAACCTAAAAAATGGTCAACGGTTTTGACCTTGACTTCAGCTGCTTTTGCACATTATGGCTAAATCACCTGTTCAGTATTCATCTGGAGTGCAGACGAGAGGAATCTGCTCCATGAATGAGGCTGGACTTGATTGAAATAAACCTCCACAGACTTTGTCAGGATAAGAATCTCTGTAATGGTAACAGTCAGACTTCACTGGCCTACTTTTCTGTGCGTACAGCGAGCAAGATGTTGCGCAGCCATGTGAATGTGAGAATATTACCAAAAGACATACTTGAACCAGGAGAAATAAACACTCCGACCTCGTCTCCACCCTCCTACAGTCTCCATGTGTGCTCTCCCCGGCCCAGACTGAACTGACCGACCTCCTCTCCTCTATTTGATCTGGCTTTGACCTTCTCAACATCTGGAGGTGGAAGGATATAATCTTTGAGTTCAGGCCTCAGGAGGAAGTTATTACACCGACTTCTCTGGACGCCTGCTGTAACTTTAGGACATGAAGACCTTGTCAGACCTCCACATCATGTCATCACCTGCCCGGTAACTCTCAAAATCACGGATGAGTTACGGCGTTCAGATATTTTTTCCTTGCGCATCACCGTGCGCCACATGTGGTGGAATAGCTTTGACCAAATAATAAAAGCGTATAAAGACAGAATTCAGTAGTTTATTATGTTATAAAACACGCGAAGGCCAGGCAGTTAAACTTTATCTTTCGCCCCGCTGAGGGCCAAAGCGTTTACTGTTTATGTGGCGGTTGCCATGGCCCACTTTTCACAGTGCCGTCACATTTGATGCGGTGGGTCTAATTGAAAAAGAAAGTCAATCTATTGATCACTAAGTGTGTTTACAACAAAGTCCTAAAAATAGGCCCAGCACCAGCGTGACATCTGTGTCGCGTGTTCTCCGGTCACGTCAATCTGAGAGGTGGAGGCGCTTCAGACAGCCAAACACTGGGAGCCGCATCACAAACTCTGGGTTTTCTGTTTGTCCATTCAGAAAAAAAGTGAATAAAGTTTAATTAAAATAACAAATATCAAATTATTTTTTTTACGTGATCTTGAAAGAGAAGATATTCATTACTGTAGGGCCACAAGTTTATGAAATGCATGATTGATATAATAATAAATACACCA
This sequence comes from Diplodus puntazzo, assembly GCA_963678695.2. Lineage (NCBI taxonomy): Eukaryota > Metazoa > Chordata > Actinopteri > Spariformes > Sparidae > Diplodus > Diplodus puntazzo. Next base: position 6,443,922 of record OZ023169.1, read on the forward strand.
CCAGGTCCTTTTAGTAACAGTTGTTGGAGTTTCCATCATGTCACATGGTCTTCATCAGTAGATCAGGGTTCGCCTGGTTTTAAGGGAATTGTAGATTAAACTGTTATCATAAACTTGCGGCTTTTATCTAAAAATGTCTGAGGTTGATTATCGTAAATTTAGGGGAAGAAAGTCACACTTCTTTTACTTTTTTATTCCTCATAAATTTGGGTGTTTAAAGTTAAGAGTGAGGTTTTTTTTTCAATTTATAACCTCATAATCTCAGTGAATAATCAAGTTTTTCACACAATGTAATGTAACACTTTAATCTACGAACGTTTTAGAGTTATTTCTTGCAATATATTACAACTTTTCTCCCAGCTACATTATCATTATTATTTTTATGTAACCTACAACGGTCCTAATAAGCCATTAGATCCAAATTGAAGTTCAAAGTTCATTATTGTTATGAATGAAAGCTCAGGAACATCCACTCAATGGACCTTATGGGTGAAACTGTTTCTCTACCTGCTGCTTCCAAAGTCAACATCTTGACAAAAAGTCCTTAAAGTGCTCAGAAAAACTGAATTTTGATATTCAATGAAAAACTGGGAAAAAACTCCATCTGCTGAGGAAGATCATGTGACGTGACTGAAAGCTCCAGAACAGCTACAACATGGACTTCACCTGCTTGTTCCAAAGTCTAGAATTTTCTTATAAAACAATGAAGACTGAATGAAAAAACATTATTTTGTGCTCAACTATATGAGAGAGTACTCTATCTATATAAAGCCCACAGACATCTCCAATTGACCTCATTGCACGACGCACTGCAGTGTTATTGAGTTAACTTGAGTTATTCAGCAGCAGGGAAGGTGTGCTTTGATATGATGTAATCCAGGAACCGGTTTCCTGTCCCATGGAGGTCCACAGCAGCTGGAGCAGACTGATACAGCCCGGCTCTCCGACCAGGAAACCCCCAACAGACGAGGAACTCCCAAACAATTAGCAGGGCAGCCCTGTTTGCCTCATTAAGGGGCTGAGACGCGTCAACATTGTCCGGCCTGTAATAACACGATCAGCCGGCGAGATTTTTCAACAATCCCTCCGAACGCTGGCAATAAATCAGCTGAGGGACCGGCGCTCAGACAATGACACCCCCTCCTCCACCGTTTACTGCCACGTCAAGTCCAGGCCACAAGCCACGAGATGTTCTTGGCCCACACAATGAGGCTCCTACTGGGTTACTGCAAGTCAGTCCCTCAGCGCGGGTCTGTAGTTCACCGCAGATTCTGCCAATTTCTCTCTTAACCCAGGTATTATTCAGAAAAGAAAATGTCTGGATAATGGAGCTTTGTAGGCCGGAGGAAAATAGAATAATAGAAAATGAGAGAAGACGTCGGCAAAAATATCACCACAATGTTCTGTTTCTACAGCGAGTAAGAGGGAAAATGGAAAGTAAAACAATCGTTTTTATATTCCGTCTATTACAAAGACGAACTTGTATACACACACAGTCATGACCGATAAATATACACACAGACTGTACTGTGAACATGTCGGTTTGGTTGGTTCGCCAGCAGGATTACGCAAAAAACTTCTGAACAGATTTCCACAAGGCTTGGAGAGTCTCAGCAGAGAATAGACCTCATTAACTTTTGGTGAGGATCCAGATGAAGGGACTTCCTTAAACATTACAACAAAGGGTGTTGCAGTTTCGTTAAGTTCTCAGGGAATACGAATCAATACGATAATGGATCTTAATAAATAACGGCCCAATCTTTTAGTAGTCGGGCTGACCACATCTGCATGTTGGTGCTCAGGAAATCCAGCTTCAGAGACGGACCCCGTTCACATTGTGGACTTCTGCCTGGAGCCACCTTAGTTCTGGTTTAGCCTCGGCTTACTTATTGTGTGGTTCCTCTACACTTTCCACATTCTATCAGACTGAATGGCTCAAGCTCGGATGGAGAAATTAGTCATTCATCATTATAGCTGCTTCTTTCACAATATACGTTTCTGGGAAAAAAAAAAAAAAAAAGGATTTTTGGGCCACAGTGCGTCACATGGAGTTTTAATTACATGGTTTGACCACAACCTGGCAGTCTTCCTGGGGGTTTAATGCAGTGGAGGTAATGAGGGGTCAGTCTATATAATGATGTCATAGCACACGGTGCGTGACATTCATGCGTTTTGACATTCATTTGAATGTCCAGGATAACATGCATCTGATCGTTATTTAGAAGCATTTACAACAAGCTGAGAATGTTTTTTGCAGTTTGTTTTACAGCTGATGGCAAACTTGAACATCAATATATTCGATATTATTAAACAGCCGCATCGACCACAGTCAACAACAGCAAGGAGATGAAGAGGGAGAGAAATTCACCAGACCCCCTTATAAAATAGTTTAATTTTGTGAGTTGTTGAGTTAGGAGCAACGTTATAAACTTTATGAAGTGTCGCTTCAGACAAATTCTTGATTATGTGGCCCTTCTTGTAAATTCGGCATATGTTTTAGGGGGTGATGCAGGGCTCAGCACCCTTGGTCTGATCCATGGTTTGATGTGGATCACTCTCTGGCCTCCATTTTGAAAACAGCAAACTGGTAAGAAACGTTCTCAGATTGTAGCTAAACAAAAGCAAAATAATCATGATTCATATCTAATAAAAACAGCATTATTGTTACAGTTTTATGAGCAGAGTTTGTTCAGACGCTGCTTTCATGTTTTTCAACTACAGTGTGTTAAATATGCGCAAATTCGTCTGGCAGCCGGTGCTCCAGTTTGATATCTAGTGGTAGTAATTTTTAACCTTTTAAGCAGCACGTTAGTTTTGGCTACAGTAGATGCACTATTATCTTTATTGTCTCAGTAAAATAAACTCTACAGTCATAGATCAGACTGTGTTTTTATTGTACTGGATTGTATTCTAATATTTCTGCTCCGCCAAATCAAAAATCTTAGGAGCATTTTTTTGATGACTCCACTACGACTCCGTCACAAAAAACACACCAATACCTCAAGCGGGAGAGTAAAAAAGGAAAGCGGTTTCAACAAACACTGAACTTAAGGTCATTTTTAATTGCAGGGCTGTTACATTTCATTACATCATACCGTTGCTCTTTTCTTTTCTGGCCACTCATTGTCTTAATAAATGCACCAATAACTGTAACTGGCGACAAATAATACAAAGCAGATGTGGGTGTTGATGAATATGTGATAAACCTCAGATATATTCCTCCGGCGCTAAACATAAATTCACGACATTAATAGCTGATAATTCATAGGAACCATAAACGTGACACATGTGTAAAGTCAGGTGAAAATTCTTTATAAAACGACGGATACATTTTGCTTCTTTCTCCAACTGTATCTGCAAATGATTTGAAGCAGAACGTGGATTTACTGTTAGAATCAGACGGAGTCGAGTTCACTCTCAAATTCTTTTCCTATGATCGTCTGAAGTCTCTGGTCGTCAATTGTGCTGCTCTGACATCTAACAAGGCCACAACACGCCATAAAAAAGCATTTCGTAATGCTATTTGGCTCTGATCTGACTTCAGAATGCACATGTTTTGCTCATGTTACCTCACCGCTGACAAAAGTCTTCGGCACACTACTGTGCAGCATAACGTATGGCTTTGGCCACCTCTTCCAGACTCTATCGGAGCCAAAGGGAAGCATGCAAACCTCTCTCAGTCAGCAAGTTTTATGGCAGCGTGGCCGGCCTCCATCTCCCTCAGCCTCGGCGGCGGTGGAGTTCAAACTGTGCACCCTGCAGCCTCGAGCTCCGGCTCGGGGCCAGACGGCACGATTCAGACTTTCCATGAGGAGACATGTTTGTGACCTCTCGGGGGACGGTGTGAAAAAATGTGTGACAGAGCGGGCGATCCCGATGAATACGAGAGGGCTGAACAAACAGGGAACAGATATCAGCTCTGATTACTGATGAAAGAGCAACAACACAAGTTCAGCTGGGAGATGAAAAACACCTGACTGTCGCTTCATTTAGAAGTTCACTGTGCTCCAGCAACGTGTTTCTGTTACAGCTTCACCAAAATCAGTGAATTGAGTACCAACCAAACAACCAACCAACCAAACAACAAACCAACCTGCTAACTAATGAACCAACCAACCAACTAAACAACAAACAAACCTGATAACTAATGAACCAACCAACCAACCTGCCAAGACAATAAAAGCAGCAGAAAATCAAAAGTACCTCAAACTGAGTAAATGTACTTAGTTACATTCCATCGCCTCTTGTAATGACAGTCAGTGTCTCAGCTCCCTAGAAGTCTCAGATGTCGCCGTTTGAGTTTTAACGAGCTCGGCCGACATGAAATTACAGTAACACCACACCTGAGCGAGGTAGTAAAGAAGAAAAGTCCTATCAAACTCTGCCAGCGGTTTTAATGAAGTGAGAAGCCACATTTAGTTTGGAATGCTTCGAAAAAAATCTCCTTCAATCTGCCAGTGAAAACAAGTGTAATTGGAGGCCCAGCTCCTCAGAAATATCCATTATGGTTACGGTGGCGTACGTTTTAACTACACCTGGTTTGAAACTGAAAAATCCTCGAGAGACGCGAGCAGCGGTGGCACCACTCAGGGCATAATTACAAATCAAATCTTTAGCTGCGGCCGGCCAAATCTCCCCGCAGACAGGGTTAACAAGTGTTAATGTATTTACCCAGACTGTTGAGAGGAAGTGGCATGGGAACAGTCTGAGTCCTGCAGTCTGCGGCGCAACAACAGCGTCTCAGGAAGCTCGGCCAGACGATCCAGCAGGGGCTCTGGTGACGGATCAAAGCCCGCTGCTCCGTCCACTGATAGCTGCTGGTTAGCGTTTCTTCATCGAGCGCTGGACTGTTTCTTTTTTGCCTCGAGGAAGATCATTTATCCAATTTATTTCAAATCACCGCAATGCTCAGAGCGCACAGCCCTGAACCTCAGTGGTGAGCGCAGAGGGCCTGAGCAGTGAGATCATAAAGTTTGTGCTCCTAAAACCCTGCTCTCTCTGAGATAAATAAAGTGGGTCACAAAAACTGTATTCATTACATCAGTCCCGTTCAGGGTTTACAGCCGCGTATATCAAACGGTAGACCACCGGGTTTCTTAGAAGTTAGACCACGAAGAGAGCGGACAGAGACGGGAAGAAGCAGCTCGAAAGCGAAAGAATTTGTGCAGAGATATTAAAGAAATGCAGCTTTTTTTTTTATCAGCGTCTGTTCGAGTAAGACCTTTCTACACAGTCATCGCTCCCACTCCTCCTCAACATCGCAGTTTCACAATATAGACAAATCTGCATGCAGAAACACCCACTGAAGAGGTTAACTATCTCTGTGCTGAAGACACAATGACAGAGTAATCCCCAAAGTCCCACTATACTTCAAGAAATGTGACTCAACAGAAACAAGCTGATCACACAGTTGAGCCCTATGTCTCAATTTGCAGAGAGAAACTTGGGGTTTAGATTCAATCTGATCCAGTCGGACAGGCTCGGGAGACTTTTATCTTATGGGCTTCTCACCGCTGAGAAACTCATTCTTCTGCTTTGGAAGAAGAAGGAAATGCCTTGTGTAAACCTCTAACTGGCGAACTGAGTTGCATTTAGAGAGAATCAGATGTATTCAAAAAACACTGTGCAAAGTTCTGGCACTCGTTAATCTGCCTTCTGACAGCTAAACTAAATCAAGTCCTGTATATAACTTACAGTACCTGCAATAGCATGTAACACAATACCGCATGGGAGGGTCAAAGGTCAGGGGACGGGTGTTTTGTTCTGTTGTCGTTTTTCTACTCTGAGGCTGTTTATCTGGTGTTAACATGTGTTTTTGGTGATCATCTCTCAATAAACATGACGTTTTATGCACAACAACCAAAAAAAACCCCTCTAATGTATAACATAAGCCGAATTAACAAGAAGGCCCAAATAAACAAGAATTTTTTAATGACAGTGTTTCACAAGTTTAGAAAGTTTCTCCAAACGCAAAAAACTCCCAAAATTGAGCAATTCTTAAAGGGAGTCTGGGGAATTCCCCTCCCTCTTCATCTACCTGCTGTTGTTGACTGTGGTCGATGCGGCTGCTTTGACCCGATGACGCAAAACATTCTCAAACTGTCGTCATTACTGTCATTCCAATCCAGTCCAACTTTATTTGTTGAGCACTGTCATTACATAATAGTAGTTATAAAGTTAAAACGTGAATGTCGCACACCACTTACGATGATGTCATTATATAGACTGACCCCTCAGCACCCCAAACCATGACTGACTTCCTGCATCCCTGCCACGTCAGAGACTGCACACTGTCATAAGTCCAGCTTACAGTTTCATTGGTTAGGTTTGGGCAGGAGGATATGATTGGGGAGGAAGAAGAAGAAGAAGAAGAAGAAGAAGAAGAAGAAGGAGCACAAGAAAATGAAGATGAAGATGAAAAAGATGAAGCAGCAGCAGAAGAAGAAGAAGCAGTAGAAGAAGAAGATGAGGAAGAAGAAGAAGAAGAAGAGAAGAAGAAACTAGGAAATTCAATATTTTGACTGTTATTTAGTAGAGCAGGGTGGATCATTCCTTCACCATCCTACAAAGAGTTATCTTAAAGTTATGTCAGAGTTATCAAACTTCTGTAACTTCTGAGATGAAGCATTGAACGTTTTTTTCACAAATATTCATCTTTTCCTTGAAATGACTTTGGATAAGGAGATCTGCTCCAAAACCAAAGCTCCAAACTGACTCCAGAGGCCAAAACCTTCAGCTTCTGGCGATGTGATCGGCGACTCACATGATTCTGATCAGATATCCCATCAGCACCTGCGGATATATTACGCTCATTATGTGTTGGAGGGCAATAAAAACCCTTTTGTTTAGTTAATCATGAGGTTGGAAAGGCTGTTGGCTTCCTAATTTTTTCCTATGCACTGGATTAGAAAGCAGAGCATAACTTTGAATAATAATGAAAAAGCGTCTCACTCACCATCATCGAGGTACATCTGGTCCAGCTCCTGTGGTTCTTGCTTGATGCTGACGGCGAGCGTCGGGGGGCTGCCGTCGCCCCTCTCCGGCCCCTTGGGGTGCTGCTGAGCCCCTGGGCTGGGGCTGCCGCTGACCGGCGGCGCTGGAGTCATGCAGTGGGTCGGAGAGAAAGGGGCGTCGGTCGGGGTGGAGGGCTGCGAGGTCGGGGAGGAGGAGGCGCTGCTGGGCGGGTAGAGGATGGGCGGCTGGTAGCGGCCGGGCGTCTCCTGGATGATGGAGACGTGCGGGATGGACGGCTGTTGGACCGCCGGGCCGGCTGGGAGGCACTTGGAGAAAGGCGGCGGCGACAGCTCGTGTAGTTTGGGGCTGGTGCTCGGAGACGACGAGGACGGCTTGGTTGCCAATCTTTGCTGGCCGACGGAGTAAGCCCCGCCCACCACACACGACCTGAGGTCAGAGGTCATCATCGGGGTCATGACCTGAGGGGGGAAGTATGGCTTTGGGTGCAAAGACAGGCTGGGACTGCGCTGGCTGCACACCAGAGGGGCGTCGTAGTCGTCGTGAGGCTCCGTCTTTATTGTCGGAACTGAAAGAAGAAGACGAAGAAAATGAGTAAACACATATTCAACCTTCTTCCTGCAAGTGTGAGTGAGTGAGTGGGTTTGTGGCTAGGAAACCCGCCGCCAAACAAACACTCTCATCAATGAGGCTCTGTGTCTGGGCCCCAGCTCTCCCACCCCGGAGAAAATATTCACGAAAAAGCAGGAAAAAAGGGATGAGTCATCAACACGAGAAACATCCAGCTGCTTCTATAATAAAACGTCTGTTTTCTTTGGACGCTGCTCCGGTGCTAATATCCACTAAATGTGCGATATGAAATATGTTGCTGTAACAGCAGCTCCGTGCTCAGCAGGGTTCGGCAATTTAAAATAAATTACTGCTCGCTCATTGAGACAAAGACTTTAACTGGACGTGAAGGCTGAAAAAGACAAAATGGAGGCTCTTTCGGGATGTTTGAGGATTGTGGTTATCGTGGAGAGGAGTTCAAATGAGGCTTGTTCTCAGTCGCCGGCCACCCGTCCAGACTCCGGCGCAAAACATGTTGGAGTTTTTAAAATGTGGGCCGTCAATCTGCTGCGGCTCCTGACACGACATCAATCTTATATAACAAGCGTTTCAGTCCAGTTACAAGTGAACGACAGCACGGCTGTGACCCCGAGCTTCATCACTGCGTCACCGAACTGGATCTGATCCTGCTGCGCTTTTGTGCCGAAGCTGTTTCAGATTACAATATGAAGTGTGAGCCTGAAATCACTCCTACTTCTGGTTCTATTCTGTCTTCTTCACTTTAGTTAATTTAGTTAGTTGATTTTTTTTTTTGCTCAGGGAAACCTCTTGAATAAAAATCTTAGAGGGTGTACCGGGCTAAATAAAGAGCGCAAAAGAGTGAAACTGGGACGCGTCACGCCTTCCTGAAGCCTCCCACTGTCAACAACTGTAAAAGAGGAACTGCGATGAGATGGTTACACCGACCACAGCACTAAAATAGCACATGCGCCCCTATTCTGGGCCCGTTAGGAGGAAGTGTGTGTGTGAAGGATAGGGCAGATGCACAGAGAGAAGCGGCAGACAAAGTGTTTGTGTTGCCACCAAAGAGACAGAGAGTGCGCCCCTTTGTTTCCGGAGTGTGAAACCCAGTCGTGCGTGCTGTACGTCCCAGAATAAATCTGCTGTTTCTGTACGAGCTGAGGGAACACCTGCAGCTCACCGCACAGCTCAGTCTTTTATCTTTTACCTTTCTCCACACAAACTTCTCTTGACTTTCTCCTTTTTTTTGTTGTACAGATTATATTGTTCACTTGTGGTGGAGAGTAAAGTACAATTTCGAGGCACTTTAACTTCTACTTCACTAAAAATTCAGAGGCAAATGTTGTGCTTTGCTGCTCCGCTACAGTTAGTTGACAACTTCGGTTGCATGTTGCTTTGCAGATTTAGTTAAATAAATCAAATTATAATCAAAGGCTTCAGCTTGTTTGGTCTAAATGACATTAAATACTGGCGAAAAATGTCAAACAGTGTTTCCCGAAGCTCAAGATGACGTCTAAGAACCCAAAGATAATCAGTTTACCATCACAGAGGGGGAAAGAATACAGAAAATATTCATATTTAAGAAGTTGGATTCAGATCATTCTGCAGCCCAGTCGGTCCGGATAAAATATTGACAGTTAACTTTCCTGCACACCACGGATATGTTCACATTTGTACGTGTCAGAAGCATCGTACCATGTTGACATTTCTGCAAAACGTGTCATATGACATCCACATCACATGTTTATGACATGAGGTGGATGGTGCGGTGTTGGATTCACAGGTGAGGAGGCTGACAAGCCAGAGACCACTGCTCAGGACTGAGTTCCAACATTTGTAAGTGCGTAACTGCCGGATGTTTTTAAAGCAGAATAATGTGACTTGTTAACATTTAAATAACAGCTTCAGTATAATTTTGATGGTGCAGTGTCTTGGAATAAGGTCAGAGTTACATACACGTTTACTTCAGTATACAACTTTTCAACACATAACATTGTTATGACGTCATGAGTTTTGTTTGTATTTAGCACCTACTTACGTCTGAGAAATTGTCACAGACCTGAGATTTGCACATTTCTACATAATGTTGCTTTGAGGAGTCCAGCTGTGTTTGTACCGACAGCGAATGGATATTTTTGAACGGACATTTAAAGCCTAAAACACAATGTTCTCCTGACGCGGACCAAGTTTTTTGTTTGTGGCTGAACCAAAGCGGAGCATAAGAACAAAACTGAAACAAAAGGATCGTGAAGTTATTTGTGGTTTAAAAATATTTTGATGGTCCAGTACTTTTAAACAAGTGAACGTTTAAATGCATGCACTTGTAACTAATCACATCTACTCAAATGACTGAATGAATGTAATCAGTATATTTTACACCGTGTAATCCACTTAGTTACTTTTAAAATCATATTGGACGACTGATAGAACATCTGCTATTGATGCTGCATTAAACAGTTCAAACGTAACTAATGTTTGAAAGGAATACTCTCCATGTGTACTGAAGCATTATTTTAACACCAGTACTTGTAACTGAGTAATATTTCAGTAATGTAACTGCACTGTTTCCATCGCTGAGTATTTATCACTGCTTCTTTTAGATCAGATCCAAATACTTCCTCCGGCTCTTCCCAGACTCTCTCGCCCTTCAGGAGACACTGTCCAGACTCGCTGTCCCCCGGTCTCTCCCCTCCCTCACCCTCTCTGGGTCTCGAGGACAATGGTCCACTTTGACAGCGGGGCACTCCGTCGCCCACGTTCAGGGCAGGGCCGCTTCACTTGAATCGCAGCTTTGAACCACCCACTGGATTTTCACTCCGCGAGCCCGGAGCACAATTAGCAGCGGTTTTTCACTTTTCAGTTGGTGGGTCAGTGTTTATATTTAGCTTGGCAACAGGTTTCTCGATTCAAATAACATGCTTTTCCCATGCCCCTGCCCCGCCCCTCCCATACAGTCGTGTAGCTACAGGTATGGAAAAGAACAGATTTTATAGATTTTTGTGTGTTTTGTTTTGTTTTTTGTTTTTTTACAATGGAGGAATAATAAGGTTGCTTTGTTCCTCCCTTGAAAACCACCAGACAAGAGGGAAAACAAACTGTTTGTTCTCGTCCTCAGATGTGAGATGCTGGCAAAATGTTTCTAATTAGTCTGGATATGAAAGGCAGAGAGCAGATGGGAGAGAGTGGTGGAGTGCTGCGGTGATGACAGGAGAGGAAAGGAAAGGCAGAATAAGCAACGAGGATGTGCTGACAGCTCCGAGGTAACCAGGAGGCATTTTCCTAGTTTGGTGACACGTGTTTCATGAAATGTTGACGGTGACCACAACTAAACTCCAAACTAAGAACAGGTGTTAAACTATATCATAGTTGGAGATACAACATGTAACCTATCCACGTTAAGATGTTGAGACTTCCTTGGCGAGACTTTTGTTATATATTTTGTTGAGTTGCGCTCTTACGGACTTCTCACGAATGTTTCCGACAACGTTCAAACCCAGAGAAACACAAGTTTTTACTGAAGGTAAAAGTGCGTTTCATGTTGTTGCTGCGGTTAGACAAGAAAGGAAAACTCAAACGCAAAGACACACATGCAGGCAGGTATGAAATAAAGCTGAGAGCCAAAGTCTATAAAAGTCAAAATCCCCCCCAAAAATGAAGCAACAACACAACGCAGGCATTGGGCAGATAACCAAAACCAGAGAAATCCAAGAAACAAAAGCAAAGAACAAAGTAAAAACCAAAAGGCAAAGAAACAAACCAGGAATCAAAAGCCAGGAACAAACCGCAGGAAGATGTGACGGAGAGAAACACAAACACGAGGGCAAAACACGACAGAGCGAGAGACGAAACTGAGCAGATGGACTGACAAAGACAGAAGACCAGAACTTCAGTACACAAGGTGTGATCGACTGATAGAACACAGGTGAGGAGCGAAAAAGGGCGGGAAAATTGGACAAAAGCAGGAAGTAGAAAAGTGGGACTTGATGGCAGATATAACTTCAAAATAAAACAAGGAAATTACAAAAACAAAAACTCAAACCATGACAGCTAACGTGCAGTGAAGTATTCCGACTGTTTGGGGCAAATAAAGAAGCAGAAACACGAATAAACACAAATGATCCCGCGGTGAAACTCGCTTCACTGGTGGTGAACACGCCGTTAAAAAAATCTGTCTGACGTGATTCAGGCACGAATGTTTACAGAAAAGATGATTGTTTAAAGTTTCGTTAAAGTCCCAGTCGCTGACTTCTCCATCCCTGAAGAAGCAACAGTGATCTAATGAAACGCACCGTTGTCTCGAGCAAACTTATAAAGTTTCTCTGGTTTTGAATTTGACAGAAACATTCGGGATAATACGAGTAAACAACTCAACAAAATGTATAACAAAGGTCTCGTCTCGTTTTTTAGACTTTTTTTAATGCAGAATTGACAAATATTATATCTTTAAACAATAAAAAATGTAACTGGAAACTGATCTGAAAATATTTGGACTGAAAATACAAATTTCAAAATAAAAATAAAAACAAATAAAAACGCATGAAACTACAATAACTCTGCTGTCAGCCAAACTCCACTAAAGCGTATTTCTAATCTGATCCAGATGCTGAATCAGTAAAATGCTAATTATTGAACATCATAGTCAGTGTCCACTTGATTTATCAGAATCACTAAAATGAATTATCTTTCTCCTCACAATCTCCATCTTTAAGCGACCGGCTGGTCAGATCACAACAGCCCTGCACATAAATGTATCTGAGGAGGAGAGCTTTACCGCCGGCGGGGACGTAGGTGAAGCGCTGGTACTGGCTTCTTTTCCTCTTGCCGTTGCAGACGTAGAAGTTGACGTGGACCGGAGTGGAGAGTCTTTGGTTCCGGTAGGGAGGGATCTCGATGAGGAGGGAGTTCTGTAAGGAAGAGAAGTCATGTTTTTATAAACAAAGAGATCATGATCAGGTTTCTGTCTTGTATTGTATAAAGTTTTCTTATTTGTTTTGCTGTTTTTTTAGCCTGTCGTCTCTTGTGCTGTAATAATTTGCCCCTTGGAGATCAATACAGTGTTATTTATCTTATCTTAAATATTAAAAAGGCTGGCTGCTAATATCAATTAACAAAAAAGGGTGAGATACCGGGTCATTTTTGGTCGGTTAAAAGCCAATTTCAAGCATTACGACACAACATGAGTGGAAAATGAGCAAAAACACTGGACTAACTGAGCAATATAAATGTTTTATTCATTGCTTATACTCCTTCCTTGGCACAAACTTGCCAAATATGAACGTTAAATATTGATGTTTATTGTTTCACATGGAGAAAAGTTAGGCATTTAGACGTTTTCTGTCTTTGCTGTTTGCTTCTTCACTTGTTCCCTTTCGACTCTTCAGCCTGAATACGTGTGAGTCTTTTCTGTGCGGTGGATAAAATCTGAAAATCTGGTAGTAATCCCAAACGAGGCAGCCTCAAAGCGACCATGAAGGTTGTTTGCACAGCGAATAACTCAGCCGATGTGAATAAAGCTGAACTCGGGCTCGTCCAGATATTTTATTTCCTCTGAAATGCCTCCTGAGGAGAACCGGCGAAGGCCAGGAGCGACCGGGTTCCCGAGTTCAACCTGCGGCCGTATCAGCCCCCATACAGTATGTGTGAATCTACATGTCTGAGGTGCTGCTCGGTAGCCAGGGAGGAAGTCGTCCGTCTACAGAGCCGAGCGTCGGAGTCCGTCTGCCCCGACATGTTCAGGTGAGAGCTGACACCCGTTATATTAAATCACTACAGTCGTAAAAGTCAAGTGAAGCCAGATGAGGCGTCTCGACTTCTCTTATTCACCGTCATCCATCTGTCCCGGAGAATTAGCTGATAAAAACTCTGGACGGGGTTCACAACTTACACTGCCTTAAAACTGTAATTGAGTCCAGGTTGAAGAGAAACATTTGTGTCGCCGGTCGTCCAACATGTCAATTTACACTTTCTGAGACGAAAACAGGCTTAATTTTTAATCCAAAACATGCACCAGTGACATCATTCGGTTCCTTTTGAGTAGTTTATGTGCACGTAAAATCAACCCCCTTGAGGACTGAACGGACGTCAATATGCCTGAAAAGCCGGAGCGCTGAGAAGTTTCTACCTGACAAAATTAATTTCTCTCATGCGGAAGGGAGGAGGGAAAAAACAGGACAAATTGAGCGTGAAGGAGCATTTTTGGCCACTCCAGTGAGCGCTTCAAGACCATTTATCTGCGTTTATATGAGTAATCCGATGGATCTAATTGTAAATAATTAAAACTAAATCATCTCCCTCTCTGTGAAGGTCAGCGTGCGTCTGTGTGTGTGTGTGTGTGTGCAGGTGACGGAGGCAGTGAGGTATTCTGAGTCTGAGGTTTGTGGTGGAGCAGCGTCAGTGTTTGAAATGGGACCAATCCAGCAGACTGGGCTGAGTGGGGAGGAGGAGAGGGAGGAGAGGGAGGAGGGGAGGGACCCTTTGTCTATTCAAGCAGACAGATGTGTCCCAGAAGTGACTGCATGTGTGTGTGTGGGAGAGAAAGTGTGTATGTTTTGCAACAGGACGACGCAGGGAGCAGGTGCAGCGCCTCACGTATAGACACCCTCTAATCCCCTCGTCTATCTCCCAAACTCCCACCACTACATCCCTCTCTCCCTCTCTCCCTGTGTGTCTGTGTCTCTCTCTCTCTCTCTCTGTCACAGGCCAGGACAGGACACATCGCCAGGCTCAGACTCCCACAGGTTCAAGGTTGAACTTTCGAAAACCTTTTCCACACGCTTTCAAACACAACACTGCTGTTTCCCTCCCGCGAGGGTTCAGCTCCGGTACGAACACATCTCAAAATCTACAGTCAGATTCCACATCTGTGTGTGTGCTTCATGTTTTATATCATAGACTGTACAAAACATGGAGAGATCTCCCTGACGTCACCCGTAGCTTCACAACACATTTAGCTAACAATTCAGTATTAGATTCAAACTTTTAGATTTCAGGGCCAAGGAGATCTTTGCTGTCAGAGAGACGGAGCAGCGACTCCCTCCACACGTATTGTATAAAGTTCTGTTGTACGCCTACAATAACATGTGAGGCTGCCGGCAGTGTCGGGTATAAACATGTCGGGCAGCAGCTGTAGCGTGGCTAATGTTACAGGCTGGTCACACTGCATGCTTGTTCAGAGCGTGGCGGCTGCATTACTGAGCAGCTTACATGGAGTTCGCCTTTGATGATTATCAATAAATATGATGACCTGATTTTCTTTCACTCCCTTTAAAGGAGCGAGAAAGCTGGATGGGGAAAGAGAGGGAGGGAGAGACAGAACAAAGCTGCTCTTCACCTGTTGTGTGTAATCTCTTCATGTCTGTGACATATTCTACAAATACGGACATTAAAACTGTAGTGAAACGCTGCTGTGATGTCTGTATGATTGTCTGCAGGTTGTTTTCAGGTCAATTATCTGCTGTCATGGACGCTGCAGGTGCTGCACAGTGATTTAGTGACAGGTGACGTTAGCTTACTCACATGACTGCATCAGCAGTGTTGTGTGAATTATTTATTCTTTCTTTGCGTAAATGTTGTATTCAGGTTGAACTTTTAAGAATTAAAAACTGCTTTTGTTGTTCCACTACTTATCAGGGATATTGGAATATGGGTGCATGTGCATGGATATGCAAAAAAAAAAAATCAGATATGTCACAGAATAAACAATAAAGTGAAAGTAAAATATCCCAATATCTCATCTAATGATCTAATTCTGAGTAGTGTTTTTGGCGGCACTCCTGCAGCAACACTGAGGCAAAGGCCCCCTGTTAAAGGACCGAAATGAGACAAACGTAAATTTATATTTTGGGAATTAAGAATTAAGAATGAAAGAGCACTAAGTACAAAAAGTGTAGGTTGTTACAGTTTGTCTTCCTCTAAACAACAACATATTTTCTCATTATGTCCACTGGCATGTCGGTCCTGTTTGAAACATCTCTGAGATACGATTTATATCGTTATCATGACATGAGACTATTTATCATCGTAGAACTGATTATTTATTAGAAATCTGATTGTGTTAGTATTTTGAGAAAGTACCAATAGTCAGTCGAACTAATTATTCAAAAATATTGTGGTTTTTTTTCGATGGGCTTTTGATGACATTGTAAATATCGAGATATCTATCGTGTATCGCGATATGGCTTCAAAAGATTGTGATATTACTTTAAGGACTTATCGCTCAGCTCTACTTTGAAATTTTGTTTGTGGTATACACAACATAAAATAATGACACAGTCATTGGGGGATATTTCCACATCAGTTCATATAAAAACAAAATATGACTGCATGTTTGGCTTCTATTCGAGATAAACGGGACAATATGTTCTTCTGTTACTTGTGTCATTTTGGGTGAACTGGCCCTTTAAAGTAAACACGGTCTACATTTGTGGTTCAGCCAGCTGAGATGAGCTCCGTTCACTCTCAGCTCTCTCGATTCAGACATCTGTTTTGTTTTTTTTTTGATTGAAAATGCTTTGCCACTTAGTTAAATGATTGAGGCCAGCTGCCCTCAGAGCTTTAATCCTGAAATCAGACCGGATTCGTCACGATAACAGCGTCACACGGATCACTTACAGACTTTGAGGCGTCTCGGTCGACCTTGGCCTCGGTCTCCCAGAGGTGGTGACCGTCTGAAAGAGAGAGAAGACGAGAAAAAAAGAGCTTTTTTTAATGACAAATCAGAAAATAATCCACCTACTTGGCTCCCCGCAGACATGAAGAAATGGAACGAGTGTTGTTATTATTATCTGTTACATCAGTGATATATAAAACACACGTCATTCCGTCTGACCCGACGCTCATGAGCTCATATCCCCAGTCTAACAGACAGAAAGAGACACACAGACGGAGAGAAATCTGATGCAATCCTGAAAAAAAACAGTCATACCAAAGAGATGAGCGACATCGGAGGTGGAGGAGAGAAGCCTTGACTTCATCTCTGTGTGGAATCCCAACATGCTCGAGCAGCTGGTCGGCTCGTTAACACGCAGCGACTGGAAACTGACAACTTCTTATTCCTCGTGTTCTCATAGGAATCCTTCTGCTATCCCCATATAATGATTGTTGAATGCTATTGGTATTTTCTCTTTTTCCGGTAATGTGTTTTTTTTTTTTTTTCTCCTCAAAGTCACCACAATAAAGAGGCCTTCCCATCAGCCAGTAAATAGGAGCTGTCGGGAAAACGCGGGCGTACGTTTGATTTGTCACGCTGCCCGACGAGGTGCGAGTAAAACTATATTTTTACCGATTTATTAGACGCAGAGGGGAAACATTCGCAGTTTCTTCAGACCCCTGACTCATTAACAAGGCCCTAAAAAAGACATTTAATGACTGTGAAAATGACTTAACGTGGGAACTAAAGCGCCGTTTGAAAGAAATAAAGGTCAGCTGTGGCCGATCTCTCTCTCTGAGAACTGAGATATGTGCTGTGCGGCTCAACGGGCTGTCTGCAGTCTGATAAGTGGAACGTTTGAATGGAGCAGACAGCGGACGGGGTAGCAGTCGGAGTTGTGAGGTGGCAGAGATGGAGGAGGTGCAGCTTGGCACCGACAGCTTCTATTATGTCTGAGGAGGAGAAGACGCAGGAAACCTGTTCACCTCTGTTCTGACCTCACGCTCCTTTTACTTTTCCTCCCTGTTGGGGAGTTTCAGCCGCTTACTTCAGGAGGAAGTTGAATCCGGTGTGTCGCCTAACAGAGAGCGACCACTCGACCAACAGAGGAAACATCTAAGTAAGACACAAGCAGTTTTATAGCCAGGTCTCTGAAAGTTAAATCCTCGGTGCTGGAAAGAAGTGTGTTCAACATTTATTATCTCGGTGTGGGATGTTTCACATGCCCTTCCTTAGTCAGAGAACAGAAGGGTCAACTAACAAAAAATACAAACAATCTTTAATTGTAGACATTAAAGATAGAATAACTATGTACAATGAACTATAAGTATAATATTGTTCCAATTCCGATACCAGCCTAAATAGTACGAGATCTTTACGGCACAGTTTGCCTGTATCCTGATGTGTGCAACTTAAAAGACACGTCAGCAAATTTTCATTCGTATCCTGCGCCAAAAGTGCCAAAAAACAACTCTTACGTAGTTTCAGCTGGATAACAGAGCCTGTTCTCATCACAACAACACCCGCGTAGAAACAAAATGAAAGCAGCCTATTACAACCCATATTTGTTCAGTTTGTTGATAAGTTTGTTGCTTGGCAGCGACCTCTGGTGGCTGACGTAATTATTACGGGTGCGAAGGAGGAAGTGCAGAGAAGTCTGTACAGGGGACGAAGACCAGAAGTCAACAGTGTGTTCTTTAAACTTACTAACGCAATGAAATCATGTCAGGCACTGTACGTAACCTCACATACATTTTGCATGCAGAGTGTATACGTTGTATTATACGTGGCAGAAGTAGCGCCGGGATTTGAACTCAAACCACAGTGTTTTCCTAAATCTAGCGCCAAGTTATTTTGGGGCCAAATAATACTTTATTTCCACGAACTTACATTGTGAATAAAGCAGCTGTGCTTCACAAACCCTGGGGGAACGACTCGTTTGACTCTTAATGAAGGTCATCAGTCATCCAGGTTGGAGTTATTCTAAGTGCTCCATCATAGGCAACTGGACTTCAGCTTCTTGAAGAAGTTTCACTTCTCATCCAAGAGACTTCTTCAGTTCTGACTAAGTGGAGGGGAGTAAAGCCTGCAACGCCCCTCCAGTTAGTTAGAACTGATGAAGCCTCTTGGATGAGAAGTGAAACGTCCTCAAGAAACTGAAACACGTCCAGTAGCCGACGATTCAGCACTTAGAAGGACTGATTCACTATCATAATTTGAGCCAATTCGTGCCAATCAAATTTGGAAAGTCTAGAAGAGCCACACGATAAAATCATTTTCTCCTCGTTCAAATTAGCCAGGTGCTAAACTGGAAGCTGGTCGCTGCGCTTCTCGAGCTACATCCAGATTTTAATGTTCGATCCACGGTGGAGCTGGACGGTCACGTCGTTTTGGGAGAACAATCAACTGATTGCAATCATTGAGGTATGAGGACATGTTGGGATAAAATGGGTGTTTTGCAGTTTGTCCCAGTATCGGTTCATCAGTAAGTAAATAAGTATCAGAATGGGAATGTGGAAGGGAAAAATAGTATCAGAGCATCTCTTGAAATCTGTGTGCAGAAAGGTCAGAGATACAGGCGGCTGTCAGGGCTCCAACAAACAGAAGTAAGGCGTTTGAGGGAAGAGACTCTGCTGACAGTCAGTTTTGAAAATGCATAAAGATCTTTTTTGAATACATAATTTGGTGACTTTTCCGGAGCACCTGCTGGTTATTACTTTGTGGAACTGGGACACAGTTATGGTTTTAGGATCATAATTGCTTGGCAAGACTTTCTGCAGACCTCTGTGTCTGAGTATTTCAAACAGCACCTGGAGACGGCGGCTTCAAAATCCAGATATTATTCATACATTTCATTGGGCTTCAGACTGACATTGTTTTATATACAGGGTGTTATCATTAAAGGTGCATTATGTAGTTTTGGTGGAAGAGAAAGATCTTCATTAAATGTTTTTTATACCTAAGCAAACTATACACACAAACTTGTTTTCATAACAGAATAAACTGAATAAACAAACGGACCTTAAAGGAGTTTAAATCTCTTCTTCAACACTACATTTAAATACCTGAACCAGCTTTGTCAACCAAAGTTATTCGTGGAGATGTACAAGTTACTGCAGAACAGAAGGATCTGCAGCGGCTGCACAAAGTTGTAAAAAGCAGTTGTGTGCTGCAATCCGACACTGCAGATCGCGGGTTTTGGTTTTGGTTTACGGAGTGCTGCTGAAAATGGAACCTTATGTCACCACTCTACTCTAAACAAAGCAATTAGTACTGCTGGAACATCTTTACAACGGTCTGTCTAAACTATGCTTAGTGGACGTTTTATCTTCATCAAATAAACGTTAGTGAAGAGAAACAAAAAGCTGCTTTTCTGACCCTGATAACAATGAAATTGGGACACTGTCAGTTTGTTTGCAAATTATTGCATTTTTTTATTTACTTGTCACAGCGCCCAAACTTTTCTAACACAGACACGGAATCATGGTTTACACGGATTTTGCAGCCATGATCTCTCAGAAAAAATCCCCAGAAAAATAGCAAACATGTGGACATTTCTGTTTAAAACAAAGGTACTGCATTGTCTGGGCACCATAGCAACAATTGCGCCTGGTGCATAGCAAGGTGTGGACATCTGGCTGGCAGGGAAACACACCGGTGTGTGTGACTACGAACCAAATATAACATTTAGGAACCATGTTGCAAGGAAACCTGCGTGTAAACAATAGAAATGAAAAGGAAAACAGCCCGTTGCACAGGAAGTCGTACAGGATCTCGGCTGGCACTCCGTGTACAACGGATATTTTAGTTTTGTGTCGTTAAAGGCAGATTTTAGCTGTACTGTGACAATTCATATGATTCTATTCTGACTTAACTCGTCCGTAAGCTAGAAAACTTTGATTTCCACTGGATTTCATGTCGACCAATGAGAGGATTCCTTCTTCCATGAAAGCAGATCTGCCTCTTAAAATTGTTTGTTTGACTAAAACTTCAATCTGCCAGTCCTGTCTCTCATTTTTCTTCCCTCCCTCTCTCGCTCTCCTCCTTCTGACTCTCGCTGCCTCTCTTCACTTTGGGAACCCCTCCAGAAGGGAAGCCTTTGCAGCCGATGTCGATCCACAGGAGGTAAACATGTTTTTCAGATCTCCCTCTACGTCTCTCTCCGTCTGCTTTCTTTCTTTCTCTCCCTCTGACTCACGCTCACATCATTTTTCACATCAACACAGAGATAGAAAAATTTAATTTAGCACTCTGTTTTCTGTGCCCGGCCACCTTTTTGCCAGGAAACTGCTCAAAAAGTAAGAGCTTTGAAAAGCTAAATGCGTGGGATGCCTTTGTTTGAGAGGAGAGTAACGGGTAATTGATAACCACAGAATGTAATTGATAACCGCAGAATGTTCCAGAGTTATAGGGCAACATCTGCACAGCGCCTGCACCGATCCAATGAAAAACTCCGGCAGCACTCACTTCTCCTCCAGCTCTCCTCAACGAGCACAATATGGTCCCTTGCTCCCCGGCCCACTGTGCTGGATATCATCCAACATTATCTAAGTTAAACAACTCAGCCTAAAACCACCCCGACCATATAAACCCAGTACCCCTCTCCAACTCTCACAACGCCCAAGCTGCGCTCGCCTTGGCCGCGACCCAGCCGCGCAGCCTCACGATTCACATTTCGTTAGCAATGGTCTATACAAATCATTACTTTCTCAGAGCAGACATAACACAGAGCAGTCAATCGCACAGCGGTGGTGGTGTGCTGCACACGGTCATGGCAGCCGAGGGGGGGATCAAACAATATACAATACAGCTATTTGTCATGTTGGGTTTATAAAGGGAATCAAACAGCTCCTTGTGCTCCTTAATTGGAGCTGGGTGGAGTGAAACTTTGGTGCCCAGAGTGAAACAGCGGGGTGGCATGTGCCCAAGCCCTCATACAGTAAATATAAACACATGCTCTGAAGGCCCATGTGGCACGCTGAAAGAGTTCCCTTGTCCTCCGCCTGATGACCGAAACTTCTTCCTTCCTGCCGCCCTGAAAAAAACACGTGGATTATGGAAGTCGCCCGCGAGCCGCCGCGGTGTGGAAGGGCTGATAAATGGCGACAGTGACGGAGGAGATACTTGACGTCCACTCCTCGACATGTCACTGCACAATGTCATCTGGACGCAAGGCAGCGCTTTCATCGGGAAAAAAAATCACTCTCTGGAGTTTCTCAAACGGGGCCGAGATTTTTTTTATGAATCATACACTGTAATTTATGAAACATAATCCGCTCTGTTTGCGGCTGTAATGGATTTGTTTATGAAAACAGCCATTGTTCTCAGAAGTGTCGGAGGCAGCCAAACCACCGGGCAGATTTGAGTGGAAGTCATTGTTCTGTGAATGCAGCGTCCACCGCCCCTCCCTCAAAGCTAAACCACGGCTCAAAGCTAACTTAGCTACCACAGCTCACGCTGGAAATCACTCCTCCTGCTGCTCTCACAGGCTGAAAGCAGGATGGTTCTCTGTGATTTCTCTACAGGTAACTCCGGACGGCAGCCTTGCAGCTCGTTAATCCTCTCACAGTTCAACTTTCATGAACAACTAGACGTGTCAGGCATGAACAGCTTGCCCGGGTCTGTTTGGTTGGACACGTGACGAAGACGGTTCGAATAAACAACGCAGCCACCGGGAAAGCTGAGGAGTCCGATGGATGAGGGAAACAGATCCTCACAGAGATACAGACTGCAGCAGACCCGGCAGCTTTCCAGCGCGACAGGCCAGATGTGAAAACGCTCTTTTCACCAGAGGGTTCCTCCTCTGGGAGGATTTCCTTCAGGATCTATTATCAATCACGGCGGGGAAACACTGAGCAGAAAACCACATTTTAATAAAGAGAGACAGAAAGAAGCCCGGTGAAAGTAACCAATCAGAGAGCGGAAAGAGGCAACAACTCACTTTACGTAACGAAACTGAAGCGCCATCACCATCAGGCTGCTAGTTCCTGCAGTTAACGTGACACGAATCATCTGACTTCCAAACCCTCGTCAGCACAAACGGCCTCTTCGTTAATCACAGCTTATCATGATTTATATCTGTTTGTTGTTACACGTAGCTGTGGCTAACTACGACGGGTGCAAAGGAGGAAGTGAGGTAAACACCGACTTATTTTTACATTAGGCACTCGACTTATTTCACATAACCAAACGGTTTCATAACGTGAAGGCAAAGATCTCGCTCGCCCGTCTCTCGGCTCTGTGACGGTCACACGGGGTCAGCTATGTTGGTTTGGGAGCGGTCGTATACATCGTCCTGGGAGTGACTGCCAATCAACAGTCAGTCATTTAAGTACAAGCATGTGTTGCAAAAGACATCACAAAATATTTATTTAACCCCTTCGAGTCTCTACCATCATGGTCATCATGTCTTTGTTGGTCTCAACCAATGAAAAACAAACTATTAGTTTAAATTTTGACATCAACTATTAGCAAATTTTGACTTATGAGGAGCCTGTATGGAGGACAGCGGGACAGGAAGTGAAGTAAGGAACCTTTTAGTCTTTTTTAATGTTGATCTATACAATACAAACATCAGTGTATGATTATAAATCCAGAATAATACATATAATTTGATTTCCGGATGATGGCTATGGCTTCAATTTGTAAACTACTCAAGTTTGCACCATTTTGAAAAGTAATAATACAACATTGTAAAGTCTGATTATGTTTATGTGACAAAAAATGCTTCAGTTTGGCTCCAACAGTCAGATACATGCTCTGAATAAAGACAGTTGGATGCTGTGAAAAGCTTTCAAATATGTTTTGTTACAGGTACGTACGTATGTGTCAGATCTGAGCTTTTGTACTTCAAGATGTGTTTTTTTTTCACTTTTCTTTATAGACCTCTGTTCTGTTTACCTGTATTTACTGTATTATTTGATTTGATGTAAAAGAGTACAGTAAAAAAAACTTTACTAAGTGCTGTATAATGACATAGTTGAATTGTCAATGTTCAATGAAAAGAACATTAGTGCCTCGATATGATCATTTCAATATGAGTTTTAATCTCCCGTCTTCTTCAGCCAAACAACCCATCGAGAAACAAACACTAAGATTATCTGATAAATGAGATCACAAGGCTGAAAACACGTTGATATCTCAGAAACTTCTCACAATTCCACTGCTCTGCTCTCTTCATGACCTGCGAGCGAGTTGTTAAATTAAATTTGTGCTCGAATGAAAGAACACACGAACACGACTCTCTCTCTCTGTTCTTCCTCTTTTCCACCCTGTGTTTTTGGATTTTGGCAATTTCAGCCCTAACTAACAGACAATAAATCAGATCTGAGAATTCCTCCAGCAGAAACCACGAAAACAACGAGGTGGATGAAGGACAGCGGGGCCTGATTTCCCAAATGGAGTGGCTGCGGCTTATCTCAGACAGCATCTTCAGGGCAGGCCGGGGCGAATGAAAGCAAGGTGAGACCGAGTCGGGTTTAGATTACAGGCTGATGTCTGCAGCGCCGAGGCCGCACTGTAATCGGTTATGACTGATTGGCTGTAACCAGGAGTGACAACCGGACTGATGTTATCTGGGTTATTTTCTGCCGAGGCGGCGTGCAGTTGCTGTTCGCACATGTTGTGTTCGCTCTGATTGAGGACCAGGTGACAGAGCGTCTCTGTGAGGGGGGAAACAAGGGATTTCCTTCTGCGTGAGTCATGGGTAGCAACAACAAACACACTCAAAAACATGAATATGAAAACACGTGAGTGCTCGCTGTCACTATCGCTTCCTCTCTCTCTCTCACACACACAAACACACGTACACACACACACAATGTGTCATTTCTACAGAATCTCATCTGTCAGTAGAGTGGAAACATCGTTCGGACCGTCGGACAGTAAAACGGAAACCAAAACAAATGAAACTTTTCGTTTTCTGGCTGCATCTTAAGGCAGGGTGACCCGTGTTGCTTATAATGACAGGGGAAGCTCTGACACACACACACACACACACACACACACACACACACACACACACACACACACACACACACACACACACTCTAAGTACAGGACCAAACACACAACACGTCGATGCCCACATGTTGTGTTCCCGCAGCTTCGTGTATGGCCTTTTTGCCAGTGCGCTTTATTGGAAAATTTGCAGGAAAATTGTCCATCGATAAAATTAAATGCTTAAGCTCTATATGGCAACAAACTCCAGCGCTTTGGATTTATGAGCCGGATCGTTAAAAACTGTTTCTCAGGGCTCTGCTTTGGCACGAGCAGAAGAACAATAAAAGCATATTGGATTTCCAAACGAGGAGATGGGTCGCATGTTTTTAAATATTCAAATGAGTTGTTTTGCATGTCTTATTTATGTTGCCACGTCTTATTTTACCGACGCATCATCCGCCCCAGAGGGTAAAGATGTCTCTACTTGTCTAATGCATCTATTTATACAGAGAGCAGCTGTAACGTAGACCCAGTCCGATCCGTAGGGAGAGTTAATGAACTGAGGGCTGGTGGCACAGAGGCAGCCTGGATAGAAGGGTGGAAGGATGGAGGGAGAGCAGAAGGGAGGGCAGTGTTGTGGAAGCCTGGCTTAAGGGTGTTTCCATGGTAGGATTGCCCAGGAATCTGATGCTGGTGCCAGACGCGGGGAAACCCTCATCAAAAACAAGGGAGCACACCCATCAGCACCAGTCCAAAAGCTGCACAGGGCCCTAAAGACAGCCGGGTTCGGAGCGCAAACAGAACCGGAGAAAAACAACAAGTGTGGAGTCGGATATCTGCAAAACAAACTGTACAACTTTTGGCTTTTAGAACTCATTGGTTCGTAAAATTTTAGGTGACAGAGCCGAAGAACGACAGTTATTGTGGCTAAGTCGAGCAGGTTTGGAACAGCTGGTGTCAGAAGATAAAACTGTTAAATGTGGAAGTTTATTCATCGTAACTTGAAGTCCATTTTATAGCTTTTTCTGTAGCTTTCATAGCATCTCATGGTCTTCTTCATGGTCTTTGAACTGCTACGTAGGATTTATTTTTCTTGTAAAGCACTTTGTAACTCTCAAGAAAAGTCCTAGATAAAAAAAAATTATTAGCATTATTACTATTTCTCATCAGATGGACTCTCAGTTCTCTTTTTTATGTGGTTAAAATTATTAATGTTTGACAATTAAAGCTGCTCTATATGAGAGTCAACTGACTGAACAGCCATTTCTCAGGTGTAATGTCAGCTGGAGAGAACTAGCAGCATATGGCTAGTAAGCAGGAGCTACGAGTTTATAAGCTCCACAGGTGGTATTGTTCTTATTTCTTGTTAAATTGTATCAGAGTTGAGAGTTGTGCACACTCATCAGTTATGAGTTGGCGCAGGTTATGCTAGCTCATTAGCCCTAAACGCTGTGTTTGTAGCCATGTTTTGATTCGCTGCTCCTGTTTGCCCTGTTAAAGTAACTGCATTGTGCTGTCAGTACAAGCTCAACACTTCCTGTATCTGTTTCAAATCAAAACTGGACACTTAATTTCTTAGCAAGGCTTTTATTCTGAAACATTATCGAGAACGTGCTGCAAAAAACTAATTTACTTAGCTTTATTCTATTAATCATTTTGATGTTAAACCTTAGAATAAAAAAGAGTCAAGATGAATTGTTGTAAGAAATAAAAGCACGACGTGTCACAGTTAGCATGATGGACTGTAGTGTTTTTGTCATTAACGGGCTCTCGTTATGTTCCTCCTCTCGTTAAGCCTCATATCAAACGGTGGTTGGAACATTTTTAAATCGGCTCGACCCTGATGGCTAGCTCACAGTTTTCTTTTTTACTTTCTTTTCGAGGGCCTTGCAGTGTTTCATTGCGCTGAACTGTCAGTGGAATAATGTGAGACTAATGGCAGGATCGTATATTGTGTCGCTCACATGCTCAATATGTGGATCCGATCCGTAAACATTGCTCAACAGCACTAATAGTGGTCAAAAACTCCACAGGGCGCCTTTAACAAACACATAAACCACTTCCATACATTTACTGTGTACTGTATATTTATTTAGCTTTTTCAGCAGAGCGCCATCTTTTCTATGTGACGAACTCACAGTCAGTTTCTTTGTTAACAGCGACAGTGTTGTTGCCCTGCCTTTGAGAGCGTTACTGGACCCAGACACTGATCTCCTCTCAGGAAGGGATCAGGGTAAATCAGAGAGGTTGAGGAGACGGAAACGAGACCTCGTCTTGATAAACAATCTCATTTCTCCATTGTACAGTGCTGGAGGGTGGAGGGGGGGTGGGGGAGCGCTCGGCCTTGAATTCCTCCTTTCACAGGTGGAACAATGAAAAGGCTTCCCTCTTTTCTGAATGAGTCACTGGCTGATACGATCACACGTGTTTACGCTGCGCAGCCTTGGCCCGCACTGAGCCTCACGTTGCTTCACCGAAGCTAATCAAGGAAATTGCTGTTTGTAAACGTCCTCGTATCAACATCTGGGAGCAGTCCCCTCTCGCTCCAAACCAAAACGGCTTCAAGTAAGATAAAGAGAAACAAATACTGAGGCATGGCACACACACACACACACACACACACACAACACATGCTGCATTTGTGATCCATTCCTCTGCTGAACAGGCAATGGAAACTTCTGCAAATGTAAATCTGCTGGGTTAAAAATACAGCGCATTAATGTGCACCACATGTGGCACTCTGGCAGGATGGAGGATATTTTGACGGCGGGGGGAGAGGAGGGAGGGAGGGAGGCAGTCCTGGGGTTTCTCCAGCAACAACGAGGGAGACACACACACACACACACACACACACACACGCACACACCTCTACTTCCAGGACTCCTCCTTTTTTACCTTGAGCCTTTTCCACGAACACCACCTTGGAGTCGTGCTGGAAGTTGTGTCCGTCGAGGCGCATCCTCTCCCCTCCGGGGGCGGGACACGTCTCCAGGCTCTGCTTATCCACCAGCGGCAGCTCCTGGGCCGATCTCTGGGCTGTGGGAGGGAGAAGAGAAGAGAACCGTCCTCATCGTTCAGCTAATACACACCCACTCCCCATGCAGACCTGAGCATCCAGACCGAGGCTGAATCACTACCTAAGACAGCTCTCACAGAGCAGCCGGTAGAAGCTGTAAACCTCCACCTCTTTATTTTAGAATTACGCCGCCTCGTTGCCAGTAAAGTAAGGAGAGACTCCACGTCGTGTTTATTTGTGTTTTCCTCAAATCATGGTGGATGTTTTGTCTCGAATATTTGGTTTCCTCTCCTCGTCTTCTTTACTCGTCTCTCGCACCTTTTGGCTTCCCCGTCTCATTCCTCTCTTGCTTTCACTTTTTTTTTTCTGCCATGATAAACTACTTTCCGTGAAATATTTGCAAAGCCCTTTCAGGCTAAATGCATTGCTGATGTCTTGGCGAGGTCTCTCCGCCGAAAAGATATCTGTAATTTCATTGAGATTGACCGGGAAACATAAATAGAGATTCAGTAAAACCTTTATTTTCTCATCTGAGAGTCATCTTTTAGTAATTCGATGCTGCTGCTTTCTGATTTTGATAAAACTCTAATTCTCTGTCTTTGGGAAGCATCAATCTTTCCCACATCTCCGTCCATCTGTGTGTCGTTCTGCTTCACTCACACACAAAGTGAATTTTGGTCAAAAACAATTGCTTTGTGGCAGTCGTTCAGAAACTAACAATGGTCTATTTCAAGGGGCTGAGATCATGGTTTAACTACTGTCTTTCATTTACCTCATAAGACTTAATCTCTATGGCAGCTCGCGGTGCCAGAACCACATGAAGTGGTTGATCGGCTCGGCTTCATCCGGGTCCAGTGAAAGGTCAACTGCAGTGCAGCGCAGAGAGTCAATGGAGTTTATCGAGCATCGGCCTACATAACCTTCGAATGTGGCTCACGGTCACACGCACCAGATCTGCAGTGGCTCTAGTTCCAGGGCTGCATCCAATCATAACTGTCTTTATCTTTTGATTCGCAGATTAATTGTTTAGTCAAGAAACTTTTAAAAAACGTCAGATGATTGTCTCGTTTCCCACAGTTGAAGGCGATGATCTCAGCTTGTTTGTTTGGTTAAAATATCAGCCTCAGATACGAACAATCTCTGATTTATAATCACAGAGATATGAAATCGTCAGCCAGAGTCAGTGACGTCTTCTTCTTCTAAAAATGGACCTTCTTATTGGAAAGTACACCCTGATGTTGCCTGATGTTGCTTATTTTATTGGTTTTCATTTATTGTTGTTAGTTGTTAATTACTTTAGATTTTAATTTTGCTCTTCTTATATGTTTGAATTGTTTTTGATGTGAAGAACTTTGTGCTTTGGTTTGATTAGTGCTCTAGAAAATAAAGTTTATTATCATTACTGTTATTATTTTCATTATTATTTCAAATGAAGCATCTTATTCCTGTGAGTTATGAGTAGTAAAATGTTTTTTTTTTTGTTTTTTTTTATTTCTAAGTTCAGGTTGTTTGATTTGAGTTAATAATAGAGTCTACAACCTACTAGCAATGAGACCGATGCTTCATGCTAAATGCTAGCATGTTAAAAAATGACAATGCTAGCATGCTATCACTAACCGTCTACTTCTAGTCCTGTCCAACATGTTGGTGGTCAATAAGTCAACTAATGTAACCATCACTCATGACTCTCTGGAGGTGTGTGTCTGCAGAGACCACGCCCTCTACCTCTGTTTTCTTATTGTCCTTCTTATTTTACTGTGTTCTGGACCGTTCTGGGCTTTCAGGATGGTATTTGAGGATCTGAAAGGTGAGTTGAAAAACAGCAACTGACAAAATCCTGCAAAGTTTTCCTTTAAGGACTGTTTCAGAGACATGAGGTGACTGAGGAGGTCAGTACGGTGGCCCTGAAGGGCAAATGACAACCACAAAAAGAAAAACACAACAACATTAACAAAAACACAACAACATTAACAAAAACGTTGTGTTTTTCTTTTTGTCGTTGTCATATGCCCTTCAGGGCCATCGTAGGTCAGGCTTGAAAAACAAATATGAGGCGATGTACTCACAGCACTCGATGGGGTTGGACGCCGCCTGCAGGTTCACGGTTCTCCCCGTGGCCTGGTTGATGTGAACTCTGAAAACCATCCGCACGCGGGTGTTCTTCCGCCCGATGTCTGTCTCCCCCTTCCTCAGCTCGATGTCTGAATTGCGCAGCTTCAAGATCCCGGCGCAGTCGATTCTGTTTGGTTGAGATGAAAAGTTTAAGTCCTAGCCAAAGTCTGTCTGTCTGTCCACATCGGTGACATACGTGCTCTCACAGTTAATCAGGCTGTGATTTATGCAGCGCTGCAGCCAAGTCGCAGTGATTTCTCCTGAAGGAGGATGCAGTCGTGTCAACACACGATTAACACCACCAGCCTCCAACAGAGCTTCTACACCTCAGTGCACCTTCTCTTGGGTGAAATTCAAATGGCTGGGAAAGTTCATCACATCTCTGTTGCAACCTGAAATACTGCTCCCCCTCCACAAATCTTACAACCAGTAATTCATTTCTTTACAGTGCTACAGTCTTCATCATACACTTTACAAACCCCCCTCCTCCTCCTCCTCCTCCTCCTCCTCCTCGCCTGTCTGCACTGCACTCGTCTAACTTCTTTCATACACGAATACCTCGAGTCTCTCCAAACGGTTTCTGGCGCTTCCATCGCCGTGCTACTTGATGCCGCATTCCTCAAAGCCTAGTTAATGTCAACTTTTACACACATCTGAACACTCCCTAACATTCTTCTTGCCAGACACCAGGGTCTGCTCTGCTGGCGAAGTAATCAGGTGTTGATGCTAAGGACCCCAGCTGTCCAACTCCCTCCCGCCTACGCAGGGCGAGCTGAGCGCAAAAAAAAACCCCACATAGTGAGGCGTCCGCTCAGTGCCT
Organism: Diplodus puntazzo; assembly: GCA_963678695.2. Taxonomy (NCBI): domain Eukaryota; kingdom Metazoa; phylum Chordata; class Actinopteri; order Spariformes; family Sparidae; genus Diplodus; species Diplodus puntazzo. The sequence goes on from OZ023169.1 coordinate 6,474,000, forward strand.
GAGAACAAAGTTTAGGAAAGAAGGGAACTATTTCATGCTATCATTTAATTTATCAAAAGTTAATTGGAGTCATACCACGTTGGCTGTTTGTGGCTTCACATTAGCTAAAAAAAACACTCAGAGCAGATGTTGATTAACGATTTAATTTAAAACATGCCCCCTTAAATCATCATGCCAGAAATATAATAATGCCTGCATTCTGTACCACATAATAAAACATCTACTGTACATGTCGCGCTGGAGTGCGTGTCAAAACGAATAAATCTCCCACAAATCCCCCTGCCTACACTCCGAGTACTGTGAGGCGTGTCCTCCACGAGAAAAGAGAAACCATATCCTGAGCTTATGTGTTACATCCATTAAAACCCAGAGAAAGTGCTGACGCTCGCAGGCTGCTACTGCCTGCAGCTCAGACACAAACCCCAGCTCCCTGTTAGCAGCCCAGAGCTTCCCCGGTAATCTGATCTCTGAGGTTATAAAATGTGTACCGAGGGTAACACTGAAACAACCAAAAACACACACGAGAAGCACACAGTCGCGAGACACACAGAAGACATCAGGAACACATTTTCACGTCTCCTGATCTGCAGAAAAGTGGAGATCTGACATATTTTGGTGGGATTTCATTTGCACAAGAGGAACAAAAGTTCATCCTACAGAAGGCTGGAAGATCCTTCAGATCAAATGAACTCTTTAAAGTCGTGGAACAACAACGTCAGTCATCTTTGCAGAGCAGCTGGTGTTTACTGGGTGTGGTGGACAAACTGCAGAGCGTCTGATGTTCACTATATCGTGGCAGCAGTTATTTTGGACTCTTTTTGTGAAGTCTCTATAGAGCAGCACGTCTATGCTGACCAGTCAAGTTATGAGTTGAGGACTTATATGTATATAAAACATACACAATGAGAGAAGGATGAAAGATCTCTGGTCACACATGAAGATCTTGTTCACTGACTTGCAATTTACTCATCGAGACTTGCCTGGAAGATGTCAAATGACTTGAGACTGGACGTATGATGGTTTCAAATCTCAGATGACTTGAGACTGGAGTCTGACTTGACAGACCTGATACTAGACATGATGACCCAATAGCTGAGGTGGGCTTGTCTTGAATAATTGGAGACTTGTTCTGAATGACTCACTTCTGGACCTGGACTTATTTCAGATGACTCTATGTTTTACTTGGACTTGTTTCAAAATGTTTCGAAGCTTGAGAAAATGTCTTGAGACCTCACTCTGACTTGTCTCAAATAATTTGGACTTCGACTGGTTTGAAATGACTTGAGACTTGACACTTTGACCTCTCTTTAATCATTTGGCACTTGACTTGGATTTTTTCGAGATGTACAAAACATTTTACTTTTCAGTCGATTTAGTAACTTTTAACCTTCGTATCTTGAACTTCTGGCCCGAGTCTCAACTCATTTAAGACGAGATTTTAATCTAATAAAGACTTGACATCCAAGACAAGTCTTAAATTATTTCATTATTGACTCAGATTTTCCCCAGAAGATAAGAAACATAACTCCAGCCGACAATAAGTTTCATTTTCAACTGATTCATCCCACTTTAGACGTGAAGATGTTTTAACCTGCACACCAGCAAATCCGGCCTGATACTCACATCGCCCTCATGTTGTTCTCCGGCAGCAGAGGGATCTCCAGGATCTTGGTGTTGTTGTGCAGGGCCTCGTGGCTCGGGGTGGACACCGTCTTCCCGGTGATGCGGTGGACCTGGTAGAAGGCGTGCGGCCTCAGCAGCCTGTCGTCAGCAGTGCCGATGAACAGCTGCAGGGTGAGCGGCTCGCTCTCCATGTAGCCGTGGAGCTACGAGGGGACAAAGACAGAAAGCGTGCAGTCGTGGTTAAAAAAAAAATTCCCCTTCTTACTCGAGGGTTAAAACAAACGAAGGTCTTTCAGAGGTCAGGCTCTCTGTGTAATGGGTTTCAAACAAAGTCCCCATTTAGGATCTTGTGATCATCCTTTCTTCTTTGATTTACTATCAATGGCCTGAAGACACTTCCTCCATGAGTTCATGTCAGGCTTGCCAACATGTAGGTCCCACAGTAGCTGAACCTACTGGGCAGCCAGTAAAACCACCTACAGCGAGCGGCTGTTGATTTGTGAGGGTTTTCTTTGTGACAAGACTAAGCTAGTGTTCCAGCAAAGTCAAGGTCATGTCAGTCCCACCAACCATCAGCCAATCAGGGTCAAGAAAAACTCTCAGTGGCGACCTCGCTCTGATTTCTATCAGTAAAATGATCCCAGCAGGACGGAGCTGGAGACAGCACAGAAGTGCTTCTCTCTGGAGCTGGTGGGCTCGACTCTGAGCTTCTAAAGTACTCCCAGACCTCCAAAGGTGTTGCTTGACAGGAGGCCTCCTGCCAGGATGACCTCAGCCACCCAAACTGCAGGCATGAAGCCCGAAGTCGCAGGCTGAAATCCGAGAACAGCGGCTACTACTGACACACCGTCCGAGAGTTATGTATGTTATCCATACAGTGTGACGGGAGGAATCAGAGCAGAATATCTGGTATTCTGACGTCAGTGCAACTGAAAGATAAACGTGTATGAAAACAAACTACAGCCTTTCCAATATAGATGATATAGAGATATAGACACTCATATTGTTATATTTAATGTTTTGTTTAAGAGGTAACAGCTGCAATCTGTGCAAGTCATGCAAACAGTCTCATGTCATCCTTGTTGGGCTACAGTCACATCAGGCATGTGAAGAAAATAATGTGTCTTTACTGAAGAGATGAAAATAGAAAACACTGTTAATTAGGGGCGACGAGACGATTATTGGGGGCCGATATTAAGCATTTTTTTCTACAGTTAATGACATCCAGATACATTTGGTACGATCCAACAAACTAGAACAACATCTTCATCTTCGAGCACAAATAAATCATGTGGGTCGACGAGGGAAAGCAGCGTATGATGACTCAGTTTTTATGCTTCTTGTTAGGTGGCGACCTCTAGTGGTTGGAGTGATTATTACGACTGCAAAGGAGGAAGTCAGGAGAAGTTGTATAATGAATAAAAAGTCTACATTGAGAGGAGGTCGGGGATCGATGGTTAGGTCGGCTGGTTAGCATGCTGACCAACTTCAGTAGATATCTTTGCAACACACTACATAAAATTTAAGAATTGTGTTTTATAAAATTTTCTGTGGATTAATTTAGTTCATTTTGTCATTGTTTTCAAATAGAATTCTTCCATATGGTCTCTTTAAAAAAGTCAGCAACCTGATTGCTTCAGTATTACCAAGTAAAGTAGACTATTAAAGGTCCTCAATTCCCTTGATTTTTTGAAGGAAAGTCCCTTTGTAAGATTTTACAGTGTGTCAAAGCAGCACAACAGGACAACAGCAATAGGAAGGAAACTGTTCTGACACTGATACCTTAATCTGTAATTGTGTTTCCTGCCTTTTTTAAAGTAAAGTCACCAAAATGTCCAGCGTACGAGGAGTAACTTTTTGAACTCATGCAATAATAACTTTTAGGTTAACTGTGCTTCATTGTAAAACTTGAAAAAGTGCAATATGTAGTATATGTGTAATAGTATATTTCCATAACTGAATGAACAAGATGTTCTCAGAGGAAAATAACATCCCCAGAACTCTGTTTGAAGCTAGGAAGGTGGCAGGGTCCGCCGCATATAAACAAAGTAAGACAGTGTGAAGCTGTGTTGTCCTTTAACGTCAGTTTGTCTATTTAGTTAAATCAGTTATGAAAACAAAGAGACTTTGTTTATTTAGTCTGCTTAGGCATAAACTTTCTCTTCAGATTAAAAAAAACTGCATAATGCACCTTTAAGGAGAACTATTCCGATATTAAGCTTTAACAAATATACAGGTTGAAAATAAAAATTCTGGGACCTTCTGTGTACGAATTGGCATGAAAAACGGACGATGTATCAGCGCGTTAAAGAAGCAAACGCTGAACTCCACCTAATTACACTCCACTGTGGTTGAGACTATCAGCTGAAAACAACCAGCAGGGAAATGTTGAAATGCAGCCCGCAGTTTTCACTTACACACGAAGAGCAGCGGAGGCGAGCGGCGGCCACAACAAGAGCGAAAGTCTCCGACCGGGGAGGCACAACATGTGATTTGGAGGAGGATCCCTGTCAGGGGTAAGAGCCTGCAAAGGCCCGGTATATTTGTATAAGGAAATGGGTTGCTGCCTAGCAATGCTGTTTATTTAGGCAGCAGGAAGGAGTGTGATGAAGTGAGGTAGCCGGCTGCACGGGGTCACTTTCACACTGTAATTACTAACAGATTACTGATTATCTGCTTCAGCACCAAACGGATACGATCAGACTTGATAATGATCGAATGATTTCTGCAGTTCCGGATCGATCCAAAAACTTTATCCTGGACATTAAATCATCTAAGTGGGCAACTTCAGGATCAAGAGACCTTTTTTCTTTTTCTCGCTCTGTGATGTGAAACATCTGTTTTATAAAGCAGCATCAGCAGACAGCAGTTATGATTTGTTGATGTAATTAATTCGCTCTGATACCACTTTATGTAAACCCCTGCGCTCCTCCACCATTTGGCAATGCAGCCACCCCTCCCTGCTTCATATTATCACCCACAAGAGGAATGCCGAGACTCCCGCTGCTCAAGGCACCAAAGAGGAAGAGAAAGGGGTGAGGACGACCAGGGGTGCCCTCTCCATTCCTATCGCTGACCCTCCCAACACACACACATGCAGGCTTTTCTCGAGGAAGCAACATCTCAGTGTGACCGACGATTCATCCTGTCACGCTTCTTGCTTCACATGATATTTGTTAATTACACTTTGCTCATAAATCAAAATTTAATCACAAGGGTCGAGGCTACGAACGCTCACATGACTGCAGAATTATAACAAAAGTGTGCTTCAGAACAGCTCTTTGGATGTGTTTTCTGAGCAATAAGCAGATCGTAAAAGCTGACTTCAGGCGCAGAGAAAAAAGAAGACCTCACAGACGTGAAATGGGGGGTATTTCCTCTCCACTAAAGTACAGCATGAAACCCTGAGCATTAACTGCGGTGAGGACTGCACACAGCACTTCAGAGAGGGCATACTTCAGTGTGCTGCTGGTGTAAGAGAGGGTGTGGTTGAGGCAGGCAGCGAGCGATGGCATTGAAAAAAGAACAGAAAATAGCTGGCTTAGCTGTGCTGGAGAAAAAAAAAGAAAGTGCACCATCCAGAATAAACTCAGTGGAGCCTGGGCAGGGTTCTGAGACGCAGGAGTGAGGATTCGTCAGCCAGCGTCCACAGCAGAGGCTGCAGCGCCATGTGTAACATGTAATCAGGAAGTCACACAGATGCCTTTTTTTTTCTCTTTCTTTCTTTCTTTTTTTTTTTTGTGAGGCTCCCTCCAACATCTCCATCAGAGGCTGCCAGAAACGTGTGTGGTTTAGCCGCTGCCGCCTCCGCAGGACGCAGCGCGCAATGATGTCAGCCGTACACACGGGAACTTTCCTAAACAAAGGGAAGTCTGTGTGGTTGGGGTGGTAGCTGGCGGAAAAGTAAGGGGGAGGTTTGGGTTTAGGTTTAAAGAGAACACACACTCTCTTTTTGAGCCGGGGTGAACCCAGACCCCTGTCATTAAATCATTAGCACCTTCTCATGGACAAATACGCGCGTCGTGCACAGATGTGCGGTCGATGTTGGGACGAGCTGGAGGTTCTGTTTCCATATTCTAAAACTGTTTTCTCAACAGCAAATATATCACACAACAATGTTAAATTTAACTTTAAAGCACTTGATGATGTTTTTCTCAGGCTGAAACTTGAGATTAACATATTCAACCATCTTGTTGTCACAGGAATTGATAGTTATTGTATTGATTTTTAGTCCTTACTGGATCTGTCTCACTCTGTTGGACCAAAAGTATCAGCTCGTTTCAATCACAGATACTTTATATTGCATTTGTGTTATAGAAGTAATTTGTAAACAGTGTTGTTATTACATAGTTTGTCCATCAAGAAGCACTGAAAAGTTAATTTTTCTCCAGTAGAACTGCTTAGTACGAATCTTTATTTATGTTCTATTTACTCAATAACATGATCATGTACAACATTTCTCTACAAATATCAGTATTGGTATATCGGCCTCAATAAACCTGTTATCTCTCATGTAATACAGCTGCATCAACATGTTTTTCAGCCACTTTGTGTTGGTGCAACAAGCTCGAACCAACAAACTGACATATCATGACCCTATTAAGTTGATATTGGCCCAAAATGTATGTGAGGACAGACAGTCAACGGTATTGTGTGGCCTGTTACGTATACAGTAACTGACGACAGTATCTGTGTGTTGGTTTTGCTCTAATATTCGCTCTCTTTTAGCTCTGTTTTTGGTCTCCACCTCCTCCTGAGTGGAATATCTGTCTCTTTAGCTGCTAAATGCTTCACAAAGTTCACAAACTAACTGCTAATGTTAGAATAATAGCATTTTCTAGTGAGTATAATTAATTAAGACAACTTTTCTGGTGCCTTCAAATGAGGCAGAGTCTGCTGACGTTTTTAAAAATAGCCATGGAAGTCCGTATTTCTGTAATATATTGTAATTTGAGTCCCATTTTTAAACACAGACTCAAAGTTTACTTTAATTCTCTTGAGTTTGAGTCCTCTTGACGTAGAGCATTTTTTGCGGTGCGTTGTGTATTTGTGTGTATAAGCAGTGACTCTGATGTTTACGACTGTGTTTCCAGTATTTGTGTTTTTAGGTTAAACTTGTCTGGACGGCGCTTTAGTCAACATGAGTTGTTTTTAAAAGTGACCTATATATAAATTTGACTTGACTTTTATCATTTTTTGTAATTTTATGAGAGGCGTGCCTCATGTTTTTTTATACCTTTGCATGTCCTACATGACGTTAGCTTCTTGCTAGCTAGCTAAATTGTGAGCGTCAGTGGCCTCCGAACGCTGCTGCCTCGCAAATAATATTTTCACCATTTGAACATTAAGTATTTCATGTTCCCATTTCGTAACCATACAAGCAGCATAATTCAAAATCTGCTTGGAGTTAGCATGAAGTGCGGAATTGGGACACAGCTTGTACTCAAGATGGCTGCTTAGCAATGCTTGTATTACTCATTCAGACTAAAGGGCTGATTAGCTAACTGCTCCTCTGCGGCTTCTCACGTCTAAAAATACACTTTATCAAAAGTGAAAGGCAAACACCGGACGTGTGACGAATGTCTGGTAACCTTCTCGTTTTCTTGTGACGTATTAAAAAAGTCAAAAGGTATTAATTAAACTGACAGCACAGTTAACCGCTGACTTTGCCCGACTCCTTGCTGAAGACCCTTTATTTATTCAGAGACTGAGGTCAGCGATGCTGAGTAATGGTCGGGGGACCAGATGGGTTTGAAACCAAAACATATCTGCAGTTGTCCACATTTTTTTCTTCAAACTCGACCACCAGAGCTACTGTGGTTAAAGCTCATGACTAAGCTCTTACTGGCCATGCTACATCACTTTGTAACTGTCTGTGCTGCACTCGAGAACGTAATGGAAAAGTCTGAGTCACCCTCGTCTGGACAGGAACCGACTGAGTGGACCGGTCTGTCTAATAGCATACTTTTGGTATTCCATTCAGAAATGTGACATCTTTGAATAACATAACAGCCGCACCATGAAACACATGTCGCCCCCGTCTATTTTAACACATGAGGTAAAACACAGGGAGAGAAAGTGTGGAGGCGAGGAGTGACGAGGTAAGGAGCAGGACTGAAAGTGAGTCAAATGGCTGCACCGTGTGTCGGTCCAGTCGTCACAGGAAACCAAACAGTCTAGCTCAGTGGTTCTCAACATCTGGTTTGGGCCTCTGGGGCAGGTCATGAGATAAAACTGAAGGGCTGCAAGATGACCATGATGATGAAGAGGATTTTTCTCCTGTGAACTACTGGATTATTTTACCACCAAAAAATATTCTTATGACAAAATCCAGATGAGGGAAAATCAGTCTTTGGTTTAAAGGAAGAGTTCACCCAAAAATGAAAACTCAGACATTATCTACTCAGTCTAACGCAGATGGAAAATAGGGTGAAGTAAAACAGTGTTGCAGCATTCTCGTGTTGTTTACAACCATTTTTAAACTGGAATCTTCACTGTAGCTGCTACATCAAGTGTACATTATGTATTTTTAAAGGTGCAAGTTGTAAGATTTTAGTTAAAACGTTTAAGAATTTACCCAAATAGATCGATAGAATGCAAAGAAATTATGTTACGACGTCTATGTTGCAGAGATTTCTACTGAAGTTAATATGCTAACCAGTTAGCCCCGGCCCATCCTGTCCAAAGCTCCTGTGCTGATGGTGTGAACAACAACACTTCCCAGTGCTTCAAGCTCCCAGTCTGGACAGCTAACTGCACAGCTAACTAAGCTAACTGGAAAACAGTAGCCAAAGTTAGCAGCTGGCAGCGTTTACTCCAGTGAGAAGCTGCACCAATTCTTGGTGAACTGCTCATTTGAGTGCTTACAAGTTTGACAACAACACAAAGTTTAGAGGTGTTTGTTGAGCAGACCTGGACGACCGGGTGTCCTCCTGCCAGGGCCTTCACGGCTCCCCTGCTGCCCTCCGTCTCGTAGTGGGCCCGGTGGTGGGACTTGGGCTGCACTTCGATCTGCAGGCTGTACGGCCCCGAGCTGGATGGCAGCTGCCAGTCGAGAGCTGGCAGGGACGGGCTGTCGGGTCAAAAAAACATATCCATCATGTCAGCTTAACAAGGAGGGAGGAGGGCTTATTTTAGAGACACTTATCAAGGTAGAATGTGCAGAATGTGAACGGCTGCGATGTGCCAGGCCGCGTGCCGAAGCTGCTGAGAATTTACGAAGGTGTTTAAACTCACTTCTGTCTGTAAATATTCACAGCACGCACATGAAATTTAAGTGCACGAACCGACAACTTCTACGATTCTGAAAACACTGAAACAATTCTGAATTTATTTGCAGTTTTACTCCTTAATAAATCTTGAGCAGCTAAAAAAACTTTTCCCCTTCGACACTTTTTGTTCCAGCTGTAACTCAGGCTGTTAAACCTTTGCTCACCTGACATATTGTTTTGGCTTGGACCAGGAGTACGGGTGTTGCGGCACGTCCAGGAACCCTCCGCAGTAGCCCTCCTTCTTTAATGGCAAGCGGTTTGAGGGGTGCTCGTCCAGACAGAGCTCCCCTGGACTCAGCTCCTCGCCTCCAGGCTCCACCTTCAGGCTGACTGTGGGGTTGTGCTCCTGACTCGTTTTCCGGGCCTTCATGGGGATTCCCTCCCCAAGGTCGGTCACTCCATCTGTGGTCAAAGCGTTGATGGCTGCCAGGATGGCTGAGTTGGTGTACTGGTTGGTGTTTGGCAGCCAGCTCTCCTCGGTGATGCTGAGGCGAGGGGAGGTCTGCGGGGACAGTCCCGGGGAGTGATTGGGGGAGTACTGGAAGGGCTTGTGTGCTGCTCCGCTGCCGTTGAAGCTGTACTTCCTCTTCGCACCACAAGGGGAGTTGGGCCTGGAGCCACGCTGACCCATCCAGTTGTCATCCGTGACACTTGTGCGAGGGGAGGTGGAGGGGGAGTGGCGAGGGGAGCCACCAGAGATGCAGCCATCACCTGGCAGGGTGAGGGTGGAGCCCTTGGGGGACACAGAGGGCGACTGCCAGGGGGAGTTCTGGGGCGAGTTGTCGTAGTTGTAGGAGAAGCTGGACTCGTAGGAGGAGGCGTCGGAGTGGCAGCTGCGAGATGAGATGCTGCTGGCCGGACTCAGGCAGCTGGGGTCACGGTAACCATCTGCACTGGGGAGGGTCAGCGTCACGATGGAGTTGACTCTCTTGGCTACAGGAAGGCTGCTCTCCTCCACCTCATCCTCAGGAAACTGGCCGTAGGCTGTGATCTCGATACGAGGACTCTCCAAGGTCGGGGCTCCGTTTGGGCGGACGCTCGAGGACGAGTAGTAGCCGGCCGCTCTCATGTCATCCTGGGCGTCGTAAGCGTGAGGCTCGGTGACGGAGACGGATATGGTGGGGCTGGACTGGAGGCTGTGGTACTGGGAGGGAAGACACGGGTTGCCCAGTGGGAGGGAGAGACTGACATTTGGCGTGTAGCCATATGCATCTGGGAAGCAAACAGAGTGAGTTTGTTACCATGATAATCAAACACACATTCACTGGCTCCCTCGCTGAGAGGGAGGCAGCAGCCAAGATGAGTCTTATGAGAGCCGTTACCTATAATGGCAAGAGAACAGCTCGCCTACCAGATTTGGCTCTGGAGATGTCCTGATGCAGAAGCTCTAGAGGGGGGAAAGGGATCCCCAAACACAAAAACACTTCTCTGAATGGCTTCGATTTACACAAAGCAAAGGTGAGAAACACGAATAAAGGCGCCAAAAATAACCCAAGTCTAAAAATACACCAAAGGCAACCCCAGGTGGGACTTTTCCACTTCACACTGATGCCAGGTTTGTGCCACTTAATGCGAACTGCTGCAGCCCGTAAACTTCAACATTATGAAAACACACACTGATGTTTTTGTTGGCCGGCCTCGTGTTCCAGCGGCCGAATCGAAAAAATAAACGCAGGAGGGGCGCGATTGGTTTATTTGCATGCTGTAAAGGTGCAGGCTGTATCCAGGGTAGAGGGGGGGCCAACAACGGTCCCGCTGGGTCACATGAAACTCTGCCCCGTCTGTGACGAACAGCTGAGGTCACAACCAGGGGGCAGAGGAGGGGGAACATGGGAATGGGAGTTGTGGTTTATGTGGCGCACGAGGCCGGGCGAGCGTAACCACAGCGCGGAGGAGAGCATCGATACGGCTGCAGCAGACAGACAGACAGACGGGCAGCCTGCAGTCACCACAGCTCCTGTCTGCTGTAAATTAAGGAGAATTAGAGGCCCCACCGTAAAGACTATGACATCACTGCTGCACCATATGAGCCCTTGCAATAAAAGAAAATGATGCTCACTTTTAAACGCTGCTTGCGGTGTGTGACACAGTAGCACTGAAATGTTTGTTTGCTATGATTAGACTTTGAATTAGCTCGACATCCTCAGGGGGGGCGTCTGGCATCTGAATCACTCAGGATATTACCCACAATGCCATGTCAGCCATTAGCATGCAGGAAGGAAAAAAAAAAAAAGGTTCAATTCTGACTATTTTGGGAGCACTTTTCAGAACCACGCCCACCAGGACCAAATCATCAGGGAGGGGCGCGCTGAGCGTCTCCATGGCTGCTTTAATACTGAGGCTGAATACAGACATTCAGCTGGGAGGAGAGTGCAGCCAAGTCCCTGATCCAATGTAAAACCACAGCGTACTGTATCTCATCAGGGTGTGAAGTGTTCAACTGCGATGAGAAAGGTGAATAAATGCCACATTCAGAGCCTCACTGCACTTTCTGAATAATGAATAAGAAGTCAAACTCACCCTCTTCAGCAGATTTCATTTTCTGTCTTTTGCGCGGAGAGAGAGAAACGTCTGAGATCAAACTCTGAGTTCAGCTGCAGATGGGAGCGATTCCGTATCCATATAGCGGAGTTTATATAGTCCCCCCTCCAGCTGTTGCTCTGGATCCTCTCCCGCTGTGTCGCCGCAAACAAGACAACAAGAGAGGGATGGCAGAAGTACAAGAAAACAAAAAACTTGAAAAAGAAGAATCCAAAGTGGAACAAAAAAATCTGAGAGAGGAAGATTAAAACACGTGGATGTGGATCATGACTGATGTTCTCTCAGAAAGTCTATTCTGGTCGCTGTGTTGAGACACCAGACTCGGGGGATCCTGGCGCTGCTGGCTCGCTGTGACGCACTGCTCCGGCGCACACAGGACTTCTGCGCTTTTAAACTCGGGGATCACCTCAGTGGCGACGCGCCGCCCCTCCGCGCCGTGACGCATCTGACACGGCCGACCACCAGATGGGTCCAGTGGAGATCCTCTCTGCCTCTCTCTCTCTCTCTCTCTTTCGCTCTCACACTGGGGTTTCCAGAGGCATCGGAGGCCAATTAACAGAGCTGGCAGTGAAGCCCGAAGGCTGCGAGATGAGTAGAATAAGCGCCAGCATGGGAGAGACGAAGACAAACCTCCAGCGACCGGAGAGAAAACATCTTAGAAAGCGCGTTGTATGGAAGCTCACGTCTGCCAGAAACACAGAAAAACAAACAAACAAACAAACACAAAAAAACACAAAAGAAAAGTAAAAAAAAAAAAGAAAGTCAAAGTCATGAGATAAAAAGTCTAAATTATTAGATAAAAGTAATATATTATGAGACGAAAGTCAAAAGTATGAGCGGTAAAGCCATAACATTTAATAAACAATCGAAATTATGAGATATAAAGCAGTAAAAATTATGGCATACTTAAATAAATTATGAGATATTAAGTCATAATTATGAAATTTAAAGTTATAAAAATTGGTTAAACTTGTCATATTATCAAATAAAAAGGTCATAATTTTGAGACAAAATTAAAATGATGAGACAAATGATGATGAATGATGAGACATTAAGCCATAAAAATTAGATAAAAAGTCAAAATTATGAGAAAAAAGAATACATGTGAAATAAATGTGAATAAAATGTGCCAAACTTGAAATACAGCTCAGTAAACGCCACATTACATTCATGGAAATCATTTAAAGATGAAACCACATCACAACCAGCATCTGTAAAGTTTTTCAAACTCACCAATAAATTGTAATTTCAGTAACATATTTAGTCCAAAATACAGAATATTCATGCAGAAATGTGGACAAAATGGCCTAAAATATAAAAAAAAAGGATCTTTTTCTGTTTTTTCTATCAATAACTCCTCACGTCACGTCAGACGCCGTCCAGCCTAGAGCAGCCAATGAGTGACGGTGTAGACAAATGAACCCTCTGTTTCTTCTGTTTCCTCTCTAATGATCCACTTACACGGCAGCCTTCAGATGATTGATGCATCATGTAGCCAATGAGATTCCAAATCCAGACATATATAGTTTATATCAGTTTTTAAAGCCCTATGATAGGAAATTATGCAGCTTTATGTTGTTTTATGCATTTTGCTCTTTAAATAGGCTGTTTTTTTCCCACCCAAGTACCTGTTTTTGACTATTCTATATGCATGAAGTCACTTTTAATACAAAAATAAAGAACTACAATAATTTTTTGCCTCTAGTAATACATAGTTTATATCAGTTTTTAAAGCCCTGTGATAGGAAATTATGCAGGTTTGTGTAGTTTTATGCATTTTGCTCTTTAAATAGGCAGTTTTGTTCCACTTTTGACTATTTCATATGCATGACGTCAGTTTTAATACAAAAATAAAGAACTATGATCATTTGTTTCCCCTGTTACTCTCAAACACAGGTTTTGAGGTCACAAAATTTCTTCTTTTTTTGCCAGGCGCCCTAATATTTCCTTAGAAAAACGTGATATTCTACCGATAATTACATTTGAACTTGGACCATTTAAGACAATAAGTCACAGCACCATTGTGTTTTCCAGCTAACAGTTACTCACAGTTACAGGTCATCTGCAGGCTGCTTTTGCAAATTAGCAATTAGCAATTTAATTTCCAGGATTAAGATCATGATGACGATAAAAATTCATAGTTATGTAATAAAAACATTCAAATTGTGAGATATCAAGTTACAATTATCAGATGAAAAGTCAAATTTATTAGATAAAAGGCGCAAATGTATCTTTTAATTTCTTTATCAATTTTTTTTCTGATAATTTAAATGTTTTGTAATCTCATAATTATGACTTTAATCTCCTAATTTAAATGTTCTTATCTCATATTTGGGACTTTTAATGTCGTACTTTGGACTTTTTTTAATCGCACATGTCTAATATTCGATGGGTCATTCATCAAGTTTAGTGTTCATCTTAATTGCTTCTCTCTGTCTGGCAGCAGTGAGCTTCCATATGTTGCTGAGCATCCTCCTGAGTTCGAACAGCAGAAAAACTGGAGTTAAAATGACACAACACAGCATAAAACATTTGTTAGATGACAGATGTTAAATTAAACCGCGTAACTCAAACGATGTCGCCATGATGCACGAGTGGCTTAATGAACACGAGCAGCATTAATCTACAGTTTCCACCCGTTTTACAGGATCTGCTCGTCTTGGCATCTTCTACAAAGGAGCTCATCAATGTGCTGCTGCAAGACACTGCACATGGGCTTCTCCTAAATCAAGATTTATGTGCACGCTAATCTTCACCAGCATTTTACATTAAACTGCTGCCATTTTCACCCTGAAAGAGCCATTCATCACCCGCTTACAGCAGGCGGATGTTCGCTCAGAGGCTTGCAGGGTCTTTTTTTCAGGTTGCAGCTGGAGTGGCCGACACGAGGACAGGTGAGGCGAACATGCCAGAACTCAGAGCTCGAGTGCTGCGTCGTATAAAACATAAAACTTCCCCTCAGATGTCGTATGTGGCGTCTCACGGGGGTTTTGAAGTTATTGCAAAGGCAAATAATTGCTTTTCCACTTCCTCTTGACAGACTGCACGTCTGCGGGGCACAAAACACATAATTATCCATACTTGCATAGAAGTACTATATAAAAATCAAGTCTTCTACCCAGTCATTTGACACGCTGAACTGAGAGCCTTCATAGAGTTTTTTCATAGGCCGCCCTCTGCGGTCGGTGTATACTTATTCGTCCCATGCAGGCAGGGTTGCTGCTATCTTTGGCAGGTCTGGACCTTTCAGCAGCTGGCAGCAGAGCCGCGGTTTCTGTGATGACAATAGTCACATGGTGGCTCTCTAAGAGTCTGTCTATCCCTGGAGATGGAAAGCTACATTACTGAACCAGAGCATCTTATCAGGTGGCCCTAGTTGGTGTGATCCCGGGTGGTGTTGGAGCGTCAGGCCTCCGCCTCTCTGCCAGGGAGAGTTCACGATCACATGCGTCCTCGTTTTGACTCCTCAGTGTTATTTTACAACTCGAGGGTCTAAAGAAACACGTTCTCAGCAAAGTCTCTTCACTCATGTGAGGTCATCTTGAGGAGTGCTTTTTAAAATGTCTTCAAGGGATTCGCTTCAGAGTAGAACTGGGTCAGCTTGCATAACTCTGAGCACAGAGGAGACTAAAAGACGACACCCGCCCCAGCCACAGTCTGTTCACCCTGCTGACGTCTGGCAGAAGATACAGAAGTATCGCTGCTGCACCGCCAGACGACGGAGCAGCTTCTCACCTGTGAGACTCATCACCTCCATCAACATGGTTTCTCTTCTGTATCATAAAGAGACAACATCCAGTGTTCGCTCAGCATGAAGCTGTGTGAACAAAACTTCATGAATAAAGACGTTTTTTCTCAATGACCTAACTTATGCTCCTCCACAAAGCCATTTATGTGCACTTCCTTTTTCACCCGCCCATCAGGAACTTGGTGGGATCTGCAAAATATCACCAGATTATCTCGAGCCGTGCAGCTAGAGGTTCAGACTGGCAGCTCGGTGTCTGCAAGCTGCCGTCCATCATCTCGCTGTACTTGCAGCCAGTGATGTGCACAAGGGGGGGGCACAATTGCTGAAAAATGCGCGCTAAAGTGCCCTCTGGGGAGCCAAAACGCGCACTAAAGTGCCCTCTTGGGATCCAAAAAAGTGTGCCAAAGTGCCCTCTTGGTTGGCAAAACACACTAAACTGCCCCCTTGGCTGGTTAAAACATGATAAAGTGCCCTCTTGGAGCCAAAACACACGGTAAAGTGCCCTCTTGGGAGCCAAAACACGCGCTAATGTGCCCTCTTGGGAGCCAAAATGCGCACTAAAGTGCCCTCTTGGGAGCCAAAACGTGCGCTAAAGTGCCCTCTTGGGAGCCAAAAAAGTGTGCCAAAGTGCCCTCTTGGTTGGCAAAACACATTAACTACCCCCTTGGCTGGTTAAAACATGATAAAGTGCCCTCTTGGGAGCCAAAACACGCACTAAAGTGCCCTTCTTTTCGCCCCTGCCCTTCAAAAAGTCTGTGCACACCACTGCTTGCAGCAGGTGTACCAGAGACAGGCTGAACTCCAGGGTGACTGTGTCGACCTCATGGTGGCGCTGGGAGAAAAGTCAGAGGATGAACAAACAAACAGATAAAGTGGAGTTTATCCTCAGGGCACCACTGAGGTCTGTTCCAAAACAATCACTCTATCAAACAGTTGTGGGATGTTTCAGTCTGGAGCGAAGTGCAGTGGACGGATCGACCAGCAGACGCTCAGATGTACTGAGTTATCACATTTCATTGGACAAAGGTTGCTCTCTGGGTCTGTTTACTTGTTCTGAGCGTCCGACATAAAAAAACAGATTTGATGTCTCTCATCGGATTATAATGTGGAAAGTAATAAAGAAGAAAATCTGCAAAGAACAAAAACAAAATGAGAAACATAAAAGCAAATGTAGACGCTGTGGGGAATCTTTTACAGCGTGCAGGTTTTCGACCCCTCGCTGTTTCTGCATCAAGGTGCAAACTGCCTCCTGTAAAGCAGGTATCCAGCTCTCCCTCCTTTCCCCTGTTTCCGGGATCAGCTCCTAATTCGCCTCCGTTGAGCAACAGCACGCCCCTCGTCCACGGCAATATTCCCTCCTCACCCACTGGGCTCTCGCTGGCAGCCGCTCGCTCCCTCCAGCAGAGAATCTGAGGGAGTGACGGCACTTGTGAAATCCAAGCTGCCTGTTTCATCATGGAGACGTGGCTCGGTGGCTCCCCAGTCATTTGAAGAACTCCACTCGTTTCTTTGACCTCATGGAAATCTCTCATGGGGCTGAGGGAGGCGGAGGGAGGGGGGGGTTTAATTGGGGCAAGAGAGGAGGTGGGGGTGCCTCTCCACAGTTATGTGTAACTGAAACATGTGCTGCAGTAAACACTTCCACCCGTCTGCAGTTAATAAATAGCTCGGCTGCTGATTGAGTCGCGGACCCTTCTACGTCAGGGCGGAGCCGGGGCCTCGTAGTTTTTCCAGCCGGGCCTGGCGCTGGTTAGTGGACACCTTGAGAACAGGCCTCTGCAGACCGGATGAGTCCGGAGCCACAACTGAGGAGAAGAGAACATTAGATAATGAGAAACAACACCGACGTCCCGCGACGATGATGCAGACATGGCAGGGCGAGCAGAAGACTCACTTTGAAATCAACAAGCTGCAGACGCCGAAATCTTTGAAATACTGCAGCTGCTCCGAGGGCCAAGCGGAGTCACGGCTCGCAAGACTTCACAAGCAAACTGCAAATCAACGAGCTCGTTCAACGCCGGCTGAATAAAGACAACACGACACTTAAACGTTTTCTTTTCAAAGCACTTTTACGTGACTGTCTGAGAGTTTTTCAGTCTATCGTCTCAACGATTAAATCTCTGGAGGCGTAAAGGAACAGTTCACCCAAAAATGAAAATTCAGACATCATCTTCTCACCCTCGTGCTGATGGGACGTTGCGTTAAGTCGCGTAGTCCAGGAAACATTTCTGGAGCTTCACAGCAAAACGGCGACGCAGCGGTCTCCTAAACAGCTGAAGTAGCCGGAGATCTGTTTTACAATTCAAGTCCAGTGAAGCCCAGATATCCCACATTGGTTTGAAAAGACGTTATTCAAACCTTTAACGTGTGATCAAGCTTATGCAGTAGCTTTAGATGGGTTGCTAGACCTTAAAATAGACGTTAACGTGAAAAGTTTTGATTCACATGAGAAGAAGCTGACTTCATGTGATGTCACATGCCAAGTCTTGTCACTTAAAACATCCAGTTCCCATGTGACACATTTTTGTCCACATCTGAAGTCAATCACATCTAAAACAAACGTAATGGTGGAGGGATCATGTTAAAGAGGAACATGACACCCGGCTGGGAAGAAGAAGTGTTTGAAGGCCTTTTGTGGTTAGAAGATAAAAGTTTCTCCGTGCGCTCTGCTGCACCTGTAACCGCGTCCAACTGTGACGTCAGCGCTCATTGACAGGTCCACGTTATTTATTATTTTTAAAGTGAGAGCTTAAACCGCTGGGGGACAGTGAAAATAAGATTCTCAGCTACTGTGAGTTTGCTCTTTAGCACAAAGACTGTCTTTCACACGCAGCGAGGAGAGTTCGAGGCAGTGACACACAGGGCAGCTGTTGAGCAACTCAGATGATTTCAGCTCGGAGTGATCCTCCGGGAACATCTCGTTACCAGGAAACAAGCGAGCAGACACTGTGGCACACTTTACTGCTTCTCTTTGACTGCAGATTTAGGACAGTTTGCATGTGAGTGTGTCACATTACTGCAGGTTCAAACAGCACAAGCAGAAAAACAACACTGAATCCTTCATGTTGCAATCTTTTTGGACCGACACGATCACGTTGTTGATTCAGTCAGACTGTAGATCGTCTTCAGCATTCCCAAACGTCTGCCCGGTTCATCATCAGTGCAGGAGTCTGGGAGGGGTGAGGTGTCGGGGTCGGGGGTGGTCTCGCTGTCACAAGCCCACACATTTTTGTCATCTGCCATCCCACGTGCGTCCGCTGCCAAACTCCGAGAATACTCTGCCCGGTATGACGTGGTTTGGCCACGGCGAGGTGGAAAAGACCTCAACCCGCTTTTCTTTCCACCGCTCCTACCCTCAGAATCCAGCGGCTGGCTTTATTTGCGTCTGAACAAAAACACGACGGAACATTGGACAGTTTTGTAAGTTATTCATAAACTAAGAAACAACCGGGCCCCAAAGCTTGCTGGCCTCCGCGCTGCTGAATCACCTGTTTGTTTTGGAAAAACGAACTGGGAGGAAAGTGAAGAAATTATTACTGTACTTCTTTGTGTTTTTTCCTGAGGCCGCTCACACACCCCTCTCTCACCATATGTGCGCTCATAAGGGCTATTTTATAAAGTGTTTCTTGATGTAGAATAATAAAAACAGTAAAAATAGTCTCCGCGCGACCGCGAGCCGAGTTCAGCCTGTGACCAGGAGACGGGCTTCAGGGGACGTTAAGTAATCTGCAGCCTCCTGCAAGAACAAAAAAAAAAGAGAAAGCTTTGGAGGTTGTTTTGGCAGAGCGTACGGTGGCCTGGAGAGACACCAGAGATGAAAAGAAAAGGTAGTTTGAGCTGAGATCAAACGAAAACGTGGTGAAGACGTAACATGTAAAAAAAAACAAAAAAAAACCTGCATGAATAATGCCTCTTTGTGAGTGTGTTGGAATGAAATGTTCAGGCCAGAAGTCTCACCATCTGATGACACGATCAATGAGTCACAGGTATTGATCAGCTCTGTGTTTATATAAGGTCTGTTTGAGGTATACAGGAGTAGAAATGCTTCTTTTTTTGCAGCTTTAAAAGTGCCAGAGTCGGATATTTTGGTGTCAGGGGAGCGGTGACCCCCCTCGCCACGCCACACCCCGCTCTTTCTTACAGTCAGACTTCCTGTCTCCCATCAATGTTCTCCTTTTTTCTCGGCTGCTGTGACGGAATCCCCTGCTCTGTTTCCTGTTGTGCAGGCCCGTCGCCTGGTTACAGCCGAGGGAGGCCGGCAGAGCTCGTTTTCTCTCCCCAACGGTCTCGGAGCTGGTGCGAAAAAGCTCGAGCACAACACCGAGCGACAGCTCCCCGAGGCACGCGGCGTTTTACTATCTCTCGGCTGTCGGTCACGGCTGCACGGCGCTCCACGTGCTCAAGGTCGTTTCCATAAATCAAGAATGGAGCTGGTGTAAGTGCAGGGGAGGGTGGTAACTACAGGCCAGTGTGCTGCTGTGGTGCACACTGAGTCAGGCCTGTGGAGCGTCTGTTGACAGGAGGAAGTTTATACGACTCTGGTCTGAAGAAACTAACTTTCATCTGCTCTTACTGATGGTTTAAAGAGACGCAGATGAAGAGAAAATGTTTAGAATCGAGACGAAAGACAGAAAACGAGCGTCCACGTGTCCACAAACAATCATCCAGTGAGACGTCGACGTTCAAGCCGAAGCACTTAAAGCAGCTGAAGTGAAGAAAAGAGGCCGAAGAAGCTGAAATCAGTTGGACGTGTTATAGTGGATAGTTACTGACGGCATCTGAGAGTTTGAGCCCTCCGTACTGAAAACATGAACTGTATAAAACCCTAAACCTTGAAATGCTATAACTCTTTTGCTACCACATTAAAGGGGCACTTTGTAGTTTTGGAGAAGAAATTCAAACTCAGAATTTTTACAATATAAATGATTAAACAATACAAACTCAGAAATATTTATTTTTTCATTAACTGAATAAACAAGCTGTTCTCAGAGGACAATAAGGTCCCAGAACACTGTTTGAAGCTAGAAAGGTGGCAGGGTCCGCCACCTTTAAACAAAGTAAAACAGTACGAAACTGCGTCGTCCTTGAAGGTCGGCTGAAAACAAAGAGAGTTTGTTTGTTTATAACTAATCAATCAAGATCTTTCTCTTCTGACTAAAACAACTCTAAAGCCACTGAAATGTAATTTAAAGGTCCAGTGTGGAGGATTTAACGGCCCGCCTGCAGAAACGAAATATAACGCTCAGAATTATGTTTTCATTAGTGAATAATCACCTCAAAATAAGAACTGTTGTGCTTTCGTTACCTTAGAATGATCCTCCATGCTGCAGTGTCTCTACAGTGGCCCAGAATGGACAAACCAAACACTGGCAGCGGAGCGATGACGCCGCCGGATATTTTTAAGCAGACCTCAGGACAATTTCCAGCCATGTTTGTGGCGACAGAAAACATATATTTTTAACGAGAAGTCGAGACATCTCCAGTCATTTTTTTTTTTTATTTTTCTTCAAACAAATCCTGCTGATGTTTCCTGCCCATGTCTGTGGGTATTTTAAGCCTCCTCCTGGCCCTGACCGAGTGCTTTTAGTGCTTTAACCTGACCAGAACACGAGCACGGCGACGTGAAATAGACAAACTGAAACTAAAGTAAAGTTTCAACATGTTCGTGGTTTGCAGGAACGTCGGACTGCCAACGTGACAGTCCTCAGACTCATCATCCGAGAAGAATTCAACATTTGAAACTGTTATTTATTTGGTTTATGTATAATGATGGGATGCTGGACCCCCTGGAGAGTGGAACAGTCTCATCTCACCACCAGTAACTTTACCTCTGCTGGTTGTTGTTTCTTTATTCAAACAGGCCGCTGTGGAATGTTTTATAACGAGCTCGGTCAGATGGAATATGGCTGCAGAAGCCACTTAGCTGCTCGGTAACAGGATAGCATAATGGCGTAATGGCAGGTCTCTCCCCGCCGGATAAAAAAAAAAAAAAAGCAGTTGAAAAATGTGAAAAAAAAAAATTTGACAAATGTTCCACACATCTGAAATTTATGCCGCGTCAGGGTTTTGTCTCCTGCTTATGGGCTGGAAGTGTTTTTCCTCGAACGTCTCATCCTGGAAGCAGACGACAGGCGAAGTTATGGAGTCGTCACAGATGAATCCAGCAGCTCGTCTGTCGCGTTTCTGCACCTTCACGGCGAAACGAGAGCGTTGCAGCAGCTTCTTCTGGTTCGTGCAGGTTTTGACATACGGTGGTCTGGATGTATGCAAACACATCTGACTGTCAAAGTGCTGCAGGGACAGAAAAATGGGAACACTATACACACTCTGATAGCTAAACCTAAAGTGTCAGTCTCGATACACCATTTTTACTTTTTCAGTCGTTGCAATCTCGTATCCTTCGGGCCATCACAATTAGAGCACGGCACTCCAAATGTTAATAACGTCCATGTTTAATGGATGAATGAGCAATTACTGCCAACTTTTAAGCCTTTTCATGCAGAACCTTCTGCTGGAGCACCAACTTTCTGCATGATGTGATTTGTACGGGAAGTATTTCGATCATAACTTGAGCATTTTCTTCTGCTGGACCATTTTTTTCTTTCCGTCTTCAAGAGCGAGCTGAATGATCCCTGAACTTACCGAGCACTTAACCTCTTCATTCTTCTCCGTATGAGCGTATTTACCCGATGCCAGCTTCTGTCCCGAGCCATTGAGCCCTGAACCGTCGCTGACTTGGCTGATGTCCGCGGTTAAGTACTCCGGGGGCCCAAAATGGCAGGAACTGGACGGCCCTTTGCGAAATATCGATTTACCTCGACAAACGCCAAAACATATTACGCACAATTGTGGGTTCGAGGCCTTTTACATGCTGATGGAGAGTTTGGCGAAGTTTTGTAGTCCACTTAACATTTCTGGAGCTTCTCAAAAGTCTTGCAGCGTTCTCCTAAACATCTAAAATAGATGTGGACGAGATGCCAAATGTATCTGAAAAGATGCTTTTTCAACCCTTGTTCAGAGTTAACAGATGAATCCCTGACATGAAGGTTTTTCCGTCTCTGCCTGACAGAGTGGACGGGAGGTAAACTTGTTTTGCATCATGAAGGTCACATCATCCAAACTTTTCCTCCAACTTCAGCAGTGTTTAGCAGGACCAACGGTCTGTCCGTTCTCAGTGTTCAATTTCATGCAAGTGTCTTTTTCCTGTGGTTGCTCCTTCCGGTTTGTTCGCAAGCTTCATCTGGTAGCTCCGTATTCACCGTCACAGCGCTTTAAACTGTTGGTTATTCCGCTGAGCAGAGTCTGTAGTAACGCAGACTTTCTGCTAGTGTGAATAAAGTAAAAAAGTCTACGAGGCGGGACCTTCATGCAGTTGACCCAAAATCTGTGAGTCTGAGTGTGGATGTCAGGATTGGGCCTCGGCGTTGTTGTTTCCTGCCTCACTCAGGAGCAAATGTTGCGCCTTAATGCTCAGAATAAAAAAAACTGTGATATCTGTCACGTATTACATGAAAAGTGAAATCCATACATTCTAATAATCTCACTTTTTCTTCTCAAAATCTCTTAGGATGCACGAAAATAAGACCCAGACTGATGTCGACATTACATTGTTTCACCAGGACGCCATAAATGAATTCAAGAACTCTACATGAAGACAAACTTCCTAATGTTCAGACAATCAATCACCGGTCACATGAACATTATCCGCTCCATCACGGCTCCTCATGCAGCACATTAACTGCAGCTGGTTTGGAAAACACACAAACCACCATCGCCTTCGTCTTAATACAACCTGTAGTCGAGCTTTTCTTTTCTCCTGCTTGGACGTGCGGCTTCAAAAAGAACACGAGCGGATAAAAGAGAACATTTCTTAACATGTTAAAGCCATCGGACCATCACATCCATCACAGGTCACAGGGAACTCCCTCCTCTGCGCCCAGAAATTGATAACACATTGTTTTCTCCATGACCGCCGCTGATTACAGTAAAACATGTCTCCTTTTACTGTATGCAGTAAATCTTCCTCTGTTGAAAGGGAAAATGTGTGTTTAAAACTAACTAACAACAGTAAGGCTGCAATATTCAAAGATCTCCTTCACACATGCTGCCTTGAATTATTGTTTCTGATATGATTTCTCCACAAAAAGGTTTTTAAAATCTGCTCCTTTCCTCCAGATGTGAAGACAAACACATAAAAATACTGTTTTCCACAAACAAATGTTTACTCACCCTGTCGGACATTTATTCATTACTCTATTTGGATATTTTCAAGCCTACTTCACTGTATTTCTTTTGTTTACATGTCACATTGACATCAGATTCATTCCAGACTACGACTGGCCTCCAAACTTATGACATCACGAATCCTACGAGTACATCTAGGTATTAAAGGAAAAATCAAAAGACATATATTTTCCTCTATGTTTTGATTTGAGCTGCTAAGTTTTGGAGATATTGATCTTCTCTCAGATCTAATGAGACGAGATGGCTCGTGGTGCTCAAAGCTCTCGAACGGTACATTTAAAAAACTCAACAGTAAAACGTCTCTTTCCAAGAAATCATCAGCGTCATCTAGTTCCATAATGTTCAAGAGAAGACAGACACCTCTACCATCGATGTCCTCAAATATATAACAACATCAAAACAATCTAGATGGTCAAATACGTATTTCTAAGTTTTGGGGTGAATGTTTCCTTTAAACTCAGATTCAAGGCGAGAGCAGACACTTTCCTCCTGCGCAGCGACGCTTTGAACTTCAAGAGAAGGAACAACAAGCAAAACATTTCTGATTGGAGGAGTTTCAGAGATTACTCAGATATAATGAATATTTTGATTTAAAAGCTGTCAGAATGCAACAGCTATAAACATAAACAAGTACTTTAAGGGCTTAGAGAGACGTAGAAAACTGTTAAAAGTTACATCATTTCATGTTTTTCTAGGCTCAAAAAGTAGGTTCAAGTTTTTTTTTAATTACCTTAATTATATATCAGCTCAGAACAGAGTGAATATGAATGACAAAGGTTCTTTTCTTTAAAATTTTGAGCTTATTTTCACGAACTAAACTTGAAGATGAATCTCTAAAGTTCAATAACACTTATAATCCTTGTAACATTTACTTTTTACTCGTTAATTTACTTGTTTTCAAGATTTGTATTCATTGTCTTTTCAGTTTTTGTTTGACAGCTGCATTGAACTTCTTTTAATTTGGAATTGCAGTACGAGTATTTTGTTTTTATCTGTCGAAGAATTACATGAATAAAGTTTATCATTATTATTGTGAAATTTTCTGTAATGCTCCTTTAATTTTGAGCGACACCCTGGGTCGGAGGTTTGGTCTTTACCTCCATCTAGTGGCCAACAGATGAACTTTACAGTGATAAAACCTAAAATATCTCCAGTTATTGTCGACACACAGAAAAAAGGTAAATCTATTGGCATCTATTGGTTCTTTTTATTATTCATTAATCAATAACAATATTATAAATAACAGACAGCTTGTTAGAAATCCCAGTGTAGGACATGGAAAGCAAGTTCACAGGAAAGAAAAAGTTCATACGACATCACACAGAAACAGAGATCTCAACAGAAAACACAGGAATCAACATTTGGAATTGCTTTTTCATAAGAAAGGAAATCAGAAATGTAATAAACGCAACTTGCATTAAAGTGTCGCAGCCGCACCGATTCTTCCTCGAACAGCCATTATTTCTCTTTTTCTCTTGCAGTGCAGCCACATTTCACAGTTCGGTCGCCACGTTTTGAAATGAACACAACCACGTTCAGGAATGATCGACCTGAGTTTAACTCAAATATGATTCACAGAATGACAACCGAGCTGATAAACATGACGACACTTCACCCTGTTTACTTAAAGAACAGTCTCCATCTGATTTATTCCAGTGTGCTCACAACGTGCCCGACACCTACGGTACACGGAGCGAATGATAAAACTCATCCCTCCTTTAAAAAAAAAAGCTGAATGTCTGCTACAGGACAAAGTCACAGAGGCCCCGGGGGAGTCGTGTTGTCAATAAAGGCCTAAAAATACACAGCTGACAGCGATTCAGGGTCCTTCGCTTTGACTTTAAAGTAGTTTTACCGTAAAAGAAAGGATCTTCGAGAGAATAGCAGCAGGACTCAAGCTCCTGGAAGTTACAGATCTGGCTGCGGAGGTAACAAAAACAAACGCTCTGATCGATTGCTTTACATCCAATGCTGTGAGACGCGTCTTCGGTACATTTAAAATACATCATAATGAGGCACGAATCGAGCCGCCACGCCGGCACAGGAGGACCGACGGCTGCCGTCAGACATCAGAAATGCTAAATTACGCAGGATAATCAAGGCCAAGATATGCGGAGAATACGTGTAACGTGGCTATGGAGTGCTGGTTTTATACTACGGAGAGGATGATGTCTGATGATGTCTCGAGGACGTGAAGCAGCGAAATACACAGAGATTCAGTTTTGAAGCGAGTTCAAGCATTTTTTTTTTTGTGAATGTCATCGTAAAATTGTCTTGTTTTCTAATGCACGTTTGTACAAGAGTTAATGAGGTTTACATTGACAGCAGTGGCAACCAAGCCTGCATGTAAAAGGCTTTTATTTACAGTAATGTAGGAAAAGATTAAAAACAAAAGACCTTTTTTTTTTTTTAATATCCCTTCACGCAACTCAACACTGTTCACAGATGCATGCCAGCAACCGGAATTAATACCTAGAATAAAAAATAACACTTAAAAAAAGTCTGAACTCCACATATAAAAAGTTCAACGTTGAAATAATGCATCAGAAGTGTATAAAATGACACTTGAAGCTGATTTGTTTGAAATGTTTTCAAGCAAAAGAAGGCAGATTGACCGTTTCCCAACAAAATGAGGTCAAGTGTTTGAGTCCTTCTCAGTGCAGTCAGTGACACATCACACTCTCCTCCTCCATCTTTTTTTTTATGTGCTTCTTTTTTCAAGTCATCCCAAGATCCCAGTGACAAAATCCGAAGAAGATTGTTTTAATTTCTCATAATTTCCCATTTGTCCAGGGTGTTCCTTTTCCTCCACAGGTCATCTTGCCCATCACTGAGGATCAGTGAGTAAAAAAAGTGCTGAAAACAGAGCGCTCGGTGAAGCACGAAACTACAAAACAAGGTAATCCAAGTTTGGCTCACGAGGACAGTTTGGAGTAGCTCGGAGGTGAAAACTTGCGCTTCAGGTATTTGATTATGTAGAGAGGAAGACAGCTGACCAGCGTGATGGCGGACACCTTCCACAGGAAAGGCCAAGTCGTGATGAACGACAAGTCTGGGAGAGCAAACAGAAGGAAAGCAGCTCAGTGACACGTTTTTTTTTTGAACAGGAGAATTCAATCAATGAACGAACCACAAGATAAAAGCAACATGCTCGTCTTGATGAGTCACAAAAACAACTAAATGAAAACTTGACAGCGAAATGACACGAGATAATAAAGACCTGCAGGACACACGATGGAAAGAAATCAAACTCAAATGAAACAGACAAAATGATGACACAGTAAAACATCATTATTAATGCAGAGAGATGTACGAGCGAATGAGGAGATGAATTTACAGGCTGCACACCTACCAAGGAAAGCTCCAAAGGACACCCTGCCTATGCCTGTTGCCAACATACAGAAGCAAAAGAAATGCAGCAGAAACAGAGTGAGTGAAGTACAAAGTTTAGCAGTGAGGAGAAAAACAGGAAGAGACAGGCAAGAGACAAAGAAAGAAAGAAGGGGGGAAGCAATAAAAGCACAAAGGCACAGAGCTGACGGCTGAACCGCTGCACAACGCCTGAGTGCCAGGTAGAGTTACATCAAAGACCGACTGCTTTCAAGCTCTCAGCCTGCTCAATGCTGGACTGGACAAACAAAACAAAGTACTTCCTCGACTGTACTCAAAGCTCACTGGTATTTCAAGCAAGCAAACTTGAGAGTCAGAGCTACGTGCTGCATAGAAGTAGAGCCGAAACCATCAAATAAATTCATCATTTCAGTACTTTTTTCATACTTGCTATAATGAGAGGATCTTCTGCTCGTCTTGTCTGCATTGGTTTTGGGTTTTGGGTTTTGGGTTTTGGTTGGTTGGATAAAACAAGCTCTTACTTCTCTTCGGTTTTTAGGGAAATTATGATGAGTATTTTTCTCTGTTTGACTTGGAACAGAAAAATGCTCTGATCATTGATTTCATGAGACAGGAATGTAGGAGAAGGTTGAGTAGACCAGAAGTTGTAAACACACTCCTGCAAACTGTCACCGTCATTGTAACAAACATTTTTTTTGGCTGCTTTTCAGTTTTAGACCTTCAGGCAAATTTTAGGTCTCGTAAACGCATCTTTGCAAGTTAGACAGTGTGTGGGACTCAAAAAATGTATTTAATCATCAGCGGATTAATCGATTACAAAAAATGCTTCTGTTGAAAAAGAACCTTGTCTTATGTCACTTCTCTCATATTTATCCCTTTCTCTAGTTTAAGTGCTTTGTGGGTTACACAGTTCTCATCAAGCTCAGACAGATGAAACACTTAGATAAACGCCTTCTTAAACCAAAACATTAAAGCAACATTATGTAGGAATTGGCATTTACGCAAACAAAACACCACTGTCGTAAATCCAAACCCCAGGGCTGTAAAAGTGTGTCAGACGGTAGGTGACTAACTACAAACAGAACTCATCACGTCATAACGTTACGTGTTAAACACTTGTGTCTTAAAGTAAACATGTATGTAACGCTGTGATCCGGCCCTCTCACTGAAGTTACACAGAGCAGAAACAAACAGAAAGGAGAAGAAATGAAAACCTACCGAAGTACTCGTTGAGGAAGGCGAGCGAGGCCAGGTAGCAGCCCAGGCTGAAGAACTCGGCCACCACCATGAGCCAGTGCCAGGTGCGGATCGTCAGCGCCACCATCAGCAGTTCGGTCAGGATGAGCGCCGTGAAGGAGATGGCGACCACGTGCACGAACTCCGACTCAAACAGCACCAGGGCGCCGTACATGAGGATGCCACCTGGTGGTGCCGAAAGAAACAAGTTAACAAGGTGACGTTACCAGACCAGGTTAGGTTTTCTCTTGCATTTTTCTTTACACAGCTGACTGAGACATTTAAGAATGAACCTGTCTGGAGATAAGGACTGATTCGATAACATATTAATGAGGGTATGATGCACAATGTGCTCCAGTGTGTCTGACTCTGTTAAAACCTTAAAGTGTCCAGACAGTCACTCATCTTCGGGCGCCTCCTGTATCTTGATAGCCTTTCATTATATTATAACACGACACAAATTGAGCTTAATGGCCTCCAACCGATCACATAATTGCTTTTTCATACAGTCTTCGTACAGCGCATTCCAGCGAGTCAAACTCTGTAATAAATTAAGTGAGATTGGCGCCTAATATTTTCCTCCGCTGTCGTCCTCTCATATCGTCTTCACGTTTCTTTTTTTTTTTTTTTCCACAGACCTGGTATTGGCCTTTAATTAAAAACCTCGAGCTGTCAGGAAGTCACGCTCGAGCAGGAACATAGATCTTTCTCACACGCTGCATGGCTTAGCGATTACAGAAATATCGATTTACTGGACAGACAAAAGCCTGCATGTAAAAGCGGATGGCGGCTGGAAACCTAAGATACTGAGAAACAGACGGTCTGAGAGTTCGAAGGGGCCCGGGGTCCCTGGTATTAGACCGAGCAGAAATGATGAAATGGTGGTTGAAGAGTTGCTTTGACAGTCTCCAAAAGCAGCCAGCTCATTCATTACAGAGTCGGTCATGTTTTAGCTGCTGTTTAAAAACTTGCAGGTTATTTTAGTGAAGCAGATACATTAACTGATGGTCAAATATAACTTGCACTAACAATCGGTTCACCTTACCTTGATACACACTGATCAAAACCCAAATGAGGAAAGTCTTGAAAGACAATGAACGCCCCTGAAAGAGAGAAACATAATCTATGAGTGTAACATAGCTGCTGACCCGCTGTAAGTTGTTAATGGGGGGAAAATCTGGATGAAGGGACTTTATTTTTAGAACATGATAGAACACACACTTTAGAAAGTGGCACAGTACCTTGGTGAGGTCTTTATAAAGCTCTGGGTAAAGAAGAGCCATGTCCGGCTTCACATCTTGGTCCAGAACCAATGAAAAGACCGGGAACATGGTGTAGATGGTGGCATACCTGAACAGAACAAAGTGGCGTGCAGAAAGAGGAAGCATGGGTAACAAAATGTTTACCATGTAGATGTAACGGATAGACTGGGGTTTAAAATTTACATAAAAATAAACAATAATTCTCATTATTTTCACAAAATAATACCCAAGAATGTTCATGGACATTTAGAAAAAGGTACCTACCCGACCATGAGGAAACCCTGGTACAAGGGCACCGAGGCAAAGTAAAACACGGAGGAGAACACCGCCTGAGGACAGAAAACAGAAGTCATAAAGTTAGTTAGGAGCTTTATTGTCCACAACGTTGATAATTGTCTTCCGCTTCACCACAGAGCACATATAAAAATAGAGTGTTAATTGAAAACAGATACTATAAGAACAGATCACTTGATGAAGTCATTCAGAAAGAAGATTCTGAAAAAGATCCTTGATGAAGTGGCTATTTTATTTTCATTCAGGACAAACACACTTTTAATTTAGGACTGTACCTGCATGGTGGAGATGATCATTCCTCTGTGCATGACGAACTGTCCCAACGCTGCCGAGCGCTTGTAGCTGTTCCTGCCGTGAACCATGAGCAGGCGGCCGATGTGCTTAAACTGAGTGATGGAGAAGTCTGCAGCCAGAGACGCCTGCTTCCCTTCCTGTTCACACACAAGGAGAAAGATAAAAGAAGGTATTAAACACATAAAATAAAATGGTACAAACCTCAAAACTGACAATAAAGGCAGACACAGCAGCTGTATAGTTTGTAGATTGTTTGGGTCTCAAAGGAAGCACGGGCGCTGTTTATTATCATCTCTTTATAGTGCTACTTTTCTTCCAAACCTCCTAAAGACCTTCATACTTCAGTAAAACATATCACTAGTTTTACTACTTACTGAACTGAGTGCTTAATATGTTCTTCCAAGATTATGTTGTTTGAGTTTCTTTCATTCATCTGGTGTCAAAATAATGGAAACAAAATGTTCCCAATTGGGAAAATTCACATGAACGCTCCCCTCGAGTCGGAACAACAACTCAAAAAAGTTTTGGTACACAACTTTTACACAGACTTTATATCACACATGCAGAAACACTACTGATGAAAGTAAATGTTTTACAGAGGAATACAAATCTTAAGGTTGTAAGAGTTAGTTGATTAGTCAGAAAAGTTATTAATTAGCATTAACCCTGATAACAAGTCAGCTAAATCAATATCTGAGTGGTTTTGGGGAATGTTTGGGTGCATCAACAACTCTAACAAAATCTTCAAACTTTAGTATGTTGTTTAAACACTTGACAGCAAATAAAGTAAATACATCTTCTTTGTAGCGTTCATGTTGTTTTCTCGTATGACTTTAAAGCTCCTGAACACATTGACGACGGAACAACGACTTCCAACTTTGGGAAACGGACCCTCTGAGAGGTCCGTGAATGCACCGTAAGTTACAAAGGATGATCTAGGAGACCACTTGAGCTCTGTCGGAGATCTTTACCTTTCCTTCGATCCCGATGCCACAGTCTGCTGCCTGGATCATACTGACATCGTTTCCTCCATCACCTGACACAAAACAGAAGAATACACATTTCAAGAAAAGCTTCACACTGTTTCACAAAGAAGCACTGAGGTTATACAAATAGCAGCCAGGTGTTCATCTTTGTGAACTTTGACTGCCACCTTGTGGACATAAGAAGTAACACAGCAGTACGTCGACAGTTTTGAGGCACGATTCACCGTTTTCCGTCTTATTTAAGAAATCGGTCTGCTAGATTGTTTTACACATTGTCTAACATTTTGCTCTCTATTGGACTGAGCTGAACCTATAAAGACGCCTCCCCCCTCTTTCCCAGGTTGTCTCTGGACTTGAGCCAACAACCGTCCAAGCTGACATTTCTGCTGCCACATAATCCGTCAGCGCTCACCTATAGCGCAGGTTCTGTTGGCGGTGTGCTGCTGGAGGAGCGTGACGATCTGGGCCTTCTGAGTCGGAGAGCAGCGACAGCAGACCACCGCTGGACACTGACACGCCAGCTCCACGAACTCGTGCTCGTAATACCGCAAACACACCTGGAGCACAACAAAGACAGAGACACAAAACAGTTTACTGGAAGGTTCCATAAGTTGTCTACAGGTATCAGACACTTAAATCTAACATGTTTTGATTATTCAGTCTTAAATTTGACTTAAATGTATCTTGAAAAGGTCTTAAAAGTAAGTAGAAGATAGCAGCTCAGTTCAAGTATAAAGTTAAAGGACAGTATTAAGTTGAAAGATTTGTTAAATCAGAAATGTGGACTGTCACACGTAGCTTCATTCATTTTGACAAACAGAAATCAAAAGATGGATGCATGAAAAAAGATCAACTGTTTGTGGTGATTAAGTGATTAAAAAATCTAATTTAGGACAATCTAATTTCTTTTTAGGCCTCGTATTTATTCAATTTAAGACATGTTTAGTTCTTAAGGACAAATCCAGATTTATTTATCTGTTGACTTGTGGACAACATAAGTGAAAACACTGATCTGTTTCTCTTCCAACCACATGTCAAACTCCTGCTTAGCTGTTACAAACAAGTTCCAATTGTTCTGCCTCCTTAAAAAAATGACCAATATATTTTGGTGATTAGTCTTCCTCTCCGAATCCTCACGGACTTGGTTTAACTCCAACGCATTAGTTTTGGCCAAGAACTTTTTTTATTCTCTCATTGCCTGTTTGGCTGCATCCTCAGCATCATCTGCTGTGCAAGGAAATGTCACTGTGAGCTGCACTGTGTTAAAGTACCTCTAAGGAGTCTCCAGAGATGACCAGAGCACAGTCATGTTTCCTTCTGAAGGCGTTCAGCTCCAGATGGGCCTCTCCTCTGTTTGAGACCTGCTCGAGAGCCACGCGATACAATTAGCCGTGAGGTTATTAGTGCTTTGTGTCATCTCATGTAAATCAGGCGCACATCATTACATCAAAGCACCGTGTAGAGGGAAAGAACAGCGTACCGGTCTGAAGACGTGGATGTCTTGGCTTCTGGAGACCAAATGGGAGCTTTTGGCGATGCACGTAGCCGTCTCAAGCTTGTCCCCTGTCAGCATCCAGATCTGAGCAGAAAACAGGATCAATATGTGAGTGGAA
This sequence comes from Diplodus puntazzo, assembly GCA_963678695.2. Lineage (NCBI taxonomy): Eukaryota > Metazoa > Chordata > Actinopteri > Spariformes > Sparidae > Diplodus > Diplodus puntazzo. The sequence goes on from OZ023169.1 coordinate 6,506,463, forward strand.
ATGTGGTGCGAAGGTCTGTGGGCTTTCTCTTTCATTCTCTTTAGCAGCTTTAACCATGTAGATATGTTTCGCCTCCATGCGAACCTTGATGCCAGCGTTCCTGAGCAGCTCCAGTGTGGGCCTGACGTCTGCTTGTAGCTGGTCTTCCACTCCGGTCAGACACAGAAGCTCCATCTCCCTCTCTAAGCTCTCCACCACAGCTGCGACCTTCAGGCCTCGGTCATGGATGCTGAGCTTTGCCTGGTTGTAGCGGTTCTGTATAGAGAGAAAGAGAGGAGTGTGTATGGGGGATAAATGACGAGGAAATGTTCGGGTTAAAACGGGCAGTTACAGACCAAGCAATGGAGGATAGAACTGGTAAACACATAATAACTGAAGAGGAATTAAAGTGAAACTCTCGCCAAAATGCAACCTAGGCTTTTTTTGTGAATGTATATGAGTCAAACCTTCGTGTAAAAGCATAATTGCAACGAAAGAGGCACTTTTAAGATTTACCGTATTCTTGTTTTTGGATCAAACTCATTTTCAATGGGAGTGCATGGGGCACTTTTACGCTAGCATCAAAATCTCTATTTTTAAAACACTAAGAAGGCTTGACACAACATGAAACTCTGCTCGTAGTATCACCAGGGTCTCTATAGATCAACTGAACCACATACACTCGACCCAGACGTGTCGATCTCCGAGTACGTCTGGGCTGCCATGACGACGGCTAGAGGAAGAAGATACTGCTAATGTGAGTTGTTCAAAAACTTTCTTTTTAGTAAACTCTGTGTACACAAACAATGTTCTCAATGCTCGTGTTCATGTGTAGAGACCCTGGTGATACTACGAGCAAAGTTTCACGTTGTGTCGAGCCTTCTTAGTGTTTTAAAAATAGCGATTTTGATGCTAGTGTAAAAGTGCCCCATGCACTCTCATTGAAAATTAGATTGAGCCGAAAACGAAAATACGGTAAATCTTAAAAGTGCCTCTTCCGTCGTAATTATGCTTTTACACGAAGGTTTGACTCATATACATTCACAAAAAAAGCCTCGGTTGCATTTTGGCGAGAGTTTCTCTTTAAGAAAAGTGTTGGATCAAACATTACGAACACTACATGCTGTACAACAGTATACCTCAAAGTCCTGATACTGCTCCTCAGACAGACACTTCTTGGCCACCACCAGCGTCCTCAAGCCTTCTCTGGCCATGTTCCCACACTGAGAGAAAGGACAAAAAGGTGTTAGTAAACAGAGATAAACACACAGTCATTAATGGATTTCTTCACGGGGATTTTACTTCTCAACACTTGCAGAATTTGAAGATTTGAGTTATTTAAAATGAGTGTTTGTTATGTCTTTTCCCGAAGATGAACATAAATCACGTACAGCACAGATCATGTGTTCTGTTAGGACAGCTGCTGTATAAGTACACCATGTACAGTGCCGTCAATAGCTGCATATTGCTACCAACACCAAAGAAATCAATGGTGAATAACATGGCCTCTGGTGCAATCCAGAGGACACAGTAAAACAAAGGGATGGATGGCGGTTTATTTTTGATATGAAACACCAATGGGGCGAATCTGTCCTGTTGATTGGTTATTGACAAGCAGAGTAGCCGTAGCGCCGGCTGATTTGACAGCGGGACATTACAGCCAACAGGACATCATTAGCACCATTGTTCAAGAATATGACATACTGTAATTACTTCAACTTTATGTAGGTCACTAATTAAATCAAACGCTGCCCCCAGTGCTGCGTGACTCAATAATGCCAATATAATTATGAACATACGCACACAAGACCTTCGACCACCAAGCTGGTGTAGACACGGCCGGCTGATCTCTACATGAATGTCCTGATTAAGAGAGGGCACTGGCTCACGGATGATCACCATGTGTGACAATACATATGTTGTATATCTGTTGTTTTATCCATATGATAACAGCTTAACAACTAATGTATCACCCACAGGGGCTTAATTTAAATGAGCATCTACAGGTTTATGGTCTTTATTTACACATTAGGATGAGACACAGCTACTGCTGCTGGACAAACTGACTGCTGAAGACTGGGAGAGGGGCGTTATATTTCGCGATAAAGTCAACATCTCCAAGATTAAGGTTGGGAAAAAGACGAAAAGATAAAGAAAAGAAAAAAAACCTTAGATATTCTCTCAGATTAAAATGGCAAAACTACTCCTGAGTAGTTTCTTTGTTCCCAAGAAACCACATTACTCTCTGAAATTATAGCTGTAAACTGGCTCTGCAATTCTCTGAGATTAAAGTCACAAATTTACTTGAAAAAAAAGAGACAACATTACTTTCACATTGCAGGGTTGGTATGAACACTCCCAAGTACAAATAGACTCGGCTAGAGTCTTACCTCTTCTTCCAACCAGTCGTTATACTGGACGATGCTCGCCATGGCAACATCAGCACCCTTCATGTAGAAAGTGATGTCTCCTGTTGACTCCTCCTACATCAGATCGTAAATGACAGTTAGTATATTTAGCAGAAAAATATCTCCACACCAATCTCCATGCAGAAATGTGTTAACTTCAACAGTGCAGCTCAAAAGATACAACAGATAAATGGTAGAAGTTTGAGACATTTTACATAAAACTCAAATCTGAAAGAGATTTAAGTCTTAGACTGACACAGAAACCGTAAAGGGGCATGACTAAATAACAAAAACACCACACAGGAAACAGCATCCACACATCATGTTGTTATATACGAGCTCCACACCCTGACGATGATGCCCATCCTTTTGCTCTCGGACGTGAAGGGGAAGATCTGCAGGATGTGGAAGGACAGGATCTGTCCAGAAGGAGTCTTCAGCTGCAGGGAGTTCAGGTCTCTGTTCACCAGGGTCAGGCCGACACTCTGTGTCCACCGCACCAGCTCCACCTGAGGAAGTGAACGTAACATAAATGCTGTTCATTCGTAGCTCACAGAGGAGTAGGAGACCAAATAATTGGCAGGTGGTGAGGGTTGCCAGGTATACACTGACTTGATTGATGAGGAACATATAGATTTACAAATATGAGGATTTGGTGCTTTTACTTTTCATCATTTTAACAATTTGAATGCATTGTAAAAATGTTGAGGTTTGGACTGTTGGATGACAAATCAAACATCCGTTGCGGGTAATTTTAATGGTATTTTCAAATATATTCTGAATCTTACAAGTCAAACAATCAATAATATAATGGCGAAAAATTGTGAGCAGATTATTACTTAGTAAAAATAATCATAAGCTACAGACGTGTAATAAAAACGTTTTAAATGAGCTCCACAACTGCAGCAGTAAAATCCCACTTTTACACTTTTACTTTGAATGTTTTCATTATTTTTTCTGGTTAACTTGCGTATTTTTACTTGCCAGGTCAACTTGTACCATAGCATTTTTACAGCGTGGTATGATTATCATTACTTAAGTCAAGTATTTCCTCCAACACTGTATAAAACAGTTTAACAAGGAAATAAGGAAAATCCATGACAAATGTGGACCATAAGCTGATGGGATCTGATTTCATGTGCAGTTGAAAGACGAGGCATGAGAGAGTTACGATATCTCCAGACCGAGCCGCTGAGCTCTTCTCATTCAGCTCCAGATAAGTGTTTTTCTGTTTCTCTTTCCTCTTTTTCTCCTCAGCAGGAACTGTGGCCCCCGAGTGAGCGTTCAGCTGCACACGACTCAATTCTCAATGGGTTCATTTTCAATTTGCTCACTCAAAGGTTGTTATTATACTCTGACCTACAAATTGGAACTTCCTGTTAATACCCCATCATTTCTCCTGCTCCCCCTTTGAGCTCCGTAAAAAGGGCTGCCTATATTTACTTAACACACATCTGTGTGTCATTATCCTGGTGTGTGTGTGTGTATGTAGCTGCACACACAAACGGCCACATGCACTATGTAGCATGGATCCTAAATCAGCTCTGACTTTATCAGCTCCACGGAAACTATTTAAAGCTTCGTCAACTCTGATACAAACTGCATGTGAATCATGTGTTACGATGGTAATAGTAAAATAATTCTTTATGACAGTGGCAGACTGGCTTAAACAACCAGATTAATCACTTCAACTGTGTTCACAATGTTCTAGTGATCATGTAAATCACAATGGCAGCTCTGCCTTTAAAATGAACAGCAGCTCAAGCACGTCACGACGGCCCCGAACAGCTAAATACTTCTGCTCTAATTTCACCTTTCTGGCTTTGCTTTCTTGATTTTTCTGCCGGCTTTGTGGTATTAGGTTATTCTTAGCCGGCAATTAGGTGATTAAGCATGTAAGGCGATGCTGCGGAGTAACACAAAAGTAATCTATCTAGTAATGTAACTAGTTAATTTCTACAGGGAGTAAGATTGTAAAGTATTGCATTACTTTTTTATGAAGTAACAAGTAATGTGTAATACATTACTTAACTACCCAATCACTGATCATCATTATTTGATATTAGTTATCTGTGAAGCACAGCCACATCTGAGATGTATTTCATCTCTGTTACTGTAATTGATAATATCTTTAAACATTCTCGATATCTTAATGATTGATAAGCTCTAATTTTTAAAATATGGGGTCCATTTATCTCCAATAAAAATGATGAAAACATGACACCATTTTGTACATAAACTGCTGATACCTGGCGACTTGCCTGGAAGCCACTTATAAAAGTTACTGCATGGCCGGAAGAAATTATACTTTATTTGCATATTTGAGATTTGAGTCTCTTCCCTCCTCGTGCACTCACTGAGTCGGCCTGTTACATCCAATTGAAAATGATAAAGCACCTAATTTCCTGGAAATGGCAGTCATTAAAGGGTACAATCAAATGCTCTGCTCTGATATTACAAGGGTCAAAGGTTACAGGAAGACTCTGTTCCCAGCATGGCTGACCAGCAGGTCAGATGACCCCTGTTCTGACCTCAGCGGCCGGCCCACTTCATCTCCTTAATGACGGCTCATTACATTAGAGAGGCTGAGCAGAGAGCCAGGGCCAAACAAACTATCACTAACAGAGGTGCAGTGGTGGCCAAGATCTGACGCGGCAGTCAATGAGAGTGAGGTGACGGGGAGTGAGAGAGAGTGAGGGAAATGAAAGGACAGAGAGAGAACAAAGAATGTAGTTGGAGGGGAAGGGAGAGCTCGACCAACAATCACAGACCTCCACCTCTCATCGTCTCTGAGAGAAAATTAAATATTGATCAATCCAAGCAGTGTGAGACAATGGAGAGAGGGGAGATAGAGCAGAGTGAGCAGGGATATAAATAAATATATACATCAACTGAGAGGAGAGAACGGACAGGCAAAATGGAAGAGTGAGAATTTATCTTTCGCCACCTTTTTATCTTCATTTTGATTGTTAGACTTGGCGGTGGGTTCGACACACGCATGGAAGTCTCACAAAGGCTTTACGAAAGCCTCACTTGTCATGGGTGATAAACATGCCAACAGCCTTGAACTTAGTGTTCGCGTGAGACGATTAACTTCCCTTCAATATACATTAAATACATGTCTATAAACAAATAGTGATGGTAAAATCTTTCCCTTTCCTACCAGCTTTCAATTAAAATCAGCATTCTTCTTGGATTGAATTCAGTAGTATGATTAGAAGTAATAAATAATAGACTAAGCAGCGTCCTCAGTCATAAAAGCAGCAGCTCCTGTGTTACATGGAGAATCAGCCAGAGGAAAGGAAATTTTAGTGATGCCTTTGGGGATCGTTTTTGTGCAGCATTCTTCCTTCAGCTGGGGCAGTAAATTCTCAGGCAGCAAATACAGACGATTAAATAGCTTAACCTCTACGAGGAGTTCGTGACCTCTGACTTTGTGATCGTGAAACGACTATCGTGACAAAACCAGGGCTGTTTAGGATCACCAGTAAAACATTAAGATAGAGAGGAAACTGAAGAGAGGCGCTCACAGGGTTTGTTTCTGATAATCTCCATTGTTTATTAATGTTTATTAATACCAGAAGTGTATAAAATTGTATCTGAATTCAATCCGGATATGAGACTCTTAAAATGACATGTGCAAATGGGGCCTTGGAGAGAAAAAACATTTGTTACCGTTTAACAACATACGACCTCCATATGGATTCAGTATTTTTAGGGTCGGTCTCTCTGGTATGAAATTTGACATTAAAGATTAGAGATTTTTATCTTCAAAGCTTCAATTGAGGTTTTTGAATGAATATGATCCAAAACAGATTTTTTTTTTTGTTCTATTAAAAATGTCACTATTGGTGCTGTTAGGCTGGTACTAGACCACCTCGCTGAAGGTAGGCTAAACGTTTTTAGAGAAAGACAGTTAAAAGTCTAATTCCCAGGTTGTCAAATACTGATGCTGGTTGGACAGATCCACCAACCAAACAATCGGTTTCAACAATCAACTATTTCTTTCTTCAGAATCGCTGATACTACCTTAGTGTACGACAAGCTGAAGAGCAATTTTTAGGCCGCAATGAAATGTTGTTTTTGAAAGGCGAAATTCCAACAATTATGGATTAAAGCACAAGTTTTCATTAGCTAAACACATTATGAACACATTTTGGAAACGACAAACTTTGACTTTTGTCTCAATGCTCTGAAGTGTTGGAAATTTTTGGATGAACCTAATTGGAAACAATCCTGCGCAGCCACAACAGAAATCTAATTCCACAGATAGTGTCATTCTTACAATATCAGCCCAACTACAAGATGTTCTAAAAATAAATGACATATCAAAATGATCAGGGAAGTCTAAGCAACTGATCCTTGTGCTCACTGCATCCACAAATTCCTTAACAAAACTGATTAGAAACATTATGAAATATGTCAGATAACATGCAGAAAGCTTTCTCTCACAGCATATTCATAGATGTAATAAATGTTCCAGTAGTGTTAAAACACAAGTTTTGCTGAGCGTCAACCTGCTAATTATGAGTTGCAAGTAGAACTATAATCTAATAATGTTTGGGAAACCTCTATACAATACTTTCATTCAATCATTAGTGCTCCTTCTATGTCTAAACCAACATCGCTACTTTCTTAAATCAGTTCGTTTTTCTTTTGAGTTCTATTTAAGCTGAAAGTGCCGACACCTCCATCCTGTATCTCAAACTTACCTCATCAGGACTGGAGGCCTGGTAGGTGCGGTTGTCATCACTGTAGTCCTGGTCAGCTTCGGCAGACTCTGTCTCTCCGTTGACGTGTGACTCATAGACGGGCGTGACGTTGTGGCACAAGGCGATGGCTTTCACCGCCTCGTGGATGCGACTGCTGACGCTCTTGCGGACTTTGGGGCCTGACGTCTGAGTCTTCCGCGATGGAGTGGCGCCACTGGTGCTACCATTGGAGGGCTGAGAGGTCACCTGAGGTCACGATAAATAATGTGAGTTGAAATTGAAAATCATTTATATTTGGAGTCAAGATGCAAAATGTTCTTTTTGTCCACTAGCCAAATGGCTAACTGATGCTCAACTTTGACAACTTTTGGTGCAAATTATTATTTTTTTGGGCCAAATTATGATGCTTGTGACTAGAACTTACAAGACCTAATTTACATTTGGTTCAATCCCTCCAGAAAAGATCTAAACAAGCAACTGCAAAGCCTGCCTGATGATTAAATAGAAAATACAATTATTATACATATCACTTGATTAACTGCACATGAAACGTATTACATAATCGTTTCAGACTGACCTAACATTGCAGATATTTCCTCACTATAGGATCCCTGCATGTGGTAGACGTCTTGATCTAATCCTACACTCACAGCCAATTCACTCCGACACCCCCCTTTCAAGCTAAACGACACAGCGAGGGGAAGTGGTGTATCACCGTCTTTATCGTGTCATATCTGGTTTGAGGGTCTTTTATGTGTTCCGCTGTTTTGACACCAACCATCAGTTTAACTGGGTGGTGACTCTCGAGCAGGCAGACAGCCCACTGTGCCAGCTGCGTTTGACAGAGGGCGATACGCTCTACTGGAGCATTTGATTTTGGCTTATTATTAACCTTCAGTCCTGCCAACAGGGAAGGAGGGGTGATGGGGGAGTACAGTAAGGACGCATGATGACAACCTTCATCAAGAGTGACTGAAAGATCAATGGAGAGATCGTTTAGCTTTGTTGTCAGACATGTTAAATGTCTGAGCTACGTGTAGAAGATGTTACTGAATGCACTGCAGTTTTTTGACAACACATCTGTGTTAAAGCTAAAAAGAAGAACATTTGTGTTTTATCCTTATAAAAAAAGACAACTTTAGCAACTATTTTAAATACTGTCAATGTACATAGAACATAACCGCAATTAATGATTATTTAGATTTTCGATTAATCTGCAGATTAATTTCACCATTAATTGATTCATCTATAAAATGTCACAAAATTGTGAAACACTGGTCATCACAATGTCCATTAACACAAAGTAACTTCTTTAAATCGCTACTTTTGTCCAACCAACAGCCTAAAACCCAAAGACTCTTCATTCACGGTCATAAATCAGAAAATCTTACATTTAAAGAGGTTCAATAAACAAAACCAAACAATCAAATGGGCTCTGGGACCTTATGACGGGTAGTTCTCACTATTTTTTCAAAATCTACAGAAGTGAATGGATTTGTCGAGCTAATAATGGAAATAACACTTGTTAGCTGCTTCTAGTCTTGATGAAATAGTGTTTAAACTAATAACGCTTAAAACAAAAATAGTGTATTGCAATCGTGTCACTGTGACAGTAAAGAAACAGCAACACAGTAAAAATCAGCTGGACAGAGGAACTGCTGCTCTTCCTGCTCCAGCTCTAAAAAGACGAGTCATTTTTCATTAAATGAGATTACACATAAGGGTGTTTGTGTGTTTGTGTGTGTGTCTCTGTGTGTGTGTGTGTGTGTGTGTGTGTGTGTGTGTGTGTGTGTGTGTGTGTGGCAGATGGTTTCAGTGTCGACCAGCTGTTTGGAGCTGGCTGAGAACGAACAATATCATTCAGTCAAGACTGCAGCCAGATCTGAGCCACCCAGTGAGGAAAACACTTGCTTACAGTACGAGGAGGGGCTCAGGGACACTGCACGATGAATGAACAATATGAGATTCTTCCGGTAAAACTTATCCTTAGATAAATATCAAGATGGATTTAACTGATCTACAGGGAGAGGCAGGAATAAGCAGGAAAAACATGGAGTGAAATATGGGGGAATATATTTGTATTGTAATGTATCCATTGTTTTAATGGTCATAAAAAGATTTAGACTTTTAAACATTTTTACTGCGGAAATGTTGCATATTATATTTTTAAAAATGTCTAATTGAGGAAATAATCAGCAGATGTATTGAAAATGGATATGAATTAATAAATCAACTGCGCCCATTGAACAGTGATGAATCTTACCTGTGCATACGACTGGATTATGTGGCTCTGTATCTCATCCATAGTGTCAGTGCCATACGATACTGTTCCCAGGTGCAGCCGCTTGAAGACCATCTCGTTCTGTGTCAGAGTTCCTGCAGTTCAGAAGACAAGTTTAGACAAATTAACAAATCATCAATAAATTCCATCACCTATGTAACTCCTTGATTTCTGTTATTCACATGATGATTTCTCTTATTTGTGTTACCATCAGAGTCGAACTTTTAAGACCCATCATCGTTATGAAATCCTAACACTGACAAACATAACGTAAAACAAGGTAGGAACATATTTTTTATGTATATGTTTTTTGTGCAGTTTGACATAGAGACATAAAATGTAGAGACATATATATTGCTCATTTATCAGTTAGAAAATCAACTAATCGGTGTTCTCTAACAGATAATCTATGTAATAATGACATATTTTCCTGATTAATTCTTCTTAGTTAACGTCAGACACAACATAAATGTAATACGTTATTATATTCCAATATATTGCACCTTACAAAATGTGTGTTTATAGTCATGTTTGCTCACTGGCTAGTAGAAATTCTGACACAACGTTTGGATTTGTGATTCAGCTCAAGATTTAAATTCAGTGTTTGAACTTGGTTTGCTTTAAAACTCTTTCTAGCAATTGAAACCAGAAAAAACAAATAGATCAAAGTTAAACAATATCTTTAAATATTGTGTTCCATAACCACAAAGCTTTAAAAACATGTGGAGTACGACAGCAGGATTTCTACTAAATGAAAGCTGTTTTAAACAGTCAGATACAAACATAGATCAGAGGTCACACAGCCGCTTCTTCACAGCAAAAATGTAAACTATTCAAATATATTCAGCATCTCTGAAAGCACACAGACACACACAAAGTGACTGCATTTGTACTCAGAGGACTGCCTATAATGCATCATGGGACCTGCAGGGTAGTGTGACTGCCTTCTCATTGACCTAATCTCATTACCAATATGGACTGCGTGTCCTCTCTAACCAACAGACAAGACACAACATTGCATACAAAAAGACTGAGTGAATGTTCAGACACTAAAAGAAACGAAAAAACACTTTGAAAACGAGGGCAATGGCCTTGTTTAATGGATGTCAGTTGCCAGAATGAGTGCTGATAGAGCATAAAGCTGATTAGAGGGCATCTAACTTCTAAAAACATTAGGGCCACAGGGTTAACCAATTCTATTGGATTGATTGTTTGTTCCCTTTTCCATGTGCTTTAACTATCAACCTGGATAAATAGGCTCTACAGCTAATCTATTCCTACCTAGATCAGCAGGGAAAGACAAAGAGGCATGTTAGGACCACCGCAGGAGTTTATCACTCTGACACAGTGACTAGCATTAGTAAAGAGGAGCCATTTGTTATTAGAGAATCACACCATGATTGTGAAATGAGAGGAAACGAAGAAAGAATATAAATATAAATCTAAATATCGTCTGGAAATTCAGAAGATTTGTTGAAACTTTTATCTTTTAATTTACAATGTTGAAAATCTTCGATTAGATAATATTTAAAGGATTGAATCTGTGCGACACTTGTTGAAATGGACAGTGTCTGATGGAGCTTAAAACTGGGAAATGCATGCACAGCTTCTGAAGTAGAATAATAATGTTGCTTATACTTAAAGGGATAAGTTGGATCTTTTGATGTGGGGTTGTATGAGTTAGCAGCATGTAGCACCGACAGACAGTAAGACATCTGCTAAACGTTGCTCTGTGTGTGCGCTGCTTCTCCACACACGTACCTCATACAACCCCACATCAGACAAACCCGAACTATCCCTTCAAATACAAAAAATCTACTGTAAACATGATAATCATGCAGTGTGACAGGACACCTACCAGTCTTGTCTGTCAGCAGATAGACCAGCCGGCCCAGTTCTTCTGGTATGGTGCTGGTTCTCACAACAGTGCCGGGGATGTTTTCGTCTTTCATGATCATCCAGCCATATGCTGACTTCCCCATGTCCAGGTTTACACGCAAACTGCACACGACAGAGAAAAAATAGGCTATAATCGACAATAACCCCTGTTAGGAATAAATACAATAAAACACAGCAGCAAAACCGAAAAACAATAAAATCACTGATCTGGTATGTTTTTGAAAAATGTCTTAAAAAGCACCACAGGGCACTTTTACAATGCCTATATTTAATCTGTAAAGCGAGGAATTTAAATGTGTTAAAAAATGAACAAAAAAAAAAAATAATAATAATTCACTTTGTTGGTTAGTGAAACAATTTAAGAAATAGTTTTGAATACAAAATTGCATGAAAATAAATAATGCTTCTTTTTCAGAAGGTTGTCAGACTCTCCTGAATCTACTCTGCTTAAACAGCCTGGGAATAAAAATATTTTTAGTATTTCTGTGCTAGGCAACAGACATAACTGATGAATAGGCCAATTAGCCGACTAACATAATGATCAAAAGGCCAGAATTTGGCCCACAGGATGAAGAGGTCTGCTGTACAATGTAAAGAGATGACAAAGAGGCAGATGGGGAGCTTCGGTTTCAAAGCAGAGATGGAAGATTTTATGATTTACTGTTGAGACGAAATGTTTTGCATGGAACACGAGGATTAATTAAGAGAATTAAAAAAGTACCTGATGGGGATAATGTAGGAGAAAAGCACGACAAATCGGAAAAGGTTGCGGAACCAGGGACCCACAAACCCCTGCACTGCTACCATGACGATGGACAGGACCACCTGGGCCAGGAACAGGGCCTTGGTGAGGCGGTTCAGCTCGAGGTCCAGAAGGCCGACCTATGAAGATAAGAGGTCAGAGGTCAGAACAGCTGATATTGACATTACTGTCCCACTCATCCCTTCGTAGCAGGTTAGTACAATAACACTGATATGTGATATGTATCACCATATTTTTAAATCTCCTCAAAAGCCTTTTATAAATGCAATATTTTTTACCTCGATATCGACATTTTGACAGAATTGTACGAGCGACTATTGGTACTTTCACAATACTTTAACACAATTAGATTTTTTCTTAATAATCAACAGTAATGTGGATATAATGACTAAGTGGGTAAAGACAAGTATCAGAACAAGAGAAGTTCAGAAAATGACATCACTTTACTGTAATGCAGCCTTTAAAAACAGGAAAAGACAACACGTATGTCAAATCACAATATGATGATTAAAACCTAAGAAGATATTTATTCTCACATTGTTATAATATCAATATATTGCCAAGCCCTTTTTTCCATTCCACACTCTAAAGATTGTGTTTTCCTTCACATGAATCACACAGTTTGTAAATGTGTGATATTAAGTCCAAACTGGAGATGCAAACATCTCATTTCTTTTCTGAAAACCAATCCTCGAGAAGACTCTTTGTAACTTTCCCATCTGCTCCCAAAGCCTGACAATATGCTACACAGGGAGGAAACACAAAGCCAATGAAAGACATTCTTGGCTGCCGGCTTTTATCATGCAAACCGTGTGTACAACATAAATACGTTTATTGGTGGCCCTATTTTGTGGCAAACTACGAGCTGCACTATTGCTTTGCTCCTTGAATGCAACAGAAGGTCAAAAGGCCTCAAAAATAAATAAAGTTCCCATATTGAGATGGCTCTCTGGATAAAAAAAAAAAAAGACAAAAAAGGGGGTCAGAGTTGTCTTTTATTTTTCGAGTGTATCTCCCAGCCAATGGAGCATGTGGGAAAAAGATGTCAAATAAAGAAGTGCCCTTCCCCTTTCTGGCAGCACTCACAGCGAAGCCCTGTACACAGAGGGCTTTCTTCTGACGCACCACGCTTACAAAAACAGCAGAACATAACATCTCTCCTCCCTCAAATAAAAGGAACTGCTCTGAAAAGGAGGGGAGGGGGCAAGCACATATAAAAAGCAAGCAAAATTCCTCCAGTGCCTAAACCCCCACCATGCCCCATTCCCCTGAGGACCGGGAGAGCTGGGAGACCAGTGTGACTGATTTATCAGTCGCTGTTAAACTCCCAGTAGCAGAGTGCGGAGAAGGGAAGGGAGCGGGTGGGTATCTCCCCACCCCGCTGCCTCACTACATGGTTCATGGTTGAGCTATTGAGAAAAATAGGGGGTTTGGGTGGATTAAAATGAAGAAAAATTAAGACAGAGAGCACAGTGCATGCCTGAAAAGCGAAAGGATCCCCTTCTGCTTGAACAATGGCTGGTCTAAATTTTCCAAGCCTTGCCGGGGATCAGATGAAGTCATTATTCATTCAGTCAAGGGGGGAAAAAAGGACTCAATTACCTCAACCTAAAGATGCTATCAATGAATAAAAAAGTGCATATTTTACTCCATTCATCTCCATGCCATTAAAAGTGAAAGGAATGATTCGATCTGCCTGTGTGGCTTGTAGTTTAGCATGTGTGTGAAATCTGATGAAGAATTGCAGCCCCGGGACATGAATATTCATCGAGTTAAAACCAAAGACTATCAGGACTTTAGTGGATTGTTCAGCGTTTGTGGCAGCGGCGAATCAAGGAAGTCGAGAAAATAAACTGAAATTGATTCTTGAGATTTCGGTAAACAACTTTCCCTTTTTCCAGAGTAACACAGTTTGAGAGACACGCGAAGAGAGCAGAGTATTGGGACTTGGATATGTACTTCGAACAGATCTTTATTGAAGAGCAGCCTCTTGTCAAATGACATTGTTCTGTCTCTTTACTCAGACAGAGGTCTGTCTAACAACACTGAGACAAAGAGTGAATCTATGTCTGACGTGCTGTCAGATTGATCAAGTGCAGGCTTTGTCCTGGCCCGTGTCACAACAGATTATATGAGGCCAAAACGTTCTTGCGACTTCAGCCACACTGTATCGACTTTCTCCCCCAATCTCCAGTCTCCATATTGGCACTTCTGACATCATCTCCTTGAAATATTGAATTCCTCTCAACTGTCGAGCTTACACAAAACAGTGGCCCCCGCCGTTCGACTGGCCACATCAGCGTTCTTAATAAAAGACACTGGTGTCAAAACCGTGCTGCAGTCGGAGGGGGCTGTGTTGAGCCACAGAGAGCTTTAGTGGTGCAGACAGTTGTAGGTGATAACTTTGTGTGTAAAAGTCACTGCATGACCAAAACACCGCCTCGCAGATCCCTCTGATGCCCGTCTCTATCAGCTGACCCGTGTCTATCTAGCTCGGCCATCTTCCACGTAAATTCTTATATTTAGAATCAAATTTTCATTCATCTCCTCAATCTGGGGACAAAATCGCTCGATGGGGATTCTGTGGGATTAACTTTCAGCTGAAAATGTCATTTAAATCCTCGCTTGGTTAATTTCCCTTTTGGTTAATTAGCAACCGGTGCTGACCTTTAGCATTGACAGGTCCAACTTTATCTAGAAAAGTCAAGGTTAAAAAACCACCTCGCGGTAGTGATTGATTAGTGATTAGAGGCAGGGGAACAAAGATGGCAGGAGGGGAACTTTGAACAGATGTTACTTTGTGTGTGTGTGAGGTGTTTCACTCTGCAGCTTTTACAAAACATATATGTTTACGCCAGGGCTGAGCAATAAATATGATCCATATCATATTTATTGCCAGCCCTAAATATGATCCATATCATGATATGAGACTATATCATCTTATATTTTAGATATTGTTATATCATGATACAACATCAGTGTTGTCTTTTACTGGTTTTAAAAGTTGCATTACAGTAACGTGACGTAATTTTCAGAACTTATCAGACTGTTCTACTTCAATATACCCACATTACTGATGATTATCTAAAAATCTCATTGTGTTAATATTTTGTGAAATGGACCAAAAGTCATCGCTAAAACATTTTCCCAAAATTGATATTAAGGTATTGATTCAAAAAATATTGTTATATTACATTTTGTGGCCCAGTCCTACCATTTATGAAGTGCTTTGTAAGAGATTTCAAAACATTCAAGATATATATTCTGTATCGCAATACAGTTGAATAATATCACAATATTATTTAAGGTCATACTGCTCAGTTTATGCCTGGATATCCTAACAGGTCTTTATTATTGTTGACTTTGTTATTGCTTCGGGAAATGCTTTAATAAAGATCTTAATTTCTCAGATTTCTTTATTTCTTTTCAAAATCAGTGCAAATCTGAAGAAAAGACTAAACATACTCTGAAGTGCATTTCAGTGTTCTCAACAATGTGGCTTATTATTTATTAACGGTTTATTTGATAGGGAGAGATATTATATACATGGATAAAATGCAAGACAGCTGTTTGAATCTGTGTTTATAGCAGATGCTAATTTGCAACATGTGTCTTTAGAAGGGCTTTTCTGAAAAACTATTAAATGAAAAGGACAGTAAACTGGGAGAATTAAAGATACATGGAACGATTGGTCAGTCAACAAAAAATGAATTGCAACTGTTTTGGTAAGCGATTAATTGTCATTTTCAAACAAAAAAAATGCAAAGATGACCTTTCTTCTACATTGTGAGAATTTGCTGTGTTTCGTCTTATGTGATAGCAAACAGAATATCTTTGGGTTTTTGAATGTATGAAATATAAATAAATCGACATGGCAAGACAGGATTCTTGTCTCTTTTAATGTAAATTGCTAATAAAACAGTGTCAATGGTATCCTGGTGTGCGGTGAAATATTGATTATTTTTGGGCCACTATGTCAGGAAATGATTTAGGAGCTTCATTGATTAAAAATAATCACAGTATATCATCATGAAATACTCTCCTCCAATCATATAATTTATCATATAATTAATTTAAGCATGTGTGACCCAAAAAACAAAATCAGACAACTTTCCTTCAGAAACACAAAGACTAAAAAGTATTCACCTTGTTCTTGGCATAGGACGTGTTCAGTACGCTTCTGGTCTCTTTGCCTGTGTAGATCACCACCCCTATCACCGTGCCTGCCAAGGAGAGAGACAAGGAAAGTAATGCTGCTCATTAACTGCACCCCTCCTCCACCATCTCACACACACACACACACACACCACACACAAGCATACATGCACACACACTCATCTTGGTCAAGTAAGATGAACTGCATGAGTGGAAACACAATAAGGCTGAGCTGAGGCAGTTTTGTCTCATTGCCACTCAAGCCAACAGACAGGAGTTTAATACGCTTAGACTCTCAGGGCCTTCAGCCACCCTATGGAAGCTCATAAAACCTGATCAATACGCTGCCATCTTTATTTGCCAATTCATTACCGTGGCCTTATTACAAAGGATTAATGAGTCATTAATATTAAATGAGCTTAATGGAAGGGGAAAGGCAATAATAAACCTAAATACAGCCCCTGAAATCCCCGAACTATAAAAATGGCAAGAGAGTTAAAAATGGGCAGAAAACAAAGCGAGGAAAGTGAAGTGAAGATAAAAAGAGAAGGAGAAAAAGAGGCCAATGGTTACAGGACCTCAGGAGAAAGGTGATGAATTGCTACCGTTGACTTCTAATGTCAGAAATATTGAGCCATGTGACAAATGGTGTGTGGCTCAGCATGCAGAGGGGCTTCAATTTGAATATGCGAACAACTAATTCTCTGGTCACAGCTGGACTGGGGCCTATAAGGGAGTGAATACATGGTGATCCGGGCCAGTTCAAGTGCCCAGAATGCCACTGTAGAGCCAATGAAGTGTCTGTCAAGGGGAGGCTTGTGGGGGACAATGACATTCCCAAGTAGAGATGATGTAAGGCGTCTAAGTCAGGCTTTTTGTGCAAGTGTGTGTGTTTGTTCTTCTGGTCAAGGTCAGGCCAGAGGGGAGAGCAACACCGCAAATCAATGGTGTGGCCATCGCTGGGAGCGTCACAAACACTCTCAACTGACACAACCGTTTCTGTGGGGAATCGCTCAGTCGGGGCGAGGGAGGATTACCTCAACTGTGGGTATTCTTCAGATCACATCAAACGCCTTTAAGGTTTAACGCAATGAATCCTTTGTGCATCACAGCTCGAGTACAAGACCAAGCAGAATCACTTAAATTATAAAAGTAAAGTCAGAAAATATCGATACATATCAGTTCTGAATATTAGAAACGGTTAAAACACTCTTTTTTTTTTTTTTTGCAGAATCGATACACAAGTATCAGCTGCATTTTCTTGCTGTCCTCTTCCACCGTGAGTTGACACGCACGCCGCTGCAGAGTCCACCATCATTGGAATTAAATGAACTTAGACGCTGTTTGGTTTAACAAATAATACAGAAATCTTGTTATGTTTATGTTGCATGACAAAAGAAGATACACTTCATTTCAAAATATTCCACAAGTTTTACGTAAAATTCCAAAATCTCATTAAAACAAATAAATCAGTGCGTTTCTCTATCAACTGCATTAATCCAGGTTTCCTCTGTGATGATGGGTTGAAAAGCCCCGTCTGGACTTGAACCAGGTCGTTAAGGTTACATACACTCCTGACGCCCCCACTCTTTAGTTTTTTGGGAATGATGAGGGACATGAAGACTGTGTGTACAAGAGGAAGCAGTGTGTACATTTAAGTTAAGATGTTTGATGTGCCTTCCAGGTTATTTTACATCTGTAAATTGGAACTGCACATAAAAACAGGTGGATGGAAGCCCCCTTTTTGTTCCAGAGGTACAGAATTGTACTGTAGTCCAAGTCTTAAGAATGTTTTAAGTGCTTCCTGACAAATGTGGAAGAGATTCACTAGACAGCAAAGACACATGGAACTTGTTCATAAACACAGTCTGTGGTTCTACAGGGTCTCATGGAACCATAACACTGCAGCTGCCAGGAAAATCTTTTATCTCGTTTTAAGATAAAAACGGACTTGAAATGAAAGTTGTCATTCACTTACCAGATGCAACGACAGTGCTGGCCCAAAGAGTGTTTTCAATACTCAGACTCTCATGGATGTGTGGATCTGTGTCTTCCTACAGGAGAAAAACAGGAAAGATTGCTTTTCCACTTGTCTATCTTTGTTCATTGCTTAAGCTTTGATGGCAGTTTAATACACAGTAAAGCAGGGAAGCCACGTAATTATATTGAGAGCTTGTTACCACTGAGTGTCCATGAAACACTCCAACACTATCGCCAATACATTACAGGCAATGTAGTTCAGAAACGCTTGAGAAATTAACCACAGCACAAAACATAATTACACATGGGCAGCACTTCAGCAAGACACCCAATTATAATCAACACATAAATGCTACATCCTTGTGAAATGATCCACTTCTATCAGTGCTTGTCAGTATGTAAGTATTTTGGTTTTGAAGTGTTCTTCCAGATTTGAACAATTAAACGTCTTTTCTCTGAAACCCTGTTGGGCAGAAAAGATCCTCACATCAGCTACTGAGCCGAGAGGAGAAAGACTCACCTTAACGATGTGAATTTATTTTCTGTAATTAACCAACTTTTAATTAGTATTGTTCCGTGTGATCCTGGAGCAGAGAAGAACAGTTAAATCAAGACTATAAAACTTGATTTTTGGAGAGAAAAGACTACTGACTCAAAAATTCTAAGAAAACTTCTAAGGCTCACAAGTTATTATAAAACAAAGATGGTGAAATGTTTTCGACCATTAAGCTGCTCTGTGTTTTTGTTATGCCAATTCCTTGAGTCACATTTTCTCTAAGCATTATGCAGTACAACTGGCTAATTTTATATGTTTTGAGGACCAATATATTCAAAAGGGGTAATCTGACCAAACAATATCACAATCAATTGAATTACTCTATCATTATCCACAATCTAAACTGCAATCTTTATTTTTAAATTCTATTTGCATTTCTGGAATAATCTCTCTATTTGCACCATTAAGCTCCAGATCCATTATGCCTCTAGCAATATCTCACACTGAATTGTTTACAATATGTCTCCCAAGGAAAAACAATGTGATGTAATTAGTGCAATAAGTAAAGTAATCTCGCTGGCTCCATCACTTTGACACTTAGTGCAGAGCTGCTAGTCAGTGAAGTTCTGTGAAGTTTGGAAACAGAAGTAACAGGACATTAGATCTCAAGTTATCAGACTGACCACCCCTAATTTTCAGCTGTGTGAACATATTTACTGCAGTCGTGGTTTTGTAAATTTAACCCAAAACCCTTAAATCGCACAGTGACACGATGACTTTCTCCATTTTATTCACTGCTGTGGATTAGATGTTTGGCTGCAACAAACTAAATGTATCTGTGGCTGAACAGATCTGAGGAACATGAGCCTGGTTGAGTGTATACAGCCTGA
Source organism: Diplodus puntazzo (assembly GCA_963678695.2). NCBI lineage: Eukaryota > Metazoa > Chordata > Actinopteri > Spariformes > Sparidae > Diplodus > Diplodus puntazzo. The sequence goes on from OZ023169.1 coordinate 6,526,026, forward strand.
CCAGAACGGCCGGGCACTGCTGGGCCATTAATTTCCACAAGCACCTGACACAGTTGTGCAGACTGTAGCAATACAGTAGTCCCTTTATCAATACCTCCACTAGATTTGGCATGGCGATAGAGGCTCCTTTAAAAACAGTATAGAGAGTGCACGTAGATGAGATTTCAGTGATAAATAAGCCCCCGGGGAGCCTCTTGTTTCACCCTCCCTCCTGTTTCACCCTTCTCTCTTAAATAAAGACGAAGCTGAAAATGGCTCGAGTCAGGAGTGCAGAGTCAAGGCTCCAGTTTCGGCTCAAATAGCCTGTCTGATATGATAATTATGATACCTAAGCACCCACATCCTGTCAATCCACTCGAACATGGGAAGAGGTGCATGAAAAATAAATGGCAGGTTGCAGAATGCTTGACCGCTCTGACATTGGCACAGAAACAAAGCCACCATATCCGTCTCAAGGAGAAAAAAAAGGAAAAAAGAAACCCTCATAAATAGGTAAGTTCATTTGCTGCGGATCTGTGGGAACCCATTTTTTTCCCATCCTGCTCCGACTAAAAGCACACGCTATGCAAAGGAAGGCCGCGGAGGATGAATGAGCGGAGGAAGTGCTCGCTCACTAAGCCTGGTGTGTGGCCAAGAGTGAAGACGGGCCACAAAGCCTCCCTTTGTACTGGAGCTCTCCTCTCTGTGGGGGCTGCGCTAATCTGCTATTAATAAAAAAAAAAAAAGGAAAAAAGAAAAAAAAATCACTGAGCAACAAGCAGGACGGGATGGATGAAGCCGGAGCAGCGAGAACCTGCCTGTGATGTAAGAGGTACTCCTGCTGGAGGTAACAACGGGCCCGGATGGACACACAGGCTGTCATTGTTGCCGCTTGTCAACACACTGTAGTGATACACATCTTCTGTGTCAATCCACTCTCTATAGAAAAATCTGCATGTGTTTAAGATTTGGTTTGCAGCTTATAAATATGTCAACGAGCTACTGTACCCTTGTGAAGTTCCCCTCGAAGCTGTGGATGTCCAGCTGAGGCTTCTGGGCGTAGACGTAGGCGGTGATGGAGAAGAGGTCCTGAGACAAGGAGACAGAAACAGAGGCGATAAAGGATTCAGAGTTTATAAATGAATATAAAATTCAGTCTTTCTACAGAATCATTTGTTAATCATGTATTCATCATTGTTAGTTTTAAATGCAGGATTTTTTTTGTAAGCAAAAACTGACATTTTAATTTTTGCTATCCTTTATGTCTGCAGGCAACCCTTAAATGCTTGTTTTAATCTTGCACTAATTTAAACTAACTTTAGTTTTGGGCTATAACCAACAAATATTTTCATTATTGATTAATCTGCTGACTTTTTACACAAATAATAAATTGAATAATTAATCATTAATGTTGTCAAAAAAGCTCATCACATGGCCCAAGTTACGCCTTTAACATGCTTATTTTGTTCAACCAACAGTCCAAAATCCAATGACACGTAAATTTCTGTCATGAATGCCAAAAAAAAGCAGAAAATTATTACATTTAAGAAGCTGAAACCAACAAATGTTAGACATATTTGCTTGAAAAATGACTTAAACGATAATTCCACTATCAAAATACTTGCCAGCTAATTTTCTTTCAATCTACTAATTGTTGTATCTCTACTTTAGATGAGTTTCAACAAAATTCTTATTGTGATATAAATGTATTTGAGCACTCAAATTACATTCAACCACATTTCATGGTTTGCTCAGTTGTTGTGGAGAAAACTGCGACAACTCTTTAGAAAAAGCTGGTGAGTGGACCTGGAGTTACTTTTTCGGGCTAAATGGATCCATACCCTCTTGTTTGAAAATAAATCTTTTGTATCATTGGACGTAACAGAACAGAAATGACATCAACAAAAAAAGAACCTCAAGGAAGACACAATAGCAAACAATGAACCATAAGTCTCCAAAAAGTAAGACTGCAGCCTGAGGCCTGTCAAGCACCTAACACCAGCCTCTTTTTGCCCCGAGTGAGACAAAATTGATTGTAAATATTAAATTATTCAGGCAGGCAGCCTCTGCAGCGGCTAGGCAACCCTCAGTCATGCTCAGATAGTGTTCTCCTGGTGAGAACATGGGCAGAGCGGTTAAAGAGGAGCAGGGAAGATTATTTTACTGAGCCCCCAATGGAGAGTAGTGTTGCTCCGGCACTTCACAGAAGAAGACTCAGAGAGACTCAGTGGGAATGCTGATGCATTCAGACACATACATGTGGCAGCTGAACATATAATCTATGTACGGACAAACAGGTCGTGTTTAGTGACGGACAGCTGACACATTGTAAAAAATAATCAATATCCAGTAGATAGAATATGACCTGATCCATTTGTATTCACGAACATCAGATTGTGATTAATAATCCGTGGTACCATGTCTCCATGAGGTGTGCTCACTTGTTACTGTTAGTATGATCACGCATGGCATCAAACTCATCTGTCTTGACTCCCGACAATAAGTTAGTTTGGAGCGATCGTCCCAAGTTAAAGGACAACCATGCAGCAAGGTTGAATAGCAGCTAAAGTGAAGACAACTCTTGCTGTCTTCCCTTGAAACTCAATATGGATGCCACAGCTCAATCATCAAATGACTTGCTGAAACTTTAATTCTCTGATCACATTAAGTGGCAACAAAAAAAAACATCAACTCAACTTAAATCTTAAGTGTTGAGTATCGCCTCCAGTTAAAGGAAGCTGCTGTCAGCTCCAGATTGTTCCTGCTGTCCGTCATCAGTGATTAGGTTTCCATCACAGCCAGACGACTTCATTTGATGAGCAATGCTTTTAGTGATAACAGAGTACTCATTCACAGCCGGTCTGTCTGTTACCAGAGATTCACGACATCGTAATGTATCCATACCCCCACTGCCGGTAGTCGTTGCGTGCAGCCGACAGCAACCTTCAGTTTCCAGTCTGTTTCTCCGTCCAGCTGATCTGTTCTGATGAAACACGCACCTGAAAAAAGGACAGAAATGTCATCAAGACTGTTGTCTCTGTTACATGGTGATCAGCGAGTCTGGAGCTATGCTACCTTTGGATACGTTTCTTTCCGAAATACACAGATTGTAGACATTCCCAAAAATCTGCGTCATTTGTCAAATAAATGAATTCCAATTCTTAAGTAAATGCCTCAGGTGTATCCAAGTGTACCCACAGATCTTTCCATATATTTTCTCTAAGATAAAACAGCTTTCCTGCATTGTAAAATAAACAATATGTTAATTCCTCCACGCTGTTTATCTACTTGTTTTGATGTTTGATGTCAAAACTAAATCATACTTGAACTAGAACTTTAGTAAAATTACAAGATAATGCTAAAAGTTAAAACTGAAAATGCATTAATTTGGTTTAATTCGATACTCATTTCAATGATATACAGCAAAGAATATCTGCATTTTGGAAACCCTGGGAAGATCTGAAGGATGTTCTGAGTTTATTCCTGTTTTAATTAATTTAGTTGAAGTTTGTGTTGTTCAAGAGGTTAAATGTATCATATAATGCTTAAATGTCACCCATGCCTGTGAGATATTGCATGTTGCAAATATTCAGCACTGTCACTGTCATAAACTGGCATAATGCCAAAGTACATCCCCAGCAGCACGGTACATTATAGCCTGTAGCACAATCCAGAACATCCGTGACTGTTGTGGACACTGCGATGTCCGATAAACATTGAGCAGTCGTGACCTGTATTGATCTGAGGTAATATTACATATGAAACTGATGGATGAGAGCAGCTATTTGACAGAGAGGGTAAAGGGCAGCTATAAACCATCCCTGGAGGGTTAACTATGATGGAAAACATTAACACAAGGAGGATGATTCATGGTTTCCTTCTGCTGCGATGGCACTTCACACGCACACATCTCACTGATGTCATGTGAGGAGCTGAACACCAAAGTATATGAGACCGTCTGTGTGAAAGATAAAGATGTGTTTATGTATGTGTGTGCGTGCGTGTCGGAGGCATAAAGACATCAACAGCTCCCTGCCAAGATTATTGACACATCAAAGATTGATGGAAATGATGTCCTCAGAACATTTCCTCCCGATGCCCCTCAGACAAGAGCCAGAATCTGACGCAGCTTATTGATTAACTGGAATTTGCATCATCAGTCACTAGAAGAATGTGACATAAATCACATGAATCACTTCCTGCCTTGATCAGATGATGTCAAAAGACTGGAACTGTGGGCAAAAGTCACATTTCTCACCCAAATGATCTTGACACAGATCACTGAAGTTACACAGGCCAGTCAAAGTTCAACTGGAAGGCATTTTGTCTGCTTTATTTACATTTTTTTGCAATTATTTATTCATGTTTATCAAGATATCTTTCCTCCATCATTCTAAAACTTTTATCAATCAATTATTTCGCTGAGCAAGATTTTGTCTTTGCTTCACACTGATAGAGTTACACCAACACTTTGCCTGCTCACCATTTTTCTCTGATGTTCTCAGGAATATCATGTCTGCAGGAATCCTTTGGTTCTGGAAAGAGAAACAAGAAGTGCAAATGGCGGTGTGTTATTGAGCACTGTAGCAAAAGCCCTTTGAATCTTCCTGAATAATTAAACAAGGTCAATACCTTGACCAGAGGGTGAAAGAGAAACAGTTTTTTAAAGTCTGTCTAACACACAGTAATGGAAATTGAACGTGTCGACCTTCTAGCAGCAGCTAGATTTCATGTTGGCTGAGCTGAAACTAAAGATTACATGCTTCACAGGTGAGTGAGACGTTTATAGTATCAAAATTACATTATCATTTTCACAGTCGCAGTAAAGCAGAACTCTGCATTAACGTGCATTCTACTTTCAAATCCAATTAAATTTGTATCTCTATTTTAAAGTGGCCGAAATTCCCTTTTTGTTATTTTGGTCTGTCAATGAAAAAAATGCTGAAAACATTCAAAGAAATGCAAAACTTTAGGAAAGAGCTAAATACATTTAAACTTAACTCAAACCTAAGAAGCTAGTGAGGCAATGCAGAGGTCATTCTTCTGTGAAGGGATTTCTGTATTGCATCCATTATCAGTTTTGTGCTGAGTGCCTCGGATTAGAAAGGTGGAGTGCAGTCACAGCAAACTTTAATACGATTAATGCAGAGAGGTGTTAAAGTTAAAAGCAGAACCTAATTCTTATGTAGTAAAATATAAAAAAAAATGTATTTTAATGGCAGTGGATTTTGAATAAGCTACAGCAAAAACTGGGTAACATTCTACATTCCCCAATAAATTGTACTGTATTGTTGTGATGCAATTCAAAAGGTGCAATATTTAAGAATTGGCCATCTGTCAAATTCATATTCCAAACAGACCTGCGACTAACTGTAGCTGCCGTTAGCTAGTTAGCTCAGTTAGCCTTTAAGCTAGCAGTCTGGACTGGGAGCTTAGAGCACAGAGTTGGTGATGGTTAGCCTGCTAGCACAGGTGTGGGGTGGTATTATGAGACATTACAGGCAGGTGCTCACAGGTTAGTGTGCAAACATCAGTGGATGTCGCTGCAATACAATGTATAGATATCCTGGGTTCAAACTATATTCTTACATATTGCACTTTCAAACTGGAGATAAAAATAAAGAGCTATTGACACATAAAAAAGTATTTGCAGTACTAACATTTGTAGCAAAAAACTGCCCAAACCTGCTTGCATGCAAATATATCTACAGCAACACTAGATCTTTACCTTGTCGACGATGATCAGGTCCCCAACTTGGATGTCTGAACTCTTCACTTGAACTTTTCCTAAGGAAAAAAGACAGGTTGAATAAAGGAAGAGACAGCAATCCTCACATTAAACTCTTCCTTTTTAAGATATGCTGTGAATTTTTAAACAGCTATGAAATAAAATGCATTTATTGATTTTGGGCTCTTGAAAATGACGCTGACTCTTAAAACCACAGCCCACTTATTGCTATTGCTCTTCTCCTTCTCTCTCACCTTCTAACAGATCGATTACCTCCAGAATGAAAACGTGATACCCTTCTGTTTTCATCTCTGGTGCGAGGCATTGACTAAAACAATGGCACATGGGGTCATTCTCAATTATTATTGCCTCAATTTCCGCTACGACCCTTCTTCTTCAAGAACACATAGCTGTGTTACATTAGCACACAGAGAGTGTGAAGGCGACATCCTCAGCCACGGTCACAGATACCACACAGGGGGATTTTACCACACATTCAACAAAGGGACAGATCTTAGATCATACAGTCTTGAGAAACTGAGAGAAAAAAATCAATGCAATTACAGCGAGAAGAATGACTTCTGTTACAAGTGTAGATCAGGTGGAGTGCCGTGTCTTAATTGCATGGGGAGAGCTCGACTGTTCGCTGGAATATCCGTTATCATAATGTCAGCAAACAGTTACAGGCATGATGAGGAGTGCGGATACATTTCCTTCAGTCCTCTCACTGACCTCGCACTGTGAGCTTGCTGTAGAGTTGAGAGTTCATCTCTTTGTCCCGCTGGTACCGTCGCACCTCGTCCACAGCCTCTCGCACCATTGTGACGGCTAACACAAAACCCTGAGTGACAAAAAAGAAAAAAAGATCAATCACTCCATTGATCATTAACAAAGCTTCATTAATATCACACAAGGTACAACACAAGGCCTTCAGTCTTCATAGGATAAAAAAAGATGGCTCTGCAGTCCCAAGTGTGTTAATCTGTAGGTGATCTATAGACTTTACCACAGATTACCACAGATATTTAAATTATTTAGCCTATTAAGTGTCAAATACTAGCGAAAAAAAAAGCTTAGTATTACCTGGAGATTAGTTTTAAATGCTTTAACAGGCTTTTGTGACATGTTGATATTTATTCATTAAGATAATCTAGAAATTAAATACCTCAATATTTTCTAAATCTCCTCAAAAGCACTTTATAAATGTCATAATTGTAACATTTTTGACAAAATACCAAGCGTCTATAATGACCAGGAGGTAAAAGGCAAGTATTAAAACAAAAACAACCGTATGTAAAGTTCAGAAAATTAAATCACTTCACTGTAATGCAGCCTTTAAAACCAGACAAAGACAACACTTATCACGTATCATCAACTAACCATATCACAATATCATGATATCCAAAAACTAAGACGATATATAGTCTCATATCAGAATAAAAAGGTAATATTGATACATACAAACAGAACTTGTTTCATCATCCAGGGCAGACGGTCTTTCACAGACCAAAATATGTTTTTATATAAAACCAGTCACAGAGAATAAACTGAAGTGCATTTACCAGAGGTGCCCAGTATGTGTACAAATAACCGATTTTGAGCGATGGCACAAACTGGGAACAGGCCACCACCAGGAAGTAGAGATTGAGGAAGAACTTGAACTGCTGGTAGAGAACCTGAGAGGGGAGCAGAAGACGAGGATTCAGAGAGGTGAGTGAACATGTCAGCAAGGTGAGTCAAAGACGACGACAGCTGCCAAAAAAGACAAAGAGGATGCAGCAGGGGATGGGTTACTGTACATGTTCCAAGGTGGAATAAGATACACGTTAATGCCGTTAACTTTACATTAACCTAATGGAAACCCTGACACTTATGTTTCAAACAGCACGCAGGGTACAGATTTCACGTGGCACGGTGACTTGGCACAATGTCGATTGGTGCAGAATAAATACGACAAACAGAACTGATAACGACAATAATAAACGAAGAAGGAAAACGGGCCAACTTTCTTAAATCACACATACCGCAAGTGGCACCTGTGACTTACTGAAGGCTCTTTGCTAATGGGCCATCCATCAACCGGGATCCCTTAGAATTCCATTCATCTAAGGTCAAATTTTGAATAATGTTTGCAATAATGAGAGTCTAGCATCCAGTCACAGCTTATCAGAGACAATGGGATCAATGGACGATGCTCTACAGTTAATGAACCCCCTGACCTTTAGGGAAAAATGCACACTGCTAAACTCAATTTGTGTGTATTTAATAATTCAAAGTGGAGGAAGAGAAACCGAGCCGCCTTGTTCAACATCGATGAGAATATCTACGTCTCTAATAGACAGTTGACATTTTATGGCCGGGGCGCGAAGGCAGCCCTCTTAATCATGGAGCCGTTTGGTTTTTAATAAGTAAGTCTGATGGATCTTAATGTCCCCTACAGTGTAAACCCTTAACTTAATGACAGAACAGTTAACAATTACACCCAGTGCATGCTACTGTGCTTTAGGTACTGTTAATCTACAGAAGTTAATGACTCGACTTAAAAAAACAAGGAACTTCTTGTTCCAGTTTGGTACAAAGATCAGAGCATAAAGAGTTGATTATCTTACATGAGGAGAGGCTGTAAGTCTCTGTTGTTCTTTAACTCACCCCAGGCACAAAGGTGAAGATGTTGTACTTCTGGTTTTTGATGGCGTTTTTGGGGTACTTCTCTTCACATTTCTCTGGACAGCCGAGCCACACCGTCCTGGCCTTCAGCTCCTTCTTCCGTCGACAAATATGGGCCAGGCAGTCACAACAGCTGAGAGAAGAGACATCGATATGATCCAGCGTAAACTAGAGATGAAATGACTAGTAATAAATAATTGTATCATTCTAGTCTACATTGACAAACCATTACTGTTTTTATTTTTCATGCAAGAATGTCGGACATTTGCTGGTTCCAGCTTCTGAAATAGGAGAATTTGCGGTTTCTTCCCCACAGTACTCGTGTTATTTATATCCCTGCTCTTGTCAGTCTTAATTGGATCTTCAAAGGTTTCTTTTGACACATTTTTATAAAGAAGCCCTTTGCTTCTTGTGCTTTAAATGTTCTGAAAAGGTTAGTATCTCCAGGAGGGAATTCCCCTGCTAATGCTGTGGTGACACTTTCACAGCCAAATGAGCAGACAAACATACCATATGGCAGAATATGATACGGATTTGCCCTTGTTTCTTTGTCAGTTTTACCTCATGTTGACTCTTTCTGACATGCAAAGACCTATGTGCTCATGTTATTATTGTGATTTTATCAAAGTTCTTAGAAGAGATTAGAGGGAGGAGATGGATTTTAGATTGATAAATTTACTTTTTAAAAAGTATTTGACTTTCTATCAACCTGCTAATGACTACATTGGGGCTTATCTGGCATATCTGATATCAAATGCAAACAGAGGTGTAGTGTGGGGGTAAATTACAATGAGAGCATCTCCCTGTGAGCATGACCTGAACTGGCACCTGGGGGGAACGAGGAGAGAGTGTCAGTGTATACCGTCATGCTGATCGACTTGGCTTTTCCACTTTTTAAGCAAGTTGGCAAAACATGAAACTAAATAAATCAACTTTGGTAGAAAGTCTTGTTTGCATTGGCCTCGTCGGTCTCTGTCTCTGTGCACTCCGAGTCCAGTTTCATAAGAGCGATTATTTGAGCAAATGAATGCTATTCAAATAATATGGCATTTGAACAGTCAGGGCTTATTCAGAGTGAATTATTTGTGTTTTATAATCCCACACTAAGCACACATAAAATTACTGGAAAGCATCAAACTGGTCAGCTGTGAAAAATCCGATTTGTTCATTAGTGGGTGGATGGGGAGGGGGGATCAATATGCAGCTTCAACTGGGGACGCACCGCTAACAACAAAACGACACCGAAAACAGAATATTCTATGAAATTCAGCGAATGTTTCTTTTTGGGCACCGAAGTGCTGCACAAACATTTGTTTTGAAATGTGAGACGTTATTGTTCTGGCATAAACAAACACTCTTCTCCTAGCCAGACAGGAGCATCTTTAGAGGGCAAAAACCTGTCAAATTAATCATTAGCTGGATAAACCGCCTCATCGTTCTGTTTGACCTGAAAATCTTTTTGGACTGATGGTGCGCATCGAGGAACTCGACCAAAAACATGCCCTTATCCTCTCTTTGCACTTCATGCACAACTACCGGTGCGTTTGAAATCCAAACTGATCATCGCGGGCATACTTACTGACATTATACACTACACATACATTTACAGAATGACAAAACACTGGCAACTTTCAGAGTAGTTAAAGGTCCAATAACTAACTAATCCACCAACAGAAAATGACATGACTTTGCAGTGCAGCAGAGGAGTAATATCAGACCTCGCAACCATTCTGAGACTATGATGAACATATATTTTAAAGTTATATTCAAACTGTGACCCTTAACCTGCCTTTTTTATAGTAAGGTTACTACACAAGTACCGTCATAACAGGAAGAAAATGTCGTAGTTTAGGATGTTTCCGCAAAAATATCTGGATATTTGAAATGTTTTATATTTTGCAGTATTGATAAATTTGTACTAGGCGTGTTTTTTGCTCTCTCTTTGACAGCGAGTTGACACTTCCACCTCTGTACTGTAAAGTAAGTGAGTAAAGTAAATTAACTTGCATGCTTAACACAGTACAAAACCTTTATTATATTTAGAAATTTAGAAATGTCAGTATTGTGAGAACACTGAACTATAAATGAGGAATATTGTTTTTTCATTTATTTATTTGTTTTAAAAAAATTAAATCAAATCAAAATTAGCTTATTTCTATATCCCAAAATCACAATCACATTGCCTCAGTGGGCTTTACAATCAGTATAGTGAACAGTATCCTCTGACCGTCGATTCAAATTCAAATTAAAACATGAGGTTTCTTAGTTAATAATGTATGAGTGAAGTTTTATACCTTACTGTGATAAAATACCATCTCAGCAAAAAATACAATATCATGATATATATTTTAGGTCATATCGCCCACGCTTGTAAGAACATTATGTTTAAGTTTATATTCATAACAAGCAGTAACTCGCACTCGGTAACTTTTCTCCCAAGCAGAAGCAGGACTGAACTGAAACAAGGGAAAGGTCCAGCAACATGAAACCAGAAGGTGATTTCTCTGAGTCATCATGCACAGATGACCACATTATTATGCTGTAAAAACAACAGTAATGTAATAGTATCGTATTACCTGCCACACAGGACTTTCCATCCTCCCAGGAGGAACCAGCCGAGGCCTCTCTGTCTATGATTGACTCTGGCCCGGGGCAGCGTCTGATAGTCGCTCTCATCATTCTCAAACCCTTCCTCCGACATCATCAGAGGCATCTCATCCAGGTTAGAGGGCTCATCTTCTAGAGAGTATCTGTAAGGTCAGCGTACAGTCAGACGTACAGAAACTGAAGAGGGAAATTCAATACACTATCTTCAGCAGGACAAACAATTTTGAATGAGCGGTATGATGAATGTGTGTGAACAATATCAACTCACTAATGATTTTCCAATTTTAAATGTAATGAACACATAGTTACACTGAGAAGACGCTGAAAAATGACGCTGCTTATCAGGAGACACGCACGCTAACTCTCTTTTCATGAACATGGGTGCTGAATTATACATGACCGACACACAAGCTTTGTGGCCAACTATGGACGTTTTGTAGCTCTTCAAAGCACCAGATGTGCAAAATCTGGTAAAAGATTGAAGAAAAGCCAACACTAAAGCTAGTTTGAACAGTTGGCTCAGTTCCTCTATCACTGAGCACCGAAGAGTACGTCTCCTGTTCACATTATAAAGAAACACTGGAAACTCTCTTAAGAGGCACATAATGTCTTATTCATGAGGCTCCTCTAAAGAATCAACAACGTCTGTAGCCTAACAGGGACAGCCTGCACGGGCTCACAATACTGGCTAAGTCACCGTAAACAAAAGTTAGTTGCACACTGACAACACACAGAAAGAATTTTACACCACACTACAAAAGTACAACAACACCTAAAGTGAAGATGTAAATTACAAACAGAGATGAGCAAACTGTTGAGTCACATCAGAACACACTGCTTTCAGACATCGAAGCAGAACAAATTTAGAACAAAAAGAAAAGATTAACGTGAATGCGATGTTACGCTTCCAACAACCTTCCTTCATGATCACTGATTGCTGTTAGACGTGTATTACAAGTGTTTATTGCGCTGAGAGCTTTTGATTCTGGGCCATATTTTTTTGTGTTTGTTCGTCCGGCCATGAACGCGAACAGATCTTGTACACATTGTAAACATTGTTCATGTTACATTTATGTTTGCACAAAATGTAGGAGAGAGCTTCCATTTTCCAAAAGCAGCCTTTTTTTTTCTTTTCTCGTTTTTTTGTTCAGCTCATGGGTTTAGTGGACATTTTTTTTTGTTCACGTCTTCTTCTGTTTATGGTTAGAGTAATCTTAATTGGGGATATAGTTCAGGCTTTGTGTGCTATTTTGGCTTCAGTCCACCCTGAAGTCAAGCTTCACATCTCTTGTCCTTGTGTTGTGCTCCCACACCCTTAGAATGGGGCACAACACAGAAAAATAACATCTTGAATGAAAATTTCTTGAAATATTTTGATATTTAAAGAAATATAACAAGTAAAAGTCTATCACGATTCGGTCTGACTGATAATCTGCTGGGGCACACAGTAAGAGTCGATTCTATTATACGCCTGCTTCATATATTAAAGATTTCTGCATGCATCATATTTCCAAACACCCAGGATGCAGAAACTTTACGACAGGTCAGATAGTATCACAATCCATCTAATGTTACTGTTAATTAACTATGGTGCAAACCCAAATATGGAGTTAACAGCATGTGAAGGAAGCTGACTACTTCAAGAACATCAACATTTAATATCAGAAAACCTTCCCAACAAAATCACCGGTGCCTTGTTATAGTACATTCTACCAAGTGAGTCAAATCTGGTGTCTACAATGCCTGACCACTTCCATTTCCACTTGCTAAAAGAAATACGCACTTCACCATAAAAGCAGAAAATCATACGGTAGGCTAGAGATTGCTTCTAATTACATCACTTTTCTTGCTCAGGCAGATGACTCTCCAGACTGTGAGAGTGTGAGAAGGTGCAAACTGCAGGTGTCGAGACTGGCTGCATATTTGCTGATGACAGTCTTCATGTTTTTTCTGCACAGTGTGAGAATTTGAAGAGCAAAAGACTGATGATAAAAATAACACACTGCTTTCAGAAAGTACAAAGACTTGTGTGAGAGCTGAATCACAACACAACCAAGAAGGTATAATGAAATGAATAACAGTGAACAGAAGTCGGTGGTTTTATGACATCAATGAACATATTACTCTTGGTTAGTTGTAGCAGGGAGCTTTAAAATGCAACATTTGAAGGCTGACTGTAAAACTTCACTGCATTAACAAGCAAAAATGTGATTTTAATTTAATTTTCATTTCATTCCGCTGAATGTAAATGCATCATTCTGAAAAGGTTTCAATCAGTCTGCCCTTACGAACATTACTTCCTTTTTCTAAAATGAAAACATATTAAATACAGAATAGTATTTTTGGTTGGATGCAGATCTATTTGGGTAGTCTGACCAATGAAAATGTTTAATGTGGAAATTGTTGAATATGAGCAGCCTGGAAGGTCGCTAAGCTGTACACTACTGAGTGTCGTGTACCTACAAAAACATGGATACATAAACATGCATCAAACTTGCATCAGCGGGATTATGAGCTTAAGATCAACCATCCACACTAGTTCTCACTGATACGGCTCTGCAGAGCTGCTCATCATGCCAACGACAAAACATACAGAAGCTGGTGCAGCCTGACTTTCTGCTTCAGCTGAGAGATCCTGCAACAAGACCCAGAGAGATAATGATAGCCGAGTAATTAGGAGGGTTTTAAGTCCATAAACAACTTTTTATCTGTCCTTGCACCATGTTAGCCCGAGTGGACCACCTCACACCCAGAGTAAGACATGAAACACTACTATTCAAGTACTGGACGGTTTGTGAAGTCACTACTTTTCTCAAAACACATTTCAGTATCTCATTGCACCATGTGGTAGAACAGGAAATATGCGTCAAGTAAGTGTCAACCCAGTCAAACCAAACTCTAATGAAATGTATGATAAGCACAAAAGACATGCATTCTATCATATGTATTGCTACGTACAACACAGATCTCTGCTGTAAGACTACTATATTCACACACTTTATCTTGTATTGAAACTGCGACTGTATGTGTTAATTTATACAATTTTGGTTCCAGACCTCTCAGTCTCTGCACACATCTCAGTTTTGTCACCAATTCAAACAGTGAAATTAAAGATAATGAACAATTCTCAAACAAAATATCACAATACTTCACTGTATGTTGGACTGACCACAGTGTATTATTATTAACTGTAGTAATCTTATTGAATTGCAGCATCCTCGCCAACAAAAACTGAAGTATCGTCTTTTGTTTAAGATTCTCAAAAGTTGTTTTAACCAAGTGTGATTTCTGCAAGATTCAGTAGAATTGCAGACAGTGCTGTTGAATGAAAGCAGACCTACATTTTGCATTGTTCCGAAGAAAATGATTATTATTTTTTTTTTAAACAGAGAATAAACCTACATTTTTTTATACGACTATATAGCACACATAAAATCCTTAGGGGGTGAGGTGACTTTTTTCTAAATCTGGAACATTAAGTGCTCAATCTGATTTAGAAAGCGTTCTGTAAAACTTTCCTTTCTAATCCCATCAGTTTTACAACTGCATCTGCCCATATAAATATAGCTGTTGTGATAGAATATAAATAGGAAGGGTGTGAGATTGCTGGGAAAGAGAGGACTGAGTCATACACTTTCTAAAACATTACAGTAAGTGCTGGCAAAGTCCTGTCATAAATTCAGCGAAATCAAACAAACTCCTTGAGATGTTATGAGTGAAAAAATGGGTATAAAGACAGTTATGATTTAATTTTACAGAGTGATCTAATATAGCAGCAGAGTTCAAGCCATGTGACAGACAACAATCTTTATTGCCATGGAGTCCATCAATAACATGCAGAATACAGAATAAAGAAACCAGAAAATATTTACATTTTAGAAGCTGGAATTTTTGCCTTTTAAAAAAAGCAAAAAAAAACAACTTAAAACCGCATACTCAATTATCAATTTCATAGACAACTAATCAATTTATCATTGCAGCTCTAGCTCACACGCAAATATTGGTTCACTCCAAGCATATCAACAACCAAAATAATGGATCTCAGCTGGTGAAACTATCTCCTTTCCCCTTATTTCGACTGGTCTTGAACTAACAACTTCATGAAGTCTAAAATGAGTAAATGCTGTTGTCACAAAAACAGAAAAAAATGTTCCCTGGCAATCAGAAATACAGTGAGCAGCAAACAGGAGAGGAAAATAAGAGCAAGATGGGTAAAAAAATAAACTGGAAAGTCTGCAAATAAAAGATGTATACCTACATATGGGAGGAGAGTCTTGTATTGTTGAGTATTGTTTGAAAACAGAACAGTGTTTGTACAGCTGAGTCTTTGGCTTCAGTATATGAATCAGGCGATGTATGAATCACCAGCAGGCAGTAACTCTTTAACGTTGTTTGTGTCCTTTGTTTACACACTGTTAGGACTTGCCAACAAGGTACATTAATAGCCACCTTGTTTCTTGCAATGCAACTCCCACATCTGATTGCATAATAATTCAACTCTCAACCCGGTGCTAACGTGGGCTGGTTTGGAAAAAGGTTTGCTCGCTCTCTGGTGCAGAACAGGCATCTTTGCCAACAACTGCTTCCTGTGTCAGTGGAAAAGCTTCATCAGTGAAGCTTTGAAGCATCAGGATCATTGCTGCTCTGTAGCTGACCGAGCAGTCTGACCGCAATAGTGAAGTCAGTCAGTCAGTTCACCACATGGCCAAATTAACTGTCACATGTATATTATTACAGAGAGCAAGAGAGGCAGACAGGGATTACAGAGGCATTTCCCTCGCAATCTGTGTTTAAACGTGATGCAATTAAACATCACAAATCAAGAATTGCTACTTCAATGCAGAGCCAATTGTAGTACATACATGTGTAGTTGGCTATAAATTACAAATAGTAATTAACACAATGTCAGTCAAAAAAACAACCTACTACTTGGTCTAAAAGTACCTGCTCATGCGACTACTTCACTTCCTGTCCAATCCTGACCCTGAGGGCTTTATTAGCTCATCATCGTCCAGTCTGAAAAATGAACAAGCTCGTGAATGATGACTACAGCACACAACATCACATTCATAACATGTGACGAATTTAAGACAGTAAAGCTATCATGTGACTTTAAGTTAAAAGCCAAGGGGACTGAGCTGTCTGGTGCGCAACATATATCTGTCACTAACGCTTCGTAAGAGGTTTTAAAGGTTGTTCTATGGGACTAATAAAGCCAGATTAAACATTTGCCGGATATTTAGCTCCATGAATGATAAACGTAAGCAAACCAAGCAGCTGTCATGAGGAGAAACTGCGAAGGAGCTGTCAACAGCAGTGCTAGCAACACAAGCTAACAGCCACGACCCACACATATACACACACGGACCCCGGGAGCAGACGGGGCAGCGAAATGTCAACATTTTTAGATAAAGGGTTGTTTCTTCAGTAAGCGAGCGAAGAAGCAGCCCAAGTAGCCCCTCCGTACCTTGGAAGTCTGGCTGAGTTGTAATACGGGGTCCTCCTCGAGTTCTTCCGCACCGGATTTAACGGGATGCTGTCAGCCATCTTGGCTGGGCAGTACACATCCTGACGTCACGCTGAAAAAGCGGTTGGGATTTATGATGCATTCACTTGCGGCACAAAAATGTCGTAGCTATGACACTCCCGACCAACGAAGAATTCAGACGCGAGGTTTGCGGTTAGAACGCACAGAGGGAGCATTATCCACTTTCTTAACGTAGCTATTGGGTAACGGATTTGTAAAAAAGCAAGATAAAAAAAAGAATGTGTCTTCTTCTTACCAAAAGTTCGCATGGTTGGGTGTAACAAAAGGGAGTTTGTGCTTTCCAGGAGCTCCGAAGGCATCATAGGTGATTCGTGTATTTCATTAGTGTGGTCAAGTAAAATATAAAGTTTATGGGAAAAGCTTTTGAACAGATACTGACTGATAAAGACCGTGAGAAGAAGCTAGTAAGTAAACATGTGGTTGGAAACTGTTGTTCCCCCATTTTCTCACCAGTAAGTCAAAGCTGAACCATTTATTTTACTTTGTTTACTTTTTTTTTTTTGACAAAAAAGTACAAGATCATATTCTAGATAAGGTGGCATAACGAGCTTTTAATGGGTGTTTGTCCCAAAATTATTCTCAGCAATTTCCAAGGAAGTCTCCATTAATCTGAGAAAAAAAAAACCTTTCATTTTCTGATGTGCTTCTGGTAAATGATGAGGTCACTTTTTGAAAATGTCTGTACTCATCATCTCACAGTGGAGATGGACTGCAAAATGTCATGTGCATCATAAATTTTGGTAAAGAGATAATATGAAAAACAAAAAGCTGATGTATTCAAAGGTGATTTATGCTCATGAAAACTGATGGTAACTAAAAGAGCTTATTATTAGAAGTAGTATTTGTTTAAGTTTTGTTTCGGGATGTATTGCAGTTTGACAAAAGTGCAGTTTTGCATTGTATTTTGTTCATGAATGCACATCTGAAGTTGGTTTTTCTTTTGCAGAATAAAATACAAAGTCGCTTCCATAATCCATGCAGTCAAGAAAAAGAGCTTATTGTCATGATGAAGCTCAAGCAGTGTGTGAAATAACACCAAGACAAGTGGGCACGTTTCAGTGTTTAAACATTCAGAGGTAGTGAATTGAACATACAGACTGTTTGTTCTAGTTTTTATTCGGTCCAAGTGTTGTTTAAGAATGACAATGTCTCACCAAAACATTGACAGTAGCTCACTGCAACTCGTAATTGTGTGTATTCATGAGGATGGTTTGTGCTTTTGCACTAGCTATCAGCACTGGGCGGCTGTCCGGAGGAGATAGCAGACTCTTTGCATTATTGATTTGAAAATACATACGTCCCCTTCTTCAGAGCAACCACACCTCCGAGCACCGCAGGGATTTTCAGGTACAAGTCGAACAACTTATTTTATGTATAGAAAAAGAAAACTTTCACAAATGACGGCAAAGAAAAATAGCAAAACGTGAATACCCTACGATTCTCTGTCAATTGATAAAAAGTTCTTTTTTTAGGTCTATATATAATACATAAGAACAAACAAGGGGTTTTACAAATATTTAAACGTCCATAATAGATTGCATAAGTTTCAAGTCACCGCTCAGCTTTTTTTTCAATTGATTCCAATTTCTTTGCTGTCATCAATCAGCATTGAAAAATGTCTATTATTTCCCAGGTCCATGCCCGTCTTGGTCCGACTGGTGATGGGACTTCCTGCGGCGCTCACTCTGTCCATGCCTGCAGTCAGAGGGTGGAGCTGAGAGATGCCTCTGTTCTGAATCACCGAGATCTCGTTGTTTTTCGTGGCCAGGCTGTTGGCGATAGCTGTTGCGTAGCGGTTCCAAAATCCAGGGTCTACATTCATCGCTCGAGCTGCCAGGTCCTTCTGAAACATCTCTCCGAATTTCACCGCCTCGCCGCCCAGCAGGGCCATGGGGTTCTCCACCGACAGCCGGCGGCCTCTCCTGGCTGGTGCGTTGTTCCACATGTGAGTTCCCATATGAACCTGGAAATGACACACACGATGTTAGATTTGGATGCTTTTATTCCAAAATGCGAACATGTTCAGCAAGGATGGTCCCAGTAAACACCAACCCCCCTGCATCGAAAGAGTTGTTACTTCAGTCGTTCTACTGATCTACACTCCCCCATTCCATACATTAATACGAATGTTAAATGTTTCAGAATAGAAAAAGTTTCAGATATATTTCATACACATCTATGTTTACAAGATCTTCATAGTGTCGGTTTTCGAATCCCAATATTGATTTACAGCCACAATTATTTGTTTATCCATCAATTTTGATAATCAATTATATGTTTCAATGATTTTTCCAAGAAAAAGTGCCAAATATTTGCTGGTTTCAGCTTTTCAAATGTGAAGATTTTCTGATTTTCGTTGTAATGTGTTATTGTAAACTGAAATATCTTTGGATTTTGGCCTGTTGGTTGGACAAAAACAACAATTTGAAGATGTCACCTTAGGGACTGATTAAAGGAGGAAATCATCAGCCGGATAATCGTTTAAGAAAATAATTGTAAATTGCATCCCTACAATTTTTGTTGTTGTTGTTTTTAGAGAAAATCAAAAAAAAGGAAGGGGAAAAGGTCTGCAGAATTTTTTACTTTCCTTTTGTTTTTTGGTGGACAGAAAAAGACCTGGAAACATGACGGGACTGAGATATGAACCAGGTGTTAAAAATCCCTGTTGAATCTAATGTGCATTGACTTTTATTTTGAAATGTTAATGTAGCGCTTGTGGTTCTCCTAATTATCTTTAATGAAACAATTAGAGATAATTTGTTTCTCTTTTTGATAAAAGTGGAGCAATCTGTGCTTTGACAGGAAGTTGAGGTATCGTTTAAATATACGAACTGGCTTCACTTTCTGCTTTTGTTTTGAACTTCTTTTTCCTGGGACACAGAAGAAAGGTGTTTTTATGCAAAATAACCTGCAACTGATTTGTTTCTCTGCAACTGGAAGGAGTTATGATGCTGCAATGCATCAAAACACTCAAAGACAGGGCAGGAAGTGTGCTATTATCCAGTGCACAACACAGCACAGAGTCAGTCCCACTACGCTTTTATTGGAAGCACATTAATTAAACCATTTTATTCAAAAATTGATGGATTAATGTATTTTAGCGGTAGCTGTAGAGAGCCCTCCATCATCGCATGATCTAATATCTAACCAAAGGAAGATATTTGCCACCAAAGAGGTTAACCAAGCACTCAGCTTCAATCCTGACAGCACATCTACCTTCAGATTTCCTTTCGTGGTGAAAGCTCTGCCGCAGATGGAGCACACAAACGGTTTCTCTCCGGTGTGCGTGCGCTCGTGGATCTGCAGGGCGCTGGCCGACGAGAAGTTCTTCCCGCAGACGTTGCAGTTGTGCTGCTTCGGCATTCGTCGAGGAGGAGCGGGGCCTAGCAGGGAGGTCATCCCCGGGCTGCCGACTGACGCGTACGCCGGAGGGATGTGGACGCTGAACGGCGGGTGCTGCCCTTCTGCCGGGTTGTTTGGGTGATTGTGACTGTTCATCTCGGTTTTTATCAGGCCTGGCGAGGGGCTGGTGACCAGGCTGGGGATGTTCTGACCTGCAGCTGAAATGAAAGTAACGTTAGTCAAACTTTTGATGGAGACGTCCTGAAAAGAAAACTATTTGAGCGCACTGAACTGAAACGTACCTCTCTCTCTGCTCAGTTGGAAGGACACACTGTAAGGAGCCTCCTCTTTCACACAAAGCTTGCCGGCCTGTACTCCTCTCGGCTCTGAAGCACAGTTAGGAGACTCAGATTGCTCTCTCTTCACCGAGGCTGCCAGAGGCTCCTGGGATTCCGGCCTGCTGCTGTTCACCGCAGGTGATTTGATCGTCATGCCTTCTGAGCTGCTGTGAATCGGAGACGCCGACACGCGAGGCGAACAGGAGGATTCTGACACATTCGGGCTGCAGTTCTCCACCCTTTTCTCCGATAAAGAGAATTTTGAAATGAGGTGGCTGCCGTCGCCGAAACCGTTTGTGAGGGATTTCAAACCGAAGGAGTGGTTCAGGCTCACGGTGGAGTCAATCATCCTCATTTGGTTCTCCAGAGCAGCTATACTTGAAACAACAGCGAAGGACTTAGGAGGAGAATTACAATCAGAGATCAACGGTTTGGATGCATTCACGCCTTCCTCCATGTTTTCTACGTCTTCCTCCTCCTCTTCCTCGTTTTCCTCCATTGAAATATCATCAATGAGCTCATTGCTGTTGCTGCTGAGACTGTCAAAGTTCCTCTCGCTGACAGAGAGATCGCCGTCCATCTCCTGCAGCCGGTCCACCAGCGTCGAGTCTGGAATCTGCCCGATCATGTGCATGCGGATGTGCTGCTGCAGGACGACAGCGTTGGTGAACTTCTTCTGGCAAAGTGGACACGAGTGCTGCACCTGGACGGGAGGATTCTCCCTGTGCACACCGATGTGAGCCTTCAGGTTGCCTTTGGTGGTGAAGGCCCTGCCGCACACTTTACATTTAAAGGGCCTCTCCCCGGTGTGAATGCGGTAGTGCATCTTTAGCGCGCTTTGACAGCTGAGGACGCGGTGACAGAGGACGCACTGGTTGGGGTCCGTGATCTTCTTGTCGATGTTCTCCACCAGCTGCTGGAGCTTTGAGGTTTCAGATGTTTGCATAGAGTCCAGGAAGCCAGTTGGGAGTTTAGTTTCGTCCGAGTGGAGCGAGAGAGGCGAAGAGTTGGAGGCCGGGGATGCAGAGGTGATGGGTTCAGGCGTGGTGGCCACAGAGGGGACCGTGCTGCTGGTTGCTTCTGTTACTGTGTTGGCTCTCGGTCTAAGGGAGCAGTTCTGGGGCAGGTGGACCCCCTCTGTTTTCAGTATATTGGACACTTCTGTCTCACGGTTCGACTCTGAAACAGGAGAGAAATGAGCCTCACTGCCTCTGTGGTTAGGTGACAAAGATACACATTCAAAAGGAGCTGGCTGGTAGGGAGATTTAACGGATGGTGTTACACTTACAGGGTCATTCGAGCCTCCGATACCGCTCATAGTGGAGGAAAGCGGAAGACCCATAGTGGCTGGCAGGGCTGCTACAACAGGTTTGCTATCCAGCCACGAGGAGACAGGTTTTTCAGGAGGGATGGACATCCCATAGGGAATCCCAGAACTCGTTGGCACATTGTCTAGATATTCTGGCACCGGGTAGGGGTTCATCTGCACATGAGGATACTTCTCTTTGTGCCTCTGGAAGTGCACCTTTAAGTTCCCTTTTGTGGAGAAGCGGTTGCCGCAGATGTTGCATTTGAAGGGCCGCTCTCCTGTATGCGAGCGCAGGTGTATCTGCAGAGCGCTGTCGCTGCCAAACACTTTGGCACAGAACCTGCATTTATGTTTGAAGAAGGGCTCCTCGGGGCTGGGCTTCGTTTCGAACAAGGACACGTTAGGCAGTTTCCCTTTCCTGTGCTTCATTAGGGCCGCGAGAGGGTCAAGTGCGTTAGCTGTGGCGGCGATGCTAGCCAAGGGATTGGGGAAAATAACGCTGCTGGGGGGGCTCTGAGGTAGAAATGGCAGGCTGGAGGATGAGCTGAGGAGGCCGCTCTGGCCCAGGGAGAGCGGGCTGGTCGAGCTCAGTGTCTGAGTGCAGCTCATGCTGCTGCTGCCTGTGTAAGGAGGCAGTAATGTGGA
This sequence comes from Diplodus puntazzo, assembly GCA_963678695.2. Classification (NCBI taxonomy): domain Eukaryota; kingdom Metazoa; phylum Chordata; class Actinopteri; order Spariformes; family Sparidae; genus Diplodus; species Diplodus puntazzo. Next base: position 6,548,189 of record OZ023169.1, read on the forward strand.
GATGCTGCTGCTGCAGCTGGAGTGAGAGGGGGTTGAGTTTTCTGAGGAAGCTGAGGTACATGTAACATCTCTAAAGGTGGACTGCCCGCATACAGTTTGTGAGGGGGGGCTTTGTGACTTTTCAAGCACAGAGGACATAGAAACAGCAGCCTGTCCGTTGACGATGGAAGGCATCGTCCCCGACAGTGGCAGGATGGGGGGAGGGATGATGCCTTGAGAAGGGAAAGGGTTGGGAGCCAGAGACAGAGCTCTGGAGACCGGGTTCAACGCTCCCTGTGTTGGTTGTCTGTTCATGATGGCGACCTGGCTGCAGATCTGCTCTATAAGCTGCAGCTGGTGGACCTGTTGTTGCTGCAGCGCCAGCAGGTGCTCCAGGATCACCGGGATGGCTGCTGAGGCTGCTTTCCCTCCAGTCCCGCAGCTGTTGATTCCCTGGGAGAACTGGGCCACAGCCACCCTGGTGCTGTGGAGGATCTCCAGCGTCACGTTCGTGCTCGGCATGCTGTAGCTGCCAGCAGCTGCCGTCTGAGGGGAGGCGGACTCAGCTGAATCTGGAGGCTGAGGGCTGGAGGTTGTGGCGTCCCGTGGGCGATGCTCGAGCTCCATGGCTTCATCCCGATCAACGCCTTCCTCTAAATTATCCAGACTGTCGGTGTCATTCACTAGTGTCTCTCCCAGCTCGAAGCCAGCGTCCGTGGACTCTGCTGCGGACGAGTCGCTGGATGCCACACTGGGAACCGGAGAGGGTCCGATAGGAGACTCCTCAGGAACTGGCATCTGCTCATTGTCCTTCACTATGAGCACCAAGGGATCGTCAGTGCAGGCTTTGTGATGCTCACTCAGTTCAGTCCAAGTGAAGAACTCAGCACAGCATTTGTCACAGATGTGTGTCTCCTCACTGCTGTGGTTGCAGCCTCCATCAGTCTCCTCTCTCTCCACGGCCTCAACGATGCCTGAAAGCGTGAAAGAAAAAAAGACAAAACTGTTCATTTATTGTCCAGGGACACATTTTCCTTTATCACGTTGCAGTTAATCCCCACACACACAGCAGTGAGTCCATCTTTCCAAACTCGTGTTGTGTGGACGGGCATTGTTCAAACCCAGTGAACTTAAAATTCCACAAGAGACCCCGAAGTGTCCAAAGATAACAAACATGTCGAGCTGAATTACAAGGAGGGTTTTGTAAAATGATGCAAAACACATCCAGGAACAGACCAAGTGATGAAACATTTCAGCTAATACAAACAGAGTGTGTTACACTGTCATTCAAAGTGGAAAATATATCTTTTATAACTATGATGCTGCCTGAGAGGAAGCTGAAGGGAGTTCTGAGTTTTATCTGTCTTATTTTTAAAGCCAATAGCTAACACTAGCTATATTTTTATTTTCTGACACCACTTTCAATCTTCAAATTCAACAGGCTCACATTAAAGCGTCTGACAGGCCTTTTTAAACCCACAACCCCTGTTAATAATCTTTACGAAAAATCAATAGAGTTCACTGAAGTGATGTGACCTCTCAATTGTGCATTCAGACAGATAATGAAATTCAGTACAGTATATTGATTTTTTTTTTTTTTTTTTGGTTCATTCATACATTTCACTAACACGGCTCATCTTTATCCTGAAAAAAAAAACAAAAAAACCTGTGCTGTTCCACACATTTTGCTTAAAAACCTGAATTCTGTGGTGAGTTTTTAGGGAGAAAATCGCAGCGATTTGATGCTCCAAGCAGATTCACACACATTATAAATTAATTATCATTGCTGTATTACTGATCATGCCCACACTCTGATAAGTGTACTTATGTTTTCCCATGTTCAGGAAAACTAAATTGTAATTCTGTAATTAATAAGTGGATTAATTTCATTTTTACATTTCATTTAATCTGGAATATTCCCATTGAGATTCAACATCTCTTTTCCAGGGGAGTCCTGGTCAAGACAGTGGCATAAGAAATTGATAATTACAGACGTTTCTACTAGAGCAAATAGCTTAATGATATGTGTTTTCCACTCAAACATGTAATCAAACTCTAAATTTACAGGAAAACCAAAGCAGAGAAAACCAATAAAAGACCCGAAATATCCTGATTTGAACAGGACATAAGTATTTGTTATTCTTACTCCTGATAATTACAGATTATCATAGTTAAATATATCAAATAATTATGTATACAACAGATCTGTGTTAAAACATGTTTTTCCTTCTGTTTGACAGCATTTTTGACATCACAGTTTCCCTCTTTCTCCTCTTCCAGTAGTTGTTATTTGACGTTCAGTGAGAAAAGATTTGACACGACACTAGAATCACTGTTGCATCTGCTCAGGCTCTGCCCCATTAGGAATCAGACAGCGATACCAGATGGAAAGATTTGGGGGGAATCAATAGTAAATTATTGTTACATACACTCGGGCTTCCCTGCACACATTTAGGGGGAGTAACAATTTAAAGGTGCATTACGTAGTTTTTGGAAAGGAATGTTTATCAACAGAGAAAGATGTTATTTTTTCATGTCGAAACAAACTAAATAAACACACTGTCTTTGTTTCCAGGACAGAATAAACAAACTGACATTAAAGGACGACACAGTTTCATACTGTTTCACTTTGTTTATATGTGGCGGACCCTGCCACCTTCCTAGCTTCAAACAGTGTTCTGGGACCTTATTTTCCTCTAAGAACGGCTTGTTTATCCAGTTAATGAAAAGATAAATATTCCTGAGTTTGTATTATTACCTCGTCAATATTGTATATTCTTCTTCAAAACTACATACTGCTCCTTTAAAAAGGACGAAAAGCAGCAAGATGGATATTAAGAGATTTAGGTTTGACATTCATTTATTTGTTTAATATAAAAAAAATTCTGCCTCATAATCAGGAATCATAAAATATAACACCAAAGGTGGGTGGTGTGTGTGTGTGTGTGTGTTTGCGTGTGTGTGTGTGTGTGTGTGTGTGTGTGTGTGTGTGTGTGTGGGTGTGCACGTGTGTGTGTGTGTGTGTGTGCGTGCTTGTGTGTGTGTGTGGCCGGACATATGTGCAGCCCCTTTGTTCTTAAACACAGTAAATGGGAACATAGTGTTTGAAGCGTCCGTGTGTTTGTGCTGAATTTGACATGAGTGTGTGTGTGTATGCGCACGTAGTTTGTGTGCGTGTGTGTGTTCGCGTCTCCAAGTGCAGTCAATACAGTCCAATTATCACCGTGTTTCACCACCTGAAAGAGTGACTCTCTGAGAGCAACACACTCAAAACAGCCTCGTGCAAACAAACACACACACACACACACACACACACACACACAGAAATCTCAGTGTTAATGAGTAATACATCACAGGATGGAGCTTCCTATTCTGTCACATCTGAGACGATTAAAACTGATTTTTACTTGTTTTTTCAGATCAGAAAAGACGAGTGTAGCCACAGCCGGGTGAGTAAAATCTGTGTAAAAGTCAAACTCGTCAGTAAATAGTCAGAGTCGCTGGCTCACCAAGTGGGTGGTCTGAAGATCACCAAGGCGATTCAGCAAACACAGGCGCGAAAACACTTTCACTGTTTCAGCTCAGGATTTTGTCTGCACTTTGTCAGATTTACTTCCAGAAACAACAAAGAAGGGATCCGTTTAGATCTAAAGCTCCCGACTATATTTCCAGATAAAACAACTGAACTGATTTTACATTTATTTTAAATTGTCACTCTCCCTCAATCCATACTGTGAGGAGCAGAAAACAGATTTATGTCTGTTTCTCGCCGTGTAGTTTGGCGAGGAGTGAAAAAACAAAAACCACGAAGCCGCAGTTGGAAAGCAAACAGACTCTCAGCCCGGCGTTGATGCCCCTCTGCCTCTCTGCCTGACCTCCCGGCTGCAGAGGTCACCGGTTCAGATGTACTAATTGTATTATGATCCAGACACGGAGCACTTGCCCCTCGCAGGGTGAGGCTGACAAAGGTTAAGTCAGCAGGCTCAATCAAAGCCCCCCGCCTGGCTGCAGGGCTGTGGGAGGGCCTCTGCCTCACTCGACACCTTCTCACAGCCACAGATAATCAGAAAGTGACAAATAATTTGACTGAAAAAACATGAAATGAGAGCTGTGATGGTGATGTTTTAAATTACTGCGTGAAATTAGCTCAGTCCTTTGCAGGCCGTTTGGTTTTTTTTTTCCGTTTTTTGGTGCTATAAAAGATAAACAAAGTCGACATTAATCTAAATAAATACGCACATGTTGAATAAATCATATTGCATTAGATTAATTTAGATTAATTCAAATTTATGAGCCATCAGTTAGGATCTAAACCAAAGATCGTGCATGAAATTTAAGAGAACGCATTCAAAACTCCATTTAAAATTCAGTCGATTTAAGAAAAAGACATATCTAATAGTTTAAAGGACAATTTATGGTTCAGATGTTGTTGTTGTGAGTCAGTTCTCGTCTGTGAGTGTTGATCGCAGGACCCAAATAACGTGCAGGCTTCCCTGCATGAACATGATAGAGAAAATTAAATCTTTTAATTAAATATTGAAATATTGGAAATGATGTAAGGCCTCCAGTGCATCATAACACAGACTGGCAATAAGCTGAGGGAGGGTGATCTGACGTGTACAAGGCTGAACATTTAAAAATAATATTTATACACTGTTATAAAAACGTTTATACTTTAAGATTGAGACATACTACATGTTGATCTATTTCGTTTTTATATATTAATTTGCACATAAATTATAGCAGTGTTACAGTAAAATACAGAGTTTCCAAACATGTAAATAGATTCTTTAGATCCTCGTTTCCGTTGCAGATTATTTCCTCCTGGTTTACGATGTAAATGTTTTTGAAAATGTGAAAAGTTTTACTATCTGACAGGAAGGCCTCACACACAATCTGCAGAAACACATATAATACATCGTCCTGTTACAAAGCCCTGTTTTTCTTACCAAATTGTAAAATACAAATGATATAAAACACGAAATTTGGTTTCATAAGTGAGAAGTTTTCATCGTTTTGCATTATTTGCATTGTTTGTGTCCCGCATTGTGTCAACATGGTCCACAGTTCATAAATCTGGATCTGATTTTCGTTAAAACGTTAAAAGCGAATTACATTTTTCATCCTTGAATCTATTTATTTATATATTTTTTAGACACTTTTTAGACTAACAAGGTTTGTTATGTCAGGCTTCAAAACTGAAACTAAAAACTGAATAATATCAAAAATAAAGTCAGGCCGAAACAGGAAAGTAAAACCAGCCTGAGTCACTTTTGTGTTCTGTTTAGTGCGCAAAATAGTTTGTCCACATTCAATTTCAGATATTTTTTTAGACACAGAGCCAAGACAATAGACGATTTTATCACATTTCTCTACTTAAAATGTTTCATGTTTGCAGTTAAGTTCTGTGAACGAAGCGGTTCTTTCTCGACAGTCGCTGTTGTTTCTCAGCAGCTGAAGTAAAAGCCAGGAAAAGTGCTCTGAAGCCTCCCGGACACCTACCATCGCTGCTGAGGAGTCCGCTCCGTGTCGCCTCCTCCTCGGACTTCAGGTGCTGCGGCTTTGCTTGCTTGCGGCGGGACATGTTGATCTCTCGCTGCTGCCTTCCGCCGACTCATCTACGAGCAGCGAATGGGACCCTTCAGCGGGAGCGGGGTCGGTGAAATAAGCGGACGAGGCGGCTGGTGTTGATTCCCGTGTGCAGATTGCGCATGTCAGTGTGATTGTGATGGAGGAAGGATAATGCTTTTACGACTCTTGCTGCCCTTCGCTGGGTGATTGGCTGCGCTCCAGCCGACTCACGCTAGATATGGAAATGAGGGATGGGGTTTAATAATAATTAGTTCACTTCCTGTCCGGTGCGCGGCTGCTTTTACGCACAAGTCCGAGCAGCGTCGACATGGTTCAGTCCGACCTGAGGCGCTGTGAGTTTTCTCGAGAAGTCTTGGGTTTAACTTTGCGGCCGAGTGCTGCACGTCATTCAGGTTTAAGATGGACTTGTTTCCATCCTGAGCTCCTGGATGATCTGTGCCAAAAGCTCCAGTTTGCGCTGACTGGATGGATTGATGGATGTCTCGGTTGAATCTGTCGCCTCACACACATCGAACAACACAAGCAGCAGCAGTCATCCTTCCACAGGAGGATATGCTTTATGTCGAGTCCGCGTAAAGTCCAGAATCGATGCGTTAGAGGAGGTACTTCTTGCGTAAAACAGATAAAAATCGCGCGTAAAGTCAAAGTTTGTGCGTAAAAATCGCGCTCAGGTTCGCAGATGGGTCCGATCTCAAAGTGGCGGCTGTCGGAAGTGAGACTCCCTGGTTTGTCCGAGGCAGCACCGGCGCTCTCCTTGTTGCCTCCGCCTCCGGTCCATCATTAGCTGCCCTTCAGCCGGCTGCGATAGGCTACTGCCAGGATACCACAGGAGGTGTTGGAGCCCTTGCTTCATTTGTTACGACCTCCCACAATTTGGCGCCATTATAGACCGAAAATGTCTCAATGTTGGAAAAGAGATCTTCCTCCTGAGTGATGATCAGGGATGCGAGGAGTTTGTAATCTTACTGGAGCTGTTACTGTTGTAGCTTTTGCATAAGTTGCAGTGGTTCATTGACATTCAATCACTGAACGTAGGTCATCGATTTCAATTAAAGCTCCCATCTCTCTCTATAACTAAATGTTAAATAGAGCCAAACGTCAGAGTTTGAAGTGTATAGTAAAATCACTTTGGGTGTTACTGTTTGATCCTCCCTCCACAGACTGTAGCTATTTCAAAGCGGAGAAAAGAATGAAGCATACTTCACCAGAGCTGTAATCCCTTTTCGCCAGGCATTGTCCCAAAACTTGTAATTATGTGGTATTAAAAGATGCAGCTGGGGGAGGACAGAATCAGCTGTTGATAATTGCAAGTACTACACAACAGCCTGGTATTGATCGGCATGTCTCCTATTCCCCTGCTATGGAGAGATAAGGAGGCCCCACTCCTGCCGGAATATAATTTCTTCTGACCTATCAGGTTTCCACAGACTTATGATGAATAGCCAGAGTGGCCGAGAGCGCTTATCTGGGAACTCAACCCTCCTTGATTCGATATTGATTCTTTGTAACCAGCGTCGGCGCACAAAATCAAACTAGCAACTACTTGACCATGATCTCTTCCAGATTCTAACTTGGCCTCCACCGACGCTGACTGCAGCCACAGCCTGGAGCACCACTTGAATTATTTTGTACATCTGTTAGAGGAACAAATTGATCACTTTGTGTTGTTTAGTATAACAAGCTACCATGTCGGAAAACAAGTTGAATAAACATATTACACAATAAATGACTGTAAATTTAACTTTTCAGTGCATCGAAGTGCTGCAGGAGGTAAACTAATGCATGAAACAGCACCAGAGACCGTCTTAATCACACAGTCATTACATGTAACATATTCCACCACTGTGAAGCTTAAACTGTTTTAGCTTTTGTCAGCAGCATTGGTTCAACCCTGTAGTTCATTTTGAGGGAGTTGGTGCCGTAGCCACAATTTTTAGAAATACTGAAGTCATGAATCCAAGATTAGTCCGATACAGATAAGGATGTTTGTTTTCCTGTCCATTTTTTTTTAGTTCTGTTTCCTCTGGTTCAGTTGGGAAAATGACTCAGCAGCCTTCCGGTTATACTTTTTAATCATCTCCAGATTCTTAAGAAGTGACTAAAGGTCTCATTTTCATGTAAATGTTGCAGAAATGCAGCCAAAGAAGCAAAAAAAACAAAAAAAAAACACAACCAAAATCAGATATATAGGCTGATATATGTATAGATGTCAATTATGCCTGATTAAGTTTTACTGATTAAGTTCATTTTATTGTATAAATTAAAGTAAACATTATCAGATTCCTAATTTTATTTTGTGTTACTATTAGAATATGTTTTCATGCTTTAATGCTCAAAATACAAACTGTCTGTTTTTTGCTCCTGTCTCTTTAAGGCCCCTCCTCCTCAGTACCCACTCTGCTCTGATTGGTCGGCTCACACATGCCTGAGCCAGCACTGCTAGCAACAACAGAGCAGCTGTGCTAAATCAATGTTTTCATTCCAAACTAGGTGTAGGCTTAAATTAAACAAATGAGTGACATGGTGTGATGTCACCAAGTCACGGAATTAAAGGCGGGACTACTGACGAGGCGTTCAATGAGCAGTGTTTTCTGCCGGAGAGAGGAGCCTCTGTGAACTTTGAACTTTCAAGATCTTTTACATGCACAAGAACCTCTTTAACACACTAAAAGACAGGAAAATGCATAAAAGAGCTCCTTTGATACCCTTAAATATATATAAATATATGCTGAATATGCCTCAGGATCTAATATAATGGAGGAGGAGGCCTACGTTTCAAAATATAAGTCGATGAAGTCAAGCGGCTATCAAACTGGTGGGGCACAGAGTTACTCCACCCTTATTTTGACATCAATCCACAGTTTAAAAAACTGTAAAACTTTAACTGTTGGTCTCACAAAATTACAGTAATTACAGCATTTGGGCGTCTGTGGCACAAATTAAACTAATTAAACCAGCAAGCTGAAAAAGACTGAGATTTATACACCAAGCTTCATTATAAGTGATATTATCCCATTTTATTTTATTTGATTCTACTATAAAGCCAAAACACGTCATAGTAGCTTAAAAAGCATCAAATATACTTTAATAGTTTATTTATTTGAGGCGTGAGTCACTGCTTGAGCTCCTGATTGTCACCAAGAATGAAGTACTCTCCTTATCAACCTGAAAATTGAGTCTGCAGAGTTGAGAGGACAGGTTTCCGTCCTAAGATTACAGTACAGCGTGTGATTTACTCGCAGCTGAACGCAGGAGCGTCCTGTCAGCTGAGGAATGTGAGAGCTGCTGAGCGGAGCGCGAGGCCTCAGATGGAGATATGACAAGCTAATGGCTCCCGACCCGCCGCCGAGACCGACGGCGATCAACCACGAGAAAAATGTGCAGAGATATGTCAGAGTAAAAGACATGAGAACCAAGAGGAAAGACTTTATTCCACTGGAGGTGTTTTCAGTCAGTATCTGAGCGGCATGTAAGAGAGGTCTGAGGAAGATCTGGCAGTTTTTATCTACATGTTTATGCTCCTAAACCTCGCTGACATGCCAGTGGATCAATCATTACAAACTCAAGCTGTGCAGCCAAACACTGATCAAACACCAATATTTTGTTTGTGCTTTGATAAAATATATTAAACATTATCAGACATGTGGACTGAACTGATTCTGCAACTGCTGTAGAGATTGAGGGCAAAGCGAAAAATGAAACTCATTAACTTATACCTCACTTATGATGTATATATTCATAACGAAAACCACCCACAGTGAGGTTACTGACCACAACTAACCGACAAACAACAACCTGGGACCTGACAACGGGCGCTTGTCATTGCAAACACACCACTTCCTTTACTGAACAGAAAAAAGCAGTCATTCTAGCTCAACCACAACAGGGTCATTCGTTCGAGAACACAGGTTGTTTTATGACTGATGCTGTCATTTCTCCGTCAGTCTCATCCGGCTCTTTCTTGGAACAATCTTTTGCGTTTCTGGCTCGGTGGATTCCGGCTTTGTTCTTCCTTTCTCACAGTTCTTTGAGCGGCTCGTTTCCAGACTTTCGACCACCGTGGCATTTAGCCAAGCGTGTTACTGTGTGTTGAGGAGTGGTGGGGACACAAGAAGGGCGAAGAGAATGTCACCGAGTGGCACACAGTTATGTTTTATCTTGATTTTATTTTAAGAGGTTGGTCCTCTTTTCAAAGAATACAATTCAAGGACTTTCGATTCACTTTAAAGGACAAATTATTTCAAAATCAAGACCAGTAATTGATAGAAATATTCACATACAGTAAAGTCTAACCAGTAAAAGTTGTTGGGATGTAAAGGCTCAGATTATCAAGTCAGAGGAGACAAAAGCAGGAAAAACTATTTAATTTAGTCATTTATCTCATTTGTTAGTTAATATTTCTTGGTGCAGACAAATTATGCTTTTAAAAATAGACAGGCACCTCAGCGTCCCTGTGTACCTGTGACCTGTCCCTTCGTCTAATGTTTGCAGAAAGAACACATTTATGTTAACGAGAGATAAATGATCAGATTAAGTGTTAACATGGTGTGTAGGTGCTAATGTTTTCCCTCTTAACAGATTATCAGAGGTTAACACCACCCCTCGTGTTCTGATTGAAAATGTATTCAGATCAATCGCCGTTCAGCTCAAAAGCACCACTGTGCCTGTGCAGCCTCAGAGCTGCTAGCTTGATTGTCTTGTTTTACCTGCATCTTGTCCAAATATACGTCCACCATCTTCTTTGTCGCCTCATCCCGTCCGTCTCTCAGGGCCTCAGGTACCAGATCACATCGACATCTGATGAGCCGCAGCGTGTGACGCTCTGCAGGACGTATTTCAAAAGGCGCTGAGGTCATATTTCACCGTTTCAGGGCTGAGGTGCCGTCGTGTATTAATTAAAATCCAAATACCCTGTATTGATTGTGTTATCAGGCCAGTGCAGCCAGGGCCTGGAGTATTGATCCGGCCCGTGATTTATGATCATTTTCAAGAAAAATCCTTTTGTGTGATTATATGAGGAAACAGAGGCTGAGTGAGTGTAATTCTTTTAGATCTACTCTGTAGCAGTGGAGGCTAAACGGACTGCCACCCCAAAGCCCCTCGGAGGAGAGATATTTTCATCTAAAAAATTGTTATGATCCCGTCGCTTTCATTGGAAAGTAAATCAGATGGAGCAGCAGACCCCACAGACTCATATGTTACAGACTGAGGCTGCTGCCTGTGGCTCTCTGTCTCACACTTCTTATTGGAGGCTGCTTCTAATGTTGGAAATGTAGAAATTCTGCACCATTGATGTTTTTACTTAACTTGCCCAATCATACTCTAACCTCTTGTGGAGCCTCCATTGTTGTTTTCAAATCAAACAGCCTCTTCCTGTCGTAGCTCCAGTAGTGTTTCCTCAAAGGACGCTGAAAGGTTGACAAGCTGTGTGTTCGGCCACAAGCGGCCAGCTTGGCAAGATGGATTTACGACATCACATGATCAAGGCAACGTCTCCACTAGGTGTCATGCAACCAGGGTAACAAGACGTCCTGAAAAACAAGCAGTTGTCCCGAATCGTTGTGACTATTCTGGTGTCACCCAGCGCTGCATTAGCCACAGCAATCTGCACCCAACACGAATAATGACTATTGCTTATCTTTAGCTATGTACAGTGGCATGTCTTAATTTGTGTATTAAGGAAACAGCTACAGTGAGGGCGACTTTATGTATATTGTTGAATTTAAAAAGACCTAAGGTGGGAAATTAAACCATCCATTGTTGACATGGAGCCTGATATCCTGGGACCTGGTGAACCTGAGTTTTACTGTTCATTGCCAGCATGCCCATGTGACCCCAAACCGTCCTGTCCAGAATTTCCCCCATTCTCATCCGGTCAACCTGCATGCAACCATTTACCCCTCATACTGCGGTGTGCAGAAAACCTACAATGCCAAGATTTTATTCTGGCAACTGAGCTGGAGGAGCTACTAAGTCAATTGTTTCATCCTCTGGCGACCAAAAATGTCTGTACAAACTTTTTATAGCCATCCAACAGATCAGGAGACATTTCACTGAAAAATCCAAAAACCTGCTCGTGGTTCTAGAGGGAAAAATTAAGGGATCATCAGAGTCGTTAGGATTCATCCTCTGAGGAGCACGAATGTCTTTACAACCTTTTGTGGCAATCCATCCGACAGATGTTGATATATTTCAGTCAGGACCAGAGCGGTGGACCGACCGCCAGACACTGAGAAATGCTGCTAGCAAGGCTAAAAACAAGAGCCTGATCGCGCCGGCCCGTCCTCGCGTCCCTCCAGAGAGACCCTGCAATTGTCAAAGCCGATATGGGAGCTCGGACGGGCTCCCTGCAATATCCAAAACCTTCACTCAGCAGTTATTGCAGCTGAATGGGAACAGGTCCTTCATCCCAAAACACAAAGCAAACGGGGAATAGACCAAAAAGAAATCAAAAGTGAACAAAGAGGGATTGAACAGAGAGCAGAGAGTGATAGACAGCAGCGAGACAGGGCTGTTAGGTTATGTAGACTGAAGGCTGAGTGGCTGGGAAATTTCTGATCGCTTTAATTCACTACACCCAACCTGGCCGGGCTCTCTCCCCCTCTCCGCTTTTATCTAACACTGTGTTTCTGTATTGATTTTTTTTTTCTTTATCTTCCAGCCTGGATAAGAGGACAGAGAACTACGGGCGTGAGAGTGAATGGAGAACTTTTCCTGAAGATTGCTGCTATTCTCCGGCTTATTGCCTCCTGTCCTTCATGGTTTCACATGACGTCCCGGGTGTCAGGATCGCCTTCAAGCTGTAAATGAGGAAAGCCGATGATACCAGTCGGACTGGGATCAAAAAACGGGGGGGAAGGAAATTGGCAGAGGTGGAAAGAATCAAACCACATCTCTAAGAAAGTGTGAGGTAAAATGAAATCAGTGTAAATATTTGTTGGAGGAAGAGGATAATATTTCCTTCGAGGGGGAACTTTTTGTTGTTTGGGCAAACTCAGGAAGGTGTTGGGATAATCTGTGCATTTAGAGCAGCATGGGAGAAGCAGGAGCGCAGATTAAAACACCTCCTCGGCTGCTGTTTTCTTACACATAAAAGCTTCATAACGACGTGTTGTGGACTTGTTGACATGCGAGCTCACATGACAACAACCTAACGGCAAAAAAAAAGCTGCAAAATGATGGAAAAAAACGACATTATCGCCTCTCAGAAACTTGCGTGCCAATTACAACAATGGATGCAATAAAACAGCAGTTAATTACAACCTTTGAGGAAGTTCATCTGGGAGTATCAGTCGCCCTTCTTTACATGAAATGCACAACGCCCTGCCATGACAGAAAACTCCATTTAACGGGGGGAGTAGTTTAAGGTGAAAGTGTCAAATTTTAAATTAAGAGAAAAAAGACCAAACTTCTCAGGCGGCAGAATCTGTTAAAACAAAGAGGAGCTGCTCCTGAATGCACCAGCAGGACGCCTCTTTCTTGTCCCAGAAAACAATTAGACGGAACAATTGTTTCGAATAAGAATGGACCGTTCCAGATCAAAGTGAAAGTAAGGAGCCTTTTCAGAGGCGACTAACAAAGCGGACTACCTGCAGGAAGCCTTTTGTTTCACTTACCGCATTAACAGAAGAAGCATTTCATATTAACTCTGACAAATAGTCTGAATCACTTCATCTGAGAGTCATCCAGAGGTTCCCAGGAAAGGGTTTGAATGTGTCAGGGTTCCAGCTTAAAGGTTGACGACATGACAGAGACACAACAAACAAAAATCACCTTAAACAATCGTCACACTCAAGTGTTTCTCAAGTACTCTGACTTCAGTACTGTATTTAAAAATGTAGGTGGTTGTTGTTGCCTTTCGTATTTCCATATTCTTTATTCCATTATTCTTCTGCTCAGCTTCCCTTCACAGGCTTCATTTATTGGGCTTACCTTCGTGGAGTAAAACATTTAAAAATTTTTAAAATTTCAGCCTTTTTTTCACCAGGAAGTCCCGTCGAGATCAAGATCAGGTTTACAAGAGAGACGAGGCCAAAGCAGCTGCAGTGCAAAATCACACAAACGCAACATATAATCACATGCCTTCGTCACCTAATTCCTCATGATGCCTTTAAATTAATCCATAAACGTGTCTAATTTTAGATCTCTTTGTAAATTTATCCATGTTCAAGATGCAAAGTTCTTCCCCAACCAACCCAAGGGATAATAAACCACTCGGTGTAACGTAGCTGGTAACTTTTAGAGCTTCGAGGTGTTTTACCACGGTGAAAAAAAATGAATTGATGAAGATTTAATGTAAAGGCCAATGTGCCAAGATATCAAAGAGCATCATATCAACGCAGTATCGCTTGTTGATTTACATTTTCAGTCTGTTAACTGAAAAGAAGCCGGTGATGGTCTAGTTTGTTTATGCGGGTCATATTGAGGCATCAGTATTCAATCAAGTCCAGTCGGACAACTCTTGTGCGTCGGGTAAAATTTTGAATACAGGATGTTTACTAGTGACGAAGAACTGTACACTAAAACATCTGAATACGTCTTAAACACGCACTGAAGCGCTGAGTGGAGCCCTGCAGGCATCTGTGACACGTCAAAGCAACACATGCGAATATTTTTGAGCTTCCTGGTCCAACGAGGCTCTCAGTAGGACACAGACACAGGACGGAGTAATGATTAGGAAAACTCATCCTGACGCACACCAGGAAAAAAAAAAAAAACATCCTCATAACTCGGAGCGAGAGGCCAACAACTGCAGGAGAACCACGGCCCGAATCTTGTCCTGCCACGTCACCGGAGCACAAAACTAAAGAAAGTGAAAACCCTTCGAGATAAAGAAACAGAATCTTACAAATCACGTATGAGGAGGTGAGGCTCGCTCGTGTCTATGTGAGGTCACAGATCCTTGTGAAATCTGAAGTTAAACCTCCCAGAGATCCTGCAAACAAGTAAAGGTGCTGTCCTCGGCCCAGTAAAAGGAGTAAAGCCCCTGTCTGTCTGCGTACAATGAAAAGGAGGCGAAACTAAAAAGAGCCCAGACTGATTTTTATGTGAATGTTGACTAAGAATGGTCTCCATCTGTGTAAACCAGCTCAAACAGTGACTTCCTGTGAGTAACAGTCTGAAGCCTGGAGCAAATCACTGATATTTATCATGCAAGATGGCACACATTCCCAGGGTTACAGTTTGACTGCTGCTGTTCTCATTCTGGCTCGGGCCTGCTGAGAGACAGAGGACACTTTTTAAATCCTTTTTTTTTTTAAAAAAAAGCCCCCAAAACAGCAGGATTGAACAGTTGTAGGTAAGACTGTTTTCTCCTTCATTTCATTTGTTTAAACCGCAGCGAACATCCGGCCGTGCTGCAGACATTATGGATGTGTGGAAGATGTTACGCACTGGATTAAAAAAGACGTTTAACCTGTTTCAGCCTTAAAACGCCGGTGATTCAGTCACTTTTCTGACAGCTAGAAAGGAGATTTGGAAAACTTGAAAATGAACTGTTTAGTTTTGGGGAAGACGAACATGCTGTCCTCGAAGGATAACACATTTAACACATCACTGTTTGCCCGACCCACCGTATCCCCCTCTGACCATGGATTATATATATTTCTAAATTTATATTATGATCTTAATAATGTTGTGAATATCACCTCTCTGAGTCTGAATTCCAAAATTTTATAGTCCATCGTTAAGGTTTAAGAGCCGAAGTTACCAATTTATTCGATCACTTCTGTTCTGAGGAGTCCACTTGCAAAAAACAGAAGATATCTCCTTTTTGATGTCTTTACCTAAATGATTGGAGTCGCTTTTATTATTTGCAGATGAACCCTTTAATCAGAATGATCCAGGAGATCATTGCACATGGCTGTTAGTTATGATCTTTATTCTACTGGAGCTCTGAATTTAAATTTTGTCTTTTTTTTACTTGGATATTTCCATTTTCTGCGACCTCATACTTACACTACACCACATTTTGGAGTCAAATATTGTACTTTTTACTCCACTCTATTTATTTAATAACCATAGTTACTAATTACTTTGCAGTTTTTTAAGTTTTTAGTTTTGTCGACATTCAAAATACAAAAGCCTGTAATGTAACATCGGATCTGATTATCGGCTGTTGGGTTGTCACAGAATACAGTATATAAAGAAACGCAAAAATATGTATAATTCACTTTACTTGCATGCAGTGAAGGAATGTACGTAAGCACATTTACTCAAATATTGTACTAAACTTTTTGGAATTTTTACTCCACTACATTTATTTGATAACTTGAGTTACAAATAACTTTGCAGATTGATTCATCGGAGCACAATTTTAAATTAATCTAATTTATCGACAAATGGATTAAACTGATTATATAATTATCCAGGCTGATAGCTGATAGGTCAACCCAAAGTATACAATATATATGTTCATGTAAATATGTATATAGTTTAATTTTGATGAGTACATTTATTGCCAGAAATTGACGTTTGACTCCTTTTTTATTGAATATCTTTACTTCGGGTGTTTATACAACAGTGGCAGGTGGAATGACAAGAGACTGTTTCTTTAACTTACAGTGATAATAAAGTTGGTCTCAATTGAATTGAATTTATATATTAAATATGGTGAATTGATACGTTTTTTAAGCCTCATGCACAGATCATTTAAAAAAAAAACTGAGCAGGAGTCACTGAAAGAAGCAGACATGAACAAGCTGTCAGCTGCACTTCATCCCTCCCGTCCTCCTTTCTCTGATATCAGCGTGTCTTATTGACGCTATCATAACTGTTACAACACGTCCATCCATCACAGCCGGTGTGGACGTGATGCAGGAGTCCGAACATCTTGGCGTCAAAGTCCCTGTTAAGAAAGACGGTAAAACTCATTGAGAGCTTTTCTTTTCAAAGATGTTTTGTGGCGTTTTAGCATGTTTCACTGTAAGTTAATACGCGCCAAGCAGTATTTTTCTTCACTTGCCATCACCCTCAGTTGTCACCCCGGCTTCCCACGTATTAATGATGCAATAAAAGGCGGTACAGGAGGAGCAAGTCACGGGTAATTGCAAAGTCATGCTCCATAGGCCCAGTGTGGTTTATTTGATTAACCTCTAGTGACAGGTCAGATGTTGGGAATATGTTTTTCAGCCAGATGATCATGGGTCATTTATGACCTCCTGCTGAAGGATAATCAATAGCTGGATAGACAGACAGGCAGACAGCTGACAGAATCCGTCATCAGGGTCATGTTTGTATTATGTCTGGTCCTGAGGCGAACGGACCGGCAAATATCATGATACTGTCGAGGCATGCTGACACGTTGTGACAGGGCTGGTGTTTACAGAGAAAAGAAAAGAAAAGTAAAGAAAAGAAAAGAAAGAAAAAAGAAAGAAAGAATTTCTGACTAAGTTTGGCCTAAATTAAACCCAGTAAATATTTCTGTTTCTACCTGCCTCACGTCCTTGTTCTCTGGCGGTGGACCGAGCCACAAAATGGCAGCATGTGCGTCAAACAGTCCATTCAAAGGGAGGCGAGGGGAGGGGGCAGGAGGGGGAGGGTGGAGAGAGAAAACACAAATGTCATGCGATGCAAACAGTAAAAAGAGCCCAATCTGCTTTACAACACTTTTACAGCACATCCTGGGCCGAGCCTCACTGGCTGCCTGCAGACAAACCCTCTCTCATATCCGGCCCGCTCGCTGCAGCTCGCTGTCGTCCTCTCTCACTGGCTGCTGCTGCACTTTTAAACCGCCACCCGCTTTGAGCTCTGTGTGCCTGTAAACAAATGCAATTTTGCATTTCCTGTAGTCTAGACACAACTGAGGCAGAGCTGCAGCAGACGTCTGCGGGGGGAAAAGAAACGTTTTACATCTGTAAAACAACTGACATGATAAAAGAAACAGTCGAAATGGTGACAAGTGTGGACTGTACAGATTTGATGGGATTTCTGTGTCCTTTAATGAAATGTGTTCAAAATAAGAATACTAGTAAACAGCATTCAGCTGAAGTGTAGTAAACGGATTCACAATCCTACAGATGTTGAGCCGGAGAACAGATTTGACTTTGAGAGAAATTAGTTTAAACCCCAAATTAGATCCTTTAGAAAAAAAATAAAAATTCTTTGGTGAATAACAAAAAATCCCAAAATGTTTAAGCCCTTCACCACCCTTAGAAATACTTTAAAGAGCCATAAAAATGTTAAACATCCTAAAAACTCAACACAAAATATTAATTATCCGTAAAAATATGAAACAAACAAACAAACAAAAAAATAAGGATTTTAAGCAATTAGCAACTTATAATTAATTAAAATCCTAAAATGCATTAAAAACCCTCAAAGAAACACCCTAAAAACTATTAAGATGCAATAAGTTCTTAAATCCACCCCCGAAAAAACAAAAAATCCCAAAGGAAAACCTAAAAAGTCAAACTTAAAATCAGTTTACTCTTGAAAATCTTTAACAATAAACTGAAAAGAAACTAAAATTTAACCTTAAAAATCATTTAAAAAAGGCCTTGAAAGGTCTTAAAATCCATTAAAATGCCTCAAATTCTTACATTTCCCAAGTTGAGAAACCTTTTAAGACAAGATTTGATACATAGAACAAAAAATCCTGATGGAAAACCAAAAATAAGTCAAAATAACTCCTGAAAATCTTAAAAATGTATTACCTTCAAACCATTTTAAAAGTACTTTTAAAGCCATTAAAATGATTAAAAAATAGAAAAATAATCCTCCACAAAATAAAATCTTTCAAATCTGAAGATACTTTAGAAACCTTTAAATCACCTTAAAAGGCTTAAATGTCTCATAACAATTCATTTTCTACAAAAAACTTAAAATACTTTAAAAATCCTAAAATCGCCACCTTAAATTTCCAACATTGTTGAAATAAGAAAAAGCAAACTTTACTTTCACTACAACTATATTACTAACCGAATAACGATTCTTTAAGAAACCTAAAGAAATCTTAGAAATCCCTTAAGATCTTCTGCTGAAAGCCCGATCAAAAAAAGAGTGGACTGTGAGTTTAAATCATGTGATCACACACACACACACACACACACACACACACACACGCACACACACACACACACACACAAACACACAAACACACAAACACAGACACAATGTCCTTCCTCAAAATCCTAAATGTTTGACACATTACACTGTGTAATGTTCTGTAAACGCTCGTTTAACAAAAAATAATTCATAATTACAGCCTTTGAGCAGATACGTGGTCAGTGAAGGCATCGTGGCTTTGAACCAGCCTGTGTAATCTGTCACAGCGCCGCTGAGACGGTCGGCTCTGTTCTGCTGCGCAGCCAAACGAGAACGAATCAAAGAGCCTTCGGAGAGATGATCATTGATTTAATCACATCATCAACTGCAGCCACTTCAGGGCCAAAGTAGCTAATCCATACGCAGCCAAACAGAATCACGCCAACGCCTGCAATCATAGCTAAATGGGGATCAGGAGGTGTCGCGCGACATATCAGCTTCTATCACGCTCAGATGTGTTATGAAGTGTTTCAGCATCGATCAGGGATAACAACTACATGTCCATCGACCGCAGAAGACATAACTGTATCGACGAGAGAATTAGAGGGATAATTGTTCTTCTGTCATCTAACTGTGACTGTCCTCCTGTGTGTGTGTGTGTGTGTGTGTGTGTGTGTGTGTGTGTGTGTGTGTGTGTGTGTGTGTGTGCATTCTTGTGCCATAATTGCCTGTAAAGACCTGCATTAGCACTTTCTTAAAGAGAAGATGTCATCTGAAAACATATTACTTGCACTTAAAAATAGTCTTTAACACGCGTCAGGCAAGCAAACTAAAATGAATCTGCATGATAAGATTCATTTTTTGTGATTTTTAGAGGTGGATGAAGTAGTCAGAACCTTTTACTCCAGTCAAAGTACCCATAAGTTATTCTAAAAGTACTTCAATTCAAGTAAAAGTACAGAGGTGATCAGTAAAATGTTAGTATTTTCAGTCAGAGTGTTGTAACTGCACAAAATATCGCCCCATGTGACTGAAATATGGTCGTGTATTATTGTTAATAATGATGCATCAACGTACACGTACCGTAGTATTTGACTGCTGTTACTGGTTGAGGTGGAGGTGGTCGAGGGTCGGGATCCTCACGGGAGGGTCATGAGTTTTTATATCCAGGGGTCACCGGACGACTGTTGAGAAAAGACAGATTGTGTGTTTTTATGATGAGAAATTCTTGTTTCTGGTGGATTCGGTGAGAGCGATTCAGCCGTTGTTTAAAAAAAAAAATGGCTGTCCTCTTTACGATAAGGTCTCTCTCTGTAGAAATCCCTTCGTTAATGTGGTCGGACACTTAGAGTAACAATCTCAGTCTGTCGGTACGAAAAAGAAGAAGCTCTGGTCGACATACTTGTTGAAGTTGCCCCAAAGGATTATAATCCTTTGGGGCAACTTCAACAAGTACGTCGACTAAAGCTTCTTCCAGCAGCTGCTGTAGGTAAGCTACAGGATCAATTAAATACCTTTTTTTGCACCTATTAGTCATTTAAACCCTAAAATATCTGATAACAAATAGCAGGTTTCCCCTCAAAAGCAACAATATTTAACTTTCTGGACAAAGAGTGTTGATTGTTGAGTGTTGGATGGGATGAGGCTCAGCTTGTGTCCTCCAGAAAGCTACATACTGTTGCTTTAATATTCAACAATGTGTTTTTAAGTCAATTCTGAAAAGTAATCTGTATTTTTTTTCCCCAGGTAAACGTAGTGGAGTCGAAAGTATAAAGGAGAGGAAAATGGGGAAAAAAAGTGTCTCAGAAAATAAGCCAATTAGGAAATATCTGAGATCGACGTTTAACCCCTCGCCGCTTCCCGGAAACTCGTTCAAGGTTTCGAGTGCCAAATATTATTGTTTATTGATTTAAAGGAGCTCGACGTCTCATTAGTTTCTCAGGGCGTTTTTTACAAACTGAAACCACGAAGGAGGTGGTGTTGGTAGGGGGGAAATAAAGCAGGTCCACTTCCTTTTTATCTGATATCGGGGCAGAAAAGACTTCTCTCGTTCCTCCTCTTGGGTGAAAAAAATACAGCCCTGGGAAAGCTTTCGGGGGTTATTATTGGATGTCCACTCTAAAAGTATTTCCAAACAATCCGATGTTGTGCTCTAATAGAAAATCTATGAATGCTTCTCAGGGCCGGGGGACAAAGCTACGGCGGGGCTGTACATCTGTGAGTTTAGAAACAAAGCTTTGTTTGTGAGCCTCAATCACTTGTGCTCATGAAAGCAGACACTTACTTGAAAAACTTTCCTTTTTCTTTCAGGAGGGGGGAGGAGGTGGGTTGGGGGAGGCGGGTGGAGGTTGAGGGGGTGGTGGGGTGGAGGGGGGGAACACTCTAAACCTACATCCTGGTATAAATTTGCAAAACGCAATACAGGCCTGATTGTGTGTGGAGCCGACGCAGGATGCATACAAATAGAATCCCTTCTGAAATGTCCCCTTCCCTGCATGGCTCAGTGGCTAATGTACAATAAATCAACAAAAGGGGGCTTTAATACGAGCGACGGGCCGGTCCAGGGTACTGTTATTTTATCTTTTTACAGTATTTAATTGGAAGTTTTCCCTGAAACATTACACCGCGCTTTCAAATGACTTTGCCCAAATCTAAGAGGAGATTGATAAGAATTTCTCTCCCACTCTCTCTCTCTCCCTCCCTCCCTCCTCCTTAAAGGTTTTTTTTCTCCCTTCCACCCCTTTTGCCTTTCAGGGGGAGAGCAAGTTTTTGCCGAAGGGAGACTAAAGTTACAAGTGTGTGGCATTTTGTGGAGGGAGAATGAAATCGGAGGCTCGGAGGGACGGATAAGGACAGGCTGGGAAAAAGGGAAGTTGGCAGTGGTAGCGGGTCAACAGCGCGCCTCAGAGCCTTACCCACTGCACCAGGTGTCCACTTAATTCAAATGATACTATTATTCATAGACAGAGGAAGAGTATTGAAACGACCCTCCCCCCCTCCAAATCATTTGCAACTGAATACAGATATAATCCTGGAAATATAAGTCTCCATTAAGGCTATCCCATTTAGCAAACAAGGCTCCCATTGTGCAACATGTTGTGTGTATAAATCACAGTCTGAGAAAGAGCGAGAGAAAAAAAAAAAAAAGAAGACGAGGACGAGGGAGAAAGTAAAACATTCAGTCCAAGACGAGATTTGAGAATGTCACTCAGTCACACATGACAATTAGGAGTGTGTTTAACTTTCTGATTTTATGGTGCCGTTTGTCGTCTCCTCTGTCCGGATTTTGCTAATTTTATTCTTCAGATAAAGGAAAGAGCGGCCGTAAAAAAGACGTAAAAGGAGCAATTTCACAGTTGTGCATGTTTTCTGGAAAGCGAAACATTGGTGTTATTCACATTACTGATGTATGTAACATGGCTGCGCATTATAGTGTTGATGTTACACAGAAAGACGAAGCGAACGAAACAGTAGGAAGAAACAGCTCAGAGGGTTGATGTCATATGTTTGAAATGTGTTAATTTAGATATCTGTTCTTCATGTCTTTACTGGGATTGTTCCACCATTTGTCATAATCACAGTGTTCACTCAAAGATTTGCTCGTACTTAATGTGTCACTGCTTATCCAAATTATTATTATTTGTATTAATATTATTAATGCAGAAACCAAGAAAAATGCCATCACTTGTAAACTGAGAGCAACAGAGACCAAACTAAATGTGCTTTAAAGAGGCCTGCAGGCCGAAAAACGACAAACTTTATCAAACCCCAAAAAAGCGACAACGATGAGACATCATCTTTAATTCTGAAATAAAATTTCACCCTGCAGATTATTGTGATTCATGCGTTTTTGTTGGAAGAAGCTGTTGAATGCCCCTTTAAAATGCTTATTTGATTAAATTAGAAAAAAAAGTTGAGAGGTTACGTGTATAAATCTTCTTCTTTTTGGCGGGTGCAGGTTTGGGGCTTGAAATGTTGCATCTTTTCAAATGTAATAAAATAACAATGACACGATTCATTTAGATTTCTCATTAAACATCAATCAAACAAAGACCCACAATCTTTACAACAAGCAACACATTTAAACCACACCTCGAACAAAAAGGCTCGACTGTGTCAAATCTGATCAACACGAGTGAAATATTTTCAAATAAGTCACTCAAATATCACTTTCTATCTGTTTCTGTACCCCAAATCAACTCATACAATCCTTTAGATTCGTTCCATTATTTTCACTCTGTGTGGCGTTGTTGCCTCCTTCTTACGCGGGAAAAAACAAATAGTGCACGTCAAAATTCTCGAGCCAATTTTAAGTTTAAAGGCCATTTTTTTGTATCCAATAACAGTAATATTTCAAATTGATCAAGCGGAAACTTTTAGAGGTCTGCCATGAAAAATTCAATATTACTTTTAGTAAATAATGCCAGAAAAGATTAATTAGGACAGTTTTGATGTAAACTAAGTGAAAAGGTGTCATGCAAATGTTGAGGTTATTTGATTATACGACAATTTTGTTTTAACATTTTGACAAATTAGGATACAAACCGAGAAAATACATTGTTTCATAGCTTTTTAAATCTTTTCTGGTCTATTCATGGAACTGCAGAGTCTCTTTTTGTTTGGTGTTTCATTCACATTGGCCTTAACTTCTCTGGACACTGATCACTTTATTGCCTTCACGCTCACAGAATCAACATTTTTCTCCGCACAGCTGCAGAAAAACCACTTAACAAGACAAAAATACATCACGACACCCAGAAACTGATTCCTAGTTGTCTAAAAGCTGTAATTCATTTCAGTTAAAGGAAACCCCCTCCTGGTTCTTGTGCTGCTCGGTACAGTGCAGAGTTCATCTTCAGTCAGTGGATCAATCTAATCCTCCAGACAAACGTGCGATGGACCGGCGCAATCACGCCAAACAATGGAGTTCCATACAGGAGTCCATTCCCTCCGCAGGAACTCAGAGGTGAAGAGAGCAGCTGCTTTATAAAAGCAGACAATATCCAGCTCCTGATGACTTCTTCCCTTCTGATGTCAGCCACCACAGAAGAAGAGTGTCACTGAGGGCCAATTACAGTTCAATCCCCCCCAAAAATGAACGCAGCATATTCTGAAAGAAATGTCAATCACATGAGGGAGAGCCGCTCGTCCTCATGTGACACAAAATGCTCCATGACGGGTTTTTTGCAGGTGGATTCTTTAGTCATTGTTGCAGCCGCTGCAATCAAACCGTCTTCTTTAAAGTCTATCAAACAGCTGCTGATCTGATTCTTGCCTGATATTTATTTTTTATTAAAATCTTTCTGGACGAACCATCAGTCTACCCTGAGATTGGGTATATATATGATTTAAAGTCAGACAGGACAAGATATCAGACGTGCATACAGTCATTTTGAGGTTTTGGGCTGATTTTGCTTCAATTACATGTCAAATAGTGGAAAGAAAATGTCCAAAATAAATTGTTAGGTGTCTAATTTAGTTCAGATTTCTGAAATTAGTTCATATTGAATTAGGTAACAGCTTCTATAATAATAGAAAAATAATTGTCTTAATGTAAGAAATCAGTTAAAATTGTGTCCCCATTCACCTGCAGTGTCTCCCCCCCTTCATGATATAATATGTGACATTTAAAGCAACATTATGTATTATGATATTGCATTATGTGTGATTTGGCGCCCCCCAACAGTTTCTGAGGGCAACATCACCGTCGTAAATACAGATCCCAGGTCTGTAACGGCTTTCTCAGACTACAAACAAAACTCATGACGTCACAACAATGTTTTCTGTTGAAGTAAAGATGTGTAACGCTGTGATCCTCTCACTGAAAGTGCAGAAACGCGTGATAAAGACAACATTCACTTTAACAAAGTCATTTTTTAACGTGACAGCTTTACTTTTACTCATTTATGACTTTTGGGAACTTTTTACAGCACTGATTTTCAGCGCTCATGTCTTTAACTGTCACTTTGTCGTGCGTTGATTGATGTGTTTTATATTGTGCACAGCTGAAATGATAAATTAACTCATCAAGTCAACTCACAATTCATTTGATTGTTAAGTAAACAATTTCAAGTTCCAGCTTCTCAGATGTGTGATGTCTCTTCTTGTGTTTTACGTCATTTTGAACTGAATATCTGTGTTTCCCTCCAGGCAGTCTGAAGACGTCTCAGCGTTTGGGAAAGTGTGACAGGAAACTCTTTTTTTGGGGTTTCTTTTTGTTCTCAGCGAGGTTTGAACCAGTCAATCAATCACTCGGGCTCAGACGCAGCGCCTCTCTGTCCACTATCACTCTCACAGGGCAAATATATTACAGCTATATTAGATTAACATGAAAATACTTGTCGTATGTCTGCGATATCTAAATTCCTCATTCAATTTTAGCCTTTTCATTATCAGTTTTCTAGACTCTCTGTCCCTCAACTGAAGTTCCCATGACCCGTCACAATACAGTGATGATGTATTCAAGCAGTGATGTATGAAATTCGGGCAAATAAAAACCTTTGTCCTCCCACGCTGGCTAATTATTTGACAGATTGGAGCCCTGTTGTGTGTGGATACTGTGAAGGAGCCCTCCGTCGCCCATCCCCCACCCAATAAAGAGGCCACTTGCAGAAAAAAATTCCTCTATAGCCACCCTTTTCTATTCTTTGTTAGAAGATTACATTTTTTCACCACATTTTGGAATGACAAAATGGGGGAGAACTGTGGGTTTTTTGGAGGGGGACCCTGTGTGCTCAGGCAGTGACAGAGGGGGCCAGGACAGCAGTCAGTGGCAGTTTAAAAAGATTTTCTCAAGCAGAAATATTTAATCTTCTCAGGGAAAATAAAGCAGAGAAAAAACAGAGGACAAAAAGAAGCTAATCATCCACAGGTCTCCCCCCCACGTCTCCCCCACCGCCTCCCTCCCTCCCCTTAGTTATCTGTAAAAAACAAAAAACAAGAGAGAGAAAGATTATGTAAGATTGATAGAATAAATCTGCATGTATAATTATGAGTTACACATGTTCCCTCATTTGTGGCCAGACTTTCTAATCACTGTTAATTCAGTTTTAAGAAGGAACAGTTCACATGAAACTGCAAGAAAAAAAGAAGGAAAAAGTTCAATCAGCCAGATTTGAGCTAAGAAAGATGATATCTGCTGTTTAACTTTAATATTTTATCTTTAATTCTCTGTGTTCTTCTCCAAACAGGGCGCAGCAGCAACTTTCCGGGAAGACTTCTGTGAGCGGCTAATTAGCGAAGCTGGAAGCTTCCAATTACTCTCTTAACAGAGCTCTGTTTGTTGCGTTTAGACTGTAGAAGGCGTATAATTATATGCACATCACATGCAGGTGCTCGGCTATTGGAAGACAGAAAATGATTTGAAGAGCAGCACCTGCACCTTGACTCCAAAACCACAAATTTATTTAAATCCAAAACCGATCAGCGTCAGCGCTCGATGTTTATTTATGGTTACAACTGTAGCTGTCTGGTAGGCTCTGTGGTGACAGGTGTGGAGCTCAGTGTGCAGGTGTTTCTTGTTTTATCGATGCATTTTGTACTAGCGATGCTTCGAACAACCAACTTCCCTGATGCTTAAACAGAAACATGTCCTGTAAGCTTTGACTTATTGACGTAGACTGAGAGTGAGAACACAGTCAGCAGCAGTCAGTTTATTCTCTGAGGTAAACATTGTCCAAAACATTATTGCATGTTTTATAAAACTGTTAATTAAATTCTTCAGTATCCCACTCACATATTAAATGCTGTGTTTTATTATGAACATTGCACTTTATCCTACAGAAGATGACATAAACATAACAAGTGGCTGCATAACATCCTGGTAATTATCATTCATAGGTGTCATTTCAATTTTAACAGCCAAAACTTTTATCCTCATCACTTTTAAAAGAACTTTAGTAAAAAATGTGAAAAAAAAATAATAAAATAAAATTGCTTCCACCAAGACATGTTAACTTACAAATTAGATTAAATGAATCACCTATTAGGGTTTTTTTCCCCTTGATAAAACATGTATCCAAATCCACACTGTTTACAAGGCTAGCTACTTTAGCTTAACTAACATGCTAGCATTAGCCTTACTTTGAGATCTCTCTAACATTTGGTGCATTAGCTATGGAAGTAGTTTAGTTTCATCCGGTACAATGTTTATATATATATATACATATATATATATATATATATATATATATATATATATATATATATATATATATATATATATATATATACGTATATATACATATGTTGAGTTTTGGATGTTGTTCACTTTTTGGTCAGCTAATTACAAAGCAAACAACTTAGATTCGGCTAACGGTAAAAAGTAGCATCATTAAATGTTTGTTTCACTTAAGTCGTTTGTTAGCACATGACAGTTAGCAAATGTTCATCACTGTATTGATTAAATTATTATTACAATTTCCTTCAAACTCACCTGCATTAGCAACTTTATATGCTAGCATTAGCCAAGCTAACATGCTAACATAAGGCATGCTTGTCCAACTTGTGATGCATTTAGTAAAAGTACATTCGGCAACAATTGTTTATATTTTAGGCTAGGATATTTTTGTTTGTTTGCTTGTTTAGATGCTACTCGTTAGCTGGCTACCTAACAGCAAAGCAGAAAACGATGCACCCTAGAGTCAAACTCTTGAATGTTGAATACATAATTAAAGTTTGAAACTATGAAAACATGAGAAACTATTTACTTTAATAATATAAATTCTTCTATTTCAGATAAAGGTTAGTCAGATATTTTTCCGCTCGCTCTCCGTCTTGGTTAATTATGTCGTTGTTATATTTTGTTGTGTGTTGCATTGTCTTGTGATTTTGGATGTTATTGAGCCAGAACACAAACCGGCGTCATACATCACGCCCTCCCTGTGAGTAATACCACAGGCTCCGGTTTTGGACACAACCTTGATGTTGTGGTCCTGAAGCTACCAGAGTTTATCCTCTTGGCATCTGGCTGCGAGGTAGAGGGGACCGAGAGAAAGCATCTGTGGGGTCTCGTCGTCGTCGTCCTCCTCCTCCTCCCCCTCGTAGAGCCGAGGCTGGAGGAACTCTTGGCAGCAGCCCAGTGAAGAGGTGGCTGGAGTATTAACCGCACAACTTCCCCCACGTAGAAGGTTAAAACCCTTTCACAGTTTCCTCCCTCCCTCCCTCCCTCGGCAGCAGCAGCACAGAACATATGCTCTTTAAAAGCATATGGTCAGCAACAAAACTTTAAACTCTACAAACAATGAAAACACTAAAAAAAAAGACGCTCACTTGGAACCACAAGTAGTGAATGTAATAATACTCTTTTGTAAGAAAGTAGAGGCGATTAGAGGATCCGATGCCAAGCTGTGGTGATTTATCACGCACATATTGTCCCAATTAGCACGATTATGGCGATGGCGCAGGCGGCTTGACCTTCCAGTACCATCCTCATTTGTATCGTGTCAACGAAAAAACAGCTCCTAAATCACTGCTCCTCACTCCCTGGTCAAATTACCACACACTATTTAAATCTGTCAGCCCAAAGACACAGAAAAGAGACACAGGTAAGAGTGAACTTTGTGAAATCTGATTTTGTCCGACTGCTTAACTGGAACAGTAGTAATAGAGTATTAATTAAAGGATTAAGAAATACATCATACCAATTGTATATATATTTTAAAAAGCTCTAAACACATTCAGTCACTAGTCTATGTTTTCACTGCAGCCATTTTGTAGGAGTAATATGACATTATAAAGTTTTCTTCCAATTGTTTAAACACATTTCCTGAAACTACATATCAATTTATCGAAACACGCAACTGAGAACAGTTGACATTTTGTCTAAACACCTCATATACTTTGCAAAAATGAAAAACACTGCGCTCAAAACCACATTCTCTCTCATCAAAACTGATTCTTTCCACCAAAACAGCACTCGCAGCTGTCATATGAAAAACTCTCACAATGACTTTTGTCTTGTCGAAGGTCGTGTCACATAATTCTGTAAAATTCTCCTTGTTTATTGTAACATTTAATGTGTTTGTCCCAAAAAAGGTTGCAACGTTTTGATACAGAATAAAGATATAATATATATACTACATAAACAATACATATCGTATCAGAGACATTACACATTTGTTGATCCAATGAGCTGAAATTTAGCCAGACTCATAGCGCAACTTCCCGCAGTCAGACTGGAAACGTGTTATAGTTCAAACCAAAGTGGATGAAAAGTGGCTAATAAGGTATGTAAAGCTCATTTGCAAGTTTTTATACACAAAAAAGTTGTGATCGTGATTTTAAACTCATCTT
This sequence comes from Diplodus puntazzo, assembly GCA_963678695.2. NCBI lineage: Eukaryota > Metazoa > Chordata > Actinopteri > Spariformes > Sparidae > Diplodus > Diplodus puntazzo. The sequence continues at coordinate 6,577,037 of OZ023169.1, forward strand.
TTTTGTTGTGTGGTTCATTTTTGTTTTAATCATAAATTAAGGATTCATATCCTGTACCAGAAAACATTAAAAACTTTATTTTTTTTAAAAAAAAGAAAAAAATGTAATACACAATTGTGCAGTAACAATCCAGGTGTTGCCACTCCCAAAAAGAAATGGGTATACAGGCAGAAAACAAAAGAAAACAAATAAGATAAAATAAGCTATTTAAAACATCAGGAAGGTGAGTTCAGAAAACTTTCAATAAAATTCAATAATGAAGTAAAGAAATGCAAAGATGTGTGGAGTTCTAACTTTAATCATAAAGTCACAAGCATTATATAAACAGTAAGTTAATTGTTGATACAGTCGCTTGTACTTGATCTATTTTGAATCTAACGCATATTTCTATTTTATATTGAAGTGCATACAAATTAGAAAGTAGACAGAACTGATACAAAACGAGTGCAAACGAGGAAAAAGATACAAAGAAGATCAAAATCAGGAAGTACAGTGTGAAATCTGACAAACTGACTTTTCTTCAAAAAATCAAGGAAACCGATGACCTCAAAATGACCAAATAATATAGACTAATAATTTTAAATTGGTCAAACTTTTAAGCGCATACAATTAAAATGTAATATTCTGCTTTACATGGTATCTCTGAAGTGATCTGTTTCCTGACTTAAAGATTTACAGTGTAGATACAACAGTGATTGCTGCTGCAGACACAAATGTACTGCAAAGTAGAAAAGAAAATGACTCAAAGTGTGATTCAAGAAAATATATTTAAAATCGGTACAAAAACGCTACAAGAGAGGAAGTCGAAATGACACTCAGTTGATAGAAAATTGGTACAAAACAGATCTCAAACTCAAAATCAGTTTAAAATACAAAGTAAATACAAATGTGTCGGAAGAAAACGTTTGATTTTCTCTTGATGAAGTTGTTTCTGTAGCCTGAGAAGCTTCACAGGAAGTCATTCCTGCCTGCAGCCATCAGAATTTATAACTCCGCAACGCTTTGAGTCAACAAACCGACCCTGGATTCATTTTTCCTGTAAACAGCCACAATCTTAAAAAAACTCATAACAATATCTACTCACCCATTTTTCTTCAGTTTTCTGTGCAATATGATGCAATATTCTGTTCATTTCATGGCATTTGTGTAACATTTATTTATATTTATTTTTATTGTCAACCACTGCCAATTATTACATATTATATTATTAATCATCATCATCTGAATGGTAGTTTGTATTACAAGGCACACATCTTTGTGCCTCTATTTTGGTAAGTACTTCTACTTTAAAATGTATATATACAATGTTGTCACATGCAGTTTGAATGTACATATTTTTTACAGTTGCTTTTGTATTTTAGAACTTTAAATATCTATTCTATTCCTCTATTCTAGAGGAGCAGCTGTAACATTTAAAGGTGATTCTGATTCTGAAACATGGAGTAAAGTAAGACACTCTGTGGGAAAAGTGATATAAAAAAAGTGTGTACAGTGTGTCGCTGTGACGACTCTGTCGACTGCAGGAACAATGTCGCTCCTCGGGCCCGCCCGTGTATTGAAATGAATCTCTGGACGTTTTGTTTTGGCTAATGGCTGATGTGTCAGCTCGTATGTCTGTGTCACACCACTGGCCAAGGCAGCCTCCCGACAGAGCTCTTTGGGTGTGAGTGTGGTGGTAACAGAGAGTTTGGAGTCGGGCGGTTTTGGGAGGGGGGTCAGGCTTCGAAGGGAGCACATGGAAATGAGACCCATTCATCCCTCTACCCATAACCCCCCCGATTGGCATATGGCATGGCATTGTCCTTGGCCGCTGAGCCAGAAGTGATGCAATTTGTTGGCATGTCCTGTCATTTCACAAACTACCCATCCCATTGAGGCCTCCAGAAAACAACAACAGAAGACATGGAAGGGCAGCCAACAGCTCAGCTTCTGTGGACGCTCTGCCAAATTCACTCAAGAGGGAAATGAAAAATAACTCAAACACTCAAACGTTTACCAATATTCATTTAGGGTTTTACATTAGAACACTAATATGAAAACATGTTTTTTAAATGATGCTGAAATTTTGCAGCTCGGGTAGTTTGAGTAAACATTAATATTTGTTGAAATACTTCAACATGTTTTTTTGAAAAGTGGCAGCTGAATTACAAATATGGACAGAAATTGAAAGAGCAGTGAAAAACTTTAAGAAGTTTCAGATCAAATTTAAGCACTAAATGAAGTTTAAATGGTCAATTTAAGGGTACGTTTTGTCTAAAGTTTGTTCAAGAACTGAAAGGAGTTGCAGCGTGAGACCAACTGTAGGTGATAAATTGAGCTGAAAAGGTCGAAGACATGAATAAATTCTAATTCAAGGTTGCAAACGTCGAAAAAAGACAATGAAAGCTGTAGGAGATTCATAGCTGAAGACTTCCAAGACCCTGAAGGGGCTTGAAGTGTCAGCTGGAGTATAAGCTGCACTAAAAGGAACTGAAGTGTAAGACAAAGTTGAAAGATTAGAAATACTTGAAACAGTTGCAGTTAAAGTGGCAGTATCAATACAAATACTGAAAGACGTCGAAGTGTCAGCTGAAAGAAAGTGCTGAATGTATTTAAAGATTCAGTTGATGTTGAAGCGCTGAAAGGAGTCGAAATGTGAGCTGGACGTGTCAGCTGAAGTGGAGGTCCAGAAATTAAAAACTGCCAGTTTAAGTGTGTAAACTGAAAGATACGTTAAGATTAGTTAAGTTTCAGCTGAAATTTAGGCACTGAAAACAGTCAAAATGTGTTTGACTTTAAACAGCAAGAAAGGTATTGAAGTGTCAATATGAGTTTAAGCAGCAATCAAAGAAACTGACATGTGAAGGTGGTCAAAGCAGCTGAATTATCATTTTTTCAGCTAATAAATATAAATTACTTGAAATATTGAAAGGCTTGTGGTTGAAACAGAGCAAGAGATAAAGAACACTTCACTGCCTTGATAAAAAAAAAAGTGGAGGCGTGACAGTGTGGTGACGTAAAGTGGGGAGGGACTGCATGGCGAACTGCAAAAAAGGCAGGAAATTAGATAAAACAGCAAGTTTCAGCACTGAAAGGAGTTGAAGCATCAAAGTGTTAGTAGTACTTTGAGCCGAAAGATTGAAAGGCTGAAGTTGACGTAAATTGTGTGTGACTATAGAAGTTTTCAGGGTCAGAGGTTTTATTGTTTTTGTCATGCAAAGTTGAAGACCTGATACCTGAAAGGGTTTGAAGTGTCAGAATAAGTATAAACAAGTCAAAAATGTCAGTTAAAGAAAAAGATGTGAAGGCAGTTACATTTTTTAGTTGATGTAAAAGTAGTTGAAGTGTCGGTTTAAGTGTGAAGTCGTAGAATCAGTTAAAATGAAAGTAGTTGAGAATTCAGTTGTTTATACACTGAAAGGAGTTCAATGGAGCTGAAGTGTCAGTGGAAGCGTGAATACTAAAAGTAGTTAAACTTTCAGAAAAAAATCTTGTTCAACCTCTGAACATTTACCAACATTTGTGCAGGTTTTACATGAAAACGAGAAAATGTTCACAGTGTTTTTAACAGAAGTTGATGATTAATAATTAAAAATAATTCATGCAACATACAGTCAAGATAGGATTATATATTTAAAAAAAAACTCTTTCTTTTTCACTTTAAGCCGAAGCCTGACCTCAAGCTGTCCAATGTTTAATTAACTCTCACAGACTTGACGGGGGGAGGAGGCCAAATCTTCAAAGAATATGACCACTGCTTTGTGAAACATCAAATCCAGCCCCAGATCCTATTGTGCAGAGTTTGCTCATAGTTGACCTCACCTTCTGTTGGGATATCCTGTTGAAAGACACGGCCGGCTCGGACCGCCCAGACAAAGAGGATTTCCCTCCAGGGAAACTCTGAGCTGTCAGTGGGAGATGCTGCTGCTGCTGCTGCTGTTGTCATGTGTCTGATCTGTTACTTATAAAGACTCGGCCTGAAAACGATCTGAAGAGATTTGTTGTTGTTTTTTCTGTTCGTATGTTTGATGGGAAAGCTGCAGCCCAGTGGAGAGGAACTGATGTTGCTCCTGAAGAGACCATTTTATTTAACACACCAACATCGATTTGTCTTTTTTCTCAGAGTTCAACCCAACAGGATCCATTTTGAGCTGCTTAAAATCTACATGATCACTGAATGAATGAAGATGGTGTTAATTTCTCTTATGTGGAGAGTTTTCTTCTGCATGCTGCCTCTGGTAGTGATGAGACAGTCACAGCGTCTGGAAGTTGGCAGGTTTAACGGTAATTACATAACAGCCCGTCGTCTCAGTTTACTGCAGGATCATCTCTCATGTACAGTGAATTCTTCTCTTATTATGTGATGTCTGAGTGGATCCTTGAAAACAGATAGTGGCAGTGTTGTTAAAGTATTAGCTGGCAGGTAATCCGTGAAGAAATGAATAGCTCGACATCCTTAAGTATCCTGGCTGTTCTTTTAGTGGTTTTTTAGTTATTCTAAAATTTAATTGAAAAATGAAATTAAAAAGTGGAAACAATTTTAAAGAAACAAAGAAGACAAAGAAGTCACTTTGACTGACTCCTTGCTGTTGGTCTTTCTTGACATCTCTCAATTAGACGACTATAATAGAGATTGAAGCTCAGGCACCATCCATCATTTCAGCTGACCAGATAAATAGATGAAAGGTTAAAAGGAGGAGTTGAGCAGCGAGGAAGGGGTTTGTCCAATTTGGCCGTCAGGTCACTGCTGGGTGAAGTCGAAGCGACTCCCAGCGGGAGACAAACCTGCAGAGCTGATCTCCTGACAGCTGGGTCACACCAGGACTACCAGCGCACCACTTTTCAGGGTCAACAGATATGTATGTGATCCTTCCTTCCCTTTCCTTTGCTTTGCTTTGCTTTCCTTTTTTCTTTCCTGTATTTTCTTTACCTTTCCTCTCCTTTCCTTTCCTTTCCTTTACTTCCCTGTATTTTCCTTTCCTTTTCCTTTCCTTTCCTTTCCTTAACTTTACTTCCCTGTTTTTTCCCCATTCTTTCCCTGTGTTTCCTTTCCTTTCCTTTTTTCCTTTCCTTTTTCACTTTCCTATCTTCTCATTTACTTTACTTTCCTTTTTTCTTCCCTGTAGTTCCTGTTCCCTGTTTATTTTTTCGTTTCTTTTCCTCTCATTTCCTTTCCTTTCCTTTCCTTCTCTGTGTTTTCCTTTCCTTTCCTTTCCTCTCATCTCCTTTCCTCTCATCTCCTTTCCTTTCCTTTCCTTTCCTTTCCTTTCCTTTCCTTTCCTTTCCTTTCCTTTCCAGGCACAGCTAAAACACCATCTTAGCTATTATATATTAAAATATATTAACCTACTCTTAATAAATGGGGGCGGGACTAGATAAGCTTTGGCTTCTCCCGCTTTTCCCTTTCGGCCATGTGTATTGTATTATTTGAACAATAATGAAATGTGATGATGATGAATTGACATGCTCGAAATAAACAACATAATAATAAATATATATGTACATATATATCACACTAACTGTTAAGTAGTATTACAATAACTGCATTCTGGGATTTGCATCATTTAAAACCCAATATTTTAATGTACAGCTTGTTTTTTCTATCTTATGTTCTCTTCTCTTATAAAACTGAACTGCTAAAGACAGAATATAAAAACCTTCAGACTGTACAGTAATCTGTTCCTTTTTGTCTGTTCTCTCCTCACTCTGCAGGTCGTCTCTCTTCATCAATTAGGAAATGTGTTGGCATCACAGGCAAAAGGGTTGAGTAATGCTGATGATGTCATTGATGCAACCCACGGCTTACAAATCACAACAAAACCATAAATCATCTCACAGATGTCTCCCTCATTCGATTAACACAGTGTCCATATGGCTCACTGTAGTATATCAATCAGCAGAATATACCCGCCGCTCGCCGGCCTCTCCTCCACTCAGACAGGCTTTAATGGAGAACACGCAGTAATACATAAACTCCTCAGGTTTTTACGTATCAACATGCCTCTTCACACTGTTACGTTGCCGGAGCTGTTAGACTGTCATCTTTTATTTGTTAACCATCTCGAGGTGTTTGTTCTATTTTTGACACTCTGTCTGTTTGCCTCCATTTTTTATCTTTATGAGAATCCAATATGCAGACACAGCCATTTGCATTTCCTGTAGAGTGAAGCTCTCAGTGACTCCCTCAAAGCCCGATCTTCCAGAACTCTGAAGGTAGCAGGAGGTTATGATAATTTCTCACACAATAAGGCCGCTGCTGTGAGCCTTATAACACGAGCAGGCCTCAATGCTCCCTCTCTGCATATCAAAAACACGGCCGTTTAAACACCGCGCAACCGAACTCATCTCATCTCGCATCTGAAGACTCGTCCGACCATTATAGCTCAGAAAAAGATCTCAGAAATCACGCGAAAATAATTAAGGGATTCCTCGCTGCAGATATGAGCGCTAATTATCGTACTGTTGTAAATGTATTCTGTCGCGTTTCAAGTTCACTCCATTGATTTTAGTGTTAATAACATTTCTTTTATGTCTGTCAGTCCTCATGCATTAGTCTGTGGGGTCTCATTTACATTCAGTTCTTCACAAATGATAAGATAAAACCTTTGAAGTGGCTGAATATGATTTATTCATTTTATTTTAGCCTTTTTTTCCCCCCTAACCAGGTAGATAATCTATTCAAGATTATCCTTTTAAAGAGAAATCTGGCCAAAGATAGCAAAAATATACTGTTTACAGACAGAAAACACAAGTAAGTTAGAGCAACAAACGGAAAGAAACAAGAAATCTTTTAAAGCAGCAGCCACAGGATTGGAGGCTACTTAAATCTGGATTAAAGCACCTTACAAAGTTACAACATGCTTTACAGCAAGAGGCAGAAGGAAATGGGAGTTAGCGTTGACAGAGAAAGCAAGATATGAAACAAGAGACAGAAGTGTAGGAAAAACCGCAGAAAGCTTCCAACCACAAACTGTTTCAATTAAAGCCACCGCTTTGAAATCAAATCTATTTTTATGTCTGAAACAAGTATAAACTCTTCAGAATAAGACTCACCAACCCTGAAAATGACTGACTTTGATTCAAACCCAGGACCAGCCTGTATAATCACAATGTGATAGCGCTTATGAGAGCTGAACCAATGAATATAGAATGTAAAGGACTTTCCCAGTTAATACTTCTGGGTTTTCATTTACATTGGCATTGAGAAATTTTAGCTTGTTTGTATTTTTTTGTTTGTTTGTTTTGAAAAGCTTTTTATACAAATTGGTACAAGAAAATGTTAAGTTAGGCTAAGTATTGCTCTCCCAGCCCCGAAGGTTATGTTTTCATGTCCATTGCTTGTTTGTTTGTTTGTTTGTTTGTTTGTTTGTTTGTTTGTGTGTTTGTGTCTTGTTTGTTGGTTGGTTGGTTGTTGATTGGTTGGTTGGTTGTTGGTTTGTGGTTGGTTGTTGGTTTGTGGTTGGTTGGTTGGTTGGTTGGTTGGTTGGTTGTTGGTTTGTGGTTGGTTGACTGGTTGATTGGTTGGTTGTTGGTTGGTTGTTGTTTGGTTGGTTGGTTGTTGGTTTGTGGTTGATTGGTTGGTTGGTTGGTTTGTGGTTGATTAGTTGGTTGGTTGGTTGGTTGTTGTTTGGTTGGTTGGTGGTTGTTTGGTTGGTTGGTTTATGGTTGATTGATTGGTTGGTTGGTTGTTGGTGTGTGGTTGATTGGTTGGTTGGTTGTTGTTTGGTTGGTTGGTGGTTGTTTGGTTGGTTGGTTTGTGGTTGGTTGGTTGGTTGGTTGTTGGTTTGTGTTGGTTGTTGTTTGGTTGGTTGGTTTGTGGTTGGTTGGTTGGTTGGTTGGTTGGTTGGTTGTTGGTTTGTATTGGTTGTTGTTTGGTTGTTTGGTTTATGGTTGGTTGGTTGGTTGGTTGTTGGTGTGTGGTTGGTTGGTTGGTTGGTTGGTTGGTTGGTTGGTTGTTGGTTTGTGGTTGGTTGGTTGTTGTTTGGTTGGTTGGTTTGTGGTTGGTTGGTTGTTGGTTTGTGGTTGGTTGGTTGGTTGGTTGTTGGTTTGTGTTGGTTGTTGTTTGGTTGGTTGGTTTATGGTTGGTTGGTTGGTTGGTTGGTTGGTTGTTGGTGTGTGGTTGGTTGGTTGGTTGGTTGGTTGTTGGTTTGTGGTTGGTTGTTGTTTGGTTGGTTGGTTTGTGGTTGGTTGGTTGTTGGTTTGTGGTTGATTGGTTGGTTGCTGTTTGGTTTGTGGTTGGTTGGTTGGTTGGTTGGTTTGGGAGCAGCAAACAAATCTTCAGCGACCTCTCTTTGGAATCAGACCCTGTGATACTGAGAATGAATGAGTAATAATGTAGCCTGCACATATTTTCAGAGATGCACCATTTCATTTTTTAACAAAAATAAAAAATAAAATAACAAAAATAAGATGTTTTAGATGCTCTAATCACATAAAAGATCTATTGTAGCTTCTGTGAGCTACTAATTACAAATATATGCATGCCAGAGAGGTGTGTTTTCTATATGCACATAGAAGTACTCATATATGCATGTTTCTCTCTAATGAGGTTTGCACATCACAAGATTTAATAACTCAATACCACGACAAAAGCTGCTTTTCACTTTGCATCTGAATTCACTGGTGGATCTTCACTCGTTTGGGATTGAATGGCTGATGTATACGCCTCATTGTCAATTGAGTGTTGTCTGGTGGGTACTTGAAAATGCATTAACCTACAAACCAGGGGGAATAAGCCAGAGAGGTTCCGCGTAAAACCAGTGAACCCATTAAAAGGCCTGATCAGAGCGCTCTGTTTATGAGTGTCTCCACTTCATCCTAATGTAGCTTTTAGATGATGCTAATAGATCACAGGCCATTGTGATCAGACAAGGTAATGGACCTTTGTCACAGCTTGCTGAGTATGGCTTCAGGGCTACACACATACACACACACACACACACACACACACACACACACACTCACAGGATTAGACACTCACATATGCACAAGCACAGACAGACGTTCACGTACACACAGAAACACATCTGCATACAAAAGAAGTACACATAAACATTTACAGACATGCACTCACAAACACACACACACACACACACAGACAAAACAATGACCCTAATTAATAACGATTAGTCCTCTCTCAAACACACTCGCAAAATGTGCAAATGGAACAATAAATATAGCTCTTAAACATGGCTTTTACAAGTGAGCTGAAACAATCTCTACTAATCATTAGTAAACATCCCCCCCGATTTGTCATTATTACTCTGTGGTGCGTGCAGCGGCAGATAAACCGGCTCAGGTCTGGCACAGAGAGCAACTCGTCAAAGTTTAAAGTGAGAATCAAACAGCTCCCAAAGTCCAAACACAAACTGAGAGCAGACAGAGCGACAATCTGTCCAGTCTGATGCAAAATACGTATCCAGTGATGGAATGGAACTACGTACTTTATTCAAGCACTTTACGTGTGTACAATTTTGAAGTACTTGTAGTTTAGTTGAGTGTTTCCTTTAACTTTTCACCCCACTACATGTATTTGGGAACTTTAGTTACTCGTTACTCTGTTGCATCAGAGTAAAAGTAACACATTTTGATTTGATTTGATGGAAAGAAAACATTGATTCATCAGTTGATGCATAGTTACAAGATACGCATACATATAAATAAATGTATAATTTTACTTTCAGTACTAACCCTAGCTACCGAATGTTAATGTTGCTAATGCTAATGTTGCTAATGCTAGGTAGCCAACAGTTGTCTGGTTGCGTACAGTAACTCAGCCTTATTTTTAGGTTTTTTTTCCACAAACTGACAACAACCATGACTGTTGACGCTGAAGAAACACAGATACCACGAGACACTGATGCCGTTATATTATTGGCTCACAAACCTTGTTAAAACCAGCAAAAAAAAAACTCTTACACAGAGATAAACAAAACAATTATTTTGGACCCGACAAACATTTTTAAATGATTCATTCACGATCATAGTAGTGTTTTTTAGGAGTAGAGATTTGGGATTTTATGCAATATTTTTAGAAGGCCAGAACGTACAAATCAAATCAAACAGACTGTAGAGGACCGTATGATCAGATGACACTTCATAATATCTATGAGGGTGTTTAAAAACGTTTCTCTATTTTTCATGTTTAATGTCGTCCCCATTTGTTCTAAATCTGCCTTTTGGGAGCACTTTCATCCTCTTGTATGAAATGTAGAGTGGCTCCAGCCTTCAGGCCTCCTCTGATCTCTTATCAATGACACAACCAGGAAAAATAAAAGTCATCTGAATTCCGAACTCCAGCCACTCCACATCACACTGCCTGAGACATTTATCCTCATCGCTGTGTGTAGAGATCGAAAGATTTAATCGAGTTATCCACCAACAGATGATCACTGTAAGTGGCAGTGATTCATTGATCGTTTGAAATGAAACAAATTCTTTTTCTGTTTGCATCATTGAAAACTTAATATCTTTGCATCGTTGACAGTTGATCAGACAAAACGAGCTTTCTGAAGATGTTGCATCAGGCTCTGCAAAGTTGTGTTGAGCAGTTTCACTACATATTCTTACATTTTTTCAGGGGGATGTCAAAACTTTTTCTTTTAGAGGGCCAGACCTCTGACTTAATGGTGGGCTGCGGTCCAAAAGCAAACAACTATTGCATTGTTAAGATGCAAAATGGTCCCTAGTTTCCTTAATTAACTGACTTCCTGCCATGCTCAGATAATAAGAAATTATTTGGGTTCCTAGATATTTAAACATTGACTATTTTTCAACAAGAATTTTATATTTTTCCCTGTTCCGGACAGGCCAAATAAAACCCAACGGCAGATATTTAAAGATATTCATATTAAATATTATTCAAAGATATTCAAAGAGCATAGAGGGGCAAAAAACAACAACAAAATAAACAGTTATATATATTGTGACTTTCCCCCAGTCCAGCGGGCCGAAAAAAACAAAGGGCAGGCCAACTTTGAGCAGCCCTGAGACTGATTGATTAATCAATTAATCTGATAGACTGTATGATTTTGATGATAAAATAATCCAAAATGAATGTAGTTATTAATCAAGGACATATTTTGCTGTAGTTAGAATTTAACGGACAGTGTAAAAAGTAGTGGGTCCAGTGAAAATGAAAACAAAATCTACATAAATATCCCTGCATGAATCACAGGCGGAGTGTGAAAGTGAAGCTGTGTGGACTTGATATGATTTTACTAAAATTGTCAAATTTCCTGAAAGGAAAATTCATATTTCACCTTCTTTGAAGAGCACAACTGCAGCTTTGACTCGCTGCGTCACTTTTAGAGTAATCTGTCGTCTTTTCTCCCAAAATCACGTCCTCCATCAGTGACCCGACCATCAGAGCATCACTTCTGACAAACAGCTTATTGTTTTAGCCCAGAGAGACAGAGACAGAGAGAGAGAGAGCAGAGAGCAGAGAGCAGAGAGTGGTGATAATAGGGGACATAAAAAAATAATGATTAGCCTACTATGTAAATGGCAATTAAAGGACACTAAGTGCTGCAGGCGTTGTCCTTGCATTTCACGGTTGGTTTTGATAGGAACACACCCAGCTGCTGAGAGCCTCTGGCCTCTGACACTCATTTGTCAAAATGAGGCAGAGGGGGGAAAAATCTGGCACTATGCATTAAATCAATTAAGTATAACGGAAAAAGTGATCAGGGTGATTAGTCCACACCACAGTGTCCGAACCCTGTACGTAGTATAAATGAGACTTTTAACACTTTCTTAGCTTGTCGAAAACTTTTGAGCCCACTCAACACATCCAGGAGCAAAACACTGATAAATGATGGAGGCGGTCAACAGAGTGCTGCGGTGAGCTGCTGAGAACGAGCCTCATTAGTTTAACTTTAACTCGAATAATCGAAGCGGGAGCTGTGTGAAGCTGCGGCTCTGTTTCGAGGATCAGAGATGACGAGGGTGAGGAAGAGAAGAAGAAGAAGAAGAAGAAGAAGAAGAAGAGGAAATAAATTCTTAGTGTCTCTCCAAACAAACGCTGCAGACTGGAGATGATTTGCATAGACGAGCACTGCCACCTAGTGTTTCCAGATTATATGCAAAACCAAGGAAATGAAGACTAAAGACTGACACATCAGGTTCAGTTCACTTCTTACTTATTCACGGAAAGTTGCAATGATAATGATGATAAGAGTTTCCTCTTAAGAGTTTCACAGGAGGAACAGACCAAAAAAACACAATTAATAACCGATCAATAAATATGATATACATATAAATATGATGGGACAATAGACAGAAAGTGAGTGTTCACATTGTACACTGGTCACTTTATACTTGTACTCCTCTGCCTGATATAGGTACATTATAAAGCTGTAGTTACTTTCCAAACTACAATGTTTCAGACACTTCCTGTCCAGTGAAGAGACAACATATCTGCAGATGTGTTGACTTTGAGTGTCTGTGATAAACTGAAGGATGAAGTGTTCTGTTATGTGTTGAGGAAATTCTCTCACTTTTTAAGAAAAATAAACTCTTTATAATCCCTCTTGGAGCAGCTGGAACGTTCATCATCACAAAGCTGAAAACAGGCTGTTTTTCTGACACCATGAAACTTTGTAGAGATACAGGACAGAGTTCTCAGAGTACAGAGAGGCTACAAACATGTCATGATCTTATAGAACCGTGGTTCCTAAAGTGGTGAGCCACGTAAGGTCATTTACGATAAATAGACGATAGAAAAATTAAATGAAATGACCATAAATTATGTATGATTAAATACTTGCAAAATTAAGCAATTGAAAAAGAATAAAAGAAGAGAAATTAAGGTGGACTCAATGAGAGAAAGAAAAAAGAAAGTAAGAAAGTAAGAAAGAAAGTCAGGAGAGGGAAAGATGAAGACAGACAATATAAACAAATAAAAGAACGAAAGTAGCGACTAATGAAAGGATGAAATGTAAAGGAAGAGGAAAGCAAGTACAAAAGAAAAAGAAAGGAGCAGGAAAGCATGAAGGAAATAAGAATAACAGATATACAATGGAAGAAAGAAACATGAAGAAACAAAGAAAACAGAAATTACTAAGAAAGTCAAGGAAGAAAGAAAAATCAGAGCAAGAATAAAACAATTGGAAAGACTTGGACCAACAAACAAACAAATTCAAGGAGGCTAAAAAGGCTTAAAGAAGAGAAATTAATTAAAAAGACAAAATAAACAAATTAAAGACACAAAGAAACAAACAATCAAACAAATCAAATGTACTATTGAGTCTTGGAAAGGAAATTCAGACTCAGACAGTTAATGTGACATTACAACATTGATTTGATATATTTCTTTAACTGAATAAAAAAAATGTCCTCATAAGGTTTCAAGGTCCCCGTAACACCGTGTGAGACCAGGGTCCTGCAAGTGTAAGCCGTGTAAGACAATATGAAACTATGATGTCCTTTTGATTTATTTATTTAATCTATTCAGCCATGAAAATCCTGTTGATTGATGGTGTTTCTCTTCTTATCATCCAATCATCATTAGTTACTTCAAACCGCTGCATATAAGCATTAAAACTATGAGGACAAACAGCAGGACCAGAACTGGACCAGCTGAAAGAATCTGGTTTATGTGAGTTTAAACATCCCTGTGTCGTTATTTTGGTGAGCTAACCCTTTAAAGCTGTATGTGCATGTCCGTCACACTGACCCTCGGCCTCGACCTCTGGGTGAGACAGGATAACGCTCTTTGTTCCCACCAGTGAGGACCAGTAATGAAGTGGCCTGAGCTCCAGCGGCAGCTCCTCTCTGATGATCCCAGCGCGGACAAGAGCAGCGATCTGGACGTGAAGTCACACTTCATTTCATTTTTCAGCGCCGATGGGATCTCAGCTGCTATCTGATGAAATTGAACAACCATTACTAAGCGAATAAAGCTCTTTTGAGCGGCCGCTAACAGAAATCCAGCACGTCCCCCCTCCACCACCTTTGTCCGCCGTTTTGAATTCATTGGCCCCCTCTCGACAAGATGATAGGAATAATCTCGCCAAGTGAGATTGACAGTTCATTTCAGAAATCAATATTTACAATTTACTTCTTTCAAAGTTCATTCTGGGAAAGGGCTCCATATTATCCACCTCCCAAATAAGCTGATCATATCTCCGCCGGCCCTGGAATGAGTTTCCTCCCCAAAATGTGTCGTTTTTTTTTCTCCTCCTCCCTCTCACTCCCTCTCAGAAATCAATGTCTGCGTTTGTGCGCTTTAATCTGGCCTCTGATGACAGTAAATCTTTATCTGTTTCTGGGCGAGCAGCGGTGAGCGGCTGACACCATTTCCCATCAGAACAAAGAGCCAGGCCTGTGTGGACTCTGGGAGATACATGGGGCTCTAATGTGGCTGGACATGTTTCAGCAGGGCCATTAATCAGAGAGGGTGACAGCCAGACCTGCTGTGGTTGTCGTCAGCCCGGAGAGTCGCACCTTTTCATCGGCCAAGCTCAGAAAACGGAGGAGTTCGCTGCAGCTGGATAGAGATCAAAACTCAGCTCAGCTGTTATCTCTGTCACAACAGGAGCCGAGATATATTTCTATCTCCAAATCTGTGTTTCCTCTGGAAGTTTTTACTCAAAGAAATATGTCTACCACACCAGAATGTAAAAATATACGAAGAAAGGAAAGGCCCTGCAAACTTCAGCTTCATTTTAAGTATTTAATAAAGGACATCTAAAACCGTTTAATAACCTCTGAAATGGCTGTGAGACACAACGCAGAAAGAAATCAAGAAGTTTAGAAAATGGAAACAACTCATCAGAAGTCCTGAAGAAAAGGAAATATTGCACAAACATCAAGGAAACGGCATAATGATATAAAGCCAATTTAGCTAGGTGTATGCTAATACAGCTTAGCATAATAGTCACAGCCTATTAAAGCCCCTGAAAGTTTAGCTCATGTAGCATGAAATATGTACGACTAAACAAGAAACAATCAGTGATTAAACAAAACTAAGAGGCTGGCATTGATTCAAAAAGAGCTAAATGCTAACAATCCCAATGCTAACATGCTGATGTTTAGCAGGGCATGACTACCATCTAAGTTTGACATGCTAACATTTGCTAATTGGTTGTTAACACAAAGTGCAGCTGAGGTTGACAGGTTGTTATTAGTTCTGCAGATATTTGGTCATAAACTGAAGTGTTGGACATTTTAAAATGTTTGTGGAGATATTATAGCTGTGAGCATCCAGTGAATCCTGCTGCTAGCGCGGCTAAAAGCTGAGGACTGATCAACAGAGAGAGCAATCAGGGAACCTACTAATGCAAATGCTTTTATAGACGGACTGAAAGGGAAAACATCCAGAAAACTGTCATCACTGATGAAGTTCGTGGCCTTGGTAAGCCAATTTCTGAAAACTTAGCACATTTATTTACAGTCCCTCCTACGCCTTTACAGTTAGCGCAACAGTCAAGAAGCATGTTGATACGGTCTTTATAGAAGTCTTACACGTCCAGAAAGTGATCAGCGATGATGAAAGGCGACCACTGAGCTCCATCTTCATCTTGGGGAAGAGGTTAAAGTTAAGGTGTCAAATCAGGTGACTACATCGTGTTCCTGTACGGCAGCCTTCAGAGCCTTTCACTTTTCACCTCAGGCCATTAACTTAACCTGTGTGTTCAGTACACACAGTCTTAATGTAACATTAAAGCCGTGCATCTTCAAACTTAGTGAGTTTTGAAGGACTAATAGGCATGAAATGTCTCAGCACACAATACAGAATACAACCAATTAACTGAACACTAAAAATTCACCAAAAATGAGATTTAAGGTTTTAAAATGTCAGCTCAGATACGTGTAAATAAAGTCCCTGTATAATAAGATTGTAGACTGCAGTGTGTATGTGGTTTTTGCACGGTTAGATTGAGCTGTCACAGGACCCCCGGGGGTCAAAATGAACCGCTGAGCCTCAGGTGACCTGCTGTTTCGTCGCTCTGTTTAACACAGTGCTTTTCAAAGAGAGGATCCAGGGGTCCATGAAGGGTCCATGAGGGGTTCCAGGGGTCCCCAGCAAAAGGGGAAATTACTGAAATTAAAGTTAAAGTGTGTATTTTACTGAAAATGACTGTTTTTACAATTGTTTTCTGTTATTTTACAGGGTGTTTGGTGCCCCCTGCTGCCGGAATAGGAGAGGGTTTGTGTGTTTGTTTGTTTGTTTGTTTGTTTGTTTGTTTGTTGGCGTTGACACACAATAAGCTTGTTGTTTTTCAGCCCCCAGAGCTGTTACCCATCTAGTAATCCAGCAAACCCAGATATCTTGTGGCATGAATGTGCTTTTTGCTCCTGGAAAATGAGACAATTTTAGTTAAACAAATAATGAATAACAGGAAAAACTTATTAAATCTTAAGTTCCTGCTTACATTTATAACCGTACCTAAACTTTTATCAACATCTCAAACAAAAGGGATCATATCTGGAGGACTGAGAGAAAAGAGTGGAGCAAAATAAACACAAAAACACCAAATAATCCACAAGTTACTCAAACCCAGCAGCCTCCAGTGGAGCGATGATTCATAACCTGCTCTGTATTAATAACACCACCTCCAGCTCTAAAACAATGGACTGCAGTAATATTTAGTAGTTAGCAGATTTATGACGCCCACAAACCGAACCAGGCTGAAGGAGGCCTCTGCTCCGTTCACTGTGGCTCCACGGGGAATTATTGGGTGGTAATCTATTGTTAAACAGCTTTTAGAGTGATGGATGAAAACGCCCGCAACCTACACACAATCAATTCATATCTAATTAGCCCGTATTATTTATGACACTTTGAATAGGCAGGGTGGTGTTCTCAGGGGAGGGATAGAGACCTCAGCTGCCACCGAGGGGAATGAGAAATGTGGAGAGAGGTTCTCAGGCGCTGGTATTGATTAGCATAGAAGATCTGGAAATTAATTCCCCGCCGTTGGAGGGAGGAGTCGAGGCTGGCTGAGATCACACAGACAGGAAATCAAGATATTCATAAAGAAAAAGAAACTTTATTATTTCTGGAGAAATGTTTCTTTTGTGTGAGTTAAGTTTAAAAAACAAAGAATTTTTAACAGAAAGATTTAAAGGTATGAATGAAACCGACAAACGTTTCCCAAAACTTTTAACAAGATGGGAAAGAAACAAAACAGAAATAAACAAAGAAAATCAAGGACAAAAGAAAAAAGTCAAAGAAGAGATATTAAGACAGATATTCAGAAAGAAAGAAAGAAAGAAAGACATAAGGGAGAAAAAAGAAAAACATGAAGGAAGCAAACAACAATCAGTGAAAGAAACAAGTAAACAAACAAAACAAAATAAAAGAAAGACAAACACGAAATGAACAAGATTAAAAAAGGGTAACAAACAAAATTAATCCATGAAAAAATCAAAGAAAAAGAGAGAAACAAACAAACACACAGAAATTTTAAAAAAGAAAATCAAGGAAGAAAGCAAAAAGTGATAGAAGAGAAATTAAGACAGACTCAGTTAAAGAAAGAAAGAAAGAAAGAAAGAAAGAAAGAAAGAAAGAAAGAAAGAAAGAAAGAAAAGAAAGAAAGAAAGAACAAAAGAAAGAACAAAAGAAAGAAAGAAAGAAAGAAAGAAGCAAAGAACGAAGGAAAAAAAGAAAGAAAGAACAAAAGAAAGAACAAAAGAACAAAAGAAAGAAAGAAGCAAAGAACGAAAGAAAAAAAGAAAAAAGAAAGAACGACAGAAATAAAGAAGCAAACAAACAAAAAGAATAGAAATAAATAGCAAAAAATCAAGGGAGAGGGAAAAATGAGTGACAGAAGATAAACTAATAAAGAAGGACTGAGTGAACGATTGAAGAGACAAAGAAGAAGAAGAAAGACTCAACACTTGTGTTATTGTGACATCTGCTGTCTCACTGAGGTTACAGCAGCTTCGAACCACGTTTAAAACCCGTCACAGTCTCCATGTTCTCCCGTTGAATCCTGACTGAAATCTTCCCTTTTCTTCAGCTCTAAAGACTTCAGCAGCTCTCAGAGACTTAGTGGACCGAGTGTGGAGGGAGAAAAGAGGAAAGATGTTCTTTATAAAGAGCAGCGCAGCATGACCTCTTTATAAAACCATCTCTGAGTGACCGGAAAACGACCTGTTCATCAGTTTCCCAGCTGTGCTCCTGCTTCACTTTCACACTCATTAATTCAACTAATGGAAGAACCTGTACATAGAGCACCGTATGTCAGAGCATTATATACCTTTGTGTGGTGACTACAGTGAGAAGAGACACCAGACTTGATGCTTCATTAAGAGACATTATTGACGTCTTTTCTGACACCAAGACACTTTTCAGAGATATGAGCCTCAATTACTAATATCACTGATTTTTGATGTTTGTATCAAGATGATCACCTTGTAATGAGGTTACTGGGTACTTACTGTATAATCTCTGGTAATGTTCATGCTTTAGTATGCAGTATAATTGTAAGAATTCTGAATTAAAAGGTCCACAAGAGACCTTTGCTATATATATTTTGTCGAGTTGTGTACTTACATTGTCCCAAATGTTTCCGACAATGTTAAACAAAGAGAAATCCACAAGTTGAGTCGGTGCATTTCATTTGCTCGCTGCTTCCAGGATAGAGGTTGTTTAACAGTGTGTGTTCGCAACTCATTTGTGTTTATTTGCTCCAGTCACGTACGTTTTTAGTCGTCACTAACAGCCAGATTGCTTCTCTGAGGGTTTGTGTGTCTGTTGAGTTTGAATTCAGGTCAACGCTCAGTGAACTCAGCACTCACCAGAAACTCCAGAACTCTCGCTTGTTTTCTTTTTCTCCTCTGTAACGTAATGTTATATCAGATTAGATCACTGCCGCAGTCAGGTTGATCAACAGGAGTGAAGATAAATCCACTTTTAATCCAAAAGTTAAAGGTCCTATTTGTAAGAAAAGTTGATTTTTGAGTCTCATTTCAAACATGACTAATATATTGGGATTGTAGGTCATGTTGGCCTTCACCACGTAGTGTCGACAAAGTAACAAACTAATTTAAAAAGTCATCTCTGAGCTTTCCAGCTGTCGGTAAACGGCTCCAGAACCGAGCAGAATCCGATGTGAGTCCGGATGTTTATTCCTCCAGAATGTTTCGCTCTTCGAAAGAAAGATAAAGCAATGAAATCCAATTACATTTTAGTTTTTTAATGGAAATTATTGGCTAAATTCATCAGAAACAAAGAGCAACTTTATTTCTTCTCTTACTGTTAAATGAAACACATTCGAATTCCTGACACAAAATTATAGAAAAAAACACATCCAGCATTGATGAATGGGGTCTTCGCATCATGTGAACTAAATAAAAAACTCACATCTACTAATCAAATATTGACAATAAAGCACATTTTACAGCTATCTTTAAATATGATTGCAAGAACGCATACCTGCCTCCCCTGCTCTTCAAATTACCCTCAATTTAAGCTTGACACTCTCATTACACAGCTTCCTCTTCAAAAACAACAACAACTACATTCTGAGTAATTTAGAGCAGGATGTCACATGCGACCCAGAGTCTTAAACATCAAAATGAGACCTGACGATCAAAAGGCTGCACCTGCACTTGCTAAGAGACTCGTCACCCTCTCATTATCCGCCCTGTTTCTTTACAACGCACCTCATTTTCATGCCATATCTCATGTATGCAAATCCTTTTCTTCTGCTCTTTGAGGCAGTATGAAAGGCTGCACGCCGACATTAAAGAGAGGAAGATGAAGTACCCGTTTTCAAATGTCATCTTAATCATATTCAGCCTCGTGGGAATAAACAGGAAATAATATGTAATCTGTGCCATCAAAAAAAAAAAAGCAATGTAAACCAGCAGCGCTCCGGTAAAACTGATTATAGACCAGAACAAACTGTTCCAGTGGAGGAGAACCGCTTTATGACCACGTATATGATTTGTTTTCATATCTTATCACTCACAGATACACTTACTTGTGTTTTTTATGCATTTTTCTTGCTTATATTAAGAAAATGTACACAAGTGAAACATTTTACTGTGACATTAACTTTAAAATTAGTTTCATTCTTACCCACTGACAGAAATCACATCAGATCAGATGAAGTATGCGTCTGTATTTGTGCAGGGGCGTCCAGGAGGGGGCCTGGTCGCCCCTGAAAGCTTTAATTGGCCACCCCAATATTTATAAAGTGTGACTGGCTGCTCAGGGGAAGTGCAGTTTGTTCGAACCAACTGTCTGAATGTTATAAAATGTTTATGAAGCATCAGTGTTTTCTCTTAAAGGACGTTAACAGGAGAAAGGAGAAGAATGTTATGCTGTAGTTAGATTAGATGTAAACAGATATTTTTTATTTTACTTTTCGTTGATTTGTTTGAATCTGTATCTATATGTCTTACAGGGGTAGATGTAGGGGTGTGTAGATAGGTGTATGTATGTGTGTGTGAGTACAAGGAGTACAAGGAGGTTTTAGTGTTTTTAATTAGTTTGTTTTTTTGTTTTTAGTTAGTTGTTTTTTTTTGTAGTTAGTTTTCGTCTCTGTAAGTTTTTTCTTCCTTCTCTTCTTTCCTAAATTTGACGTTGCTCAGCTTCTGTAGATGCACTTAGTGTATCCATCAGGCTTAGACTTGATAAAATAAATAAAACTGTTTGACATTTTCTTTTGTATAGTATGTAGCCTTCTTTTAGAGGCATAACTTCTTTTCCTATTTTAATTTAAAGTCTGGAAGCTGTATCTTATTGTAAGCCACTTTGGAGAAGAGCTTTTGCTAAATGCATGTAATGTTATTTAAAAAGAAAAAATGTGAGACTCTAATGTTAGTTATGGTTAGTAGAAATGAGTAATGACACATTTATGCTTATGTTGACCTGTGTGGGTGTCAAACTGCCATGTTTTTGAACCTTCTGGTCTGCAGTTTCTTCCTCTGTGAACAGTCTCTGGTAGCTCAGCTGTGAACCAGCGAGCGGCTTTCTTTATCTTTTTGTCTTTGGGAACAGGACGGTTATCTGCCACACCGTTCAAATGCTGCATTATTATTTACTATGTACATGTACGTGATGTTCCCTGGTATAGAGCCAACGTATGTACAGAGTAGTCGGCCTTCAGATATATCAAACAATCAGAGCAGAGACGGACCTCCTGATGGTCCCTGTAGGAAGAGAACAGGGCCTCTTGTGTTCATCAGGACCATGAGCCTGAATGAAAAGGTAAACAAATTAAATGCATCGGTTTGAAACGGAAGGTGATTCCTTGTGAATGCAATCGTCTGCACTCGTTTTACGAAAGGCGACTTAGTAAAGGTTCAGTCCAGATTGTTGAGCTCAGCTGCGGCTTGTCTCAGTCAACTTCAGTGGTTGGGAAGTTGTTCTTGAGTATCTATCATCCAGCCGCTGAGTGAAACAAACTAGTGACGACTCGTTAATTAGTCGCTCTTTTTATGTGCCTTTAAGTAAAGTGAGACATCATGCCGGTTCCTCATAGAGTCACTACTAGCTGGTTGATAATGAGTTGATATTCAGAAATTAATGAACTAATCATTACCTAATGATTCATTAATATATTACCTCCCACTCTGTTGTCCAGTAACTCATCAGCATCTCCTGTAAAGCCCTGAAATCACAGTTAATGAGGAATTACTCAGAACAAATCTTTAAGTATCAAGTCGTTCCTGATTCGTTACTCGCTCGCTTTTGGGGGAAATTTGTTTCATAAAAATTACGTTTTTTTTTCAAATGCCAAAACGTTTATTCTGTTTGTTTCACAGATGAGATTTTCTTGGTAAAACCTTTTGTTCACTTGTTCTTAAACAGGAGCTTTGGTTATTTTAACTAACACAGTGTGGGACTGTGTCTGGACGGCTGTGGTTTTTCAGGACGTAGCAGTGCAACGTTTCAGACCTCATCTGTGTGCATGGAAGGTGATATTCTGCCTTGTTTGGTGGCTTCATGAAAAGACTTCAGCTGGAAAACCTTTTAGAAAATTCGTTAGGTGACAAAATATTCAAAGAAATTAACAACTGATGGTTTGAAGGGCAAATTATAGAAATGGAGTTTTGTTTTATGTCTTTGTACTTTTAGACTTAGTGCATTTTTTTCAGGTTTTTAAAATTATATTTTCCATATTTCAGGCAATAAAACTACTCAAAGAACAGAAAACATCCTGGTAATAATAAGTCAGTGTTCACATTTGGTTTCACGCAGGACAGGAACAGCGATGATCACCAATAATAAAAATCCTCCGTTTGAAGTTACAAGTGATGAGAAGCTGACGAGAGCTCACATCAGGCAGACACTGTGCGACACGGGATGTGACACGCCGCCACCGCAGCCACCACAGCCGCCGGGCGAAATACCAAGTTTTTAGGGTTTTTCTGTTTCATGCGAGGGCCTTCTTTCCAGCTGTGAAGTACAATAAGTCATGAACACAGGAAAGAAAACAGTTCACATTAAACTAGAAAATGGATAACCAGAGATTGTGTTTCTCATTTTCCTCTCAGCGCCTCTGAGGGTGGAGTATTGGTCGCTGGCTGCAGCAGTGAGGCCACACAGCTCGCCAAAAATAGTTTCTCAAATGTGTCTCGCCGAGAGCTCAATTTAAGAACATTACATTTCACTTCAAACTGTGCCCTTCACAAAGACATCTCAAATGACTTTATGGCACCAGCTGTGTTCTCATAACCAAACTCAGACCTGAAGCATGACGGATACACTGATGTGTGACTTTTCAGGTCACAAGAAATCCAGCGCAGCACAGTGAACATCCGCATGGGGTGAATCCACACCTCACGACTGCATGTTCAGTTCCAGCGCGTGAAGCTGCGTGGCTGTCACGTCACATTACGGAGGTTATAGAGACCAGAGTCTGCATCCCGTCACCAGACTTTTTATTACACGTAACAATCATCTATTCCTAAACAACACCAAGTATTTGAGGACATAGTTTGTTTGCCAGAACCAGGATCCCTCTCGAGAACACACCTTCACCGTACAGTCCACATGTGTGCAGATATTTTAAAAAGGAATCATGTTGGTTTTTGAATGTAAATAACTAGAAGTAGCACATTGTGGTTTTACGCCTCTGTGCACAAGTCGAGGTTTCTGTTCCAGAGCTGTGGCGTTGAACAATGACCAGAACCAGAATGAATTCTTTAGTTATAAAATGTGTTTTGTTCGGCCTTGACCTCTGACCTTTGGCCAGCAATTTGTAATCAGTTCTTCCTTGAGTCATAGCGGACATTTGTACCAGATTTGAGAGATATCACAATAACCTTCGGGGTCACAATAACCTTGATTTTTTTACCTTTGACCACTTAAATCTGATCAGTTCATCCTCAGCGTAAGTGAAGGTATGTTTGTTAAGGTATCCCATTAACAAGAATGGGACGGACGGACTAAGAACCCAAACATGTAACACCTCTGGCCACAGCTTTCGTCGGTGCAGAGGCGTAAAAACTTGTTCATTATCTGCTGAATGTTTTGTATGTTGATAAAACATCTAAAGTATGTTGACAGCGTGACAGAGCTTCGTACCGGTGATACGATTAAGCAGCACAGTTTACAGTATGTTAAAAAAAACAATTATCTGCTGATAAATCAGGTCTTCAAGTCTCGAATATCAGTTTATGTATCGATCCCAGAGATCCGGTTTCAGTCCGGCTCTACGCAGAACACAGACGATCCATCAGCGGCGACATCAGAGCATCTTACTGATCTGAGAGTCGTGAGCTTTGTAGGTCACGCTGATGTTGGTGGACGGCGCCGCCTCCGCTCGGCTGCGGAGGTCTCTGGTGTCGTTCACGGGACACCTGCTGGGCACCCGGCACCAGAACACCTGCTTGTAGGAAGTCCTGAAGTTCTCGGACAGGAAAGCGTAGATGATGGGGTTGACGGAGGAGTTGCTGTAGGCCAAGCAGTGAGCCACCATCCTGAAGACGAAGGAGGCCTGGTTCAGGGGGAAAGAGCCGAACTCCACCCACAGGTGGACGATGTGGTGGGGCAGCCAGGACAGACAGAAGACCACCACCACCACCAGGACTGTCTGCGCCGTCTGTGGAGGAGATATTGATTGGTAGTATCATATTCATGTGATCGATGAATGTTACTGTGACAGGGCACTTTGGAGGAAGAGTAACATGAGATAATGATAATGAGAAGATGACAAAACGTGGATTCAACAAAGAGTTTCACTCCTAACAAGACTTTTTATGCGAGCTCAGCCCTGTTTTAAATATTTTCAGTGAGGTAAAGACAGAATATCTGCAGGTAGGGCTTCAACTAATGACTTTTTTGTTATAGATTAATCAGGTAGTTAGTTTTTCCATTAAGTATTTAGTCTACGAAATATCAAAAAGTAGTAAAAAAAAACATGCAGGGTAACATCTTCAAATAACAGCCCCAAAATGACTTAATTTTTGGAGTCATTCAGGAGTAAAAAAAATACTACAAAACACTTAAGGTGAGATATGTAACAGAGAATATTTCCTAGTTTAATTCCAAACTTTGCTCTCTCTGCGTCTCTTTAATCAGCTGACGATGGCTTCTTTGTTTTTCCTTCTTCTTTCAACCATCAGCCAGTCATGTCACTCCAGCCGAACTTTAAATCTTCTCTCTGCTGCTGTCAGCTGTCGTCTCAGTGCAGATTGTGGCTCCCTCCTCCACCCAGTTCGCCTCCAGAATCACCTCCCCTTCTCATTGGATCCTGAGGTTCCCTTCATCCACCACCACCACCACCACCACCACCAGTGCCCAGACTCCATCGTTTCCTTTCCTTCTCACAGCTTCACTGCCTCCTCAAATACAATGACATCACGATGGAGTCTAACCACTCTAAGGACTTTAACATTTTCTAATTGTGCACGTGGCAATACATCGCTCGGATGACCCTTTTTATACAAAGGCGGTTCAGGTGATGGTTCGGAACCAGTGCCTACTATGGAACCAGTTCTTTGTGTTTCAAAACCCAGTGGCACCAACATTTGTTGGAACCACTTTAGTCAGGGGTTGGGGGCGGAGGTATCGTGACCAAGGATCTATTAACACTGCTTATGCTGCCATTTTAAAGAAGAAAACACAGCGTGTGTAGCTTGTTCTGACTCCTCTATGGAGGACTAACTATTACTATTAAAGCAACAGCGGTCAAAGGACCAGTCATGTTTGGAGCATTGGGGCATTTTGGGGTTCAGCATCTTTCTCCGGGGACGTGGAACCAGCGACCTTTCAATTACTGGACAACCCTGCCACTAAAGTGACTGAAGGATGTGACTCTACGGTGGCTCTCGAGCGCTTTGAACAGCAAACCAGTTCTTAAAAGGTTCTCATGCTGAACCGACTTCGAACCAGCACTGACACCAGCACTGACACCAGCCCAGAACCAGCAGACTTTGGTTGAAAAGGGTGTAGTGAGGTCTCTCCTGATTGAAGTGAAATGTAATAATTATAAATCATCCCAAGGATCCTGAATTCTGTTCTGTTGAAAAATGAAGGTTTTCATATTGGACCACATATATGCCGAAACCAGTGTATTTATCATAACTGTCATAGGCCAATATCGGCCAATGAAATCAGCCAAATGTCTTGTTTCATCCGCCCAACAGTCAAAAACATAAAGATATTTCATTTACAATCATAAATGACAAAGAAAAGCAGCAAATCTTTAAATTCGAGGAGCTGAAACCAGCAAGTTTCTGTCATTTTTTGCTTGAAAAATAACCAAAACCATTAATTCTTTTTTTTTTTTTCAGTGCACTGATAAATTAATCACCTCAGCTCATCATGCAGCTGTGCTCACATAACCTTTAAAAATCCCACAAACCTGCCAAATACAGACGAACAGACAACACAGCAGCTGCCACCAACCTTTTTTTTGGAGAGCTCTGATTTTTTGGAGACGTTCTTCAGCTTTTTGTGCAGATGGTTTAAAACCTGCAGCGATGAAGACAAGATGAAACATACAGACTGCTGGATTAGAAAGGATCTGAGTGTGTGCATCCTGTTCCTTATTTCTCAAATTCTTAATTCTGATAATCAGAGGCGCTCCAACACATATTAAGGATACATTCAAGACTCTTACTGAAAACAGAAAAAATCAAATGTGGCTCTTAGCAGAACTAAATCCACAATTTTCCATCATGTTTAACTTCGCTGACATCTAAATTAACTGTGTTTTTAATCCAAACCGTGCGTAATTCTTTGCGCACTCTGCTTTCGTGCGCACCCACCTTCGCGTAGCAGACAGATATGAGGGTGAGCGGCAGCAGGTATCCGAAAACAAAGGTGCACATCACGTAGACTTTCCTCTGGTGGTCCGGCCAGACCTCCCAGCAGAAGGTGTTGTTGTCCTCCCTCTCCACGATGCTCTGGTAGTGCGCCACGGGAGCCGCCATCACCAGAGACAGGACCCAGATCAGCACCACCCCGAGCAAGGCATGCCTCCCCACCCGGATCGAGGAGGACTTCCTGGCGTGGACGATGGCCACGTATCTGTCCACGGACATCGCCGACAGAGTGAAGATGCTGACCAGCATGGACACGGTGAAGAAGTAGTGGATGAACTTGCAGATGAAGGCTCCCAGCACCCATGTGGGCAGCATGTAGATGGTGGACTGGAAGGGGACGCAGAAGAGCAGGTAGGACAGGTCGGCCACGCTCAGGTTGAGGATGAAGATGTTGGTGGTGCTCCTCGGTTGTCCCGGTTTACTGCGCGCCAGCACCGTGATCACCAAGGTGTTCCCGATCACCCCGAGGATGAAAATGAGCCCAAAGACCAGCAGAGAGATAAAGTTGTCCACACCCATCCCCAGGATGTGCTGAGCGGGCAGCCTCGCAGTGCTGGAGTTGACAGACTGACTCTGGTTCTCCACCTGTAGCTCCATCTTTGTGCTCCTCCTGAAGAAAAGTTACATGTCGGTGTTGAAGACGCGCTTCCTCCACATGAAGAAGAGGAGGGACCCTCTCCTGACTAAAGGCTGGACGGCGGATGGAGCTCATGCATTAACTGGCTGCTCGCTGCCTTCCCAGGCGACGTCACCGCGCTGTGCGCACCAATACCTCCCAGTGTTTCCACTGCCAGTGAGAGGGGTTCACCATGTCATCAGACACCCGCTCAGGTTTGATTAAAAACAAGCGAATTAACACAGGATGCAACACGTTCCCACAATCTGTCACCACTAAACGTGTCACATCTTCATAGAAAAGTGTCAGTCGTTGAGACATCTGCTCAAAACATAAATACATCCTGATTTCCAGATGATTGAATTCAAAAACAAGACACATCACATCATTAAAACAAAGATGTCTCATCCTCACATCTGTCAGTGCATTATGGGATAGATAGATAGATAGATAGATAGATAGATAGATAGATAGATAGATAGATAGATAGATAGATAGATAGATAGATAGATAGATTTCTAACTTTCACATATTACCTTGAAAACATCGATATCTGGGGATACAAGATACTTTTAGGGCAGAAAATGTAAGATTTTTATTGAAATATAGATATAACAAGACAGCACTAGTTGTACATATGTTGAAACTTTACATTTCTTTATGTTGCAACTTTACGTTTTGCCTGGGTCCGATTTCTTCCTGCAATTTTATCTTGTGACGGTGCTGTGCTGTAATAAACACTAAACACTCGGTTAGTGTCGGGAAAACATCTTGTTTTGGCTCAACATACTTTGCTTTAGTCACCACAAACACAGCAGGTGATGTCTCGACTTCTCGCCAAAAAATCTGGTTACTGTTGCCAAAAACACAGCGTGAAATGTGTCACCTCGAGAATCTCCAGCGGTGTCACGCTTACAAATGTTCTTGTTCCAACTGCGGTCACTTTCTCGGCGGCCTGGTTGTCTGGTTTGACTCCACCACCCCCTCCGCCTGCTGACACCAAAGTCAGGTGGTAAACATCCAATGTGGATGTGATGTATGGCGCCTATGACACGTACGAATGTGACCATATCAGTTGTTTGCAGATTGATTCCATTTCTCATCTTGAAGCTGGAGCATCATCTGTACTTTTGGGTCAAAAACTTCCAGAGCAACGTTTCAGCAAATTGTAACTGAAGTGGTTTGAGAGAGAACTCGACCAATCCCGGCTCGTTTCAGAGCGACGGTGTTCCTGATTGGCTGCTCAGCAAATGCAGACTGCTGAAAACCTGATTCAAAGCAGAGAATCCTGCAACTTTTGATAAACATCCAACACCTCCTTCGCCTACGACATCGTAGCGTGGGCTACAAAACACGTGTGTGAGCTCTCGGCTCTACACTGAGCCTCAGGATCATTATTTTTAATGCCATGGCACTGACATCCACGAGTGGCTGAAGGGCAGGATGACGAACAATGGGGT
The DNA here is from genome assembly GCA_963678695.2 of Diplodus puntazzo. Taxonomy (NCBI): domain Eukaryota; kingdom Metazoa; phylum Chordata; class Actinopteri; order Spariformes; family Sparidae; genus Diplodus; species Diplodus puntazzo. Next base: position 6,605,324 of record OZ023169.1, read on the forward strand.
TTAAATCTTTTAGTGTGCGTGTGTGTGTGTTGTGTACTAGTTTCTCATCCTGTTGTGAGAGGAGCCGGCTGTCTTGGGGCTGCAGAGCCATCGAGGTTGAGAAGAAGCGTCGCAGCGAGGAGCAGCAGGGTTTTTTTGTGATGCTCGTTCTGTGGAGGGCGAACAGCGAGCAGCAGAGAGGGTTAAAGTTTTACATACTGCTGCTTTAATGTGGGTTACGGTTAGGTAATGGGGATGCAGGTGTATAGAGACTCAATGAGGCCCGATACGGCGCTGGCTCAGGTCTCTTTTACTACTCTCTTATTAGGAGCCTGAAATCATAAAAGGTCACATTAACGGGAGGAAAAAAAAGAAAAGAAGAGATTGAATTTTAAAGAAAAAGAAGGAGGGGGGGGACTATTTATTACGTAGGCTGGGGTTAGGGTTAGGGTTGAAGTGGTGGTCCTGTGGTTGGGTGTTCACTGACGTTTGGGTATCTGTCCCCGGTCCAACAGTCATCATCCCTCCCTTCCATACATCTGTTTCTTCTAGGAATTTGTAACTTTGGGGTAAACCTGACGGGGCGTTCAGGGTCCAGGGCTGCTTCGAACACTACAAGTGCACGTGTACGGACCCATCACGGAAATAGCTGGTCATTCTTTCTCATTTCCATCGACCGCCCTCAGCCCTCCGTCTGTGTTATTGATCGGGCCCGACCTGGTCCGGGCACAGCTGTATTATCATTATGCAAGCATGTGAGTCTCAGACGGACCAACGCTGAGAGATCATGCGGGGGGATAACCATCTGGAAATGACGACGGGGATGATGCACGGGCTATGTAACCCGAGAGCAGAGGCCGATCTTATCTGCCAGCCCGCTTGTCCTCGGGTGATCGTAAACATTTGATGCTTTTTATTGTTTGTAGGTTTTGTGGATCAGCCGCTGAACTCGACGCGGATCCCAAAAACTCTTCTTCAGTGTCAGGATTGTGAGGATGAAGATGGTGTTAATGATGAAGGTGGAGGTCTAGATCAGGCTGTTTGTGACCAATTCTCCCACCTTTGTCATTCTGAAAATTAATAGCGGCCCATTACATAATTCTTTTTTCTGATAATGGGGTGATTATTCTTTTTGGGGGCATTGCGGTTGTTTTGTAATTGGCTTCCTGAAGCAACCTGAAGTTTCCATGGCGACTCTTTACTCCGTCGACCGACAGAGATGTTATCCCTCTTTCTCCGAGAGAGAATGAGAGAGAGAGAGAAGAAAAGCGCAGTGAAGCCTTGAGACGGCATCCAATTATGTGAGAAATAGAGCAATTATACCTGCAACATCTTGACAATGTGATATCTGTTATGAGAAAAACAAAGCAGACTCTCGTGTTATGTAGTCCTGATTATTTCAGCACCACGGACAGCTCTCGTCTGTCAGCTCGGCTGCAGATGGAGCTGAAACCTGCGAAACACAGACGATGATTTCTACCTCGCTCATTATTCATTTCTAGGATATTTTTGTCATGCCGTGCCCGAGAACAGGCTCACAAAAGAAAGCGTTCACTCACAAATAATACCAAAAACTGCGAGAGTCTGGAGGCCTGGCCGACATGAACGAAAAGATAAAGTAACAAACAAAGCCTCGAAAACAGGACCACCAGACCTCCATCCTCGAAAGAAAGACAAAAAACGAAGACAAAGACGGTCTGAGGGCGGTCAGGACTGTTCTGTCCGTGGATGAAAAGAGTGCTCCTTCACCTCCACCCTCCCTTAAATAGGGGTCAGGGCTTATTGCCTGGTGAGCAGCACCTGAGAGGAGGAGGAGGAGGAGGAAGAGGAGGAGGAGGAGGAGGAGGAGGAAGAGGAGGAGGAGGGAGCCGTGACACGACAGCACAAGACACAAGATTGATCAACAACATGGTGCTGAATTGAAAGGAAAGTCTTTGTCTGTGCCTTCAAATGCGGGATGATCTCTGCAATCTTAAAGCAACATTACGTAACTTTATCTTTTAAACCTGAAAGTGACAGCCGCAAAAACAATTTAATGCCACAATGACTTTTATGTTTCTGCACCATTCAACTTGAGTGAGACGGAGGGACTGCAGCACGTTTAGGTGAAATTGGATCATATTTCAGAGGAAAAAAGGGAAGAAAGTGATTTACTCTGCTTGTTGTAGTGTTCACACCGCAATCACAGCAACTTTCAACTGCCGGGAAGATTTCATGTGCAGGGGGCCTTTAATAAACATCATGACGGAGGTGAAGAGACCGAAGAGGAAGCTTAAAGAGAAGAAGAAGAAGAAGAAGAGACACTGATCTCAGACTGGCTTTTTGTCGTCGGTGACAGCTTCTGTAAAGAAAAGGCCGCTGCTGAATAGCAACTCATATTAGCTGTCATGCTAAGTTATATGTCAACTTGTTTTTTGTCCTGAGTTTTGTGCAGCGCTCGTGCAAAATACCGGAACTGTTTTTCAGGACATAGAGTTGTTGCTACGCAGTTTTGTTCATCTTTAGCATGTTACGTTACATTACGTCTGACAAACTGTTGGGATCTGTGTTTGTGACTGTTACGTTGCACTCAGAAACAACTGGCGGAGGTGGCACCAATCGCTTTAAAATATGAATTTCTACATAATGTCACTTTAATAAAGTAAAAATAAATGCAGAAGCCCAGTAAATCCAAGAAAGCGAGACAGTGTCCATTCTGAAAAGCAGCAACTCTACATTCATTCTCCGACTGAGGCAGTAAAATACGTCCTCGCATTAATTGTCTTAATTGGTCAAGTAAAAATATTTTATTGTATAAGTTATGAAGCCTTTCAGAGACAAATATGTGATTCTGTGCTTTATAAGCAAAATGAACTGGACGTGATAAAGAGATCTGCGTCTGTTGTGTTTGACGGAGTGAGTAGAGAAGAAGAGAAGAAGCCGTCTGAGGTCTTTGTGTCAACAAAGACTAATGGAGCCTTAAACAGCAGATAATGAAGCTCTGATGTTTCGAGTCTTCCTCTCATTTCTTGTCTCGGCTTTATTACTCAGCGACATCACGGTATGAAAGCACGAGCCTCGGCGTCCCTCCTGCTTCTGTGATTTATTTACCAGCCTTATTAGAGACACAAGAAGATAAGCCGCTCCGGACCCTGCTGCTCCTCCTCTCAGGTGGTTTGGCCCTTTAGCTCAGACCGGAGTCGGACCTGTTGTTACCATGACACTGAGCCCTGAGAGGAGACCACAGCAACAGCACATCCATTTAGCCCAATAGTTCCAAATGAACCTACCTTGACTGCTAAATAGCTGTGAGGCACAGGCTGTCATTGGATGATTCACTGTTGGCAGACTCTGTGTTTGTTCTTCCTTCATTTTCCTTTTATTGTCTTCGGTTAATGATGGTTGTTTCCTGCAGCTGGGACATGCAGAGGACGATAATGCCGCTTTAAAGGGGACTTCTGGTGTTTTTAAACCTGAGTCCTGTACTGATGTGCTTTGGCGTGTAAATGATTCATACCAGGCCTCAGCTGACAGCCATGACAGTCACGTCTCCTGGAGTTTCTTGTGTTTTTCGCCGCTGACAGGTTGAAGTTTTTAATCTGGGTGTCTGACAAGATCACGTAAATGCTTCCTAACAACACAGACCTGTGTGTGGAATAATAAGATCCTTTTAGTAACCGGTAACACGAGCTTCACTCAAGGAGACGTCTCGCTCTTGAATCTCGTAAGAGGGTGATGGAGGACTTTCCTCGAGCTACTTGACTCGAAGAAATGACTTGGGACTTGCTCGAGATTGGATCGAGTTTTGATGTTTGTTTTTTTTCTGGCGACTCAGCAGCCGTGAGTCAGAGGTGTTGATTACCGTAAGGTCTAACTCACCCCTCCGTAACACCACCTCAGGGAGTGTTTAATGAAATCATCCGGTGTTTCTGATATTTTGTGCAGCCCCCTCGCACCGCCAGTAGAGGGAGCGAGGGAGGTTTGCCTCAAAACCTTCGTGTCATTACACTGTGACTCATCTGAGAGACTCTGTGTCAAGTGCAGAGACAAACAGGTCTGTTATCAGATGTTCAGTGCCGCCTGAGAAAACGTCTGTTTAAGCCTTTATTTGCTCTGATAACTGTGGTGAACATGTGTGCTCAGTGTCAGCGGCACACGGCTCCTGAGCTCTGCCACCGGAGCAAAGGAGGATTAGAGTTGTTTACACACACACACACACACACACACACACACACACACACACACACACACACACACACACACACACACGTGACATATTCTGTGCATGTATACATACTGTAGGAAGCAACGTGGGGGTTCGTAAAGAATTCAGGTGAAATCGCAATTTGTGGTGGGAACATTTCAAATGTTACCCGTTCCGTAAGTCAACGTGAAGGGTTCATTTGAAAATTCCCATTTGTGAAGGCGGCGTGATGTTTCCAGATGTGCCTGGAGGTAAAATGATGATACACACATTGCGAAATTGTGTTTCAAGAGGTTGTGCAGCTGCTCATAGTAACATAATCCCTATTCAGGAGTGCACGTTATTATGTAAAAGGAGAGGTTATCCGTGATATTTGTAGATATGTTTTCATTCAACATCAGTGTGAACAAAAAGCAGCACCCACGACAGCTGCACCTCATCAGGAATAAGAGAATAAAACATCAAGAACAATAACACACCGCGGAAAGAGCAGCTGAGATACAAGAAATAAAGACTGAATTCAAAGCTGCTATTTGTAGGACAAGTTGATTTTTGAGTCTCAGTCCCAACTTGTCAAATACTGACGCTTTGGGATGGCGGCCGACCCGTCCTGCAATCGATTTGGGAAAGCCATGACGTCAACTTTCTCACAAATAGCACCTTTAAGGAGAAAATAACTCATCTGTTCATGCTAGATCATTTTACTCGACAAGAAATCTTCAGCAGACTGTTCAAAGGTTTGAAATAGTAGAAAATGTTGTTTTTTTTAACCCAAATTACTTGAGATCAGATTTGCTACAGCTACAGTTATAAATGAAATACACTCAAAATAAGTCAATAATTCTTACTTTTGTTCTTTTTGCACAGAGAACAAACATCTTGAAAGTGTTTTCAGTGGAATGTCGCAAAATAAATGAACTTGTTTTGTTTGACTTTAAACTTGAAATTAGATATTTTGTCCCAAGAAAGAATAAAAGAAAATATAAATGATAATCTTAAATGAGAAGAATAACTCACAATATAGTGCAAGAAATTCACTGACCAATGCTTAAAATGTTTTATAAGTCTTCTGGCCTCGGGGTGGTTGATTATTACACCTGATGTGATCGATCCAGGACATATGATACGCTCTCTCTCTGCTTTATATGCAGGTTTTGTTACACCTGGATGTGAACAAAACGTCCTTCTTTGCTTAAAAATATTTTCTTTTATACACAATTACAGGTCTCTAAAACAAAAGCAGGTCTTAAACTCTGTGAAGAAAGGATTCGTACATGATTCTGAGACTGATTTTATTTATTAACATCTGTTTTTTTTGGTTTTTTTTCTTTTCTGTGTTTTTAATCAATCTATCTTCTTTTCTTATGTCACCCTTCTTTAACAGTACATCCTGAGGGACGCTGGTTATTTTTAGGATATTTCGACCGAATCTCTTCTTTCTGCTCTCTTCAGAAAAAGATGACGAGGTTGTTTCCGCCGCCAGGAGGCTGCAGATGTTAGCTGTGTCAGAACATAATGAAAATGAACGGCGGCTGGCCTGGTGCTTCCTGCCACACTTCACACGAGCCCAGAAAATCATCAGCAAACACACAGACTGAGAGAAATCTGTGAAATGCTTTTTGGCATGAAAGTTGAAAATATTGCCAAGTTTTATTATTATAACAAAAACAATAAGGTTGTACTTTGGTTCAGACGATGCCAGCAACACATCACAGGACCAGCGCAGGACATTGAAAACCAGGCCTCTGGATGTATTTCAGAGATGAATCCATAGTGAGACTTTCTTCTGTGAGCATCTTCTTCTAGTCACTGACCTTCGTTGCCTACCAACATATTTCAGTCGTGCAGACATCGCAACAATGCCAACACGTGCACAAAAACCCAGTGAGCCGCGTGAGCACGTGATCAGCCTTCAGTCACAGGCAGATACAGATTTACTGTTGCTGGGTCACAGCGCTGCATTCAACACCGTAGATCATGAAATGCTGTCAGACCGTCTTGAAAACCAATTTGGCATCTCTGGCCTGGATCTCGCCTGGCTGAAGTCTTACCTATCCGTACCTTACCTTAGCTGTTGTGTCGTATCATATCATATCGTCTCATGTATTGTTTCGTAGTTTATCGTATTGTATCACAGCATATCCTATTGTATTATATTGTGTCATATAGCCTTTCATTTTGTATTGCAGCGTATGCTATTATATGGTGTGGTACTGTTCGATGTATTTATTTCATCATATCCCACCATATTGTATGATATCGTAATGTATCGTATCGTATCGTATCGTATCCTGTCATATCATATCGTATTATATAAAATCATATTGCAAATTGTAATATATGTTTCTTTCACTGACTCTGTTGCCAGAAAATTGTCTTGACTTGTGTATTGACTAATAAAGTGACAGAGCAACTAGAAGAATATCATGACAGGGCGCCCATTAGCTCAGTTGTTAGAGCCGGCGACCCGTACAGTGGCTTTGTCCTCGCTGCAGCGGCCCCACGTTCGAGTCCTGGCCTGGGGCCCTTTGCTGCGTGTCGCCTGCATGTCATCTCTGATGCTGTCCTATCAATAAAGCCATACATCATATATCATGATGTTAAAATAATACACCATGTCTAACAGAAGCTTTTTATCCATTTCGGATGGCTGCAAAAAAAGCCTGAAATTGCATCTTTTAGTTGTGCACCAAGTTTCAAACTTGTAGCGGGTGCAAAGAGAGACAAGGGGAAAAATGACAAAATTAAAGATCATCAGTTGTGATTTCTCCTCTTTTCTGACATCTGAAATCAGAAATGTTTGTCTGTCTTCAACATTCCTTTATTTCCAGCAGCAGCAGCGCCTCAAAAAAATATCCCGCAGCCCTCAGTTTGAAACAAGAGAGCATGATATTGTTGAGACGCTGAACAAACGACAGCATTATGCTCGAGCGCTGAGCGGCGGCTCCTGCCAAACGTTGATGGAATCATTGGCTTTCGACCACCGAGACATTTGCATTGAGTTGTTTACCAGCCAAACGGGATCGCTGTGAGGACGCACTGTGGGAAAAGAAGCCATTCACGCCTCACAGTTGATCCTATTAGTTCGAACAATGGGAATTTTCTGAGACAATGAAAACACGAAACGCCTCAGAAAATCAGCCGTGCACTGAATTTCTAAATGTCGGTTTTAAAGGCAGCGGTTCTTATCATAATTTATCTAATTGTAATCAGACACAATCAGATGTTTCATCGACAGCAGGAAGCGAGGAGACCTTTCTTGGCCCGGGGGGACCCCTGGATGGTGACATCAGCCGCTGGGCATCAGCTATGCTGTCATCTACAGGCGGCGGGGACTGGATGCGACATGAAGAGGTCATCCAGGGTGACATACACACAACAACACAGAGGCTTTTCACTCTCAAAGCAAATTACCAGAGCGCGGTATAATCGAGTATTCCCTGTTTTCCCTTGAGTCCACGTCATAACGCTGGGCTGAAGAGAAAACTACCCTTGAACCGAGAAGAGAAAAGAAATGTAAAGCTTCAATGATCAACTAAGACAAAACCATCTGGTATAATCTGCATAACTCCAGGCTTTATAGCTTTCATGAGACAAACATTCTTCTTCAGTTACAGAAAATCGTTGAAGGATTGCAAACATCTCTAAACAACAATCCTTTGTGCTTTTGTGTGACAGCAGTTTTCAGGGTCAGGTTCGATTTCAGGCTGAAGGACCAGTCTGACGCATTTCAACACTTGTTCTGGTTGAAGAATCATTTCGCTGCTCTTGATACCTGCTCCTGCACAAGTATACCAACAACAGTCTGAATGGATGTGTGACCACAGATGGAAGGGTGGCTGGAAGGATAGATAGAAAACTTTACCACAGGCCTGCAGAGCTCTCATTTCAGTGATTGACATCCGTTCACTCTTGTTTTACCTCGGTTTCTATCACTCTGCCTCTTCCCCTACTTTGCCTCCTCAATTTTCCATTGCAGTGTAGAGTTTCAATAGGTATTACACTTCAACTGTTACCAGATAGCAACTGGGGAAAACAATGCCTCTACCTGTTTTCGTAATGGCAGACGCGCTTCCTCTGTGTTGTAATTCGTGTTATGTGGGAAAAATCGTAGCCTACATTTCTAAATCTTATTTTGATTGGTATGTTGTCACAGTTGCATCTCCTCCGACAGCTGACTCATTCATTAATTCACACAAACCCTTACTTGTAGCCCTTTCTGGAAAAAAGACAGTGTAAGAGTGCTTATCTTTAAGTGTTGCCTGATGGCACGAGCTAAGCTAATGTCGGCATGCTAACATGCTCACAATATCAATGCTATATCAGAGAAAGGCAACTTACACCAAAGGTTAGCTTTTCACTATATCAGTGCTAATGATCATGTTGTCGCTGTATTAGCATTTTCATTAGCACATTAGCGCTAAACACAGGTTGATTGAAATATCAGCAGTTATGATGACAATTAAAACATGTTTTAGTCGAACTGAACAGGAGGTTTTTTGTTAACACTGGTAAGTAATAATTTATATAGGAGAAAAACTCCTCCACATCTTTTTTTGACTATTTTTAGCTCGAGTGACCTTCAACACTCTCTGCAGCTGAAACTGTGACGGCATCAAATGAATTCCTGCCCTCACTCACTGACGACTCAGGAGCCATCAAACTGTTCTTACTCAGTGATGTAAAACAAGGCTGAGACTACGACTATAACTGCCAGAAATAGTCTTTTAGGAATTATGTACAATTATAAAAATACATTAATTAAATATAAAAATGTAATTGCAAATACGTAATGGTGAAAAAGTGACAGGAAATCTAGTCAGACAGAAAGTTGTGATCATTTTCAGGTAAAACATGAAGCCTGAAATTACATCTTTTATTTTTGCGCCTGGTTATTATTTCACATATCTCCTATCTTCTGACTTTTAAATCAGAAATGTTTGTATGTAAGGGAAACCAACTCTGGGCTCCTTTTTTGACTATTTTTAGCTCAAGCAACCTTCAACACTCTCTGCAGCTGAAGTAACGCCATCAAATGAATTCTTACACTCTCATTTACTCATTATTGTAAAAAAAAAAAAAAAAGCCTAACTGCCCAACATATGTTCATGTTCTGCACACGTGATGGAACAGAGGCTGGCTTTCTTCCTCCGTCTCTGCAGCAGCAGATAAATTCAGCTGCCTCTCTGGGTGGGCGTCTTTGGTCTAGATCAACATTCCTGCCGGGGTTCAAGGATATCTCCCGTGTTTGTGTCCCACAGCTCTGTTGCATGGCCGCTATTGTTTCCCCCCTGCGCCCAGCCTCGACCTTCCAGCCGCAGGAACAAATCCAAGACTCTTCTGGACACGAGGGCACAAGTAGTGTGGTCAGCCCACGATCTGCATTCCTGTTCCCTACCTCTGTCAGGCCCGTGGGTGCTGCGTCGAGGGCCCGGCCCTGCAGGGCAAACAGACAGAGCACTGTGTACAGAGCAGAGTGGACAAACATGTCTCCCTATGAGTCTTTCCCCCTTTTATCTGTTTATACAGGAAGCTGGGCAGCCATGTTGGCTCCATAGACTCGGGCGCTCATGTTTAAATGAAAGTTTCACCCACTGTCATAGTCAGGATTCCTCAGCAGATGAGTTCAGATAAAGGCCTCATGTCCGTTTTTTACAAGGATTTTCATTTTCCCTGAATAATTGTGTTTAATTTTTGTGAATGAGTTGTTTTTGAGGCTCGTGTGGTTGTTGAAAGACGAGTAATTTCATAATTAGTTTGTATTATAAGGACTAACAGTTGGTTCACGTGGTGCTGGGTGGTGGTTCAGGCGATTCACCAAACACTGAAACCACATGTGATGTGAGTAACGTCATGTTGTTTCTCACTGAAGAACATTAACTCAGTATGTAACTTTTCTCACAGCAATAAATAATAAATATGGATGTACTCAAAATGAATACCTTCAAACAGTTTAGCTTTTTCAAATGAATAATTCTACTTTATAATTAGAATTAATCGAGCTTGAAAATAACTTTTTTGATGTGTTTCTAGGCTGGAAAACAAAAATGCAACAACAACAAGACCTGATCATTGAGTTTTTTACATTTTATTTTCCTTTTGGAGACAAACTGGACTACTACTATTAATGGAGGGCACCAAGAATCGAACCAGCAACCACAAATTCCACTACTAGCTGGAAATCGAACCAACAACCTTCCAAGTAATGGATGACCTGCTCTATCTCCTAAGCCACAAACTTTTCTCTTGTATTTCACTTATTTAACAGGACAAAAACACATTTCTGAAATGTTGCAGCTGTAACTTCCATCTTCCTGCTTCCACTTGTCATAATGCTCTGTGATATGAAAACAGCTTCATCTGTTGCCACACTTTGCTTCTCTAAAAAGAAACTTTCTGACTTGGAATAAGAAAAACAGCTCCAACAAAAAGGCATCTGTTCCAAAATATTAATATTCTGATGCTGCATGGGTGTTTTGTAACACAACTTACCCTGCAACAGATCTGACCATTGATTTTTTTAATTTTATTTTCATTTTGGAGACAAACAGAACCACTACTATTAATGGAGGGCGCCAAGAATCAAACCAGCAACCACAAATTCTACTGCTAGCTGAGAATCGAACTGACAACCTACCAATTATTGTACAACCCACTCTATCTCCTGAACCGCGGTGACCTTTGGCTACTGTGACTGCTCATAGCACCACGGACATGACTACTACTGCTCCTGCTACCCAGGGAATCAAACCAGCAACCTTCCGGTTACCAACCTTTCTGCCGTTACTGCTACCTTCCTTAACCTTCCACTTACTGATCTTACTGCTACTCGGAGAAGCTGAGAACTGAAGAACTGAGCCACGCAAGCGTCCGGCTGACGAGTGTTTTGTTTCCTGAATAACAAACATTTCTGTGATTCTGATTTCCCCCCGTGGTTTATCGTGTACTGTAACAGAATAATATGAAAACATGCTGCTACACTGATGGTTTTATGCAACATGGACATTTTTCAAATAACAGAGTGTTCTTTGTAATGCACGCGGGGCTTCATCTGAGGTCCTGATAGATCCAGCTGCAGTGCAGACATCAGCGGGGGACTGTCGACGAGAGGAACATGATTAGAGCCTGAAGCATTATCCTGTAATGAAGCTCAGCGACACCACAGCATGACGGTGGAGGAGCGGCTCCTGTTCACAGCCTGTGTCTGTGTCTTTAGCAGATATTTCACCCAACCAGAGCATGACACTTTTAACATATACCGTACATCTGTGAGAGCCTTTAAATGGAAAGAAGGTCAAATATTAAGCCGTTGGTATCAGATGAAACATGGACGCCACACACATTTGATTGATTTGTTGCCACTGGACTTAACTTTTCTCTTGTATTTCAGTTATTTAACAGGACAAAAACACATTTCTGAAATGTTGCAGCTGTAACTTCCACCATCTTCCTGCTTCCACTTGTCATAATGCTCTGTGATATAAAAACAGCTTCATCTGTTGCCACATTTTGCTTCTCTAAAAGTAACTTTCTGACTTGGAATAAGAAAAACAGCTCCAACAAAAAGGCATCTGTTCCAAAATATTAATATTCTGATGCTGCATGGGTGTTTTGTAACACAACTTACCCTGCAACAGATCCGGCTTTGTTCGCCGGCTGCTGCGGCGACACAACGCATGCACGACTCTCACAACGGCACCGAATGGCAAGTTGCACGGATGTTCAAGGATGTTTGAACTCGTGTGTCCAAAGCACAATGACAGAAACCTTCACAGTACAATAAATGTTGAGCTTGAGCAGAGGAGTAAACAACAATCTTCTCTCAAGGTTTCCAGACTCTTTGTCATGAATCGATCAGAAGGCCACATGAAGTACAAACTTTAAATCACCTCGGACATTTTGTCCCTGTTAGCACGGCACACCTGGACGTTGCTAACATGTTGGTGTTTAGCAAGTTTAACACACCGTTGTGTTAGTTTGGTTTGCTAGCATGCCAACATTAGCTGATAAGCACAAATCACTAGTTAAGCTAATTAGCACCAAACACTGGTTTTTAGCTAATGTTTAGCTTTTTGTGTGAAATACTACTTTAACATTGTTGACTAAAGTAAGCTGAGGCCTACAGCTGAGAATGAATGTCATTGATTGAACAGGTTACTGGCCTCACCGCTGCTGCTGAGGCTACCGAGGGGAGCCGGGAATCAAACCAGCAACCATATATTGGACAAACTGATTTATATTTGATGATGGCACTAGAGGAAACATCCAGGGATCACCAAAGTTAGATACACTCTGTGGAGAACACAATCTGCCCTGTTCGTTGCAATAGATACAATCTCAACACACTCTTTGGCCCTCTCTCTGAGATTTAAAGTCTAATGTCAGTGCAGGGTAGGAACTTGGGTTGCTAATGTTAACTTATAAAGTACTGTTAGTGAACAGCGATCGTTGTCATTCGATGGCCTGATTGATAGCTTGAAGTTCTGACGTTTAAATCAGTTTAATTTGTTTACATGATCGCCACTGACGACCACTCATGATGTGTGAGGAAAGTCTTGCAGAGTTGCTCCATTTCATCAGTTCATTTGGGAGATTTCAGATTCAGATTCATAATTTATTGTCCCCGAGGGGAAATTCATTTTCACAGTTCTGTTCCAGACAATGTGCATCACCAGAAAAAATACATACTTACATATACAGATAAACAAAAATCACGACATCTACCACCTGCTGTTTAGAGCTTTAATGGCAGAGGGGATGAAGCTATTGCAGAAGCAGGTTGTTCTGCAGGACAGTTGTCTGAACCTTCGACCAGAGGGGAGGAGAGTAAAGTACGGATGTAATTTCAACAGCCACCCCTGTAACTGTTTGAGGGCAGTCTAAAATATTAAGGTGTGGGGGTAAAAAAATTGGAAATGGGACTGAGTCAGAGACAAGTAACCGAGATATTTCTGTCCAAAACACAACTTTTGAAGCTCTATTAGTCATAAAGCTCTGAGTCACAGAGCTGTTTTGGTTTCATTTGTTTCAGAAATAAAGAAAATCCAAACATGCCAAGTCACCACCACTTTATTCCATCACTGTGCAGACACAGATCGTTGGCTCGTGTTCACACGGGTTTCCACACAGGCTCGCTCTTTCTTCTGGGCCTCTCCATATGTTAATCTGGGTGACTGTACGTCTAATTTAGACACCATCCATTAAGAAAATATATGAGTCCGATTCAACAATGGATCACAGTTGTGCGGGCTGCTTTGCATCAGGGTGTGCGAGTGCAGACTCAGAGATAACCCTTGTTGTCCCTGCGGCCGGGGTGAAGCAGATGGGGACGAGAACAATGGCCGGGCCCTTGCGGAGGGCGGCAGTGACTGACACAGCCACTGAAGCTCTGAAGAATGCCTGGAACCGAGCCAGAGCCATGGACCTCACTGACACTCCGGCCTCACCGCACCCACCCCGACCTGACCCTCCTCATGTCCCATGGTGCCCCGGGAGCGAGGGGGGACAACACCTTCAAAGACGCGTCAGAAAGAGCTGCAAACGACACTGACGGAGCTGCAGAGACGAGTGTTGGCACCGTGGGCAGTCTTGAAGAGGAGTACTCAGTAGATACAGAAAGGTCAACTCCACCCAGCCTCAGCGAATACTAGCATGGCTACAGCAAGCATCTCAGGGCAGAGCACCTTCGGGCTCGGGAGGAAAAAGAAGAACCCCGGTCTCATGGATCAGATTAGCAAGTTCTTTGGAGGAGACAAAAAGAAAAGGAGCAAGGTGAGTATTGATGCATCTGAATTTTAAAGGGATAGTTCAGGGTTTTTTTGCCTTTTAAAACTAAAATACTGTGCTGTGACTTTTGTTGTATTTGGAATTTGCTCAAGAATTCCATTTCCTCCATTGAAGCGCCTGATTTTCTGACGACTGTTTTGTCAATGTCGCATGAAAACCAAAATGTCAGCACTTCATAATCTAGGAAAAATAACCCTTTTTTTATTTATATGACAGTGTGAAGATAGATATTATCCACTGGGTTTGTAAAAGTTGTAATAGAATTTAAAATGCAGACGAATTTCCTCAACCCATTAAGGAACACAAAAAAGGACAAAATAACTTAATAATTAGAAATACAACAATAAAAGAGAAACAAAACTGCCTTTTGTGGAGAATTCTGCAGATATAATGCCATAAATCAAGAAAAGTGTTGCCAATAATGGAAAAAATCAGGGCTCCACATGCTAAACATGTAGATTTACATCTTTACTTTCAAACTCACTTGTCGTTTGTTCTTGGCAGCCGAGAAAAGTACAGTTCTCAGTTTGGGGCTTTGCTTGTTGGTGAAAGGATTTGGAGAGAGTCCGTTTAAAGAACCAGTGAGCGCTTATTTCCCAAACCAAAATCTTCTTGATTGTGATTTGAGCCGATTACTTTCATTCCTCTTTGATTTTAAGGGAATAATGCCGCCTAGCCTGTCGTGTATTTTGTGAGAAGTAAGAAAATTCATACTCAGAACTTGATAATAATATGACTCCGACTGTTGACTCGGACCACAATGTTTAAGAGGCTGTGAGAGTTAAGATGCTGAATTTTATAGGTCTTTGTTAGGAAATGTGCTTTTTGAGTCTCTTTCCCAACTCGGCGAAAAGTGGCGCTCTGTTATTGAAGGTCGAGTCGACCGCCATCCCAAAGCGTTTGGGAAAGAGAACATTAGCTTTTCTCACAAATATTGTGACACATCAGTGGTTCAGACGTGCTGCTGAACAAGCGTACTGAAGCATACGTTAATGTAAATGTTATAGCATCATTACTGTAGGTCTTAACATCTGGCTTTTTCTAATCTGCAGTCGTTCATCAGTTCACATAAATTAAAAAACATTCTGTCGTCTGAGTTTATAAGTTAAAGAGTAAAACATAAAGGGAAAGCAGAAGCCAAATGTACAACAGATGCTCCATCACTAAGATGCAGGTAAATTGAGTTTGTAATGTGAGGCTGGCCCTGAGCTGCAGATAGGAAAACCTCAGACGGACAAAACCTCTTTCAAGATCCAGACTGAGCGCGGTGTGACGGGAGGGGCCCTCAGGAGTCAGAGCTGCTCGCACACAGACCGCCTTTCATCTCACACGAGTATCCGCGGCACAATGTACCATGGATTGCAAATATTTTCAGACGGATGAAGATCTCTTTCTTCTATCGTGTGTTACGGGCTTTCTGTCCTGCGTTCGCATTATAATACCGAGCCAAAAGAAAAAAACTACAAAGACAGATATCTATACGCGAGAGGTATCATTTTTAGGGCACTGATAGCAGAAAACACACAGAAATTACGACCAACCAAACAGCGTGTTTGTGGTCAGACTGCAGGATGAAGCAGAGATGGTCAGATGAGGTTATTGTGAAGATGTGCTTGTGAGACTTTC
Source organism: Diplodus puntazzo (assembly GCA_963678695.2). Taxonomy (NCBI): domain Eukaryota; kingdom Metazoa; phylum Chordata; class Actinopteri; order Spariformes; family Sparidae; genus Diplodus; species Diplodus puntazzo. Next base: position 6,620,898 of record OZ023169.1, read on the forward strand.
TAGTTTCATACTAAGAGACAACGCGTCAGCCGGCAACCACGATGATGAATCCCTTCAATGTGTACAAATAGTCGACAACCTCAGCCTTCGCCTTTTTAATCCACTTATATTTTATTTGACCTTAAATGATCAATTCTGCAGACTTCATCTCCCTCACACATTATGTGACTCTCCACTCAGCGGGGCCTTGAACCTATTATAATGACTGTAATCATTATATAAGGAGGAACAGCGCAGCTCGCACACGCTTTCAGGAAAGAACTGATGTCTGTTCCAGCTCATGCCGAGCTAATCCATCATGAATATACTGTATGATAAGATTTTAGCTGCGCGGTGCTTCGGCGGCTGAAGAACCTGATGCATTTTGATGTGACTCCAATGTGATCCGACAGCAGCTTTACTCCCATCTTGTGCTGTAAACATTAACTTGACCTCTGTTGATCCTCACAGGGGTCGTTCAGGGGTCACTCTGCCTCCTCGCCCCTGCAATCCTCCACTCGCCGCAAGACCAACGAGAATGCTGTGGTGCATTTCTTCAGGAGCTTTGTAAGTTTCTCTGAATAAATTATCCAAATAACCGCCCATACACATGTTGATCCATGGACATAAGTTCACTTGCTAACATCCTGAGGTTCATCCAAACAGTTTGACGTATTACTCAGAACAATTCAGAACAAAGAACAAACCATTTTCCTCCAAAGTCGAACTGTCAGTTTTCCTTTTGATTTGCTTTGGATCCGACTTTTGGCATCAAAACCGCGTCTCAAGAACAGCGCTGAACTGTTTTTCCTCGGCTCTCTCACAGATTACAAAGCTGCGTGACTCCTTCATTTACATAAAAAAAGGGAACGGGAGAAGGTTTCAATCAGCGGCTCAGTCATCTGTTTGTTTCACAACAGAGTTTTGTTGTTCTGCTCTCCTGCCCTGCCCAATCAGTCATTCTGTCATTTGTTTGTTGCTTGATGTCTCTCAGGTTTCCTCCCCTCGTCCTAAATCCAGGGTGAGTCTCACTTTTTCACAATATCTTGTTTTTGTTGATCGTTCCAGGGGTGAAGATGCAGAGATGCACTGATAATTCACAAGAAGACTTCTGATCCCTTTTTAGTCATGACTAATGGTCTCCATCATTTTTCTCAATGTCAAATTTAAACAGCTGAAGTTTCTTGAATGATGTTTTAAGCCTTTTATTGGATATCCACTTCAGGGTTCCCTGGGTACCCTGGGGTAGGTTTTTTGGGGGGCTTTAGGCCATCATGTGTGGTACTTATAACTTTAGCACCATCCAGTGGTAGGAGGCCTATCACATAAAATGCTACACAGCAACTAGCACTGCTGCTCCCTCAGTGGATCTGACTAGAAGAGTCAAATGTTTGCAAACAAAAAATGCCATCACTAAAATGAGTCGGATGCTAAAGTCAGAGCCTAGGTTTGTATGTAAGCATGTTAACATTTGCTAATACGCACCAAACACTAGTCAAGCCAATTATCAGTGACAGTAGTTTTAAGCAAATGTTTAGCTATTAGCATTACACACTAGTTAAGCTAATTAGCACTAACATTGGTTTTTTGCTGATATTTGGCTATTAGCACATAAAACTAGTTTAACATTAGCTAATCAGCAGCAAAAACTAGTTTTAAGCTATTTTTTAGCTATTAGAATTAAACACTAGTTTAGCCAATTAGTAGTAAAAGTAGTTTTAAGCAAATGTTTAGCTATTGGCATTAAACACTAATTTAGCTAACTAGCGCTAGCAGTGGCTTTCAGCTAATGTTTAGTTATTTGCACTTTATGCTAGTTTAGCTAAAAGCATTTAACATTAGCTTAGTAAATTATCACTAACAGTGGTTTTCCGCTGTTGATTAGCTATTAGCACTAAATATCAGTTAAGCTAATTAGCACTAAACAATGGGTTTGAACTAATGTTTACCTATAAGTAGCAACTAATCATTAGTTTAGCTAATTACATGTAGCAGTAAAAACTAGTTTAAAGCTAATATTTCACTATAAGCACTATATATTACTCTTTCCTGCTGGAAAAACCTGCAGAGACCACCAAAACACAACATATGCTGATCTTGCTAGTGACTGGTCACCAGCAAAACCATCGTATGTTGTGTTTTGGTGCTGGTTTTGGCGCTGTTCTATGCTGTTTTTTCCAGCAGGGTTGCTTATATTTCAAACTAAATGATAATTCTACTGTATATTGATGGAATTACATTTTCTAATTGGCCAACCAGTTGGTCACATGGCAAACCTGAGTGGCAGCAGTGTGTTCTCTACTCTTAAACATGTATATATATACGTTGGAAAAGTCACTCTTGTGTACAACAACTCGTGTCAGGGACCACAAACCAAACAAAATGTTGTTGGCTGGTTTTAGGGAAGTACACACCTCTTTAGTTTATTAACCATCACATCATGGCCTAATCTCACCATCTTATATCTTTGATGCCACCGCACTCTCATCTCATCATGTCACTGTCTGTTTCTTTTCATCTCCAGTGGAGAGACGTCTTGGGCTTGGTACGTCACACAACCTTCCCCTCTCCAGTCAAACAGTCGCCCCACTGCTGACTGAACCTGTGTGTGTGTGTGTGCGTGTGTGTGCAATAATCCCATTTCTGTCTGTAGAAAGCTCGTCTGCAACGTCTTGTTTGTGTGCAGTGCGCCTGTTACCTAACCTTCACACACCTCCCGTCTCTTTCTCTGCTTTGTGCCTTGAAGAAGAAATACATCTTTTACTCCCCAGCATGAGGATTTAACACATATTCAACAGGAGGGATGATTCACCAGTGTTTACATACAGTAGCTGACAGCTTACAGCAGCTCACTCTTTCACAGAAAAACATTTTCATCCACTGATTCATGGGTTGAAAAACATTGATTTATTCATTATTGACACATCAGGTATTGGCTTATTGGTAAATTTATTTTCTTTGCTTCAATCCAGAGCGACTCACTGCTTCTGGATGACTTTGAAACTGCTCAACTATTTATGAACCACAGCCGGTAAACATATTCTCTTAGGACCTCTTGGCCTGCATCACCTCACGCCTCCTACTCCTCCTCTCTTTCACAACTCTCGTTCTCTGTAACACCTCCATCCTCTCTGAGCCAGAGATGACTCACCGAAACATCTGTTTTGACATCTGTTCCGCCTCTCCCCCTCCTTTGTTTCTTCTCATCTGTCTCGTGACTCCAGACAGCCATTCGTGTGTCATTCGACGGTCATTGTCCACCTGTGTGTCAGTCTTTACCTCGTCCTTGCCGTCCATTCTCTTCCTCCTGAAGGTTTCCTGAGTCTGGTCCTGTCACATGTTCGTGTTTTTCAGTGTCTCAGTCACGTTATTCTCTCAAACAACACAGACGACTCAGCCGCACTACGCTGCTGCTGTTGCAGGGAAACCACAATACCTGCCGCTTTTATTGTTTTAACCTGCAGCTTAGGTGTAGTAAAAGATAAAATAAGTTTATGGATTTAAACAATTTTATGACCTTTTTACACTTGTGTGCAGGTGATGCATCAGTCCTTCTCCTACTAGAGCAGATCCGTAGTCGGGTCATTGCTTGACGACTGAACAGATCAATTTCCAGTGACTCCCAAAACAACATGACTGTTAGAACATAGCAGCGACAGTGTAGCTGACCTCCGTCGTATGCTCACAATTTGGTTAGGTTGAATCAACAAAACTACTTGGCTAGGTTTAGGCAAACATTGTGGTTTGGCTTAAAATAAATACATTACCTATGTTACTTTAGTTACAAATGCACCTAAGTTACATACGTTACTGCAGTTTTTATGTGTTACGTAAACTACTTTATTGTTCTAGTAAGTTAAAGTAACTGACCGTTGAATTTTTGGTGTCAGACTGGACACGATCAGTGATCTCTATACGTCCCAGTTCTTCTCCTTATGTGAAATTTCTCGCCCTTTTTGCGACTTCACTTGACTTCCTAATTTGCTACCCGAACAATGACTACGGCCACTAGAGGTCGCCGTCTAACAAGAAAATACAGGTCGTTATAAATCGCTTTCGCAGTCGACCTTTAAGGTCTTTTTCTACTTGGTTGGGTTTAGGAAAAGATGACTCACGTGATGATAGTTAAAAACATTACGTGCATTAACTTTACAGACCTGAGTTTGAAAAAGTCAGTGTTTCCTCTCAGTTTCTCGTGGTATTTTGGTCTGTTTAAGTTAAACCTAATTAAAAGTTGGATCAGTGTATCACCTGCATGCAAAATTGGAATTTGGTCTTTGTAACATACTGCACATTTAAAACTCAGTGGAAAACATAGATCCATACACAGAACGATTGGCTGATATCAGTGCAGTTAAAGAAGATGGAAGAAAGACAAAGAGATATATGTGCAAAATGTCCAACAAGTGCAGAAGTTTGGGCAGCAATGAGGAAGTATGCAGTCTTTTCCTCATATCAGGACACATTATTTGGGGATGTGTTGTATGCATTTTGTCCAATAACAGCAATAATTGTGCCCTCTATAACATATTTAAGCAATTGTTTTGGGCATTTTGTAAAAGAAGTCAGAGATCTCTGACGCTCTGAGATTGAATGTTCCTCATCTTATCGATATTAAACAAGTTAAAGTCTGGTTAAAGGTTTAGAACATGGCGGAGCGGCAGCGCCCTGGTTTCAGGTCTCCATCTGTGCTTATAGAGGCATTTTTTTCTAGGCCTCGTCGCCGCGTGCTGAGAGCACAAAGTCGCCGGTCAGAAGACGCAGAGACCAAAGCACACTGTCCAGACTCTTCAACCTGGTGAGCTTCTACCGCAAATCCTTGTTTCGCCCTGATTTTCCTACTTTGTAATGTAAAACTGGGCTTCATAAAACACTGTTTCCTGTCTGTGTTTAACGCTACAGTGATGCTCTCGTCAGAGATCAGTGAGTAATGAATAAAAGCAGTATAATAAGTCATCCTTTTGGTTCAGTCATCATCTTACATCAACATGCTTTCACAGCCACAGAGGAGGATGAGGGACACTGTGAACAGAGTTCTGACTTTTCTCTCTCAGTTCTGATCTTAATCTCACATCTGACTTTTTCAAAATCTGAGTTTAAAGTCAGAATTGAGGGAAAAGTCAGAAGTCGGTTTTTCTCTTACCACTGTTCCTAATCCTCTTCCATACATATCAGCCTGTCACCATAATAAACTAATGAATTAAAGAGCAACATTTTCATTTTTTTACAGTGACACTACATCTAAACACAGATATTACATTTCTCACATTTGTTTTCATTGATTCGTTTTCTACAAATGCCATCTACCTCGACTCGCTTGAGGCTTTACTTTCAGTGTGGATGATCTCCTTCACCCCCGATAAATGTGAAGCATCCGACAATCAAATCTTTCAGCGTCGACAAAAAAAAAAACAACCCACACGTTCATCTTGCATGTCAGAACCGATGTTTTCTCAGCCTTCATCATCCTCTTCCTCTTCTCTCCAGGGAGACACCAAGTCCCGTCCACCCCCTAAACGCTGGAGCACCATCTTCTAAGCTCTCCGCCGAGGACCAAGCCGCAGATCCGACGCCGACGGGACGAGACAAAGAAGAAGAAGACGAAGAAGAAGGAGGAGGAGGAGGAACAGATCTGCAAGCGGCGGACTCACAACCTCAAGAAATGTTAACACACTAACAGCGGCCTCCTGTATGTTTAGACAAGTGACACCGCATCATGAAATCCACCATTTGTAGGTGTTCACTGTCTCTTTAATCCCGCTCCTCAGCGTATCTCGTCTCAGTCATTATGTAGCTGTAAAAAAAAAACAAAAAATCACCCATTCAAGTATCTTTGGTCTGATGGTGCTACTGTCTGCTGTCTGAGGTTCGTGCGTGGCAGATGTTTTATATTCGTCTTCCGTCATCTGCATTTTTGTACACGAGTGGCGCTTTCTGTATCTCGCTGACTCTCACACCAAACAAGCCTTTTCTTGTGTTTTTTTGTTTTTCGCACGTGAAGTCTAGACGGAGTGTTTGTGTGGTCGCTGTGCTCGAGTGAAATGTACGTCGCAAAAAAGAAAATAAAAGAAATGTATCTGAAAAAACACAACTGGGAACCTTCAGTGTTTGAACTGCGTGGACTCTAATGTTGGTTTTCTATGTAACACTTTTGTTTCATTACGCTTCAGTGTAATTAAAAAACAAACATGTACAGTATGATGTCATCCAAAGCGCCCTTTTCAAATGCACTGTTTAAACTAAATAATACCAAAAAAAACTGACTGGTCTGCTCTCTTTTCTTTTACCTGTCTGCATCTTAAATTAAGTTTGAAGTTTTGATGTTATTCGTGTTTTGTTTAGAAGATGTTCGATGTATCTGATGGTCAGACAGTAAGTGGTTCGTGGTGGAGGCACACAGATGGTCGAGAAGGAGGAGGAGTTTTGGGACAGCATGTTGATTTCAAAAAGTTCTGACATGTATTTTCCATTTTGTTCGCGATAAATTACATCCCGCTGCTCTGTCTGTATGTTCACTATAACTAATTAGTCAAAAGAACTGTAAAGGTGTTGTTGTTTTTGTTTTTTATTCTGAGGTTGCTGACATGTGGTGGTGCTACAGGACTAGGAACTGATACTTAGAAAAACTGAGTGTTTTGTTTCCTCTTAATGTAAAAAAAACTCTAACTGGAAATAAACACGTCTTCTTCTGACAAACCTGTCTCCTTGGTTGCATCTATTTTTCAGCCAAACTGACCAATCGGCCAGATAAATTCGACGTGAATGCCATTGATCTTTAAAAAGAACTACACAGCGAAACGCCCAAAAAGTTTCATACACTTTATGTTTACATTTAGGGCATTTAGCAGACACTAAAAAATTGTTAATTAATTAATTAATTATTAAGTAAACTTGTCACAAGAAAGAGGCCACAACGTAACAACGTCGATTGAGTTAAAAAAGAAAAACTAGAAACAATTTTGAAAGCCATCATCTGAGCATCGTAGCTGCTATTTATCAAAGAAACCTTAAGTGCATAAATGCATAATGATTTAAGTGCGAAGGATTTGACACAGGTGACTTGGCCAAAACTGACTGACAACACTCGGTTTCAACGGTTTAACAACAAAATACCCAAAAAGTATCTAGACAAGATTAAATACTTCTTCTTACTCACCAGCAGTAGTTTCACAGCTTCTGTTCCCTGGACGAAATGTAACTGGTGTCCTGGTTTATTTCCTGGTTATGCACAAGTATCCTAAAAAAAAGAATGAAGGGTCATCCTGTCAGTGAATCTCACTTTGAGGCCGGACCAAGATGTCGGCTGTACTGAAGTCAATGGGAGATGCATGTAGAAACACACTGTAACCCAACATACCTACAGTACGTCGTCTGACTTCTGAAGAAGAAACGCCGTCCAGAACATGAAAGAACAGACTTCAGAGAGCAGGTTGAACAATTCCACAGGAAATAATCTACAAAAAAAACTGGAAAGAAATGTCAGTAATACGAAAAACATTTCAAACTTCAAAACAAACAGCAGCCGACATTTCTGACATTTGATCAAACGATTCTCGGTCATACACAGACAGTACTGTCTTATTCTATACTGTTCTTTTAGTTATTTATTATCTATTAAATCTTCCTACATACTCTGTCTCTCTGTGCAGGTATCACAAACAACACCACATTTGTAACCGTGATTCTGCAACATCTTTGAAGCAGTCTAAAGGTTTCCTGTACAGCTGAATAACTGAAGAGGGAGGAAAAGAATGTATCAGCCTCCGACTAAACCCATGATCCACCACTGGAAACACTCCCACGCACATCTTGAAATATTCTCCGGAGGCCAATCATCCATCTCAGGCAACGATCCCGAAGAGCTCAACCCCACCGAGCTGTACATGTTGTCCTACATATAATCACACACTTAAAGATACTCAGAGGCGGGAAAAACAATGTTTCTCATCATCAGAACGAACGGCGAGATAGAACTTCTCAAGGACAACCGGCCTAACAGCACGATTAGCGAACAGTATCATCTCTCTCTCTCTCTCATGTTCCCACGATAATTGTTTCATCGTTAAAATCACATGAAGGCGAGGTGAGGCACGAGGTGAGAGGTAATGCTTTCTGTGCCAGACACATTTTAGCATTCACAGTGAAGGGGCCACCGCGGGTCGTCTCTACGCAAGCACTGGTCATTAGCATGTCAAGTAATGGGAAATATAAAAACAAATGTACTTTAACTTGAAGCATTTGTTCTTCTGAACTGTTGTGTAATTCCCTGTACTGTGTCTGAATACGACAGGTTACATTTAGTGTCGCGTAAAACCATATGCTCTTGTCACAGGCTCATGTTTGCATTTAGATGGAAATCTCTCCCCTAAATGCATCTGAATTCATCAAACGACAGTCCATATTAGCTCAGATGTCTTCCACGACTGATGGGGGATGCTGTCTTCAAACAGAGTGAGCGTGAAAACACTGCAGCATCCATTTCCCCCTGACTCAATTGTGCAAAATCAGACCACAGCATTGAGCAAGAGAGACCTCTGGTGCTCCAACATTGTGCTGCAAAAGTACGGTTCAGTGATCCAGTTTGAGCCAAGCGGTTTTCTAGAACGATGCACAGTGTGCGAGTCTAAATGAGCTTAGATTCCTCAGTGACCGAGAATAAGCAAGAATGTTCTCCACGAGCCAAAAGGTCAAAATGACACTAAAATCTACCACAATGATTCAAAATGAGTCTCAGTGTTGTAGAATAAAACCCAACAGTCCATAATCAATGAGAATAAAAACAAAATCGTTTTATTACCGTATATACCAAGATTCCTTTTCTTTACATGTGGTGAAGAGACATCAATATGGCATAGAAAACATTTTTATACCTTTAGTATTTATTTCCTAATGCAGATCAATGGTAAATAATTTATGTGCAAAATTAAACTTCATTCGGGCTCCAGAAGTACATTCACAACACTGCTCATTACAGATGTACAGCATCACTAAACAAGAGGCTACATGGCACGGCACAAAATAAAAAGGATCACTTGAATGAAGCGCGTGATTGTTACTTTACTCTCCAAAATACCAATGACATGAAAAAGAGTGCACATACAAAAGGTAAAACACAAGTGGCTGCTCAAAGAAGCCTTCAAAGATTTGAGTCCGTAGACTTTAAAGTCATCATGACATTCATTGTCCTTCTCGTATGTTTTTATGACCCAGGCACCAGGATAAAATGTTGGCAGTTAACATTTCTACAAACAACTGTAAATTCACATTTGTCCATGTCATAGGCTTCATACCTTATTGACATTTCTGTAAAATGTGCCATCACATTTACATTAGAGGCATATGACTGACTGTCATATCAGTAGGTGGAGTTACAGGCGGGAGGTCTGCTGAGTCAGTGACCTCAGTCTGAGGCTGTGTTGCAATATTTCTAGGCGTGACACCACTGAATATTCTGAAAAAGGAGATCATGGGACAATTTTGAGCTGTTTGCAGTGACAGAAATAGCTTTTTCAAGATAAATCATCATGTTTTCTTGACCCTTAACAAGTGTTTTTTTGTACTTAAACCTGACCAGATCAAGCACAGCATTGTCACGACATTAAAATAGAAAACTGAACCTTAAGGAATGTAAGGTTTCCAGATAGCCCTGGTTTGCAGAAACATTAATTGGCAACATTCATTCTGGTGATTGGGTTGCAATTTAAGTGCTGTAAAAAAATGTTTGTTTCACATTAATTTCCACTAAAGCTTTCACTCGCCTCCTCTTTAAAAACATGACTCCCGGTGGCTACATTTTGTGACTGAGTTCTTAGCTGGTCCACAATCCCAGACACGCTGCCCAACAGGCCACCCATCCCGTCCTCCATCTCCCTGTGAAAATCCACCTCCTCCACTTTCACTTGTCCTCCCGCTGCGAGAAAAGCCTCCCCGTCTTCAAATCCGTAACTGTAGCTGTCGTCCATATTAGCTGCTGGTGTGCTTGCGTTGTTGCTATTAGCTGAAGAACTGGAGGCAAGTCTTTCACATCGGGCCTGGTGCCTGAGGAAGCTGTCCCTCCAGATGACTTTCTTCCCACACAGGCTGCACTCGTAGGGCCGCAGCCCCCCGTGAGTCTTAAGGTGCTTGGTTAGATGGTGCTTCATCTTGAAGGACTTTGTGCAAACAGGACAGCCGAATGGCCGTAGATTGAGGTGCTGCATCTTCACGTGCCGGTCACGCATGCTCTTCAGGGTGTAGGCTTTGCCACAGTGGCAGAAGTGGACTTTTCCCGTGTATGGGGCGCCAGCAAGAGAGACTGAGGAGGACGAAGATGGGGTTGGGGGTGAACAGGGTGGTGGGAACGCAGCGGAGGATGGAGACAAATTGCGATTTGAGTTGGGAGTCAGTGAGCCACCTTGTCCCACGCTGGTGGAAGGCCAGTTCACCTCTGAGCCTGCCACGGTGAAGTCAGGAGACACCGGCACCAAAGGCCTCTGGGACACCTGCCCAGTGCCATCTTCAATCTCGTCATACGTGCCTCTGCTGAACGTCCCTTCCGTGAAACCCTCAAAGTCCGCATCCTCTTCCTCCTCCTCGTCATCCTCGTCTTTACTGCAGCTGCCGGCCTCTCCCTCCTGAGGCCTCTGCTCTTGTTGTGACCAGGGACCCATCTGCCACTGCAGCCGGGTTGAGACCGGACAGGACGGACCTGGAGCTCCGCCGTCTGTTGTGCAAGCGTGAACACTGGGCGGGCCTGAGGAGGGATTGCTTTCTACCAAGCTTCTCTGAACTTTCTCCTTCATCTCCTCCGCACTGGGCTTCCCTGTGATTTGTCCAGGACCTACACTCTCATTTGAAATTGGGTGGACGCCTGTTGGAGAAACGAAGAATAAAATCAGATGCAGAAAACGACTATTCACAGAACAAAGAGATACACAGGCATATCAGGGCCATGGCAGTCATGGGGGTTCGGGGATAATATTCAGAAAAATAAATTCTTTCTTCTTTCCTTCAAAACTTAGAGAAACTGTGATTTTCTTTTGGTCAAGGAACCACATCGCTTTACTTTGTAAGGCTGGATCAACCTCCTCTCATAAGCATGCAGACTTTGAAGAGAAGTTGCCATGATTGGACCTATTCAGAAGAAAACAGCACTCTGATTTGGAGTAGGTGATGTGGTGTGATGAGATTGATCAAACCTTCCAAACGAATCATGAGGTTCCCTTGTTAAAAAAACACCCATACGTTTTTTCTTGACTTTGACTTGAAACTTTTGCTGAACTGATCTATTTAGGCAATCCGGAAGGCACAAGACTCAAGGCATTCTGGTTGTAGGATAATAGACAAAAGTTTGCACTTTAATCTCAGTTTTTTTACATAAAACTTTGAGCGTGTCTGTTTAAGAGGAATCATTTCTTTGATGTCATGTTGTTAGCCAGAGAAAAATGACTTGTGTTCGAAGTAAAATGAGGCTTTTGTGTCTTACCACAGTGTCCCATTTGTGCAAAGCCTTCCTTCTTCTCCACCGCCTCCTCTCCTACTCCCTCATCGGCCTCGATCTCCCTCTTCTCACTCTTCCTCCTCTCTCGCATCTCATCACAGTCCCCGCTCTCTCTATTCTTATCAAGCAGCCTATCAGTGTTCGCCGGCACTCCCCGCTGTTGGAACCTGACTTTCTGCTTCAACGCATCACCACCAGGGAACCCCCCGTGGTTCCGGGTATTATGTCCTGGTCCATCATGAACAAACTGGCTTGTTTTGGCCTGGCTCAATACCCATGCCTCCTCACAGCTGGTGTAATCACTATCCGCATATGCAGGGAGCGTGTCCAGTTGAGAGTCAGCTAAGTGCTGAGCTGATGAGGCCCGTGGACGCCCCCATCTAGGAAATTGCTGTGGCCGTCTCCATGTAGCTAAGGGGGGTAACGCATCAGGCTTCCTCTCCTTCCTTCTTCCCTCCGTTTCCAGATATAAGCAGTCTGTGCTGCTTGGGGACTGCTGGCGAGATGCAGTGCCATGGTGCGCTACAGCCGCCTCTCCGGGGATGACTTCCGCCGAGGGCCGGGGCCTCTTCAGGATCTCGGTGCACTTGTCCACGATGTGCCACATCTGGAGGAAACTGGCCACAGTGACGTAGTTCACAATGTCATCATGTACAATGCTCAGCTGGCCTGTGTAGGCAGAACTCAGGACACTCTCGAAGGCCACTGGGTCCATGACTGAAGGTAGAGAAACAGTTGTGACATTCTTCAGTAAGACCTGTGGAGAGATGTGAACAAAAATCCTTAAAAGCTTTAGGCATCTGGATGGAATACGGGTTCAGATAAGTGAACAACAAACAACCTATTTCAAATAAATTAATCTGTACTCATGGCACTGATGTACTCCTGCCTACCTGGTCATGAAAGTAAGGCGAGGATGCAGCGAGCACACAGCGGTGGGCCCTGAACACTTGACCCTGCACCTGGATGGAGAGGTCACACAGCCGGCCCTCCTCCCGCTGGCGGTTCAGATTGTCCAGAACCACAGCACGGGCACCGGGGAAACACACCTGGACTGTCAAACCAGCAGGAGCAGCTGAAGCGCTGCAGCTCGGATCCATGGCTACACAAAAGTAAAGATTGAAGCATTAATAAGTGCAAAAGTGGTCAATTATTTGTGATATTTGTGTCTCAACACACTTTGTAGTCTATATTATGCATCTATTCTGGTTGTTCCTTTTGCTGCTGTGACTAGGACAGGGCATCATTAACAATCATTATTTATAATTACTGATACCTTGACTTTGATACCAGTTCCCGAACGATACCTCTTTTCGATCAGCTCCTTAGGTATTGTAATTTGGACAGCACAACAAGACATTTTTCAATACTCAACAGTATTGAGGCAATTCGGCCGGTGCCAGAAAAGTAGAGTAAAATTTAAGTCGGATACCCAGCCAAAGCTGTGACACTTCCTTTCCCTAGCATTGTATAAATTACTTTTTCTCATCTTCAGTACTTTATGCAAGTCAAACTTGAGAACACTTTCTGCCAAGGACAGTTTTAAGAACAGATGGTGCATCAGAGCCAAAGTAGTACATCTTTAAATTAGTTTATTTTATTGGCAATCTGACAGAAAAATGCCTGATACTGACAATCAGAAAAAGCTGAATATCGCCCCGATAATGCTTATAATCTGTCAACACTTACTCTTGCTCAGAACTTTTAGAAAATAAACCAATTTGAAAAGTAATATTTATACTGTGTACCAGTGAGTCATTACTTCGAAATGATCTATCATTTAATTGGATGTTTTCTGGATTAACACTTGCCTTACCAAGATATACTTAGCTCTCTATCAAATCATATATACAATAGAAGCAAATCCTCTTAACTGTGAAGCTGGGACAATGTCTGCATTTCATCAATTAATCATTTATCACACTCTCACAAGATGTCAACGTTCTGTTACTTACTGATCACACTCTGTCAGTTGATTAGCTATACATACATGTATAAGCGTTTCCTACCTAACATCAGATAAAACACATAGGCAGATTAATTGTCGATAAAGATGTACAACCTGTTGTAGGTCTCAAAAACTGAAAACTGCGAGTTCCACCTGATGCTCAATAGCTAGCTATCACTCTACTAGTTATAGTTAGCTTCTCAAGACACGAAGCAATAAGTTAGTTTGCATTGCTCGTCATATAAGATCAAACGGTTGTGTTTAAAATGTGCATTATAAACATGATTTCTTGTTATAGCACCTGTCAACACTGCCCCGTGTTTTCGTCAGGGAAGCTTTAAGAGGTGCATGCCTACGTTAGCGCGTGGCTAAGCTAGCTAACGTTGGCTTCTCAAGACATGAAGCAATAAGTTAGTTAACACCACTCGTCATATAATATTAAACGGTTGTCTTTGAGCTAAGTATTCTAAACGTGAATTCTGGTTATGGCATCAGTTAACACTTCGCATTGTTTTCGTCAGGGAAGTTCCAAAAGGTGCATGCCTGCATTAGCCCCAGCTGACCAGGAGTCGCTACTAGCTAGCTAGCTAACATTAGCTTAGTTACTTTACCTTTGGAGCTGTCGGTACGTGCTGTAGCTATTTGCGGCACCACATTATTATCGTGAATTCCGGACACGATGTACCCTCGCTTGTTTGTGTTAAAAAAAAAAAAAAAGGCAAGCTAATTAATGCTAACAGCAGCTTGCCCGGAGGCGTAGCTGTTGTTAGCTGGTTGACAAATCAGCATCAGCATCAGCATCCTCGCGCACAACATGAGTGGGTGTTTGGTGTGAATACGTGGCTTTAATCACTATGAAATGCCGTCACACTGGCCTCATTGCACAATAGAAAATGTCGGGCTCATTTTTTTCAATAGACGCTGGATTCAACATAAGCACGAGAATGTATGTGTTAATTAATGACTGATCCGGAGTTAGGTGAGGAAAGATGCCATCATTGGACTCCCCCCCCTCCCCCTGTGGATTCACTTAAAGGGCCAGTACACCATAATATCACATCAACCGTTAAACCATTTTTTTTTTTTTTTTTTTGTCTGTACTTTCGTCAAATGTGATGCAAACCCCCTCAAACCCACCCAGCCCTCCTCGTAGCAACATCCAGGAACATAAAGCTAAGCTAGTGTGTCAGTTTAAAATAAAAGGCAGGAGCTCGTGGAGCCGTCACAAGCGGGCAGCCGTTGCTCGGTCACACTCACGCGCAGAGCCGTTTTTTTTATTTTTTACCGCAGTGCAACTGCAGCATCCTCTGATCGGGGCGACAGGGGCGCCGCTGCTGTGGCGTAGGAGAAAAGACAGCATCCATAACCGGGACGGCAGGACGTGTTTCATACAGATATATATATATTTCTCTCTCTCTCTCTCTCTCTTGGGCTTTTATGTAGCCGTGTGCGCGCATTTATCTGCAATGCGCGCACGACCGAAGCGTCTCTTCCACAAGCTAGGTGAATCAGATAGGTGAGGTTTTTTTTTTGTTTTTGTTTCCATCGAAGGAGAGAGGATTCGTGTTTTTATTTTTTATTTCCCGAGGAAGAGGATTCAGCCTGGAGGAAGGAGCGAAGGCCTGTGATCCATCCAGGAGAACAAGGCTGTTGATTTTTCATGGAGAAACATTAAGTACTGTAGCCTGTAAAGAGGTAGCCATTTGATTATCATAGAAGCATGCAAAATCAATGATATATGCACCAGTGTTTTTTTTTTAAGTGTATTGTAGACGTTCAGTCTGTAGCTGGCATGCTGCACCTTATCTAAACATCCGTTGTGGACCTGCTGTCAACGGAGCATGCGGCCCCAGGCAGCACTAATGATCCCTCTGTGCATCTCACATTAGGGACCTCAGGGAACCAGAAGATAATCTAATCTCAGGGTGTTTCATCTGGGGAGCACTGTGAGAGTATAGTTTGGGGTTTTGTTTTCATATGCTTACCTGATAATTAAAAGAGCAAGTAAGCCCCCAAAGCCTGGATAGAGATACATGAAGAAAGAGGGGGGGGAGGGATTGCAATACATTCGTGGCAATAAATTCTTGTGACCATCAGGAAACTGTTGCTGGCTTGAGCCAAAGATCAGACCCACTGAACCGTGGAGGAGGCCTCTTTGTGTTTAGCTCCAGACACATGACATCCGCCTGCACTTCACTGACGCACAAGCTCCGATCTTACTGAAGTTAGAAAATAAATATAAGGGAAATCCTTTAACTTAAACTGGGAGGTGCTTAGTTTATGAGCGTCGCCTCTCGGGGCTCCACGCTTGGAGCGCTGGTGTTAAAGCTCGTCACAGAAAAAGCAAGCGACTCCAACATCCGGTGACATGGCAGAGTCACACATTCTGCTCCTTTCTCTTCTCTGCAGCCTGTTTGGTGAGTTCAAACTCATTGACCTGTCACCTTCGTGAAGTGTTTCTACGGCGTGTCAACCCGGAGTAATCGTTTCTTTTCTGTATTCTGCTCACAGTGTACCAGTGCCATGGGGCCTGTGCCGAGGTGGACTCTGACACGGAGGCGGTGGCCGGCAAGGGATTCAAACTGGGCTGCATCTCCTGCAAGAGGAGGAGTGAGGTGGACGGTGCCGCCACCGTCGAGTGGTACTTCAGGCCCAAAGGAGAAGCCGATTTTGTTCATGTAAGTGGATTTTTTTTTTATTTAAGTCAGCACAAAATGTAACTGACGCAGCACGCCGCAGAGTGCAGGAAGGTTTTGTTCTTCCAGAGGAGGTTGTAGTTGCGCAAGCATCCTTTGAATCAAATCTGTCCTCGGCTGCATTCCTCCAGACACCATCTATTTATATAAGCATATATATTGCACTGCCAAGCTCTGTTCCTTCCTTTGTGTCTCTCTCTCTTTCACTTACGCCCTCGATTGGATGATACCTCCCGGTGTGGAGGTCACTGCGAGGCTCATATGGAATCGATTGTGATATTTTACACCAGCGAGAGATCCTCGAAGCTCCAGAGACGACACACAGCTGTGTTGACTTCCTGTTGTTGTATATTTGAGTCAGGATAGCAGCCAAAGAAAATCCCACATGTGATTTCTCAACTGATACAAAGAAACTTCCCAGCAGAACAGCAACAAGATTGAGGCCCGAGGTGCGTTTGGGGTGTAAGTGCTCGAGGGCTCTCTCATGGAGCCGTTTATGGCCACTTTCCATAAGTCCTCATTTCTCCAGACTTTGCCCGAGGGAATTACCTCTCAGCTCAGAGGGTTTCCATGGGTTACCAGGAGATGCTCAAAAAAATCCATTGTCTGTAACCACTTTATCCCTTGTGGGGTCGCGCGGGTTTTTGCTGGATTCAATCCCAGCTGTTTCTGAGGGTTAGCTCAGCTCAGCCCGGAGCTGGGATTTGGAACCAGCGACCTTCCGATCACTAGCCGACCTGCTCTACCAGCTGAGCTGCAGCCACCCCTGCGCCAAAAACCTTTTATTAAACAACAATAGGCCTGATGCTTTCATTATTCTCTATTTGAAACGTAAACTTTCTAAATTCCTACCAAACATTTGACGTCTTCTCCTCGAGCTGATTCTCTACTTAAATCACTCAATCAAACAACATAAAGTCATACGCTTTTGGAAACAATACAGAACGTTTTCCCTGAAACCTCTGAGTCTGATTTAGTCCTTGATTCGTGCTCCATGAGTTCAGGAGTCTCACAGCCTGAGGAGTGAAGCTGCGGTGGATTCTTCTGTATCATTTGTCAGACAGCAGCAGGGTGAACAGACTGGGTCTCGGGTGTGTTGTTGTCTTTTGGTTTCCTTCTTCTGATGTTCTGTAGATGGTACCAGGGATGTTCTGTTCGGTTTTAATCAGCCGCTGTGGAGCCTTCCTGTCCTGTGTCGTGCAAGAACCATGCTAGTTTGTGATATTTCCAATCAGGACGTCAGAAAGTTGACCAACATCTTGCTCCAGATTTTAGTTCCCGTAGGAAGTGGAGTCCTTTTCTGTGCTTTTTATAAACAGGATGGTGATGTGTGAGGACCAGGATAGGTTCTCAGTGACGGTATTTCAAAGGCAACCTAAAACTGTTCACCTGCTCTGCCTCAGCTCCACTGATGTAGACAGAAGTGTGGGTCTTTGCCTTCTTCTTTATGTAATCACGTTTTTATTGTTCTTCTGTATCAGAGATTGTAAATGCTGCACCTGTTAAGCCAATCATTTATCTGCCCAGTATTTATTGTGCTCTAATCTCTAATGCACATAGATACCGTATATGGCTGCAGGTAATGATCATTTGCACGGCTGATTCTGTTGATTATTTTCTGGATGAATGGATTAGTTGTTTTTGTTAGTAGTTCTTTGTTTTACCAAAGCCTGAGACGACGTCCTCAGATGTCTTGTTTTGTCCGCAACCCAAAGATATTCAGTCTACAGACAGAAACTGTTTACATTTAAAGAACTGGAATTAGAACATTTTGAACGAATCAGTTGGATGAATCGATTATACTGTACGTGCAGACCTAATGAGATCTGATCAACCTTGATGTCTCCTGGGCTCCAGATCTACACCTACAACGAGGACGGCCCCACCATAGAGGATGAGCACTTCATGGACCGCGTGGACTGGAACGGGAGCAAGAGGAGCAACGACATCCAAGACGGGTCCATCTACGTGCTCAACGTCACCCTGAACGACACGGGCACCTACCGCTGCTTCTTCCACCGCATCCTCTTCTACGCCAACTACGAGTACAGCACCGTCGTCAGCAAGGTGGTCCACCTCAACGTGGTGAGGAAAGGTACGAGGAGATCAACTCTGCAACAACAAGCATTTAATGGATGGCAGATTTTAATGTGAAATTACCTTGTGACGAAAATACAATTTAAACAGGTTTGAAAACCACCACTTGAGTCCTGAGGTGGTCAAAAAATCAAATTTAAATCCCTTTGAAGGTGTCCTGAGTGCATTTACACTTTTTTTTATACATTCGGTAATCACCCAGTGCATCCAAAATGCATAGATTGTAAAAATGGAGTAAAAATGTTTGAGCTCCGTAATGAGTGAATGAAAAGGCATTTCCATCACTGAAAAGCACTCAGTATGGATTGTCTCTGTGGTCCGACTGTGGTGAGCCCCACGTGACCGAGCGGAGTGGATAGAGTGTTCAGAGAAAGATCTACCATCTAAAAGCAATTTTTGGCCTCAGGTGGCTTTGCAATATCACTTCCATCCCGACCAAAAATTGATTGATTGATTCCCTCCTGTGTTCAGCCACCAGAGGAACGGCTTCCATCGTGTCCGAGGTCATGATGTACGTGTCCATCATCGGCCTTCAGGTCTGGCTGCTCATAGAGATGATTTACTGCTACAGGAAAATATCAGCAGCCGGCGAGGAAGCGTTACGAGAAGCTGCGTAAGTACTTTGATTACGTACACATACTGTATGCTCACATGCTCATGACACGTGAAAACCTTGTACCTCCAGTTATGATGATTCAGCTTTGACCTTTTATCAAAGTGTTACAGAGCATTTGATTATTTCTTTATAGATGTGAAGATTCTTTCAGTGACGAAGATGAATGGTTAAGCTAAAAACACAGTTGTGAAAAGCAGTATTTGGAGATTCAAGGTTTTCTTGTGTCATAGAGACCAAACAAAGTACTGGAGACAAATACCTCCACAGATATTTGAGTCTGTAATCCAGTAACGATATATCGACTATGACTATGGATAATAGTGTCTTAAAATTTTTGATTCAGTAATGACTGCCATATTTACTGAGCAGGTCAGTTTACTGTTTACTAGTATCGATATATCTCTTTGGCTCTTGCGTGCATGCAAAGCTTGAAACAAGCCGGGTCAATCTCTCACACAGAGCTTTACTTGGTGGGCTTGACCACCAGCAAGCTGTCCTGACAGTTCTGACCTTTGAGCAAACGGAGAGCCAAAAAAAATCCAAACCGAAGGAAGCGAAGTCACTTCATAGCTCCACTTTTCATCAACCCTCTTTTGTCTGCTCCACAAAAGAGGAATGGTTTTCACACAAAGCTACGAGACAGGAGTCGATTGTATAAAATAGAGTGGCAGAAGTTAGCATCACCCAGGTTAGCTCAACAAAAGGCCTTTGTTGAACGCTTTTAATATAATTGTGAGGTATGTACTGACGTATTTTATGTCGTAGAACCAAACATGTAAATGTCTTAAGCCTGTGATAATCAGTCATTTTACCATAAACCACTTTATATATCTCTCAAATAAAGTTGTAAGCTTATCATTCTGCTAGCCAGCAAGTTACCAAGCTAACTTATGATATTTCCAGTGAGTTACCGAGCTAACTCATTGGAAACGTAGCAATTGGTGATTTGGGACTGACCAGCAATCTTCCTGGCTTTCTAGCTCGTTAGCTCACCAGCGACAGTAGTTCACCTTTTGGAAGCAAATGTGTCGCACAGCTGAATTTTGCTGACTCTGGGCCTCGTTCCCAAACTCATCGATGCGTTCAAAATCAAACCTTTGGTGTGAAAAGTTTGCCTTGACAAGTGTGTATTTCCCCATGAATACTGCACGCTTTTATTCATGTTTTATTGCTGAACTCACACCTATAATTTTACCCTGTGCTTCGTCACGTCCTCTCTTTTGTTTAAAAACTCTCCCATTTCCTCCGTCGTCTTGTGTACTTATTTTTAAGGTGATCAGTGTTTCCATTGTGTTTGTGTGTTTTCACTTGTGTCTCTTTGTCACGCTCGCTGTGTCTACCTGTCATGTTTCCGTCTTGTCATCCTCCTCCGTAGTAAAAACCAAAACCAAAACCAAAACCAAAACCTCCCACCTGTAAGTCACGAAACAAAGACCTGTCATACAACCATAGCAGTGATGTTTAAGTTTTGCATTTTTTCAACCCATTTCATTCTGCCAAAGTATTTTATTATTCTTTTTGATAACCTGGCCATGTTTTTTCTCCTCTCTCTCTCTAGAAATGCTGAATATTTAGCAATAGCCTCAGAAAGTAAAGACAACTGCGCAGGAGTGCAGGTCGGAGAATAGCACAGGTACGTTGTGATCTCAAAGACAAAATACATGTTAGCTGCATTATTCTACCATGAGATATCCACCATATAATGACCTGTTTTTCATTAGAAACACTGATTGAATACAGTTTGTTGTTGGATATTAGGTAAACAGGGTCCCCAGTTCTAACAGAAAAGGTTATTCCTTCTCTCTGAGCCCCTGTGCAGACTTTTAACCCTCAAGTCTTCTTCTTCTTCTCACGAACCAACTTTTAAAAATGCAAACCACCACCTACTGTATCAGAGAGTTTAGATGCTGAACTTGTCGAGTCAATTAAAGCGATTTGGTTGAAGATTATTTGCTCTATTTATTGAATTATCGGCCGATAAACACCAATAAAATGTTCATTCCTAGCAAGAACAAATAAACATATGATGACGTTTGATATTTCCTCACAAAAGGACACAAACAGATGGACACAAAAAAATACAGAAAAAAGAAGAACATTGAATTCAAACTAATTGGATCCCTTCTGTAGTTCATATATTTAAATTGATAGTTCCAGTAATTCATTTAAAAGAATTTACTGTGAAACATGTTTTTTTTATACAGTCTCACATTATGTTATGTTGTGCCACTTTGTAAAGGTAATCAGCAAATATTGTTTTCTTGATTGAGCTTTATATCTAAATATGCTACCTAACAGAACAATTGTATTTAATATCTGGGGACAGTTCTAATCTGCCTGACTCACTGATTCTTTATCTGACTGATGTTTGATAACAGCTCGTAGATATCAGCAGCCTATTGATGCATCTGTCAGATCTTCTGTCTGTTTGGTCTGATATTTATAATATTCTATAAACTCTATACCATAAAGAATCAGGTGTAATAGGATAAACCAACCATCATGAACAGTGTAGTGCTTACGATGAACTGGATTTTCTATAAAAACTGGTTTGGAACAGTTTCCATTAAATCCCAAACCCGTGTTGTCTTTGTCTCCAGGCTTCTTCCCGTGGACAGCAGACATCCTTCCACCGTCTGACCTGCATGTAGACAACTAGGAGGAAAAACTCCTCTGTATCTCAAGTCTCTGTATTACCTTTTCCTCGACAACAACTGGATATGACAAACAAAGAGAGCATGGTACCAGCACTGTATATAGTACTCTGCGCGCAACAGCATGTCTTGCACTTACATGAGAACCCATTATGCATTAATGAGCCACATTGTCAGAAGCATATACTGTACATACAGTATTTCTTTAAGTGTATGTAGTCACACATTTATATGAACACTAAGCGGTACTATGGCGGACTCCATGAGGCTGATTGTAAAAGAAAGCTTTTTACTACATCACCACCACCTAATGTATAAATCATGACACACAACACACGTATGGTAATGTTCTTTATAAAACAGGATGTAACGGAGTATGATAGACTTTCTTTCCAGTTGCTAGTTGTACATTAAACACAATCTTAAGATGTACGAATAAAAAATGAAAAAGTACGTGATGGAGAAGTCTTCTGTTGATGGTAATTACGCATCATCCTAGAAATGTCGCTGATTTCTCTCTCTCTCTCTCTCTCTCTCTCTGTGGAAAGCTTTTTTTTTTTTTACTGTATCTCGTAATTTTATAGAAAGTGAGGAAAGTAGCTGGATGCGTCCCTTTATCCAGATTTGCAACAATGTTGATCGGGACTCATTCTCCATCCAAGTTTAGTCGAAAAATCCATTCAGTAGTTTTTTCAGTAGTTTTTTGATTGATTAGTTTATTTAAGTGTCAAACACCATAATTGGTGCCCAGCCCTCATGGGCTCATTAGACACTAATCATATTCATCAAATAATAATTTCACAATTACATCCACGATAGCCACGTGACATAATACAGAACACATCATAACATAACTAAACCATTAAAAATATGGATACAGATGCAAGTACTAATCTTGCTGACAAACAAACAAATGGACACGGGTGAAAACATAATTGCCTTGGTGAAGGGAACAAAGAAGACAACCTGCAATCATTTTTATTTATATTCATTTTAATTTGAGTGTTTTCATGAAGCTGAAGCATCCATGATGTCCATTACAACACCTTATTGGATTAAAAGCACAGTATTCAGATCACAACCACCATCATCCACAGAATGGGAACCCATGAAATTCCCAGATTTAAAGGAATAGTTTAACTTTTAGGGAAATAATTTGATTTCTGTGCAACGGTAAAGATTGATACCACTCTCATATCTGTGTGTAAAGTATGGAGCTGGATTCAAGACATAGTTAGCACAACTTAGCAACTTGTTTTAAAGAAAAAACACCTACCAGCTCCTTTAATGCTCCCTAATTATTAATTCATCACCATATACAGTCAATGAACACACGTTTTAAAGAGACAGAATACCCCAAAATAGAAAATACATATCTACATCAGCCGTAGAGATGTCTGCCTTCTCTTAAATATAATGGGACTAAGCTAAGTTAACCTGTCGTACATGAGTAGATGCATGATTCCTTCTCTCTGAAACTTAACAAGTCACACCAAAAACAGGCCTACAGGTAAATGAGATTTTTGGGGTGAACTGTGAATGCTGGTATTTGGCATTTGGGAAACGTAGTGTGATGATAAAACTCTTGGAAAAATAATATTTGCCAAGAAATAACTCATTCAATCATTTGTACTTTCTGTTTCTGTTTTCTGTTTCTGTATAAGTAAAACAAACAAAGTGTGCGTTAATTTGTGAGCTTTGAGAGGTGCTGGTAGGCTGATGTACCAACATAGGACAGATCCAGGCTCGCTGTTTTCCCTGTTTCTAGTCTTAATGCTAAGCTAGGCTAAGCTAGGCTAATCACGTCCAGACTCCGGCTCCGCAATTATTTGACATTAGAAAAGAATCGATTGAAAAGGAGACGATAATTGAGAACTATTCTTTTATAGACGACACTGAGACCTCTGATCTACAGTTGTAACACACAGTCTGTGCCGGGGTACTGAGGCAGGTTCAGTTGGTACTTCATCTCCAGGCCCGGTGGCACAAAGCGGCCTCCCAGGAAGTGGTATCGTCCTCTGAACAAGGAGGCAGACTTCTTGGGAGCAGTGAGAGAGATGAGCATGTCGGGCTGCAGTCCGTCTGGACGTCCCTGCTCCACATCCCAACCTTTAAAATAACGAAACAAAAGGAAAGGAAAGAGGAAATAACAGTTACGTCTGAGAGAACACACACAGGAGACATAACAGTAAAACAAGTTTTTAATCATGATTCAAGTAATTTTTCTCAAAACAGCCTTAAAAGCATTCCGTTAGGTACTTTTCAATAGCAGATTAAAACTTACTAACATGGAAGGAGGTTTATATTTTAGTGGAAATCTTTACTGTAGTGAGGACTGACCTGAGGGGATGTCGATGCTGGCGATGGGGACTGTCGTCTTATTCAGCACTTCCAGGATGGAACCGAAAGGCTCTCGCACGGCCCCCTTGAAGCTGAAGCCGAAGATGGCGTCTATCACCAGGTTGTAAGCCTCGTCGATCACTGCAGCCTGAGGAATCAGCGATTTCAAAACAAGTGTGTTGTTTGTTCTTTTGCACTGGCAAACATCGAGCGTTCACAATCGCAAAACAACAGCCTGAAAACATCAGTACAGCCGCTGTTCCAGCCTCTGCATGTACTGCACTGTATCAATCACTCCATTACATAATAGACTGATTCCACCACAGGGAGTAATTGAGGCTTCAACTGATCTAAACCGCGGCTTCACTTATCACAATCTAATGTGCGCACTCTCACAGCTTGAGATAAAAAGCTCACTCGTAAACACATTACACAGAAGCATTGCATTCATGGCTGCCCGTACAACGCTGCTGCATAATTCATCATCAACAAACCTCGGGCATCTCAGTCAGGAAGGGGATCTCCATCTTCTGGCACTGTGTGGTCAGACCCTGGAACAGAGGTTTGTTTGGTCTCTTCGGGTAGAGGACGGTGGGCTCGTAACCCTGTAAGAGGAAACACAATGATGAGCAAAGCTGACGGCTACAAGATTGACCAAGCAGGTTAATCTCGACTCTGCACTGACTGTGAGGTTGATATTATAGTTGTGGAGAAAGAAAATGCCAACCGAGGCGTTATTTTGCAGAGACTGACCCTAAATGATACTCTGCTAATGCTAAACTGCCTGAGGTCAGAGTCTGCTCTAAAATACTAATGGAGTATTAATCTGGTGCTGTGCAGCGTGGATGGAAGAACGATTCAAATGCTTTACTTCAGCAAAAGAATAAATATCTCTTAACATACATAAAGTAACAGGAGTACCAAAGGAACCCTTTCAGTGTTGTTTTATTGCTTTATTATTACTGACGCATCTCTGTTGTAGCTGGTCGAAGTGCCACAGATTTTAACAACTTCATTATTTATTAACCTTTATTTATATGATGTGTAACTGTGAAACATTGAGAGAAACGAAAAAAGTAACGTCATATTACTTGTAAGAGTGCTCGGGATGTGAGTCCTTAATCAACTAGTTGATTTAACGTTCTTACTCCAGAAAAAACAGTCGGCTGGTCTTAGTTTTCTTTAAGTTCTGTTTAAAGTTCTGTCAGTTCTGAGCTAGTCATCAGGAACATCCATAATGTGTACACATACTTGTCCAATAAAGCTGATTCTGACTGTGAAACATGTCAATATATTATGAAAATCTATTAAATACATAATTCTAATTTTTCATTTAAAACATGGCTTCATTCCAGAATAAAAAGACTCAATATGAAGAAGTTTTGGACAAAAAAAAATCTACGAAAAATAACCTGCAGTCGTAGCTGTTAAAGAAATGTTGTTAAGAGAAAAAAAATATTATATTGTTGTTATTGTTGGATCCCTTGTTACTGTAACTGGAAATTGTTCTTGAAATTAAAGTGAACTGTACTTAGCGACGAGCTCACTGTCACAGGAGTGAAGGACACTCACAAAGAGTTTAAGGTGTCGGGCACAGACCAGGCCATCGCCTCCGTTGTTACCTGGTCCACAAATCACCAGCAGAGAAGGTCTGGCCTTCACCAGGGAGGTGAGTGGATACGCCTGCAGGAAAAGAAACAGACAGATAAAATCTATACAGCACTGAGCTACAACTGGTGTGTGACAAGACCACAAGGATTTCCTTACAGCAGCTTCTCAGGAGAAATTCTTCTAGTGAACCACAGTCAGAGAACAGAACAATCTCTAGTCTAACTAGACTTTCTGAAGGGAAAAAACAAGTAGAAGTGACACCGTAAAGGTCCAACCCTAATGATATTTCACATCTCACCCTGGTGACGGCTGTGGCACAGCTGAGTCCAGCCAGCTCCATCAGCTGGTCCACGCTGAAGCCGTACTCACTGAAGAGTTCCTCATCGATGTGCTGGGCCTCCTCCTGCCTGTGGAGCACCGACGGGTCAGTTTGTACAATCAGACAGTCAGTAAACGCTTTAAATGCTCAGTTTACAAGATATAAAACTTCACCCGAGATATTTGATGGTGTGGGCCATGCTGGATGCTGCTCTGCTACTGAAACAGTCCTTCTTGTTGTGGTTAGCTGCAGCTGACAGCGGGCATGTCCCCGGCTGAGCGAGGACCGTCGCAGCTCTTGAGGTCACCAGGAAGCCGATCCCAAACAGAGCCCGCACACTCAACATTCAGGTGGATCCAAACTCCTGCAACAGAGGAGACCACAGTCATCTACCCCACACTGATCCCATCCATGACTAAAAGAACTGACAGAAGCAGAAGCGTAGAGCCAAAACAAGCTGCCTGAGAGGGAGCTATGATTCAGACAGACAACTCCAGTGTTTGTGTACGTTTTCCCTCTAATGAAAGCTCGGCTGCACAGTCTGCTGACACCGCTGCCTCCTACAGCTGCTACACTGCCTTCACTGCTGGCTCGCATTCTTCTTTGCTTCCTCCGTCCACCTGCAGAGTCTCAGTCTCAGGGGGGGGGGGTTTGCATTAGTCATCCCTGTGCTCTCAGCTTCTACTCAATACGCTTCACAGGAAGAGACAGCACAAAGATTCAACAGCTGTTTTCTTTTTCTGGAAACTTTGCATTTTAATCAAGTCCAAAACAGTCCTTTGGTTTGTGAACTCGAGTGTGGCATTATGACCGTTACCATCTTGGTCTCTCTGAGCCAGAGGTGATCATATTCTGACGAGAGGGTGGAGCTGGATGAAGACAAGCCATGGATGCTACTTGTCAATCCGGGGTAGCAACACCGTAAAACCATACCCTATGTTCTCATCCATTTTACACAAAAAAAGAAACTCACAAAATGAACATCGTGCTGTTTTGAAGAGGTCTTTAAACTCGCCACTGAGACCACAAACTCAATAGGAAACTTTCATAAGTCAAGTGAGAAGAAGGGTCATTTTCTCATAAGCTTACATACTCTATCGCCCCCTGGTGGCCATTAGAGAGAATGTCAGTTTAAGGGACTCTTGCATTGATTTTACTTTTTAGACCTGGATGCCCCACGTAAGACTCAAACCATCTTTTTTTCTAATTGCCCAGAGTTCACAGTCAAACTTTTCTGTCTGTACAATTGATCAATTTAAGTCAATTTGTCAAGCCAAAATACTAAACTTTGAAAACTAGTTTTACTTCATATCATGCAGCTCCGTTGAACCAACATTAACTTGATTACTTTTTATTGAGTAATAGTGCACATATCAGACTACATGAATACACACTATAACCATGCTGATGTGACTTTAAGTGATATTTAAGCCACACAGCTCCACCTGCAGCTTTATTAGATTATTTTAGGAACTTTAGCAGAAAGCAACAAGCTAACCTGCCATTTACGGACATGACAGTAAGTAAAGAGTGAAGTATGTTAATTTAAAAGGTTTGTGTTTACGGTTGGACTTGAAATGAGACGCAGAAAGATGAAGTCGCACTTTTTCTACAGTCTGTTTACTTTCTGTTCAGTTGTTGTGAGCTGCTAACTTTAGCTAACGCGTAGCATTAGCTTGACTTTGCTTGACTTCGTGACGAAGCGTTAATAAAAACTCACCAAATGTTAACAAGCCCCTCTTGAAAACAACTTCACATGCAAGTTTTCTCCTATGAAACAATGCAGTGACACAACTTACACAACGATAACACACTGATAAAAGGCAGCAGCAGTGAAATGACACTCCCAGCCCAGCGGTGTCATACACTTCCGGGTGTTGATAAGAACATCCGCTCTAATTTCAAAATAAAAGCACGACCTCTGGAACCACACTAACAAGTAGTATACCAGCAGAGGGCAGAATGTCTTTATTATGAAAATCGACAGTGGCGGAAGTAAACACAGAAACACTACTACACCATAAATACTAAATGTTATAAAACCTAATCTTGATCAGTTAAATATTTTAAAATATACTTTCATTGGAATTAAATACAATGCAGGATTTATTATGAAACTCGCTGACTAAATGTAATTATTTCTTAAATAAAGGATCAACACATGGGAATGATACTTTATGTAAAATTAAATACATTAAATTGATGAATTACAGTTTTACATTGCATCTTATTTAATTGCAATATGATATTTTATTTAAAAAGCATATATTTTAATAGTATATATTTATTGAATTATTAGTTTTCTATTTATTTTTAGAACATCCCCTGATATAAAACTGTACATGTAGAGGTAAACATTGTTTTGCTTGTTTGTTATGAGCCTATTATATTATTGGATATCATTATTGTTGAATTAACATAAGCAGTGTCTTAACGTTAATCTATAAAGTAACTACAGGAGGCAGAGTAAAAGCAAAAGTATAAAGTTGCATAAAATATAAATACAAGTGAAGCCCAAGTAACTGGAAATGGTGTGTGTGTGTGTGTGTGTGTGTGTGTGTGTGTGTGTGTGTGTGTGTTTGTGTGTGTGTGTGTGTGTGTGTGTACAAATATAACGTCACTTTTGTTGATCAAGACCAATACGGCAGAATTCTGAAAAAACGTCTTTATTGTTGTCAGTAATAATACACAACATTCTGTGGATCTGTAAAAAGGTTTGGCTAAATTTACTTATTTACTTTAACTCCAAGTAAATTCTGTTCAAAATAAAAGTATCCTTCAACATAAGTGACCACAAATGAATTTACTGCAACCCTGCTGCATCACCAAGAGTAAAGCCGATCTGTATAGCACAATAAGTATAATTCACGACCAGCAGCAGTAGCTGCTGATATCACCAGCTTTATTAATTAGTCCAAGCAGTTGTTTAAAGCTGCTAGAGCGTCTGAAAAGCTCTGGATTTACTATTTACTGGAAGACTGGTAGAAGTTTCAAACCCTTAATGTCACTGATACAAAAGTGGCTGCTTTAATCACCTTTTATATTCGAGAACATATGTCAAAGGCATGCCTATATACATTATAAAAAAGCAGTATGAGGTTTTATTGCATACAGTATCTTTAACATAATTCAAAAGAACTGAACTTCTAATTATGGTACTGGTAACTAAAGAACTACAAACTAAAAACTACTTGAATAGTTGAAGTGTTTCAGGATCCAGAGGCTCACATGATTGGACAGCTCTCCATTCCGAATCCGGCCTGAGAGGACACAGAGTTTTAATCATCACACACATTCAAAATAAAGACAGAAAAAATGCCAGATTAACAGTTTTGTGTCTGAATGTTTTGTTTGTTTTCTAATCGGGCTTTTAAAAAGATTCAAAGGAGGTCATGTATCGGTGCCCACCTTGCGAGGGGTGCTGGTGCTGAACACGTAGGAGTGCGGCAGTAAACCCTCGGAGAGGCCTCCGCTGCGGAACGAGCGGGAGGCTGAGCTCACTGAGCAGCTGCTGGATTTGTCTGAAGGAAGTCCGCAGGAGCCGCAGACCACCGTCCGGCTCCGCAGGTTGTACTCGCTGTCCCCACAGGTGCTGTGAGCCACCTGCTGAGGCAGAGAGGCAGAGTCAGTGTTAACATTACAGCCTGTCATGAGAAAACTCATCAGAATCTGCAAATATGTCTCATGTTTGATTGACAATTTGATCAACAGCTATTTGATCATTTAACCTAATTTTTTATGCATAATTCTGAATATTCCCTGATTAAAGCTTTGTATTTTGAACTGTTGTACTTTTGGCTGTGGAAAAATGTCATTGGAATAGACAATTAGACAAGAAAAATATGACATGTACAGTTTCTCTCACCATGTCATCATCTTCTTCTTCCAGCTGTGTGCGGGTCACCTTCCTCATCGCCATTTCCTGGAGGAAAAAAGTAGTAAATGTTTATCAGTTCATTTATTTAGTGGCAGAACTTGACTGTGGCCATAAAGAAAATCTAATCATAGTACTTTAAATGTAACATACCTCTCCGTTGGCACTGATCAGGGTGGTCTGGAACAGGTCTCCGGTGCCCCAGGAGGGCTGAGTCTTCCACACCAGGTCAGAGGGAGGATTGTGGGCCCCACCAGCACCGGAAGCCCAGATCTGTCAACCACGATTACAAGGTGCAGGTAGAGTGAGATATCAGTGACTGTGTTCATCGCTGCTCATTTATGATTCTGCTGAGTGAACGTACCGTCACCCTGTGTCCGGCCTTTAAGGTGAATTTCACCGGGAACTTGAAGATGACGGGAGCGCCGGATCCAACCTGCCGCTTCAGCTGCCAGTTCCCCATGTTTTGATCCTGAGGGGTGAATATAAAGTCAGCGGATCTTTTTCCTCAATGTAATATTCTCCTCACAGCTGATTATGAATTATTCATCTCGGCTTTAAAAGCTGCATGAGGTGAATTTGTATCTGTGACTTCAAGTGAAGACGGGAGCTCTGTTTTCTGCAAAGATTCAGTCCCTGATGAAATGTTTGTGTTGATATATGATAGATCATATTTAGTCATTTATTCATCTTCTCACCTCATCTGCTTTGTTGCTCAGTCGGACATACTTCCCCTCCAGGTCCACCTCGTCCACGGTGACCCGTCCGCTGGCTGAGGCCTGCTGGGTGATGCGAGTGCGGGCCACGGCTCCACCCGTGAAGCTGGAGGCCTCGCTGTCGGTGTCGTTGGGGCGGCGCCTCTTGGCAGGAGAGTTCTGGCTGCTGTAGTTGACCGATCGAGAGTGAGCTGACGCAGAGGAGCGACTCGCTGTCACTTTGATGGGCGGGGGGCTGGGGGAGAGACGCAGCCTGCAGACACAAACAGGATGATGGTTATTAACTGGGTGTCTCTCTTATTTGTTGAATAAACTCACTGTGAGCTCTTGGTTCAACAAACCTCTGCTCCTCTCCCTCCAGCAGCTTCCTGTAGGCACAAATCTCCATATCCAGAGCCAGCTTGACATCCAGCAGCTCCTGGTACTCGTCCAGCTGCTGCTGCATCTGCTGCCTCATCTCGGCCATTTCTCTGTCCTTCTCTCCCAGCAGGCGGCGAGTGGTGTCACGCTCCCGAGACAGGGCGTCCTCCAGGTCCCTTATCTTCGCCTCACGGGCCGCCAGCTGGACCAGGCGGAAGAATCACACAGTGAGTGTCAGGTCAAACTTAGACAAGTCAGCCTGCAAACTAAGACATAGGTCAACCCTGACAGCTAACTACATAAAACAACAAGGAAAATCTGCTTCAAATGCGAAAAAACAATAATACTTTGCAACAAGGACACAACTGAACTGAAAAACCTCAAAATCTTACCAAGTGTCATCAAAAATCTCTCAACACTTAAAGGTGCAATGTGTAAGAATCGGCCACGTTTTGAATTCAAACTCCAAACATACTCTTTTGCTGCTTTATGTTACAGGTTTGAGTGTAATAACCCAGACTGTTCTCAGTGTGCAGAGCTGGTTTCAGGGTCACCTGTTTCTGCAGCTGGCTGAGCTGAGCCGACATGGACTCCAGGCGGATTCGCGTCTGCTGCAGCTCCTCGTGTGCCGCTCCGACCAGGTGGCTGCTCCTGTCGGCCGACTGACGGGCATTTTCCAACTGACAGAGGAAACGACAAGGTTAGAAAACAAACAAAACCATCCGATAACTCATTCCTAAATCTAATTCTGCTTCATCAAAACCAATTTGTGACACTGCTGCAAATCAAAACTGTCCTTCTGACAGTTTGATTGGTCATTTTATCAATAAGAGTAGTTAATGTTTTTTGTTTTACTCATGAACATTGAACAGATGCTCTACCTTGGAGTTGTAGGTCTTCTCGATCTCGTCCTTGTACATTTTGATCTGCAGCTCGTGCTGGTTACGCATCTCGGTCAGCGCCTCCGCCAGCTTACTTTCAAAATCTTGCTGGTGGCCATTGTCCATCTCCACCATACGAGACTCGTGGCGCCTCTTTACTTCCCGCAGTTCCTGTTGGAGAGTCACCAAAACCATCAACTACAAATGCATGTTTATTTTTTTAAAGAACTGGCAGGTGCTGATGTGATAAAAGCAGTGTTTCCCCCCTCGGTTTGTGGAACAGATAAGTGCATTTACTTGGCAGTTTCACATCATGTTGGAGCAATATTATTACCATGTACTCAAAGTTGTAAAATCAGGTAATATATGAACAACACTAAAAAAGCTTGTCAATGAAATAAAAACGATTAGGGCTGGATGAAATCACTGATTTCACTTTCATTCTGCTGGGGAGCTGCACCTTAAACTCAAAATGTTAGGGGGAAACCCTGACAAAGGAGGAAAACAAAATGATTCGCTGATGATGTTGAGGTGTTTTCTGAGTCTGACCTCAGAGTGGAGGTTTTTCTGAAAGTCCAGCTCCTCCTTGAGGGTCTGGATGCGGTTCTCTCCGTCCACCCTGCGCAGCATCTCATCCTGCAGCTGCTTCCTGGCATCGCCCAAACTGGTGTCCAGCTAAGGGAGCACAGCAGGAAGGGAAGATTAGTACAAACCAAACCATTTCCATATCACCAGGCCAAAGGAAGCATTAAATCCAAGAGTAGATGTATGTTTCCTTCTGCGTGGTGATACCAAACAGAAGCAGATCCTGCATGAAACAGCTCACAGCAAGTTCTGTGTGTTATCTTGAGTAACTGGGTCATGATTTCTGGACAGAGGCTCTTTGAAATGTGCTTGTTTTGGTTTCTTTTTTGGCCCTGTGAGCTCCACAAGCTATGTCGTGACATCATATTGGTGAGAAGGCAGACATCTCTAAGAGCTGATTTCTCCAAAATCCAGCAACTCACACCGAAAGATTCTGGATAAATAGGAGTACAGTAAGGGGTGAAACATTTGGGATTTTGTCACTTTAAGTCTGAAGTCAGCAGATACGTCCGTTATTTGCTCACACAGATACAGAGTTCAAGATGTTTCATGGTTTGTTTTTTTTTTGTTTTTTGCTCAAGAAAAGTTATGTAAGCTTTGGCCTTGTGATGTCTTTACAAAACAAAAAAGTTTGCTACGGGCAACAAGGCAAGACTGGGGTTGTGACTTGATCTTTGATATACTGACCTTTAGAATTACAAAGTGGGAAACACAGAGGAACAAACTATGAGTTGGTGAGCGTGTACGGTAACTGCAGACAGATGAGGCCCAGATGTGTTTCCAAAACTCAGCGTGACTTTGAGTTTACCTTGGCAACCTGCGTCTTCAGGTCCCTGTTTTCCACCTCGAGGTTGCGCTTCTCTCCCAGAGCCGTAGTCAGGGACGCATCCTTGGAGTTGAGCAGAGCCTCCAGGTCTTTGAGCCTCTGCTGCGCTCCGGCCAAGTCCGACTCCTTTTTGGTGTTCCTGTAAAGACATAAGGAGAACATAAGAGGTAAATAAACGGGTGAGTCAAGGGGTAGACATGCATTTGGCTTTGTAACTTAGGAACCGAGTGGAGACTTATCTACTACAGTTTCCTTTACACAGTCCGGTGAAACACAATCCGAGCTATTTTTGATTAAGGATGTAGTCTGGATGATATAGGAACAGGGAAAAGACCTCGGTGCATATGACTCATAGACCACAAGGATCTGCGTCCAGTCACGTGTAAGCGGTAGCCACAAGCCACAGCCGCTGGTGTTTAGCGGAGGCGCTGCCATGGCGACGGCTTGGCTTTGCCAAACACACAACTGTCTCCGTCTCAATATTTATGGAAAAATAATGGAAGCAAGAGTGCGGCCCTCCAAACACTGCCACGTATTGTGTGCATAATGATTACTTTTGGTGAAGGAGGAGAAACTGGGGAAAGAGTTAGTCATCAGGCTCTGGATGTGGCAGCATGGGAAGGAGTCGGCGTAGAAAAGTCCAACGTCAAACGGCAGTGAGCAATGAGGAGGGTATGCTGGAGCTTGGGAGTGGCCCGAGCAGCAGCAGCAGGGCGACACTGTTCCCAGAGCGTCAGCAGAGAGTTGTACACACATCAGCTACTTAGAGCTAATGAGTGAGAGTGTTGTGCTGCTGTGTGCAGGAATGTTTTACATATTAACACTGCAATCACACACACAAAAAAAAGAGCTCCCAGCCGAGCATTAATGCACAAATCGATGGTCTTTTAAAGAGGATTTGGGTGAAAAATGGGGATTTTAGTAGCCTCGGGGCAGCTGTTCTTTCTCATGATCATCAGATAAACAAGAGAAACTGGATCAAGAGTGTCTTTTCATCTTGATTAAAGGCTGATTTGTTTTACTTCGGTATAAAAAAAAACTTTTATAGTCTTGCGGAGAAGAGGGCTCCCGATCTGTTATGTGTTGTGGTGCACTTATATTTTAAGTACTTTCCAAGAGGGTTTGGTAATTCTGACTAGACTGTGTTATTACTTGCCACAAGTTATAATTATGGGATCATAGTAAATGCTTAACTGTTGCGTAACAATAGAACAAGTAGAGAAGAGTCATAAAGACAGTAAACTGACACGGAAACATCAGGTGGACAGCGATCTAGTCTGCCACCAATCAGATGGATCCCGCTGCTTTTCGTGGTTCTGATTGGTCGCCTTCATTAGGTTTAGGCAGAGCGAGTTGCGACAATGGAAGCTCAAAGTGCAGGTTGTCACCTGGTTTATGGAGATTTCATTGATTGATTGATTTGGGGTTGCTAACATTTGCAGCTAACCTCTGAACTATTGAGAAGCTCCACCATCCGCCACTGTCCGTAAGAGTAAACGGAGATGACGTGGCTCACTCTACATAAAGGGTCGGGTCTGAGGTCGGGGTTAGAATATCAGGGCAGCCAATCAGAGACAAAGGAGGGCAGGTCTAAGGATCCAGGCACGAGGCTGTGACAGAATAACTCCTGAGTGTGAGGTGCATTTTTTCTCTACGATCTCAGCTTTTTTTTTCATTTGTATGAGGAATATTACGTAAGTTATTTCACACGCAGTCAGAAGACGCCACTTCTCACAATGTTTCAGGGGTGCTTTAAAGAAATCCAGGGCCTCTAATGTGCTGCGGCCCCCTTAAACCCCCCCATCTCACATTTGGTTGTTTTCAAAAATGTGCCTCCTTATTTGTACCACTTGCACAGACATGCACGCATACAAAACATTATAGAAATGGGATTTAAAAGTTATTCTTGAATCGTTTTTTTATAGCATCGTTGCATGTGGACATTCACATATGATTTAATAATCCATGCATTAAAGAATTAACTTGTAGGTAGGTGTATTTTGTTTGTTTTGTTGTTTTTTTCTTCACTATAAAGCAAAAATAATATTGTAAGAACATCAGATGTAAGTTAAAGTGACTGTATGCAGCTTTTCACATCCCTACAATAGAGTCTAAAAACAGAAATTCCTCTGGCACCCACCTTGCTTTCAGCTCCTTGTAGTCCTCTCTCAGCTTGCCCAGCTCCAGCTGCAGACGCGCCCTCTCTTTGGCCACGGAGTCCAGAGTCTGACGGGCATCGGCCAGCTCCGTCTCGTAAGCCGCCTTCAGGCCCGTCAGCTCCCGGCTGACCTCGGTCTCCGACTCGGTGATGCGCAGACGCAGGCCGGCGTTCTCGGCCTCCAGGAAGCGCACCTTGTCGATGTAGACGGCCAGCCGGTCGTTGAGGTTGGACAGGTCCTCCTTCTCCTGGAGGCGAGTGATGCGGTTGGGGGAGATTGGTGTGTTCGCACCTCGGGGAATGTTTTTGGGCGTCGCCATTGTTCTTACTTGCTATCTTTCCGGAAACAGATTATAATGAGAGTTTATTTTCATGCACAGTGAATGTAAAGGGTGTTTATTGATTTTTCTTATGTTTATTACACTTAAAAACACACTTTTGTATCAGTTTTTTCTGTGATCTCTGCGTAGCTAGAGGTTTCTGAATACTTTGAGTGTGTTTGCTGTGTTTGCCTATTTCTGGTATTGTACATGCTTTTTTTTTTCATTTCTCTCTATATTTTACATAGGAGGATGGCGGAAACTGACCATGTGGTTCAGTCAACAGATCTACATTTAAAATTCACCTCTGTTAGTACTAAAATAAATGCAGAAAATAATAAAGAAAACATTTCTAACCTGTCCATTACTTTCTCTGAAAAGTGTGAACTTCCATGTGTGTGTAAAAAGGGCATAACTGTGACTTTAGCAGTGAAAATAAAGACAAATCCCTGTTAAATATCTGCTGTTTCTAGAAACTTCCAACTCTTCTGTTGAGTGCGATAGCATAAAACACACAAAAGAAGAGTACAATTAATCAAAAGACATGGGAGGGGTTATCGACTCCACCCTAAAGTCAAATAAATGTCCCTGCACAAAGGATGCCAAATGTAACGAGAGGATTTACCTTTTTAAAGCTCGTCAGGTGAAGAGAAAACGCTGCTCCGAGACGTATTCGTAGACTTTTCTGTTAATTTTCTTTGCTGTCTTGTGATGAGAGTCCCTCTGAGGTCTCCGGCACTGCTCAGTGTGTTACTGCGCTGTCTGCGAGCCCATCTGACGGTGCCCATGTAGGAAAGAATGAGATGGGAGGAGAGGAGAGAGGCTGGCCTCAAGTTTGGCACTTGGTAGGTGGTTGGTCCTCACTCTCTCTCTCTCTCTCTCTGTCTCTCTCTGTCTCCCTCTATGTCTCTCTCTCACTGTAATGGGTGTGCAGGCTGAATGAATGAGTCATCCTCCACTCAAAGAAACTCACAATGCCATGTGATACTTACAAGGGGATAATTTTAAGCAGATCTGTTGCCTGCGAGTCGCGATCTACTCGTTTACTTCGACTCCAACCGCTGATACTTCTCCACAAAGTTACATAAGAGGTTTCATATTGTTTTAATTCCTTAGCTGAAGTCTTCAGAGCTCTAACCTTTGTGTTTTATGCCTATTTATTTAAGATAAACTAATCTAAATGACTTCCTTACTCTTTAAAAACATCCAAATGGTCTGTTAAGCATCAGGAATTTGTGTTTCAGCTTCGATTAAACATCCCTGTCTTAAAAGAGTCTCGACTGTAACACAGCCAAGAAAAAAATCTAGACTAAAATGCTCCAGCAGACCACAGTAATGCCTCTCTGGCTTTCTTTTGCAAACATTATACTTGTAAGGATTCCTTTTAAAAACCCATTTAAATTGGAAGCGGCCTGCTGGCGAGCAAAGAGAAAGCTACTCAACAGGAAATCAAAAGGGAAACCTGGATGTTAAGGGGTTTCTAAAAAGGAAAGTTTCATGGATGTATTTATTTCCTCCAACAGATCCCTATTTATTCTTTCTTCTGCACATTTACAAGCACTTTATTTATTTGCAGCTTTAACAGCTGTTAGAATGATATCAGTCAAAGAAACTCACCTATCAGAGACTGTATGTTGGACCCTGCTGTGCTTTTTGAGGCTGTCAGTTGTTACCTAATTTGGTTGAAACCCTTAAAGGTCCAGTGTGTAGGATTTAGTGGTTTTGCATTTTGCAACCAAATTAATTTGGAAATCCTGCTCCTCCCTTCACCGTCCCCTTCCAACGTGGTGGAACTATGGCAGACACCAAAAAAAATGCAAAATGCCCGGCCAGTGTTTGTTTGTCTGTTCGAAGCTGCTCAAAAAAAAACATGGCGGACCGTCAGGAAGAGGCCGCGCTCCCTCTGTAGACAGAAAAGACTCATTCTAAGGCCACAAAATCAACACAACTCTTAGTTTCAGGTGATTGTACACTAATGAAAATATAATTATGAGCGTTATGTTAAATTTCTGACAATAGATCCACCTAAATCCTGCACACTGGACCTTTAGAATGAGGCAATGTGTGCTTCTTCCTTCACATATTGTTGTATTTTAGGGCGTTTTATGTCTTTATTGAGTCCAGACTCAAACCAGTGAGGTGTGACTCTGTCAATGTTTCATGGACTGTCAGTAGGACGCCAATAATGACAACTGTTTCAATTGAGGCATTTTTTTTTTTTTTTACAAATCCAAAGAGGTGAAAGTATCTTCAGAGTTTTATTTTTTATCTGTCTCAGCCATTTAATCATGTTCATACATTCACCAAACACAAAGTAATTATCTTAAACAGTTATTTTGAGTACATTAACTAATAGTACATCTAATTCTATCACACAAGTTTAATGTAAAGGCTCAAATTTAATGCAAGGTTTTTCCATCATGTTGAGTCAATGTGTATAAATCAAACAACAAAAACAACAATTGCCAGAACAACCTATTTAAAATGAATTACTTCCATGTATATAACCGTAATAGTAAACACATTATGTTTGTGTACGCGATCCTCAACATGGTAGAAAAACTGCATTAAATGTGCCACTTACTCATGTGAAAACATCAGATGGAACTTTTACATGCAACTAAAATACTTAAAGTCACTGTTTTAAGCACAATAATTATTTTTTATTGTTTATTCTTATCTTGTGAGCCCTCGAGGGATCCTGACTCAGAGGTTCAGAACAGCTGATCTCAGTCTCATATGTTGATGTGATAGGAGATGCTTATGTACACATTCTGTCGTGATCTTGTCTATTAATTTACTCTAATTAAAGTCATATTAAGATGTTCTGACGCAGCAGTACATGGTCACAAATAACCAAAACTAGCAGGGCGAAGTAGGAGACTTAGGAATGTGTGTGCACGTACCTGTGTAGTGTGTTTATCTGCGCACATTACTGCTATCTGATGTTTTTTCAGGTGTGCACACTATTAAACTATTCTGCATACTGAGTGAGTGTAGTGTAGTCATTACCTCATGGAGCGTAAGATTAATGAGGTATCTTTCTTTCACACTATCGGGTTTTTATTGAGTTTTCACATATAAACAACAAAAAACACACAAACAGTGAGACGTGAGAACTGATACAAAGTGTCTGGAGATATTTCAGCGCTCATATCATTACATTATAGTAAAAAATTGAACATCTATAGGACTTCTGACACCAGCTTAATAAAAATTAATAATTATTTAGCTGGTGTCAAGACTCCTACAGTTCTTTTTAAATGCATCCTCTCTGACTCGAAGACGGTGTGTCGGTTTATTCATAAGAAAAATGTCTTGGATAATTTCCAGCCACTGATCCTGTCCGGTCTTGTTGACATTCAGCCAGTTCCTTCTATTATTTAATTATTTATTTTTACTTGCTTTGATGAGGTAAAGATCTTCTCTCATTGCAGCATTCTCAGTGTGTCACAGTGCATCTTTAACTGCTCGGGTTAGTGGTTAATTCTTCATTTTAAAAGGTCTTTCAGTGCAGATGTTCACCAGCAGCTCATTAAAAACAAAATGGAACAAATATGTTGATTTAAAAACATCATGTGTGAATTAAATCAAACATGTAGAAAGGCAGACATGTTTAGCTGTCAGTCGTGGTTTTGTTATTTCCTATATTTTCTGCTGAGGGCTTCACGCCTGCTCACAGACGCACCGCCGCCTCCTCTGCTCGGCTCGGCCTGATGTAAAGCTCCGCACTGACGACACAAACTCGACATAATCTTATTTTTTAACGTCCTCCAGCTCAATCTGTCGTCTGATTTATCAATAAAAGTGATTCCAGCTGTCCTACGTGACATAAAACACTGTGAGTTACGAGCGGCGTGAGAGCTTCGCGCTGGTTTCGTGGCACGACACGGACCGTTTCTGTCATGTGGTTTGTGGGAAAACCCGTATTGGATCTCTGTGGTCACCTGGGCACAGGAGCTGGGAGAAGTGTCGTTGACGAGCTGATTGTCACCGTATGTTTGACTAACACAGCTCAGATCAATACGAGTGCCTGAAAATACACATGTACGACACTATCTCACGAGTTAAAGGCGGATAATCCATCCATGTCGAGTTTTACGCACGAATAAAGCGAGAAAAACGCGATAATATCATTTTTAAAGGCCAAACTCTTTACATCCAGGGAGTCACGTGAATACGACGCGACACAAAATGAAATCTTGCACATTCAAAAGCAACATTTTCAGGTGTAAAAGCGTCAGAAAAAGCCGTTTCTCGACGCGATAAACCGCGCAAACTAGTCCATTCCGCGTCTTGTCGGGCGCAGGTCGCAGCCGCAGCTTTGCGCGGATAAACAGCAGCTGTTCGCAGCCGAGCAACAAAAAGAGAAACCAAGGACACGAAGATTTCACACGAAGCTATAAGGAAACAATCTCCCATCCGCGTATATAGAAGTCAATCCGAGAGACTTTAACGATCCCAGCCGTCACCCCGGAGCCCCGCCGCCTCCGCGAAGCCGCGCACACACCCGGGCTCGCCTCTTGTTCCTGATCCCCGCACAGACGCAGACGGCTCCGTCCCGCTCGGCAGCGGCCTCCATTTTAGCTCCTTGCCCGGTCGGTGCCTCACGTGTCCTGGACTGTCTTCCTCACATGACCCGTGTGTTTGTCCCCGTGATCAGCGCTTCCATCTCCGTAAATCAGTGTCGTTGAATATCGGCGTTTTACAACCCCGCAAAAAGCTTCATGGATATGCTGGAGCAGAGTCTGGACAGCTCGGCGAGGTGAGAGGCTGCTGGCCGCTTCCTGCTCAGCCATGGCTCCCACCACGGCCTAAAAAACACCCTCTTTCTCCCCGCGATGCTCTGATAATAACCTGCAGATACTTTGAATGTGTTTGCGCTGTTGTGTTTTCAGCTAGTGACGGCGCAGCCCCGCAGCTTTGCTTCCTTTATTAAGACATTTTTCGTCATAATTTGTGCGCCCTTTTTTTCGCAGATCTGGAACATCACGATTGCTGTTTTATTTACATGACAGGAGAGAGAAAATGCACAGCTGCAGTTTGTCCGGCTGTAATCATCGAGGCATCTTATTGCACTGTGCTGCTGGTGAACCCGATGCAGCTCTTTTAGGATTAAATGCTTGAATTAAAATTAGGAGGGCGGTGTTGGGGGTATTTTTTTGTTATTTATTGTTGTTTTTTTAAGTTTGTCTCGACTCGTGCAGCCGATCAGAAAACTTATAAGAAATTTAATTATCGGGGAATTCTAGTTTTTCTCCAGGAAGTTGCAGAAAATCTGGTATCTGTCAAGCTTGCACGCCAGTTAAATATATCACTTTATTTATGTCTTATCATCGCCTCCTCCTGTGGCCACCAGGGGGCGCCCCCCACCCACAATGTGTTAGTTTTATTTAATCCATATTTAGAAACGGGCAGTTTCATCAGATCTGTACATCTCCATATTAAGAGACACGTTTACAGTCAGTCAGACACATTCACACTCCAGATTTCACAGTTAAGAAAACAATTCCAACCTTTTAAAATGTTCCAGTTTCGTGTTTTTCTATTTGTAAGCAGCACTTGGAGGTCCTGCACTCCTCAGAATGAGTTAGCAGGGCTGGATTAGCAGGATTAGCTGCAAAATAATCAAAATCCTAATATGACTAAATGCCATATCCAAATCGCAAGAACTGCAATTATTTTATAAATGTAAAATGTGTCACAAAGCAGTGTTTTAATTCAGTTTTATAGATGCTCTGGCCTGCAGAGCTTGCCACATCATCATGATTTTACTAGTTTTTCAATGACAGTGAAAAACCTGTGATGTCAAATTTGATCATCCTTAATAATCATGAATTATGCCGCAACATCTGTCAAAATAATCGCAATGCCTTATTTTGACCATATCGTGCAGCCCTGTTAGTTACAGGGATGTATGTGCGCATGTATGCATGCACATGCAATAAAAGTCATATGTTAAAGTGTCGCATTAGAAAATAATCACAAAACAAAAAATTCCAATGTATTAGAGAATAACAATCAAGTGAAACACACAGGAGAGCAGCGGTAACACGGGGGTTTCTGTAGTCGAGCCACAACTTACGATGCTCCCTTCTGTTTGTTCAAAAGCACAAATCCACCTTTTCATTTTACAGAGCAATGTTGGTGGGGAAAAGGATTTAAAGGATAAATTCACCTAAAAATGAAAATATTATTTGCTCAACCTATGGCTGTATGGAAAGTCGAGTGAAGTTTTGTAGTCCACAGGATATTTCTGTAGCTTCACAGCAAAACTGGATTGTACCATTCTCCTTTACAACTGAGTTGGATGGGGACTTGTTTTAAAACGTGAAAAAACAACTAATTGGATTCTCCGGTTCAGAAATACGCCAAATAGATGAGATCTTCACTGGAGCTGCTAAGCTAAAAGCGTTAGCATGCACCTTATCTGAAGCAGCTGCACGAGCTCGGCCACGTGTCCAGAGAGTTGATAAACGTCCTCTCAAATTAACCTGACATCTGAGGATTTCCATTAAAGAACACATGCCCATATTTATTGGGGTCTGTACCGAACAAATATTTACTTACATCCTTTTGAAGTGTAGAAAGAAGCAGGTATACAGTATCAGTATAATCAAGGACAGACAAGTTTGAGACGATTCGATGGTCTTTCCACTAGCTAGAAGAAAAACGTGATTTGGGTATTTTATAAGTCCAATCTTGATCTTCAGTTTGCTTGGTAGTTGTAACACATGAGTCTTTTAGAAGCATCACCGGCATTTTTAACATTCAGCTGTGTCATTTCAGAACTCTGAAGGAGGTCTGGATGTTGGTAGCAGCCTGAATGTTCCTAGATGACGTAGAGAACAGCATTTTTTATTTTTCCCAGAATTCAAAACATGCTTGTGTTCGATGCATGAGATCTGAAATGTATCTGAAGCAGACTGTAGATTTGCAGAGGCTGGATAAAAAGAGGAGCCAGTGAAATATAAGTTAGTGTCATCTGTGTGACAGAGATAATAATGTTTATATATATATATATGGAGAATAAAAGAGCTCCGACAATGGAGCCTTGTTGTACACCTATACTGACACTGGAGGGACTTGACTTGACTTGGATACGACTCTCTGAGGTCTCAGTCATAAAACCGTTAGTGGGGCTTGATGATAAGTAATGATTTCTGAGAAATGTCGAGGTTTATCTCAAAATTGACTCACTTGTGTCTGTTTTTGTTTTCAGTCACGACAAACAGGAAACAGAAGAGGTGGTGCAGCTACAGGAAGGTAGGAGCCTCGTTTCTTGTAATCCTGAAAGCAAATGATCGGCTTCTTTGTCTGAACATAAAATCTCTGATTCAGAATGACAAAGAATGGAAGAACGTTGGGTGCATTTCTTGCATCGTTGTCTGAAGAAACTCCTCAACACACACATGTTTTTTGTTCTTTATGACTCAGCCCCATTGCAGCGTCACTGACATGAAACTTGTTGACCTGTGTGTTGCAGGAGAGACGGTGGGGACGGAGGAGCAGACTGCAGTGACCATCACCGGTGTCCCGCAGGCTGCGTTCGCTGAGCACAATGTGCAGTACCAGTTCCGCACAGAGAACAGCGGAGGGCAGGTGAGCTGCAGATTATTCTTAGCCGTTATTTTAACACCAGCCAGTTTTCAAGAGATGTGAATTCTAGAATAATAAACCACAAACCCCTCGAGGTGTCGCCTGATAACAGATGAGACGGATGTTAACGCCTGAGTAAAGCAGTTAGTTGTGACTGGAAGTTAAGCAAAACAAAATGAAAGAGAGAAGGCGAATCTCAAATACTGCGTGTTTAGGTGAAGTCGACTGCTTTTTATTAAAGGAGCAGTCTGTAGTTTTAGGGAAGAAATTTTAATCTGAAGAGAAAAAGATCTTCATCGACAGTTTTTATGCCTAAACAAACTTAATTAATAAACTCTTTTTGTTTCATGACTGAACAAACAAACTGACCTTAAAGGACAACACAGTTTCATAGTTTTACTTTGTTTATATGTGGCGGACCCTGCCAACTTACTAGCTTCCAGCAACGTTCTGGGACTTTATTGTCCTCTGAGAACAGCTTGTATCATTACTGAATTAGTATTTTTGAATATTAAAATTCATAGTTTGAATTTCTTCTCCATAACTACATCTTGGTTGGTTTTATTTTGACCCGGTTTCACTTTCCCCCTCTGTTCTGTCCTCAGGTGACCTATCGTGTGGTCCAGGTGACAGATGATCAGTTAGAAGCAACAGCTGACGGGACCGGCGCCGTCAGCGTCGTCTCTGCCGCCGCGTTTGCCGGAGCCCCTCAGGCAGTGGCACAGGTGAGTAAACATGCAGCGGCTGTAAGTATGTGATCATCGCCTCCTTTATTATCTTACCTGGTTGACCCACTTGACTCCACCTCTTCCAGGCTGTTATCCAGAACCCTTTCAGCAATGGGGGCAGTCCTGGCGGGGAGACTGTGGGAGGAGAGACACGTTTCGCCTATTTCCCCGCAGCCACCGTCAGCGATGGAACTGCCGTGTCGGTGCAGGCCACCGCCGACCCAACGATCACGCAGGCAGGAGGTGAGGAAACGACCACTCTTCAGTCGTCTGTGAAAAAACATGACAACTTTGCCTACAAAATGAGCGGCAGGACAGAAAATCCATAAAAATCAATGACTTTTCTTTTCTTCACATGTGGGCTTCTGTTGA
Source organism: Diplodus puntazzo (assembly GCA_963678695.2). Taxonomy (NCBI): domain Eukaryota; kingdom Metazoa; phylum Chordata; class Actinopteri; order Spariformes; family Sparidae; genus Diplodus; species Diplodus puntazzo. Next base: position 6,665,056 of record OZ023169.1, read on the forward strand.
TGATTTACTAAACACATGTTGCATGACCTGCCGCCCTTTAACCTTAGTCACATTCCCAGGATTCTTGCGACATCTTGACAGTTTGGAAAATGCTTAATTTTAACGGTTTTAAAGATTGGGGAATATGCTTGAATTTGAATAGAAGCCTTGAAAATTGCTTGATTTTTCAGCATTATCTGGTGTTTCATCGACACGATCACTCACATAAACTTCAGAATATTTTAAATGAAACTAACCGTCATCATGTTTGTTTGTTGTTCTGGTGTAGAAATTAAGAAGAAGGTTATTATATAGTAATGACCAAAACATACAAAAAAATGTGACAATGTCTTTTGTTGCTCTGAGTGTAAAGGAACTTTTGATTTATACTAATAATCCTTCCTGGTCATTGAAAAGAAATCCAAGTTCTTGATTTCATTTTTCATCCCTTGTCTCGTAAAATCCAGGTCAGTTTTACGTGATGATGAGCCCCCCGGAGGTGCTGCAGACGACGGCCCCTCGCACCATCGCCCCACGCACACACACCTACACTGCGTGAGTATAATAAAAAAAAAAAAAAAACACTTCCCCTCACGCTCATCCCATCCATGAAGTCACCATCTCCATAACTCTCTCTCCCCACAATGTTTGGCCGACTCCTCACCTCCACATTCTCTCACCTCCTCTCCTCTGTAACCTCACAGTGGATCGGACCTTCTTTAACTCTTCCTTCCCTTATTTATTTTTTTTTTGTTTTGGAATGAATCGTTTTGTTTGATTTAGTTGTGTGTACAAATAAAGATACAAAAAAAAAGACAAACAATCTATATCCATCATCTTAAACATCCAACATCTGAAAACCACACTCTGTCCTACTTACCTGCCATCCCCAGAGACCTTGGTGAAAGCGAGATGTTGCAGCATGGCAGTTCAAACTGGTGAGAAGAACTTTCACATACGCCCCCACCCTGCCCCCATCATGTGTTGTAGAGACAGACGTCTGTGGGATCACTAATCAATCACTAGCATTCCTTGTATTGTGAATTGTACGTTGACAGCGTTGACTGTATGTAAAGATGGGCGACATGTCGGCTTCTCAGTAGCGAGGATGAAACATTTCGATTGCCGTGCCGCATCCGTGAAAAACCTCTCCGTGTTAGCGGATGTAGAGTTTCAGTCAGTGTTACCATGCTGATGTTTGCTCAAGTGTTAATTATCTAATGCACAGACACTCTGGCTCCAGTGCAAGATGGCAGCACGGTCAGAGGAAGAGGAGACGCGTCGTCCATCTTTATATACAGTCAATAGTTGACAGACATAGAACATTGATAGCTTCAAGCTGTAAACTAAAACCCGAGTTAGCATAAATAAGACATTACACATGTTGATTCAGTGGCCGGATCGGACGAACCTTTGCCCTGCAGAGGATCTGAAGGTTCTTCTGTACCTGCATCTCCTCTCCAAATAATAAAGACCTAAACTAACGGTGCATGTGGGTACTGCTCGTCAACCAGCCTAAATACATGATAACAGAAGCCAATCCTTTGTTCAGAACTGTTTGAATAAATGTTTTTTTTTGTTAACTTGATTCTAGTTCAGGTTTTACAGATGTATTTAATATTGAAAGTCGGCTATTTTATGCAGAATTTAATTGTAAATATTTGTTTTCTGCTGTTTCTGTCTTTACAGGAAGGTGGAGGGTCCGCGGGCGCCAAGAGACGAGAGGCGACGAGCGCAGCACAATGAAGGTATGTGGCGGTCGGTGTCAGGAGAGTTTGAAAACTGTGACGTCTCTGTTAGGCCATATTTGGACCAAATCGGGTGTTGTGGCAGCGCAGGAGGACACAATTGGGATGTGATTACGTCTTTCTTTCCGCCATATCACTGTATCTGTTTCACCCTAACACCAAACGCGTCATGTCAATCAGCCACCAAAAGAACTTATTCAGGCTGTATTCATGGTCGCTTGAACAACATTGCGTTGCATTTCTCCAAAAGCTGATTCTGTTTTAACTTTTCGCCGCGAGACAACCGAGGGTTTTCCAGCCAAATCTTGTGATAAAATGACTCAGATGAGTGATATTTCTTTCACCGCAACACCAAATGTGGTCCCAATGAGGCTTTAGAGATGTTTGTTGAAGTGTTTTGTAAATGCAACACAGGCTGTGGTTGTAGTTGAACTGTGTCTCAATCGTGTTTCCTTTTTTGCAGTGGAGAGAAGAAGAAGAGACAAGATTAACAATTGGATCGTCACGCTCTCAAAAATCATCCCCGACTGCAGCGTCGACAGCAGAACTGGAGCGGTGAGTGCCTCTGAGGTCGGCCTACTTTTTTTTTTTCCCAAACCAAATCAGATAGTTTTGATAACGTGTGTTTCTGATGACATAAAATCTGTCTGTAACAATCCGCACTGCACTGCAGACAGCGGCTGCTTGTCTATCTGTAACCTTTTTAAAATTTGCATCTGTGTTACTTTTTCTGACCACTTCCATACTTGAATCAGTGCAGTGTCTCTGCACTCCTAATGCATGCTTGCATAACTGTTGCTGAGAGTCAGACTGAAACACGGCGTGTAACCACAGCCTCAGTCTCGGTTAAAATGAAGCTCTATTAAGAAATATTCAACTGTTGGGGACATGTGGCTTTGTTAATCACATTTTGCCCCGTACTTACCCAAGAGCTGGTTCTGAAATGTTTTGGTGACTAGAGCAAAGTTCAGTGGAAATTCATGCGAGTGACACTTTGACACATTTAACACCTCACCGTGCTGCACTTCTCAGAGTAAAGGAGGCATCCTGTCCAAAGCCTGCGACTACATCCGAGAGCTGCGTCAGAGTAACCAGCGACTGCAGGAGAGCTACAAAGAGGTGGAGCGGGTCGAGATGGACAACGAGCTGCTTAGACAACAGGTTAACGTCTTTATGTAAACCCGTCACTCTTTAAGGGCAGAATTTATCTCTATGTTGGAAAAAAATTAAAATTTTAAGGTGCAGGCCTGAACATAGGTTGCCCATTTAATTTGTTGTATGAGTGGGTAAACATCTAGACAAGAAATAAACCTTTTAAAGAAAAACAGAAGAAGAAGAAAAAGTTAACCTTGCCTAGCCTACATATTAAACATGTTACTGCAAACTTACGACTGAGGCGGGAAAACACTGACTGCTCTTCGCAGAATCTTCTTGAATCATTTGTCAGCAAAATATTGTGTTCCTGTCTCTCTTTTCCATCATTGTATTGTCAGTGTCCATTTGTGTCTCTCTAAATATAACATTTAATAACATCCATTCTGTCACCGTACAAACACAAATACTCACAGTTCGACTTTGTCAGTGATGCCACAAACACTGATAAATGTGTCTGTCCGTGTCATTGTTTCTTAAAATGTCAGTTTCTGCCCATCCAGACGTAAACAGACGTTTAAAATCCAAGCGTTGTTTTAAGAAATACCCGTGTACATGTGAAGGCCTTACTATGTCCAAATTTGTGTTATCACAATAGTGGAATTTCCAACTTGGATAAAGTACCTTGAAAAAGCAAGAGGGTCAAAGTTCAAGGCACAATGTTACACAACGAAGTAGCATGTTTCAGTTTGCTGTGCCAGTGTGTACTTTGTTAGGGCTAAAGTCAATGTATCGCTTTTTTATTTAATGTGTCTAATTATCTTTTATTTTCCAGATTGAAGAGCTGAAGAATGATAATGCACTGCTTCGAGCACAGCTACAGCAGCACGGCGTAGAAGTCAACGGGGATGCAACGCCACAGTGATTGTGGACTTGGGACACTTGTACCATCACAAACACGACGTCGCATCCTCCCACCCACCTGAACAATAACCAGGAAAAGGAATAATAACGATGAGAGACGATTTCCATCTGAAATTGGACCATGAAAAACGCGCGGGGCTTCGAGATGAACACTGAAGGACCTCCAGCTGTTCGACGGCTCTGAAATCCGTTAACTGTGTAGCTAACTGAACCTCTCACCTCTGCTCCATGGAAAAAAAGAAAGAAAAAAAAACGACCTCTGCACAGCACCACCACGCTTGCACCAAACGTTTCTTTTAATTTTAAATTATGAACCTGCCACAGAAAATTTTCTTTTTAATGATTTCACCTTTTCATCGTACCACAAACGCCTACTTCTTCCTTCTTTTTTTTTTCTTCTATTGACATTTGCTGTGTTTGAAAACTACTAAATGTGGCATGAATGATAGCATCCATTTACTTTTTTAATTTATTAGTCTTTAATAAGGAATGTGTACACGGAAAGAAAAGCTGATCTCTGAATTCACTTTTTCCCCAGTGACGGACGAATAATGAGCGGGTCAGATATTTTGATCGCGCTCATCACTGTTTCGAAGGAGAGTTTAACTGTCAGTGGATCACGTGTGTGTGTGTATATAGTCGATCTGTGTGAGGTAACTTTTTCTGCCTTCTAACACTGACACTCTGAACACCAGGCAGAGCTCACAAACTTTATAAAACACAGTCTGAGTCAGTACATTCAGAAACGGTGATACTTTTTTCTGACAAAGTTAAAGCAGCTTTGATAGCACAGGCATGGAGGTTTTATTTTTAGTGCAAGGCCTTAATAGAAGCCTGTGGGAGAATCTAGGTGTTAACATAGCTCAGGTAATTGGGATAGTGCACTGGCAAGTGGTTCCCAGACTCGATGAAGTCTTTACATATAGAGTTTAGCTCTCTGTCGTGTCCCCAGTAGGTGCATTGTACAGATAAAATGAAAGTATGGAGGTGATTTTCAACGTACGAGTCATTTTTAACGGGCATTAAAATATGGTTTGTTTGTATATCTGCTAAATAGGTCACTGGTGTAATGCACTGAAATAGAGGTTCAGTCATGAGAGGTCTCGGCCTCTGTTTGGCCCACTAGTCCTGCTGCATTTTTAGTGGACACCCCAGGTGGCTTCTTTTTTTTTTCTCTCGCAATATTCCCTAATTCTTTTAAAAACTCTGGGAACCGTTGCTGCTGACAAAAGACCAGAAGACGACCGTGGCCAGGAAAATGTGCTGACGAGGGTAGTTTGAATGCGAGTGATGATAATTGTAACTAACCAGCTTTTGTCACCACAGCATGGAAATATAACCACTGGCATGACTAAATCTGACTACAATAAAACTGAAGTGTTTATACCGGAGTGGTGTTTATCGCAGGTGTGTGTTTTTAAGTGGCCTGTGAGCAGCGAGGAAGATACCTTGAGAAAGGAAGTGTTTGTCAGTTTTATACCACTGAACACTTTAGCTCAGTGGTCGAATGTAACTAAGTACATTTACGATTTGCATTTACAGTTGCAACGATATTGAGACTTTTTACTGTACAATAACTGTCAGAAAATATCACAATTTCAGGGTATACACACACTCACTCTTACTTGCATCCATTTATTATTTATGTAAAAGTATTTATACATAAATACTTTTACATATATACATACTCACTCTTACATACAGAGTATGCATGTATGTGCAAGTTCTCAGTAACAGTGCAGGTGAATTATGTGTTTTTGGCCTAAACGGCTTCTCATAATTATGTTATCGCATTATTATTATTACTTCCATCAGTAACAGCGACACCTGAAAACAGGGATTTTTGGTTGAATATACATAATATTATAATTGTATTAAAATATATACAGCGGTATCAACACTTTTCCTGAAGTGAACTACACGTAAATATCACATGTCCTGACCGCGTTAGCAGTATTTTAATTATTGAAGAATTTCAGTTGTGTCGGCCCGTTGCCTGGAGACCGATCGAGTAGTTGTTGCCATAGGTAACCCGGTCCGGTGAAACCAGCACGCGCCGACCGTGTGAACGTTCTAGAACTCCGGTGAGTAAAATTGCACGAGAGGAAAAACGTTAACGTGAAACTCCTCACGGTGTTTAACGGTTATTTATCAACAGAAAACACTTACATGACAAGCTTCGTGTTTTGGGAGTAACGTTAACCTTAGTTACACTGCTATGGCGACCATTGAACTCAAATAAGCTGTTTTATGAAAACAGTTTTTCCGATTTGTGATTGGGCCTTAAACTTGTCATTTATTTGGATTTTTTTGAAGAGTGTCCACTAGAATTTGCTGGTTCAGGTAATGTTCTCTTCTCAGTAGCCTCAAAATGATTCTCATTGTCTGTCATGGTAATTTATCTTGTCAAGTTCCATCATCCTGGGGCTGTCACCTTCACGGCTGAGCTAGCTAACGTCAAAGGTAGCTAATTTGCTTAAGCTAGCTGCATTCAAACTTATACTTAGCATGAACTGTGCGTATTTGCAATGGTAACACAACTCTTTAGAAAACGTTATTTTCATACAGTATTCAGTTATTGTTAGTGTTACTGGGGGTCCAGGTGGTGCTAATTATAACTAGCTTACTTAATGCACAGTTTGGTAGCTTTAAGTTATGTAACTATAGCAATAAGTGCATTTTTTAGTTTGTCATGAGAACAACATTTACGCAATTGCTAATTGATTAACTACTAAATTGCCACCAAATATTACACCTCAATGATAGATTGTAACTAAGTACATCTACTCAAGTGTTGTATTTTGGTACAATTTTTAGGTACTTTCCATTTTCTGTAACTTACTTCCACTCCACTACATTTCGGAGCCAAATACTGTACTTTATACTCCACTACACGTATTTGATAAATTTAGTTACTAGTTACTTTACCGATTACATGCTATATCAGGGCAAAGCAGATTTTTTTATTTTATTTGACCAGCAACCAGATACAACATTTATTCCAATAATCAGAAAAATGCTAAATATTGGAGTAGTACATGCATAAAAATATTTGTATGAAATACTTTTATTTCTACTTTTAATACTTAATAGCATATTTACTTTTACTCAAGTACGAGTATAAGATGTCACAAAAATGCAAATCCTCAATTAAATTATTGTTGTGAAATAAATAATCAGTAGCCTTTTTATTTAGTAAACATATTCAAAACTCCTATTAATAATTTTTTAAAAACGTGTATGTTAAATGTATATTGACTGCTGATGCAAATTCCCAATAATTCTCACTACTTTATGTCAAAGTAGCTCTGTTGGACCTGTACCATGTCCGTCTGTGCTTACTGTGAAACTTATGGCTATAAATATGCTTCTGTGAAATTGTCACCAAAACAAATATTGCACATTTAACCATACTTGGCAAACTCAGTCATTGTGATGTTTGCATGTTTCTGTAGCAGTAGGATGTCTGCACTTCCTGCAAAGCCTGGCCTGCGCCACAGTGTGTCAGAGTGGTACAGCAACAACCACCAGCTGTCTGAGACGGCACAACATGAGAGACATGTTTCTAATGTGATTCGGCAGGAGGGGAGGTCACTACGCAACGAGACCAACTGTCAGGTGGGTTCCTGTTTGTGATGATGCCTCCCAGATTGCTAACCATACATACTCTTTTGTCAATCATTAACACTGATAGGGGAAGCAACTGATAAAACATTATCAGAAAGCATTTTAGTGAAATAAAGGTCAACGTAATAGCCTCAGCAAACACATTTATTTTCCCTGCATAAATCTATTCATTCAATGTAGTTCCACTCCAGGTTGAGAACCAGTGATCTACATGATGACATATTTTATGTAATACCATGAATGGTCCGCACATTTCTCTATACATCCACACTTTATCAACCAATCTGAGTCATTTTCTTGCTGTTTTTTCTCTAGACTATCTGGGATGAGAGCGACACCTCTCGCAGGTTGCGTGACAGGGCCTGGGATGTTGCCAGGTGTAAAGAGGCGTTAGAAGCCTGCGCACAGAAAGTGGATCAAGAGATGGAGGCTCTGACCCTGGTGATTTGTCCGAAAACCTCTGAAACCACTGAAAGCTTCAAGTGTCAGACCCATGTGTACCTTATACCTGTGTGTCCATTTTGTGTGTTGTGACAGTCTAAGGAGCAAACCGAGCAGGCACTGGCTGCGACTGCCGTTCCCCTAGAGGTCAGCAGTGAATGCCTGACACTGAGGGATGGACGGAGAGGGTACGAGCTTGTCGTTGACCCCGTAGACGAGCAGCTGAAAAGGGAAGTGGAGCTGATTGAAAAAGTGCAGCAAGTCCTGCAGCAGCACATTGACAAGTCCTTTGAGCAGCTGTGGTAAGGGGCATGATGATGAGATATTGAAGTACTTTTTTCGCTTTTTCTCTCTTGACCTTTCTTTCTTTTCACTCCTAGTATTTTGCAGGAGGCTCGGCAACAGCTGACTGCTGACCTCCAGAACAAGATGGACGCCCTGGACATTGATATGACCTGCCTGTCACTTACAATAAAGTCACCTCAGATCTCCCTGAAGACCAACCCAACTCGCATACCTTCAGGGTTTTTAAATTAAAATCATTTAAACAATTTTGCATCATATATACTACTGTAATCCATTAAACAGATTCCGTAAAATAATGTTTCCTTTGTTGAAGCTCTTCCACCCCCCAGGAGTGGGTCCAGTTCAGCCAGTATAACATGGCTAATGCGCAGGAGGCCATGCAGGTGTCTTATCAAATAAGGGAGGAGATGAGTCTCACCAGAGCCCAGGTGTGTGTATGATGCAACTACACCTGCATGTGCAGTATTTGTAGTGTAAATATATGGCACATAAGTCGCAGATATGCTAGATTTGTGTTTATAGGGTCCTTTATTACAAATCCAAACAATATGACAACCTAACACCTTCAGTAGCAGTATTTAGACAATCATTGTACTCAGGACTGAATGACACACAACTATCAAAGCAGAGAATCTTAAAGGATATTTTGATTCATGTGTCCCATTTAGGGTTTCCTAAATGAATATTACTCAGATCTTCCTCTCAGTGTATAATAGGGCACATGTGCAATGAACCCCTCCTGTTCTGTATTTCTTAGCTGCAGAATGAGTTGGACGCTCAGCGAAGGGCTGCAGAGTTTGCTCTTCGTAAACGTAATCACCATGAAGAGATGGCCCGCGACGAGCTGCAGTGGCAGATAAAAAATGTAAGATTTCTGATGGCTTATCATATCAGGTATTTATCTTTTTAACTGCAGGTTTCATGTTTAAGAGTGTTCAACGTTTAAAGCCATCCTCAGAGGACGACTGATCCTGACTGTCTGTATATCTGCCTGTAGACTGAAGATGAAATGGCAGAAATGGAGAGCGACATCCACGGCCTGGATGCAGATCTGCAAGCGAAGACGGCCTCACTGAAACTGGCTCACACCCGACTGGAGAACAGGACCAACAGACCTGGCATGGACCTGTGCAGAGACGAGGTTTAAATTAATTTAGAGCATTAGCAGTAGCAGAGGAAATAACTGCAGTTTTTAGGTCAGGTTATCTGTTATCTCATGAGGTTTAATGTGACTTTAATGTTTATGTTAGAAGCCTCATCCAGAGTGAATTTTTCCTTCCTGTTTGTTTCCAGGTGCAGCACGGCCTCGTCAATGAAATCCATCAGCTGGAGGCCACCAACACAGCTCTGAAACAGAAGCTTTCTGAGGCTAAGTGAGTCAGAAGTTTGTTACTATGATCACCTAGTGGAGCTGATAGATTATCCATTATCTTATTTACCCATTCCTCAGCAAAGCACATGCAGGGAAGTCAATCCTTTCATTGAAAGAGTAACATTCAGTCTTTCAAAATATATCTCTATCTCTGTTGAAACAAATAGAAAACATTCACATTTAGGGAACCTGTCTTCGCTCTAGTATATTCTGTACATATTCTGTACATAGTGATATTTTAACCCAGATAATTAAATGAATAGGATGCTGCAGAACCAAGGTCTTGTGTTTAGATATTGACTTGTTCATAGAGTTTTGGAATAGCCCCAGCCAACATGTTCAAAATAAATCCTTAATTCACTCAGATAGATGTGAAAATATTCTGCTCACGTTGGTTTCCCAGCTGCCAGTTCTGGTGTCAGCCCTCCATCTAGCTTCTGTCCTGACATTTTCAAATCAATTAAGGTTTTAGTTTGAACAAACCAGAGTTGGTGATTTCTGGAATAGAGAAAAGCAAACCAAGATCACTTTGGTGAGTTTTGTTTTGTTTCTGTCGAATAAACCTTTTTTAAATGATCTGCAAGTTAAAATTCCTGTTTGTTTCTCAAAAGAGTCTGGTTTCTTTGAGGAGAGCAGTATAACAACTTTTTATTGTTAGACATGGATAGAAATAGAAATGGATCTTACCGTATTAAAAATGCTCTATCTCTGTAAATAGGCACAAATAAGACATTCAAGTGAGTGTAACATTACTTAAGCTTAGTTGCCCCCTTTGTTGCAGCCATAGCAGCCTGCTCATATTGGGTCCAGGTTTTTAAAATACCTGAACTAACCTTTAATTACCAAGTAAAAGGAACGAAATCACTCTAAAACTTTCATCCCTCACTCAGGCACTCTCTGCAGAAGATGAAGCTCCATCACTCACGCATGCTGCATGATCTTAGCAGAAAACAGGAAGCTCTGTCTCTGGAGCAGCGGAGCATGAACACTCGTGCTCGCCTCACATCCACCTCCTGCACTGATAAAATCCCGGTGCTGCTGGTTCCACTCACAAACTCCAGCGGGAGGAGCAACCTGCAGCTGCTGGCTCAGTAAGATGACGACGTGAACGATGAAGGGAAGGGATATAACTCAGATACATTTAGATTCATAGTTTTTAGCTTTAACTTCTGCGGCCATCAACAGGCACTTGACATGCTCTGCCCAGTCACTTCTGAAGTCTTAAATTAATCACCCCCTTAAGTGCTCAAGGAACAAAAATCCCTTCCTGTTTATTCTCAGTCTCTTGCAAAAATAGTCGCCTGACCTGTCGAGAATGTCTTTTGTGTTGTCGATTTGCTTTCATTTGTGTTGTGTTAAATTACTTTCCGTACGGTGTGGTTAACTTAAAAAAACATCCAAATAGTGTTCATGTTCCTGTAGTCTCAATTAAACATTCAGTCATGACAGTATTAGTGGCCTGTGGGTGTATTTATTCATATAAGGTTGCTTCTTTAAGAATTTAAGAACAGTTCACAGGTGCTCACATTCATGTCAGGTGAGGTCATTATTTTTATCGGCCACTAGCTTTAACGGCTTTGTTTGGCCTCGTCATATTGTTTGACTTACTGACGCTGTTTGGACTACGAAGACGGTGATAATGATGTGAACTTTGACTCATACAGTATATGCGGTTTAGATAAAAAAAAATCTAGTAAACAGGCACTAAACATGATACCTCAGACAATAAACCCCCATAACTCTCTCACCTGCCTCAGTTATAAAGTCTTCATATAGATGTGTTTGTTTGAGTTGCTGCAGGATGTAGACTGGAGAGAAAGATTTGTTTTTTAAGAAATATTTGGTCCACTTCTCCTCTGTGTCAAAGAAAACCGGCACGTTTTCTGTTTGGAATAATCTGGTTATCATGTGTAATAACAGCTGCATAAATCCGGTTAAAGTTGTTATTTTTTGGAAATGAGTCGAGACGCTCTGATTTGTTTTTCCATCACCAGTTTTACTTAGTTGCGAATGCATCCAGTAACTAGTAACAAGCAGCAGCCTCCCCCTCAAACAAGTGTGTGTTGTAAATTGATATTCAACTCATGTCTGTGCAGGAAACCTGAGAGAAAAAAACATTTTTTAAAGTCTGTTCAGCTTGCAGCATGCCGGCGGCTTCTAACTTTGTTCGTCATGTTCACGTTCAACTGTTCTGGGAGTCATGTTTTGTTACTTCTGGTGAAAACATAGTGTTTCCTGAAATGCTGCTTCATTATAAAAGGTTTTAAAATGACTAAATAAAAGCAGGGATTCTTCAACAGCACTGTGGGAATAGGGTCAAGCGCATCATTGGTAGCCCAGTTGTGGTGAAAACACAAATCCCTGCCGTCAAAGTCAAACTGAGTAGAGCCAGGCTGGCAGATGTGATGGAAAACTGGCAATAGTGTGGATTTTTGTTGCGGGCAGGTGATATCAGAGAAGAAGGTTTAAAAATCTCAGTACATCAACTGCTTTGTCCCGATTGGAGCACAGACACAGTTAGTGACTAGCTGGTGAACACAGTGAAGCTTTAAGCAGCTAAAGAGTGAGATATTTTTCCCTTAGAAGATGGCGGAGACCAAAAACAGAGCAAAGAGAAAGTGAATATTGGATTTTTACTCATCAGGCGTTTACAACTTCTTTCTGCTGCCCCCAAGTGGCCAAAAAATCCAATGACTATATTAGCTTAATCAATTATTGAGAGCATTAAACCTGTGTTGTTAAAAGCTACAGTCAGTTGGCCTTCATGTGGGAAATACCCACTGCAATCTCTTGAGGCTGCTGAAAACGAAACAGAAAAAATACGAGGTCAGTGATGGCTGTCGGTTTCACTTCAACTAATAAACAAGGTAAATATACAGTCAATACTTAGCAAACATTCATTTCAGGATATCAGAGTAGTACCTCCACACACAAGCATTCGTTTTGAGCAGTGGATCAATAGACTAATCAAACAGATAGCAGCCATGTTTTGACCTGCGGCAGGTTGTGTCTTGGAAAACAATACTTGGTATCCATCATTCTGCTCCAATAAAATGCCTCTGCAACAAGCCACAGTGATTTTCTGCTCCATTTTCTTCACTTAAAGCCGTTTGCATGGCACGCCCGCTCTCCTCTCCACACATACACACACGCTAAATAACTTATTCTCAGCCATAAAACTGTGAGAATTGCCACAAACAAGACCAACCCACCCGGTCCTCGCATCGACCATCAACTTCAGCACATTTATGACTTTACAGCCCAGCCCTCCAGTTCATTTAGACAGCCTCAGCTTTGAGCGGACGGCCATGTGCTTCCTGACACGCTGAATTATTCTGAATCATTTCACTTAAGGGCCCAGATGCTACCTGTCTGTAGCCCTCCACCGAGAGGGCAATTAAGGCAGCCTGGTGCCTGCTAAATGCCCCCCTGCTTCTGCATGAGCGGATGCATCTCCTTATCTGTCATGATGCCGTGTGCACCTCGCCCCCTTCGTGCCCACATACATCAGCACATTTGTGGCCACCGCCTCTTTTTTTTTTTTTTTTTTTTTGCTGTCACTCGTCTCAGAGCTGAGTGCGAACATGACAAAGGGAGATACCTCGCACCACAGCAGCTCTTTTACCAGCTTGGAAACGGATATTACTGCCGCAAATAGAGAGGATTCGAGGAGGATGATCCACCAAACTGTTTGTCGAATAAGTCGTTTCCTGTCAGATTGAGTTTGCGTAAAGATTCATCCTTGTCATGGTAAACTGGAGGCAGCACTACTTACTTCTTGGACTCCAATCCTAAACTAAAGAGATGGCTGTGGCTTACGAAGATTGCTTTGCTCTCTTTATCTACACCTTCACCTTTCTGCTTGGCCTTCCCGCCAATCTGCTTGTCCTGTTTGTGTACGTGCGCAAGGCCCGCAAGCATGGCGCCACACCCAACGTGGTCTACGCCCTCAACCTGTGCATGTCCAACCTGGTGCTTGTGGTCTGGCTGCCCGTCAAGGCGATGGAGACTTTGCTTAAGGGCTGGAGGCTGCCAGCACCCATCTGCCTTGTCTACAGCTTCTTCCTTTTCTCCTCACTGTACGGCAGCTGTCTCTTCATCACAGCTGTGACAGTGGGGCGCTACCTCAGCATCGCATTCCCAATCATCTACAAGAGGTACCGCTGCGCTCGACTCTCCTGCTTCGTCAGTGCTGCCTTGTGGGTCTTGGTGTTCCTCCATCTCAGTTTTGCAATGGTGGCTGAAGGAGGTGGTAACTTTGTCTCCGTTGACGGCAACAACTTAGTCTGCTTCGACCAGTTCAACGCCTCCCAGCTGCAGGTTCTGCTGCCTCTACGCCTGGAGATGGCCATCATGTTGTTTATTGTACCTCTTATCGTAACGTCCGTCTGCACACTACGCTGCGTCACCCTGGTGTGGCACTCAAATTTGCGCCCAGTGGGAAAAAGAAGAGTCCTGACTGTTGCACTCGCCACGCTGGCTGTGTTTGTGGTGTGCTACGCACCCTACAACACCTCGCATATTGTTGGGTTTGCGCTGGGGAAGAGTGTTGAGTGGAGGACGTACGCCATGCTGACGAGCGTCTGTAATGTTTTCTTGGAGCCTGTCGTCATGCTCATGCTGTCGCCAGCCGTGTCGAAGGGAATCATGAGTAGAATCTGCGGAAGACAGAGCCAGTTCAGCCAAATTGACGGACTTCGACATCGAATTAGTAGCGCTAATGGTGTTGCAAATGTCAAGGCACCGCCTTCACGATCTGAGAAGAGCCAGGCAGGGGCAGAGGTGATAAAAGTAAGTTAGGGGTGAGGTCACAGCAGGTGGAAACTTAAAGTAATCGTGACAAATCCAAAAGGAGAAATAGCAGAGATGTGGACTCGAGTCAACTCAAGGGACTCAAAAAGACTTGGGATTGACTTGCCTTAACTAAGATCTGTTGACAAAAAAATACATTGGATGTGCTTGGACCAAATTACTTGGGTTGCATGCCTGAGAAAGAGGATAAATCATTCATGGACAGACTGGTTGAAGCTGTTTGTGTATGCCCCAGAAAGTCCAGCACCTGCCCTGTTATCAGATTCAGTTTACCTTCAGCTAACAAACAAACCATCAATCAATCTATTTAATGTCTCTGTGTCAGAATGGCTTCATCAAAGCTACATCACACTGTGTCATCAGCTTACAACTTCTTTGTTTTCTTCAGATCAAATGTTTCTAAAGAAAAAGGATGAATTTGACATGTAGACTCCTTAATTCTCTCTGGAAGCAGTGAGTTGTGAGCATCATCGGTTGTAAATGGCTCCATCTGGTGTCTGTTGGCTTCCCTTTAAAGCTGTAGCAAGGGAATCACTTCAAACGTGTCATGTTCTCTTCTGAAAAGTGTTTTTAATCCAGTGGACCTGTGAGCAGATCTTTCCAATGGCAAATATTTTGACTTTCAGCTAATAAAAAAGTTGTCTAGGCTCAATGAAATGGAACGGATGTTTTATTCATTACACACATGCTAAAGTACTAAGGAATAAAGCTTTCTCATCTATAAGTTTGAGATTCATTATCCATTTTAATATCATGATTGTGCATTAATTGATTGGTTGCTGAACATGTTAATCACTTTTCTCAGTTTAGTCTGTTTGCTAGAAAACTGTTCTAAAATGTCCTTCAAAATAAAGTGTGATGTTTACAAGTGCATTGTGTATTCTGTTTTCTTTAAAGGATGAAAAAACAAATATTAAAATACATTTAATGAAGATTTGTAGTTGTACTCGTGAATATGACATACACCTGCATTCGGCTGGAAGATGAAGTCATGAAACCAAAAATAAAAAGAGAGTTTTGGTGGGGAAAAAAGTGTGAAACGTTCCAGTGAAGATGAACATAATGATTGAATGTTTACGCTCATGATTTTTCTACAAAATGTCAACAGCATCAACAATTTAAATTGTTTTCTCATGAATTATCTGTCTTGAATAATATAAATAAGTAAATACTCTAAATAAACTATAAGACAAATTAAAAATTAAAAGGTTTTTGCACAAAATATTCAATATGCAGGATTCTTTCATTATTTCAAGGGGTGACTGACATGAAAAAATGTTTTTGCTATTTCAGAATCCAATTATATTGAGATACAGTGTTTATTTTTCCTATGCCTGACTCAGCTATAAAAAGCCAATTTTTCAGGTTGAATGAAAGATCTAAATCTTTACTGGTGAGCTTATCAGTTTTATGCGTCACAGTCGCTGAATGATTAATCACCACATGGCTGCCTGAGGGCGTAAAATGATGTCCACTCCTGTAGACACACACTGAACGCTACAAGTACTGAAGATAAACCATGGCTGAATATAAGAGGCCTTGTTTATCCATGCCACATGCATTCTTTTGGCTTCAATACGCCTCTGTATAATTAAAGTAATCATTTAACTGAACCAAACTGTCAACAATCACATTCAAATGTCTCGAAGGCTGCAGATTGCTCCAGATTCCCAGATTAGCCATATGACTGACCGACTGGCTGAGTTCAATATTTTCACACAAAAAAAAAACACTCAATGGGACAAAAAATACAGAACAGGCAAGACGTTTATGCTGACATGTCATTTAAAACAGAGAAAAATCAGGAAGTGATGCGTTCAAGACATCATAACGTAAATCTGTCAATACAAAAGAATATTGGCATTTTTGCATCACTAATAAAGAGTATTAAAATGTGCACTGGTGGAAAGTTACAGAGTACATTAACTTAAGTACGTCACTTAAGTTTTGCTTGAGTATATCGAATATATTGGGGGATTTTATACTTCACTACACTTCAGAGGCAAATATTGTACTTTTATTCCACTACGTTTATTTAACAGGTTTTAGGTAACTTTTCAGATTCAGATTTTATTTACAAAACAAATGGATTTGTTGGATCAGTTTGCTAAACAGTAACAGAAATACAAAAAAATGCAGAGTAAAAATCAAACAAAAACTGAGAATAAACCACGTTGCTCTCCTCGTGTTTGGACGATAAACCCACTGAATGAGTATTGGGCTTCTGTATTTACACACTTTGCACATGAACCACTTTGTAAATATGTGTGTAGTCTTTATGTGTCTCTAATGTTCAACCTGCACCCGTTGCAGAGTGCTCCCAGGTTTGCTGTGGAGCAGATAGACGGTATATAAAAACAGGGCTGGTGGGAGGTGGTGCGATGCAAACTGACTGACTGACTGACCTGAGTTGATCCACCGGCTGCAGACTGAACCATCTGTGACTGAGCCTGAGACCAACTGGAAGTCATGTCAGCAGTGCTAACAGATCACAGGTAGGTCAGCTAATTTAAATTATTCTTTATGTATCAGTGTTTTTGTAAATTGCCCAAACTTACAACTTATTATCACTTATGTATTTGTTGATTTATTTAGCTTTAATCATGATTATTTTACATTATGTGTATTATTTTGCCTCCTTTGTTATATTAAGTTGTAGATCCTCTGAACAGTAGCCTATAATTGGTTTATACATTGAATTGTCAAAATGTCTGAACAAAAATCTGAAACTTTATTCAACAATTGCCAAAATCTGCAAAAGAGGCATGAATTGGATTCAGTTAAATATATTTTATTTGTGAGGTTTGGTTTGATTTGTCATTAAATAGTTTTTAAGACAAGTTTTTCTTGATCAGTCAAGCACTTTTAACGCTTCCTTGATTATCTAGAACTGTATTTTCAAATGTTATCTTTATTTGACCCACATCACTAAAATACGTGTTTTTAGCTACAGATATTTATCATGTTGAATCTATAATAAAAGACAAAACCTCACACGTGATGACGGTGGCATGAGTTTATCTCAAACTCATCTGTAAATAAAACCAACAAAGGAAGGTGTCACTTCCTCTTTATAGTCACTTCATAATTCTTTAAACTTATGAAAACAAAATAAAAGTCGCAATTCTTCAAAGGGAACCTGGAGAGAGCACCTGAGCGCTCTGCCCTCTGGTGGGCACAGCAGACGGAGTCAATCTGCCTCTTTTATGATCTTTAACTGACGCAGCATCTGCCCTTCGCATTGTCCCCGTTGAGACCTTTCACGCGAAAGTTGTTGCATCACGGCGCGCTTCTGAGTGGTTGCTGGGAGATGATGTTTGGACAGAGGGGACAGCAAAGATTTGCTTCCAGAGGCTTATTAAATTTCCTCTATTGAGAGCGAGATAGCAGTTATTCAGTGGGACGTGTTATTAAGTGCAGTCTTCTGATCTGATCAAACAGTCTGCTGCCAGGAGGCGAAGCATGCTGCCAGAGCGCTTCAGCATCACGGAGGACAGACGCACAGTGATGGAGAGCCGGGTCGGACGAGATCTACTGAGGTGAGTTTGTCACGGATTTTATTTCTTTTTCAGCACCATGGCTGGGATTTATTGACTGTATGTAATGTTTCTAGTGGTGGAAAAAATATTCAATACTTTTGTTCATTAACAGGGAAACAACGACAGTGTAGAAATTCTCTAAGACCAGTAAAAGTATTTCATTCAAGTGCACAAGCATCAAAACAAAAAGTAATCAAAAGTGCCTATAATGCAGAGCTGGAGCTGTTCTTTTAACTGTACTCTGCCCGGTAACTTGCTAATTTCACCCTGGGAATCATTTTATCTTATGCATAATATTAAGTCATAATGCATTTGTTGATTATATTTGTATTATTCATCTGAATCTGCAAAGTATCTCAAATTATCAAACAGATTTAGTGGTACCTGTGTACAACATTTGCCTCTGAAATGCCGGGGAGTGGAAGTAGAAAGTGCTTGAGTGAAGTGCATAAAACACTTCAGGTTGTTAGGAAAGTGTAAGTGCAGGTAAAACTGAGGAGATCGTTGGAAATGAGTCCATTAGCAGTGAATTGATCCTAACAAAGGTTTATATTGCTGTGATCTCAGAAAATATCACAGTATGCGATATTACACTATTATAACCAGTTGCAATGACCTTTAAAGGAATGAAAATAGTTTTCAAACAGATTTTTTTTTTTAATAAACTTGTAACGTATATTTAATTTTAAATCACTGATACAGCAGAGTTACCCCAGCTGAGCAAATGAGGGCCACCCTGTATGATGACGGTCTGTTTTAAATACAACAGTTTACCTTAAAACTGTAACCCTATCCAGTACAGTCGATGTATCCAAAGCCTCAAACTGCATTTTCCTCCCTGCATGTCTCACAGACTTCTGTTGTCGTCCCAAAATGGTTCAAAACAAGTCAATGAGCCACATCCTTAGACTGTGTATACTTATAATGGTGAACAGCTTTTGTAGTTTATTGTCATCAGTCCCACAAACGTGTCCGATTAGTCACTAGAGCAATAAATCAACAGCTGAAAAAAGTCCCCAACATATCAACGATTAACTCCTATCTGAGTTACATACACTAAAAACCTTTCGGTGCCCAGCTGTCAGGAAATGTTTTGGCCTCTTTACAACACATACATGTGTCAAGCTAGACCTTGGAACAATGAGGAGGATATCAGCGAGCAGTAGGGCAATAAACGATCTGATAAATTATTTAGGAGCGGATCAATAAAAGCTTAAAGTTCCATCTTAAAGAACCAGATAAGCAGGAAGCCAGGATGGCCGTAACGTGATCTTGTTTCCCAGTTCATCCGAGTCAAAATCCTGGCAGCGGTTTGGATGATCTGGAGGTGGATACTCTGCAAAAACTCAAAATCCTACCAAGCATACCATAGTTGTTTTTAGACAGAGAGATTTATCTGCTGATTACAAGCAAGACACACTTTGTATCTGTTGTTTTTCAATTTATTTTTGAAGGGACAGTCTTTCCAGAGTATTTCAGTGTGATAGTTGCTCTCTGTTTCACTGCTAGTCCGGCTGGAAATGTGACAAAACGTTAGAAATCCCTTCGTTTGTTATTCATCCTCACAGTCAGACAGATAATGTCTGTCAGAAATCTTAACTGTTCAGTTTTGTTTTTTAAAAATCATAATTCCTGTTTTCTTGTGTCCAGTGTCTGAGAGTTCGTCCCTGGTGTCAGCAGCCGCCATGTTATACAGCCACCTGTTGCTTGCCGTTTACATCGTCACCTTCCTGATGGGCGTCCCCGCCAACATCCTGGCGTTCTGCACCTTCTGCCGCAAGGTGCGTCGCAAGGCCACCCCGATAGACATCCTCCTCCTCAACCTCACCATCTCTGACCTCGTCTTCCTCGCCTTCCTGCCGTTTAAAATGAAGGAGGCCTATGATGGAATGAACTGGCTGCTGCCCTTCCTGCTGTGTCCCTTCACTGGTTTTATCTTCTACTTCACCATCTACAACAGCACCCTGCTCCTCACTGCTGTGAGCGTGGAGCGCTACCTGGGTGTTGCCTTCCCGCTCAGGTACTCCCTGTATCGCAGACCTCGCTACGCTGTGATAGCCTGCATCACGTTCTGGTTGGTTTCCGCTCTGAACCTCAGCTTCGTCTACATCATCCCCTACGCCCAGTGGAGCAAAGGTGAATGGGCTGACAACAACAATGGCAGCACCACCAACAGCTCTGCCACTCCACCTACCTGCTACCTGGATTTCAGCGAGGACGAGTTGCAGATCCTGGTGAAAGTCCGGCTGGAGCTCTTCATCGTTCTCTTCTGCATCCCCTTCCTGATCTGCAGCTTCTGCTACGTCAACTTCATCCTCATCCTGTCTCGTCTTCCAAACATCGGCAGGCGACGGAGGCTGCGTGCCATCGGTCTGGCCCTTGGCACGCTGATAGTATTCGCCGTCTGTTTTGGGCCCTACAACGCCTCCCACGTGGTGGGGTTTGTTCGCCAGGAGAGCGAGGAGTGGAGGAACGTGGCGCTGCTCTCCAGCACCTTCAACGCCTGCTTGGATCCATTCATCTTCTACTTCTCGTCAGCGGCCGTCAGAAGCATGTTGGACCACTGCTGCAGGAACCTCAGGGCGAAGCTGCACCTCCTGAGGTGTGGAGAGGCTCCTCACAGCCCCCAGCAGAGACCCTCCAGGGCTCAGATATACGAGGAAGCTCCCCGTCCATGAAACGTTCTGGAGAAGTTGTTGACTTGAATGTGTTTTTCAGGGCATGTTTTTTTTTTTATCTCATGAGTTAGAGTATGGTGGTACCCTTCGTGATGCTTATTGTCAGTTATTTATCTGCTGATTCTGCTGGAGGATCATTCCAAGTTAAATAAAGAGCAACCAAAAAGACAAAACAAAGCATGGCTGTGTGCCGTGTTGTACAAGCAATTACAGCGTATTGATCTAAGTGACTCAGCACAGGTTCAATATGCTTCAGTGGGAAACTCCGATGTCTGAGTTGAGGCTGCAGAACAGCAAACAGTCCACTCGACCTCTGATTAGGGAAGTCATTATTGTTATGCACACAGATCGTTGTCTAAAATATGGATGGAGCATCCGTCTCTGAAAGGTGAAGCCAGTGCTGAAGTGCCTTAAACCTGAACGTTTTCTGATGGCCAACAGAGGGAGACAGTACTGGTTTTAAAAGGCTGTCTATGCATGTAAGCTTATGAGAAAATGACCCTTACTTCTCACTCGATTTATTGCCGCAGAAAACAGTTGATGATCTCGATCGCAGTGTGACGTTCATTTAGTAAATTATGGTCCCAGTTGGAATAAAATAGAAGATAAAGCAGGATACGCTTTGACTACTTTGTAGTTGACAAGCTCTCAGAAAATCCTCCCCAGCTCCAAACTCTCATCAGTTCTGGCTTTAAAAAAAAAAAAACAAGATGGAAGAAATACACAGTGAGGACAGTCTGCCTGTTGGACGGGACTCGGATGAAAGAGAGGCACCTCCTGTGTGAACCGTCTATGAGGTGTCTGCACAGTTACTCATTCCGAGTTAAGATTTAACTGCGACAGTTTGTTTTTCCTTATGGTGAGGTAAGAAATGTGGCCGGCGTGGTGTTTACATGTCCATTAATAAGCTTTGTGTGTGCGTTAAAGGTTAGCTAGGGCACGAGGCCCCCAGGGAGCACTAAAACCGAATTCATCTCTCATGCCATGAGGTTCGAAGCTGACTTAATGTATACATCTCCATAGCATGAAGAGATAATCCAGTCAAATTTAGGCTGTAAACTCTACATCTCTCATCAGCAGAGTTAGGTAATATACAGAAGATGAGCTATTCCTCTCTCTCCTATTGGATAGATGGACCCTCAATCCACCAAAGTGACCGGACTTTAAAAAGGCCCGCACAGGCGGAGAAAGGGAGGTTGTAATTGGTAGATTTCCTAAGATCGAAGGCTCGGGAGGATTTCTGAGCATTGGGCATAACTTTTCCATAGATTTGTGAATACCAGAGTGTGGCCACACTGGTTCGGACGCAGGCTTGAGATCTGTTTCAATAAAGATCGCTCTATCATTCCACACAGCCGTGCCTCCGCAGATTCTTTTATTAACAAATTACACACAAACACCCAGAATCTACATCTACATTTACATCACTCAGAGGAGATTTTTAAATCATGCATAAAGTTAAAGTTTCATATTCATTTAGTTATTTGACTCAAGATAATTGTCACATTATTATTCTTCTTCAATGCATAAATATGTGTGGTCCGTCCAGAGGTGATGAGGGCGCAGTGAATGTGTCTGCTGTTGTTTGGCATCTGTAAGGCTCCAGCTGAAGCTAAAGGACACCAGATCGACTGCCTCTTGATGTACTACTACATTTCTTTTGCATTAAAGTCTGAGCAACAGTGAATGGTAAACTGCAGGACTGTCGTACTGCACCCACACTCGCTATGTGGTGACAAGAAGAGAAAATTAAAGAGGGGGAGAGCTTTAAGTTTTACTACCAGTTTGTCTACGTTTTGTTGGATTCATTGTTGGGTTTTTTTTAACAATCTCTACTTGAGCTTGACAACTTCATAGTTTTCAACAGCGTTGGACCGTCTTATTCAAACAGATTAAGCTCCCAATGTTCTTGTTCTTAACATGTTATTGTCGTATCGTATTGTCACCTACCGGCCTGGAAAGCTTGTTTGAGAGTTTGGAATCATATTTAGTTTCACATGTGTGCAGAGATATTTTCTAAAAGGAAGGTGAAAAAAAACATTGCAAGTGTTTAGAGACAACCACAGAGACAAAACGTGAAAAACAGGCGGGGGATAATCACAACCTAAACATACAGGACTGGAACATTACGCAACAGACTTCTGCGTTTCACAGACAACAAACAATGATCTTTTAAAGGAAAGTTTGAAATGGCCCGAGATGACGCTGATGATTTCCTGCCTGTCGGAGCAGAAATCCTCAAATAGTGAGTCACACATTGTTTCTGAGATGAATAGTTTGATGTTCTCTGTGATCTCACCATGGAAACCAAACGTTTCACAGACGTGACCTGCTCTCTGTCCGTGACCTTTGTGTATACAACGAACAGGATGCAGGCAGCATCCAGGTTAAATATCCTTTGCTGTGACGGGACTGTTTAATCAGGGTGGGATAAAGCAATTAAAGCCCAGGAGATGTTGGACCACATAATCAGGAAGCTCCGACCGTCCACCGGCGAGTTAATATGAAGTTATAGGCTCGGACAGCCGGACGTGCACAAACAAGAGATTACACAGGGCTGTAGTGAGGCACAGTTATAAAGCATGTCTGATCTGAAGGGACTTCAAACAGGAAGTGACTGATAAACCGCCCTCTGGCCATTTCCTGTCTATAATAATGAACGCAGCGCTCCTATGCAGGTGGAGTGCATGTACACACAGATAACATCCCTTTATAGTGTTCTGTTGTATACACTGACAGACAGACGGACAGACAGACATGCTGGCCCACAGAGCTCTTTGATCAGTTATTAGTTTAGTGTCTGCACCTGCAGTTTATAGAAAATGCTCAGTGAATCTAATTTACTTGTTTACTCATTTTTTTTCTCGCAGGAAACAAATAAGACTGCATGTTTTTTCATTCAATCCCATTTTTAATCTGAGGCCTGTTCGCTTTCATTAGAATCGTATCATAAAACAGTTCTGTGTAACTCTGAAATGTAACTAGGATAATTAATTTAGTTTTAACAATCTGTATGTCCAATTGATTAGTGTTGCGGCTCACTTTCTCTTACTAGAAAGAAGTAGACTTCAAGTCCATTCCATCAAGTAAACTTAAGGACAGTTCAAGTATATTTACGAACTAGAGAGCTGAAGTCAGTGTTTTGATCCTGCTTGAATTGTTCCATGAACTACACACACAATGTGTGTATATTCAAAAGATCACTTCGAAAGTCAAGAACGTCGCAGTTTGTCGCTAATAAAGTTAAATATCTAGCCCTAACCCTCTGTCTAGTTTTGGGTTAAAACACTCGGTGAACTACATCGTCTCGCTCCACACACGTCACCAACACCAACATGGCCGCCGACACTGGCACTAAAAAGATGAAAATCTGTCTGTCAGTCTGTCTACTTCATGTAGTAAGTACACTAACATCATGTAGTTAATACACTAACATCATGTAGTTAGTACACTAATATCATGTAGTTAGTACACTAATATCATGCAGTAAGTACACTAATATCATGTAGTTAATACACTAATATCATGTAGTAAGTACACTAGTATCATGCGGTAAGTACACTAACATCATGTAGTTAGTACACTAATATCATGTAGTAAGTACACTAATATCATGCGGTAAGTACACTAATATCATGTAGTAAGTACACTAATATCATGCGGTAAGTAGACTAATATCATGCGGTAAGTACACTAATATCATGTAGTAAGTACACTAATGTCATGTAGTTAGTACACTAATATCATGTAGTTAGTACACTAATATCATGCAGTAAGTACACTAATATGTAGTTAATACACTAATATCATGTAGTAAGTACACTAATATCATGCGGTAAGTACACTAACATCATGTAGTTAGTACACTAATATCATGTAGTAAGTACACTAATATCATGCGGTAAGTACACTAACATCATGTAGTTAGTACACTAATATCATGTAGTAAGTACACTAATATCATGCGGTAAGTACACTTATATCATGCGGTAAGTACACTTATATCATGCGGTAAGTACACTAATATCATGCGGTAAGTACACTAATATCATGTAGTAAGTACACTAATATCATGTAGTTAGTACACTAATATGTAGGAAGTACACTAATATCATGTAGTAAGTACACTAATATCATGCAGTAAGTATTCGTAGCATACTTGCAATTGTGCATCTTCAATACTGCGTAATGTAGGTTTGTCAACTTTGAGTGTGCAACTAGTTCACATCCAAGTTTTATTGTGTGCTGCAACTATGCAATGAAGTAAGTGAACTTCTACGTACTGCTTTTATACTTCTAGCCCCTTTTTTAGTTTATGAAAGTACACTGCAAGTTTACATCCACTGTTTGTTTACTAGTTATGTAATACTAGTAGGAAAGTATACTTTAAGGTGCACTATGTAGTTTTGGGTAAGAAATTTTAATCTTCAGATCTTCATTGACTTGTTTTTTTTATGCTTTACAAACTAAATAAACAAACTCTTTTTGTTTTCATGAGTGAATAAACTGAATAAACAAACTGACTTTCATACTGTTCTACTTTGTTTATATGTGGCGGACCCTGCCACCTGTCTCGCATCAAACAGTGTTCTGTGGTCCTTATTCTCCTCTGAGAGCAGCTTGTTTATTCACTTACGGAAAAGATAAATATGTCTCGAGTTTGAAACATTTCGGGAAAACCGTAGTAAAGAAGTAGGCTGTCAGTTTGCGGCCTGGGTTAAAACTTTTAAATGTAATGAAAAGTACAGACTGAACTATCAAATGTGTGTCAAAGGGCCATAATTAGGTTCTTAAACGGCCACCAGTTGAACAGGTCTGGTCGATAGTGTACAAGCTGATCACTTCTCATTACATATTATTAGCTTCTGATTATGCAGCGATCAATATCATGAACCACAAGATGAGCTTGCTTCGTAAACTGTTCCATTTTCTTTGAGCAGATGACAAAATGATTTTACACCCTGCAGTCCAAACATCAAACACACACACGTTTTCATACATAGAGTATTTATTCAAAAAATTAAATATGACAACCGAATAAAAAGGCTCAACTTAGGACCAGGATCAGATGAGTGTTAAGACAAAAAAAAAAAAAGGTCTCGACATACAGTTTTAATTCTAAAAAGTGACACCATTTCATAATCAGGCAGAAAACAAAAACAAAAAAAAGCACATTAATATACTGTGAAACCCAAACATTATTTTTCTTTTTGAGTACGATATGCAGCCAACCACAGAGGTTCAGAGATTTATTATCGTGGGGAATCCCTTAACATGAGAAACGGGCACTCGTGGAGGAACGACTCAACCGAACAACTATCCCAAATTCTGTAAACGTCTAAATTTCACATTAGAAGATAAAAGAAAATCATAAAAGAAAAAAAAAAAAGGTGGTGATAATGACAATGCGAGGCCAGACGAAGTGATTGCACAGAAACTTCATTATTGCCGTTCATCCGAGAATGAACACATAAATTAAAAGAGGAACATAACGTGTTCACAGGCAGTACGGGAGGCGTCATGTTCCTATACAGGTAAGGATAAATAAATAATGCTACATAAAGTCTACACCGAGCTACTCGTTACCTACAGAGTCATGAGTGTTCCCCTTCTTTTTTCTAATCTTTAGAAATGTTAGTTTTTTGGGTTGTGCTTGCGAGTGCCCGCCCACTAAACTGATCCCCACAGGCCTTTTGGTCCGGTCAGCTCCACACGGATCAGTTCTGCATATTTTGTGTTCTTGGCATATGTCAGAGGTATCCACACACACACACACACACACTCACACACAACACATGTACACACACACACTCACACCTTACAGTATTGTCATGTATCAATATATACTTATCAACTTGGGCCTCGCTGCCCTTTCTGAAAGTTAAGATTTCTTTGATTTATTTTTTCAGCACCATCAGGAAAGGCACAGTCTGTTAACGGAGGACGAACTCTCAACCCTCCTCCGCTCATCGTCAAATATGCAAAAAAAAAATAAAAAAAAAATCTTTGTTGCAGTTTGCAGCACATGCTATGAGAAATATCTTAACCTCATCATATCTTTTGACGAGCTTTTGAGATGATTTAAAATAACAGTAGAGAGGGGAGGTCTTCACAGGTCGCTGCAGAGGAGGGCTGACGGCTCATCGGATCACTTTTACATGACAAAAACAACCCCGGCAATCTCCACCAAGCAGTTTTTCACACAAGTAAACCTATTGCATTAACAAATTTGGAAAAAATTATCACAGACCACTACGATTATTATTATTATTAATATTATTAAACGCCATATTTCACTACAGCTATCAACGCTTCTGCTCCAAATAGGACTTTGTTAGAAAAAATAAGGTGTGTGCATTACATTAATATCTTTACATATAAATATATCTCAATTCTGACTTAAAAATGCTTTGATTTTTTTTGAGAAAAAAGGCATCTGATGTCCAGAGGTCGATTTACTGTACGTGGCGTTACGAGCGGGACAAGGGATTCCTGTAATAAGGCTCTAAATATAGACCGTCAAAAACAAGCAGAGCACTAGCCAACAATGTTAAACATGCCCACGACTAAATTTTCTTCAAGTAAAATCAAATGCTGGTAATGTCCGACGTTAAGAAACAGCTTCAACGTGACAACAAACACAGAAGGGGACAACCGGTTCTGACAATCTTCCAATTAAAAACGCTCCGAACGAAAGAATATCTGATCAAACTTCGCCTGGAAACAACAAACATCTTCAGCATCACGACTGTTCAACCTTAAACACGTGCGTCTTTTTAAGTGCAGTAAAATACCATATCCTCTTCATCTCTCTGTATCAATATATAGCCTATATGTATCTGATGAATTATTAAATAATGTGTTTTGTTATAGCAGCTTCAGTTTGGTGACTAAGCACAGTTAGCAGTACAGAGCCCAGCAGCACGACGCTGTAAGGCTGTGAGAGTCGAGAGCGAACACCCCCAGAGTCCTCCACCCCGACCCGACCCGACCCGACCAGGCACGTTGGTTTGGTCCGAGTGACGAAACCCGAAGGCTTCGTCTGTGTTAAACTATACTGCAAGACCATGAAGGACCAGGAATCCAAAATCAGATATTAAAAAGGCATTAAAGTAGACGTCCTTTTGATTATTAATTTGTGATAATACAAGCGCTAGTCTGTTCTCCTTTGCATAAAGACAGACTGTTTTCTCCAAAGTAGAAAGGTATTTTTTTTTTTAGAAGTGCTGTATTTGATTTAGAGTTGACAGAAAACTGTTGATAACAGAAAGATCTTTTTGGTCATTTTTCGGCGATAAATAGATAAATCTGATACATCTCCTTTGACTGCTGGAATTTATAGCAGACATTTTTAAAAAGGTTGAAACTGGACCTTGGTTTGTCCTCTCTGGGCTACAGTAGAAACATGGCGGACCTGCTCACTCTGTAGATATAAACAGTTAATTTTAAAAGGTAACCAAAACACAATAATTATAATTAATTTCAGGTTATTATATACTAATGAAAAACATAATTATGAATAACACATTTCATTTTGCTAACAGATCCTCCTAAATTCTACATAATGGACCTTTACAAAGACATTTTATGGGCGAAATGATGCAGAGAGAGAATAATTTCCAGATGAACTGATGATGAAAGTAATTGTTAGTTGCAGCTACTTGAAACTGTACAATATGAAGAGCTGAAACCAGTTCTGGAGATAAAAAAAAAGCCAGGTGAGCAGAGCTGCAGCTATTCATTATTTTCATTGTTGATAAATCCGTTGATTATTGTCTTGATTAAATCAACTGATCGAGTTGTTTTGTCTACAAAATCTCAGGGAATGGCGTCGGTGTTTCACAACCCAACTATAAATCACTTAATTGTCATAGAGGTGTCTTTGCCTTTGCCTAAAAAAATATACAAATTTCATTAAAATAGTTAATATATGATTTCACAACTAATCCGTCAAATGTTGCAGCTCTGCAGGTGAAAAGACTCGGCGAGCAGTGATGACTTGATGTTCGTCTTCACCTGGCTAAAAAATGTACATTTTCAAACTGCATCTTAGCGAACAAGAGAAGCAACGAGTGTGATTATTAATATTTTTGTTTTCTTCCTGTGATCTTAACAAGCTTTTGTTGTACGTTTCTTAGAGCTCATGACATATTAGAAAAAAAAAAGTGCAGAAGTTCAGCTCAGTGGCCACTTTACTAGGTACACCTGTACAATCTAACGCCGCGACAGCAATCCTCCTTATGTAGTTTATAACACTCAGTGTTTTGTTGACGTTGTCAGAAATGTTTAAATTTAATCATACTTCGTTAGAGTTAAATCCGTTATCGTACTGGATCATGTAATATCGATGTGTTTCTAATATTCTGACACAGAAGTTAATTAAAACATTTCTGTCAACACCTGAGCGTTACAGGCATCATAAAGTCGACTTTATGGCAGAATGGTTGGTTTGAATTTGACAAGTGTGACCAATAAAATGGCCACTGAGTGTTTAGATTATGAAATTAGCGTGAACATTTCTAGGAAACACAAAAAGCTCACTGAGCAATAAGACCGATATAACTGGAGAAAACAGTTTGTCGTATTTCCAAACCAATGTGAGCTTTGTTTTATGTGATGATCAAACTCTGATCACAGAAACTAAGTGTGTTAAATCGATATGGATGTAATTACGTCCCACTCAGGAGAAACCTAAACATCAGGGATAATCACACAAACTTGGCATGCGTTGAGGGATTCTGAGCCCATTTCACTGAATGCCTTAACAGAGGCACCCGAACCAACATACGATTAAAAACCTTCCAACAGTTCGCATCTACCCGAATCAGGCACTTTGTTTAATCTCTCCGAACATTAACCATCCCACCTCACGACTGATCCACACACCTGCGACATCAGTCCTACTTGTTCCCACGAACGTCAAAACACTTTACATTCCTGACTCCAAGCTCACTGTCACCTGCCAAAAACTCACTCGTAAACTATGTTTTTAGCGCACCAATACTCGTCGAAAATCACTCGCTGCTCGAACCTGCTCACTCTGCGTTAACACCTTATTGCACTGAAGGAGTTCTTGACAACTACATTGGTCAGTTCCTCAAAAAACGTCAAAAAGGTCTGTGGTCGTCAGAAGATATAAACCGTCTATTCTGCTCTATTGCTGAAAAACGAACGTTAATTTAAGTTAAAATGAAAAACAAACTCATAAATAGCAAGAGGAATAAAACACACGAGAAACGTTTGGTATTACACTTTGTACCAAGCTGAACTAGAAGTGAAAGAAGTTTAAAATTGTCCATTTTTGTGGCCATGGCATTGTTTTCTAGCAGTCCTCTTTATGCACCTCGCCTCGCAGTAAGGCAACAAGCGATACACAATACCTCATCGATGGCTGTACGTGGCTTCGTAAAAAAAAAAAAAAAGAAAAAAAATTAAGATTCATTCAGTGTCTGTGTTGGTAGAGTGCAGAGTCATGCTTCCTACTGTCTGGCTGAATGACTGTGAGGAACCATTGGCTTAAAGGGCGACAGAAGAGTAACCGCTAAAAGGCAGCCTGCCGACTACGGGCGTACTCAGCTTAACGTGTTGCCATGGCAATCACACATTAGCTCGACAGAGAAATAGACAAGCTGAAAACCCACAAAACAAAAACGCATAAAAACCGTCTACAATATTAACCAGCAACATTTAGGCTCAACGTGAGGCTACGGAGCAAGTCAGGTCATCTCTGGCTCTGCTTCATGCACCAAAAGAATCGTCAGTTTTTGTTTTTTCCCTGCTGCTCCGCCATCTTTACACACACAAAAGGAAAAAAAAAACAGCAAATTAAAACTTTGAGCTGCTGGAAGGCGAGGACGTGACTTGCGAGCTTTAAAGTAGACACAGTCCATAAGGATTTTAAATACAGCAGAGGAGATAAGAGATGCACGAGCGGGAGCACAGAAACGATTGGCTGGTTTCAACTTGCATAATGTGGCTGTGACTCCTCTCTGGCTTATTACATCCTCACGCAGCCTGCAGTCGCAACCATCGAGGCCCGCTGACCGAAGCTGCACCAGCCCAGCGGGGATCGCTCTGCACGATGACAAGAGGCGGCTGATGGAAGTTGGACTCTGAGACTGGCTGGGAAAAGATGGAGGGAAGCGGAGGGCGCGTTCAGGCGAAGTACATGGTCCTCAGTGTGTCGTGGTGGATCTGAACGGCCTTGGCCAGCGCTTGCGGGTCCCTGCCGTTACTCTGCCCTGAGACGTGGCTGCCCTCCGCACTGTCGGGAGGAAACGACAATCAGGATATGATGCATTTTCAAGACTATTTTGTTAATTGATAAGGATAAACCAGTTGAGATGATCCATCTTGTTTTAACCACATTTAAAGCTGATTTATGGACAAATCTTTTTTTTTTCTGAGGCAATGGAGGTCAGTACAAAGATATATTTAGTCCTGTTCATGTAGGTATATAGGAATATGCTTATGAGAGGGAGAAGGGCTGACCTACATTTTGCAAACAGGTAAATGCAAGTATAAAATAAAAAGACAGTATAGGTTTAACTACTTCATATACTTTAAGTGGTTCAACCTGTAAAATTTGATCAGATTTCAGAAAACTGCAAAATCTTAATTTGAAAAGAATGTCGGACTTCATATAAATACATTTGCCATTTCCATTAATTTCTGACAAAAAAAGTCTGTTTCTCCCGACCTGTCGTGCTCTTTGTCGACCAGGTGGTAGCGAGCGCGGAAGGCCACCAGGTGGGCGTAGTAAGCCGGCGCTGGGATGGAGACGGAGCGCGTGCAGCGGACGTAGGTGTGGCACAGCTGGTAGGTGAGGAGCTGGAACTCGTCGCCGGTGAAACAGTTGTCGTCCCACAGAACGTGGTAGTGGGAAGGCCGGCTCGTACCCTGGAGGGAGGAGAGGAAAGCCGAGTTAATCGCACCCAAGAGAGAGAAGCTCCATGGAGAGAGGACAAACAATCAGCGGATAAAATTACGTGAAGCAGGGAGGAGGTCTTGTTGTTCAACAGAGTAATGAGATAAATCTAAAGCCATAGTTTAGGGTTTTTAGTGTAGCTCACCTGGATTCCAGCATGACTGCAGAGGTAAAAGTCAAACTCGTAGGGGTGGGTGATGTCTGTGTCCACGGTGGTGCCGGCAGGAATGTTTCCACTTCGTCCAACCTGAGAGGGAAACAAATCAACAAAGACATTGAAGAAAGGGTAACACCAGAAATATAAATGTTCTGCCCCATTTAAAAAAAAAAATAAATCGTATCAAATGGAGTCAAGAGGTAGCCACAACAAGACTCTCAGTGCTGAGCTCCTTGTGTTACCCACCCGCTCGTTGCGATCCGCACAGAAGAGACGTGTGTGATGGCGTTTCTGTACAACGATGTAAGTAATCCCCGGCTGGTAATCTTTCTCGAGACTGATGCAAGCCTCCCTGATGGCCAGCAGCTCGTAGTACAGAACCTGCACACAGACATGCAGTTAGACATGCTGAGAAAACAATCTGGTGACCAATCCAAAAAAAAAAAAAAAAAGTATGTTTTGGAGTCTTATGAGCAACTTTGTAAATCAGAGAGTCAGATGAACGTAAACAATGCAAGAGACTTCTTTGAACAACTGAATCGCATAAAAATTTCATTGGAGAACATGAGGTATCTTATTTCAAATTGCCTGACAAGATATGGAAGAAATAAAAGGTGACACCAGTTGCTTTACCTGTCTGAACTGTCCCTCTGACACTCCGTCCCTGTAGAAGATGATCCTGGTCGGCTTGTAGCGGGTCGACTTGTAGAACTGGATCAAGAGCTCTCGCACCATAGAGGCCAAGTCCTGGATGACCTCCTGTCTGGGCCTCTGGACCCGCACTGTAGCACAGTACCTGCTGGGATGGGCGTCCATGCTGCCTACAACCTGCACAGGAACAACATCAGTCAGAGGGGTCAGCAATTATAATGTTTAAGAAACAGTTTGTTTATAACATGTAAGGGCGTACATACTAGAATCACACTCAAATAATACTGAAACTCTGTCCTGTACTAATTGTCACATTATCAATGAACGTGAGCACCAAAATGGTTGCTCAAAACATTATTTCTGGGAGATGAAGTGCATTTTTGGCTTTCTATATGAGTCGTCTAAGTGAAACTGAAAATACTAGGATAGTTGGCCAAGTGCTTTCTTTTCCTGAAGTGAAATCTCACCGCTGCGATAGATGGCTTTTTCCCGTCTCCGGCTGGAGGATGGGTGACATCAGCCCCGAGGAAGATGACAGGCTGCTGGAACACAGAAGGTCTGGATGGAAAAGAAGAGACAAAATAAATCTGTTAGTCAAGCAGACAAACTCATAACAATTTGGTAGGAACATGACATTTCTGTGTTGAGTGTACCGTTGGTGAGGAACCAGGATGTTGTTGATTCCTCCCAGTTTGACGTTGATCTTGAGGCAGAGGTTTGAGAGGGTCTGAGGGGACGTCTTCACCACATTCTTCACCTGCACACACTGAGTGGCCATGCCGAGGAGGGTGTCACCCACCCGCTTCACCTCCGCTGTGGAGAAGAGGTTGATTATTCTTTAACTCATCATTTTCACTGTTAAATGTACGCACCTAAACTCCTCACAAACCTCACATGAAGCGAGTTAACTTTGTCTTAATGTCCGAGTTATTTCGTACCGTAGACGGGCGTTTTCCCAGGCAGGATCACGATGATGAGCTGCAGCCCTCCGTAGGTGTTTTTCAGGTGTCTGAACATGGGCTCCACGCTGTCCGCTCCCTGGGCGTATTTACAGAAACACGGCTGGCCTTGAATTGGCATCCCAGCATCCTTTGAGATTTTACGCAGCTGGTCAGTGAAGCTCCTATGCAAGAAGAAAAGAATAATTATACATGTGCATTTCATTTTTATGTGTTTTTAAATGTCACTACGAGCTGAGTGCTGGTTTATTGTGACTTGTGGATGGAAAGTCTGTCATTCTACTTGTCTCTTAAAGGGTAATTTATTGCTCATCAATCAGTGTTTTTCATTTGAAGAAAAAATGTCCTGTTGCAGTTTAAATTCTGAATATATAATCACATGTTTTACCCTAGTTTTATTACTCCAAGGAATGTGATTTTTTTATTAATCTAAATCTTAATTTAACTTGGATTAGATTTTTAAATGTATGAATTTCTTCACAGCTTCATGCAAAAATGGGTGTAGCTAGACCAAGCCAAGCAAGCCAACTGTCATTTTGTGAACTCACTTCAGAATCTCTTCTCTGCACTGCCTCTGGGTGGCGAAGCAGGCGATGGCCCACATCTTGATCTCCACTCCGGTGTGAAACTGCTTCCCCCTCATGTCCCACACCCCGTGACTGGGTGTGGCCACCGTGCGGTTCTGCAACGACAGTGCAGGGTTGATCTGCTGGGGCTGACAGTCACACAGACACAAACAGTACGAGGACACGGAAAAAATGTATGGATTCAATGATTTAAAGGGTTCAGGCAGCCAGTGGGGATCTCAAGATGAAGGGCTTCTGATTATGGCTAAAGGCTGAGAGTGACTGGAGACAAATCAACTTTAGAGGTTTTATCTGTGCTTGCTACTGATTGGGTCATGCATTTAGCGTGTCAGGCACTGCAATAAAACATAATTTTGAATGGCTGACATGCAAAACAGAGAATTCTTTCAAACTAAAAGTGCCTATATGCATGATGTCTTAGAACAGCATGCATTTGTTAAAGAATATAAAACACAGCATAATGTCTGTCTAAAAACAGGAGAAATGTGAAATAAACAAAATGCAAACAGGGAGAAAAGTACAACTTCAGACTGTGATCTCAGGGTTTCCACACAAAAATGTGTCCAAATGTGTTGTTTGTGGCTCAGTTTAAAATGTTTACCCTCCTGTTAAAAGAGTCCAATAATACTGATACGGGTCAGAATATCAGAGTTTTTTGTTTTGGCTACCAAATGTCAAATTATTGGACCATATTGAAGCAAAGTGGAAGAAACCCTGCTGAATCACACTGGCACACAAAGAAAAATGTTGACAAACACACATGCATATGAAGCGTGATTTAAAGGGAAGGTACCATAAATTGTTCAGAGCTCACCCTGCCGCCATATTGCAGCATGGGGGCCGGCAGGACGCGGCCCGTCACCTGCGCCATCTCATCGCGCACGCGGAACTGAAACTCCTGGACGAACGGGTCGGCCTCATAATTTGCACTCCTCACCTAAAACAGAAATAAAAAGTTTGATATAACAGGAAAAAAGAAGCCGTATGCCGTTTAACCTCCGTTCCACGGGATACTCACCAGTCTGCTGATCTCCTCCTGTCTGTCTGGTGCTGAGCGAGCAGTGGCTTTGATCATGGTCGACGTCTGGTTGTCTGTTAGTTTTTTAATGCAGCGCTGTCCAGCTACAATGTTGCACACCTAAAAATGGAAGTTCTGGTTAATCCAGTTCATAATCCAACCAGATATTCACACTGAATTACCACGTCATTCATTCAGTCCGACGTTGTGTTCATGTTAGTTGATTCAGAAAAAGATGATTGGATTTATTGTATAAAACTCAAAAACAAAGAAAACTGTTTCATTTTACAGTAAAACCGTCCGTGTCAGTCCTTACCTCGAGGGGCAGGTAGGTGTGTTTCTGCTCCTGGCCCACCTGCAGACAAGGCAGGTGGGGGTACTTCAGCTGCAGATTGTACTTCTCTCTGAAGTATTGCGCCACTGTACGCTCAACAGTCTGACCATTCTCAAGCTGCAGTGGAAATCTGTGGATTGCAAGGTGACAAGAATCTCCTGTTAATGTAAGCCAACAACAGCTTTGATTGCAGGTTCACAGCTACCGGAGTGCAATGCAGAAAACATACGTCTGGAGGCTGGCAGGGCGTCGTGTTACATTGCAGACTCTGTACTTCCTACGCATGGTTCCACAGTGTGTCACTTCCACTTTAAGACCTGTGAGGATGGTGGAGGCATCGATGTAAATAAGCATTCGGAACATTCAAATAATTAGAGCGGAACAACTGAACGCAATTAAATTCTTCCCTCACCAAGATACAGCTTTAATCTCTAACTCCTTTATGCATCAAATAAAACTGTCATAACATTCGACAGCATCAAGTAGTTAGGGTAAGGCTTATACTGCAGCACAATGAAAACAAGCTCTGCCTTTCCTCTGTGACATACCTTTGATCTCTTTGGTGAACTTGACCCTGTGGGAGTCAGCGAGAGGGCGTGGCTGCTCGTCAATGTTGTGAATGTCCAAGACCTCACACATGAACTGGATCACTGGCTGGGCTTTGTAGAAAGCTGTGGCTGACACTGAAATGATACAGGACAAGGTCAAAAATCTGAAGCAGTGTGTTTGTTGATCAGTGCCTGCACATGAGAAGGAATGCTGCTCATAAACCAGATCACCAGGATCAAGAAAATAAGATGACAAAGTGAAAATCCACTATTTTTAAACCTACGACTTATTTTTACATATTTTGATGTGTTAATGACGAATTGGTCCATAAGACTGCCTCCACCAGTTGCAATGTTATTCTTGAGCAACTTTGACCACAAAAAGTGTGTTTTTGCCACTGACAGGCTCAAATTGTTATTTCAAGTGTTATTATTAATTGTGGAAAGGATTCCTTCACTTGTTAACATGTAAAATCCCTTTGGTTCAATCAAAAACAACCTCTATGTCATTTTCTCCAAATCCACCAGTTTTGGTCTTGAATGAACTGTGTTTTACAATGATTAGACATTTGACAGAGTGGAAGATTCTGGTTAAGCAAGAAGGATTTTACTCATTGACAAAAAGTCTATTTCTGTAGGGATCCATGATGGCGTCACACACTTTCCCAGAATGCTAACTCACCATCAATGTTAAGCATCATCTTCCACATGGCTGGCCGAACTGACTGGTGGAAGCCGAACCAAACTTCTCTACCTCCACCTAGCGGGTGGTCGTAGCCCTCTGGTGAGGAGAAGAAGGATCGTCCGACAGGCGTGTACCTGACGAGGACAGAAGAGTTCACAAAAGGTGACAAAAAGGTTAGTAGAGCGCCAAAATAAAACTCCACCACTGCTGGGATTGGGTTGCATTTCCTGTGTGGTTCATTGGGTGCAGCAAACACAAGCTCTGTCTGAGTTACTGGTCTGAAACCACAGGAGGCTAAAAAAGGTTTTCATTAATGTTACTTAAAGCATTTTTGGTTAATGGATTTAGCACATGGCACATCTTGCGTAAGATTACATAAAAGATGCTTTTTATCTGCGTCTCCAAGTTACACTCAAATCACACTCGGCCCACCTAACATACTAAATTTAGGGAAACAAGTGTGTTTTCATCTTGTGACAACGCTGTGGTTTCAATACTGCATTACAAATTCAGGGAACTTTCCAGTAGCTCCAGGATGGAAGTATTCACTGATAATACTTTATGAATAGAACTAATCAACAAAAATTAATCCTCTCACGCTTAATCTGTGCTACTTAGATTGTAACTCTTGTCTTTATCTTCATTGACCCCGAAAACTAACATGTGATCAGTGATCGTCGAGGGAGAAAACAACTTACTTCATAGAGGGCAGGTGTCGAAGGACAACGTCCACAGCATGAACGGGGTTGGTGCTGATGGGTTTCTCCAGGTCAACCGGCTCGGCAACAGCGCGTCCCGTCAACACTTCGTGCAGCATGTGCCAGCTGACCAATGACACAAACTTGATGGTGACTTTAAATGGCCGGTCCTTCCCGCCGTCACCTGGCAGGGTGACATCCAGATCGACCTGATGAAGAAAACCTGGGTTAGTGTCACCTGATTAAATATGACTTGCCTTTGGTTTAACACAAGTGTGAACCGACAGAGAACAGTCTTACCCCACCAGTGGCGACAGGAAGTGGGTTAGCTGTGTAGAGGCTTCTCTTCCCATCGTAAACTGGCAGACAGTCACCAAAGATGGTAACCTTGAAATGCTGTACCATGGAGTCCACCACCTCCCTGAAAAAAACACCAGGTAAAGAAACACACACCACAACCAACATACAGAATGAATGTATATATACACAGCTTTCCTGAAGACTTTTCAGGCATAAAATGACATACTGAAAGTAGCTCAATTTACAGGTCTTGACAAACAAAGTCCAGTGTCCTGAGGATGGTCCAATTGTAAAAGACATGATCTAAATTCAGTCTGTTACCTGTTGACCCGGCGAGGACATTTATCAGGCTTGATGTCCACCTCATACAGGTAGACGTCAATCTTGGGTATTTCCACTTGGAAGCAGTTGGCCAGAAGCTTGATGGGCTTCCCAATGGTGCCATAGCCAGGTCGCCGTGGCAACGTAAAAAGGGCTTGGGCTTGGGCTCCAACGGCTCCTGCAACAACACATGCCAAATAAAGGTGAGTTAGGGGGAAAAAAAAAAAAGTGTACATCTTTCTGATCCCCAACATGTGATGTGGCACATAAAAACCGACGAACAGTATCCATCAACTGCATTTATGTAAATTCAAGGCTAAAACAGCACCCAAACCTCTACTCATGACTGTATTATACCTCTTCAAACAAGCTCTAAGAGGCAGACTAACTGTAGGAAGGAAGTGGTTAATAAGGAGGAAAGAACAGCCGGAGGCTGCTGGGACTGAAGATGGTCAGGGACGTTAGAAATTGCCTCACGTCAATCTGACAAAACTGAAACAACCCGGACGAAACCGTTCCCCCCACATCCATCTGATAATGACCGTATAAAAAGGTTACAGAGTTTGGTGACATTTTGAATAAAGACCGGCTCGGCGCTCACAGACTTCTTGCTGAGTGACATGGCCTTTGCCAGACGAAAGGAGAAGGAGGCGGGTGACACACCACGCAAATTTGACACCAATTTTCAGAAATGCCAAACTGGAAAGTACTCAGTGAAAAAAGACCTGACATCACACAACCACACAATTTCCACCAATGTGAGTCAGAGGATCCACACACATCGATGACTGACATGACAAGGTCTGCACAGAGCTCAAGCTGTTAAAATAGTGAGAGGTGTTCTGTGTTGTAATGTGAGAAAAAAAAGGCAGTAATGATGACTGTGACCGTGAAATAAGTGCGACAGAGCAGCTGGAAAGTCTTAAACTGTTCCAGCTCCTGTCAGGGTCGAGGGCTGACCCTGGACCTGCCGTAAGGAGTCATCTTTCAGTGAAGTAAAGACTGAACTTTCTGCTGAAGCCTCCCTCCCCAGGTCTCTTCCTCCCCTGTGCTGTTCCCATGATGATAGCGCCCATGTTGCGACAGTTTCTCTATGGCAACTAAAGGCATTCTGACAGGAGGAGGAAAAACAGGTGCACACAAATTTGTCTCACTCATCTCTGAGCAGCAGCGACTCCAGCAGCTATGTTTTACTTTATTTGTAAGGTTGTTATTTGTTTTTTTTAGAATATAAATATTTGATGGCATTGCGACCGCTGTGTCTTCTGTCTTATTAAGTGATGCATTATTATTTATTCCCAATGTATCATAAGAGAATTATGATTAGTTTTTTTTCTATAAAATTCCCCCGACAGATTAATCATCACATTATCTGGCTATTAATTTAATAACTGGCAACGAATCCATTAATGGCAGCTGCTCTGAACATTTTATTCTTTTTGTAAAACTTTTTTCAAACTAAAAGATGATCACTAAAGAAACCTAACTTAATATTTCTTTGAGGAATTGTGGGAAAACATCCTCAAAAAAGGTACAAAACAGATAGCAGGGTGTAATGACCCAAAAACAGAAAAGGTTCACTGTACTGATTCAGCAACAATGGAGAGAATAATGACAACTTATCAGTCTGCTTCATCATACGAATGCACCACAGCCGGTATCAGCTCACACGTTCAACCCACACACTTTAATAGACTCTTCCACTGATGTTATGTCCTGAGATCACTTCACTTGATGCTCAGGTATAAAACCGTGTAAAAGTTAATTATTGAAAAGCACTCTGCAGATTTCTCAAAGTGCTAAACACTCATGCTGTGCAGACAGATGTTTTTTAAACCTGCAAAGTGTTAAATTTAAGTGTTTAAGTTTAACTTAAGATCAAAAAGGCCAAACATTCTCTAATCTGAGCTACTCAGTTCCGAGGATTCAATTTTTCTGCTTAAGACTATAAGTCAAGTAACACTATTGAGCTCTATGAGAGTATGACGGCTATTTTAAAAGTTTTCTGACACTGTAAAAAATACACGTCTGTTGCAGCTCTTATCTAGATCTGAGGTGGAATTTTTTTTTTTTTTTTTAGATCTCTCAAGCTACTGAAAGGGAACTTGACAGGAACGATTTCAACACAAATAAACTGGAGATTCATGTGTAAAATTACAACATTAAAAAGGTGGATTAACACAAACATGTCACAAAACAAAACTCGGGGGTCTCTCTGTGCTTGCAAGATGAATTTTAAGACTAATTAGAGGCTGATCTGTGTGTTTCAGACTTTAAGGAACAGCAACGATATGTAGACTTTTTCACTTCTCACTCTCAATTCGAGAAACAAACATAGACTGCACCAACGTCTCACGTTCTCACAGTCCGATTATTTCAGTCTAAATGAGGGGAAGATTGGTCTGTTGAAGCAAGCGGATCGCCTCAAAGTCTAGTGACAGGAAAAATCATTTCATCAAGTCCTGTGACCATAGAACAATCCATGCTCACATCTGCTGATACATCAGTTATTATGTTTTTAGTTAAATATTCATGAGTCCGTTAATGTATCTGACTGTTTAAAAAACTCTTAATGTAACTCTGATGCAACTCTTGGCTCTGAACTGCTCAATAAGATGAAAAACTGAGGTGGCCAATAAATGGATCGGTTTCAGTGAACCAGTTTGGCCCGTTTTCTCCCCCTCCTGGTCCAGCACTCGCCCCAACAACATCAATAATACACAAGCTGTGACTCACAAATTGAGCCCCTTGGCAACGAAGTAAATTGAATAATGTCCTGCCATGCTCAATTGATTTGTAATTATCGCAGGCAGCGGTTAACTGAACATTATTCAATAGCTTGGGTAACTATGGCAGCAGCTAGTGTGAAAGGCTGCCTCTCAGGCGGATATGAACACACACACACACACACACACACACACACACACACACACACACACACACCTCCCTGAAAGTGAGCCAGCCTCTCACAGACTTCACGCACACCTGACGGGATCACCACCTGCCTTTGACAGCCGACAAAGAATGACGTAGACAATACAAGTAACCCGTGAGACTGGTTTGATGAGGCGCGCGCACACACACACACGCACAACGAGGCCAGAAGTGACCAGTTAAACATTATACTCGTTGCAGTCAAAGATGGGAATTTGACTTTTCAAGCTGAGCCCCCGACAGACCGACAACTTGTTTCCCCACAGTGATGACGGCCTACATCACCCTAAAACACTTGCAGCTCCCAATGGTGGAACATGGGGGAGGTCAAGCGTGTGTTTAGCCCCGCACACCGCCTGCAAATAACCCAAGTGCACCACCTGAACACCAAATTAGCTCTGTTAAGCATGGCCGTTCGTCAGGGGATCCCACCTGTTGTTCCGATTTCCATTCATGAGGTCTCTGTCCGGGTGACCCGGCACACAGTGATTACTTCTCCCTGCACCGGTTAAAAACGTGCCGATAGCTCTGCAGCTCGACACCCCGCTCCTTGGGTTCGCGGCTCCCCGGTCGCTGATGTGGAACCGGGCCGCTTGGGGTCCCCCTCGACTGGAAGTCTTCTCCACCCGACCTGCCTTACCGCAAATGACAGCTCGAAGTTGTACAAAATGTCCCCGCTGTCGACGTTTGGAGTTGTTCGTCTTGTGTCTGGAAGGAGATTGGGATTATTTTCAGCGCTGTGAATGTTTGTGACAGTTTAGCCTCGGAGTCGGTTGAGTTTTAACTGATAGTCGTTAGCGGCGGTGGTAAGCTAACAGCGTCAGTTAGCTTTAGCCGTCGACAACTAGCGTCTAACTGGCAACTCGACACACAACACTGGTATAAATATTTACCCGGTCAGCGGTAGAATTCGTCGTCCCTGTCGGTTGAACGTGACAATCCGCTGTTCTTCTTTTATCGAACAGATATGAGGGGTTCAGTACCCCGGCGTCCTCCTCGGTATCGGCTAGAAACCGGTCTGAAATCTGCACTTACACCGCCCTCTCGCTCACTCATATAAAGCTCGCGAGAATAGAAATGCGTGACTTCCGGAGTTCTCCTTCAAAATAAAAGCATGACAACGATTAAAATTATGAGGTGTTTTTTTGTTTTGTTTTTTTTTTTTTTTTTTTAGAGCTCCACAGTGTTTTAAAAAGTACCCAAAAGTCATATATGAGCAGAACTAAATACATCATGTTAAAATATTACTTTGGTTAAGGTAAAAGCCACCCATGCAAATAGCACTTGGGTAAAATCTTAAAGTATCTGATATTAAACGCAGAAACAGAGTCCTAATAAATAGCAATAAATGTTAATTATCAGAAGTACAAGTAAAAAGTAATTTATACATACATGTATGTTTATAGTACTTGCCTGAAAATGGTGGGCATTAACTCCATCACAAAGCCTCTCCATAAGCCATACCAGAGAAAAACAATGTGTGTAAAACAATATAAAAGTTACAGGAAAGCTGTTTTCTCAACTGTGTTCTCAACCACACTTACTCTGGGATCCATCATTACCTTTTTAAAAATATATGTACTTTACATACAAACCACAGAATCAGCCTGTAAAACATACAATAAATCAACTTGTGTACCATCGAAATAAACTGATAAAAATTTGTAACCCTTCATCACAGGTTGCTGATGTCCTTCGGTGGTGATCTCTCAATCTCTCAGTTCTGGAGTTGTGTATACCTTGACCCCTCAGACTGGGAATTGTGGCATAGATTATATTAACCCATCAGTGTGTAAAGTTTAGCAAGCTGGCTCCACAATGACAAAATACACCAATAAAATGCTTCTTACGGGTAAAATAACATGCATTATAATGAAAATAGGACAAGTTTTGCATATGAGTACTTCCTTTTTGAAACTTGAAGTATATCCTTGATGATTTCCAGCATCTGAAGACCTCAACTAAAAATATAGTGGCATTTCCGGGATAATCTTGTTTCATTTTGTAGAACTTGCCGAAGCTACTGCTCCCTCCTCCGCCACCACCACCGAGGGAAACCCGTCAGGAAATACCAACTGTAGAAAACAACGTCACTTCCGGGAAACTTTTTTTCTCATCTCTCAACTATTTACGTCATGTTTTGAGATTACGCCCGTCCCCTCCAGCCAGGTGTTACAAGAACATGTTAGAAAACATTCTGCCAGAATATGACACTTAGCAAAAAAAAAATTAATTGTTTGGATGAGTGCTTGAATGTACGCCCTCCACACTGTAGATGTCTCCAGAATCCAGTGGGAATCATTTCACAACATTAAACCACAGAAGAAAAACAACCAGGAAGTGTTACACTTACGCTCCAGCATAAGCAATTGCAGCTGTTTCTTTTCTTGGGAGAAGTTGAGGGAGCTGCCAGGTGAGACCTCACATGTTCATAATCCTCCCTGCATATCTTTCTTCGAGGTGAATTACTTTAATTCTGCATGTTATTCCTATTTTTAGGAGCATACACTTCAGGCCCAGCAGGTGTGAATCAGTCCAATTAAGATGGAGAAGGTGATCAACTGTTTCAAGAGGAGGCCAGATGCTGTGAGCAGGCTGATATGTTTCCCCTGGGCGGGCGGAGGCTCCATACACTACGCCCGCTGGGGAAACGTCCTCAACAGCTCCATAGAAGGTAACTCACCTGGAGGATGTTGTATAAGCGCTGCACTTTGCTCTGTTTATCTATAGTTTGATCGATTGTCACAGTTCCACTGAGGACTGTAAATATTGCTGTAATGTAATCTACGGTTTAAAATAAGGAATTATGGGGGTTCAGCCTTCATTATGATGTTGTTTTATTGTGAAATCAATGTTTAGATGTGTGACATTATGATTATATTTCTACTTTATAAGTTTGAATCCCTTTTCTGTCCCTTCCAGTGTTCGCTGTCAAACTTCCAGGCAGAGAGAGTCGAGCCAAAGAGCCCCTCTTCCAGAACATGCAGCAGATTGTGGACGAGGTTATTGGCGCGTTGTTACCGCTGCTGAAAGAGAAGCCTTTTGCCCTGTTTGGACACAGGTATGACAACAATACAAGTCTTAAAGGTGACCTTACATCTATTTCATTCTTACATTTTCTGTTCTCTGTCCTGATCTGTTTCAGTTTTGGAGCCTTCACGAGCTTCGCCGTGGCAGACGCTCTGAAGAGGCTGCACAACCTCGAACCGGTTCACATCTTCCTGTCCGGAGCTTCTGCACCTTATGTGAGTTCATTTATCACAGTTCTGCAGGATCGTTCACAAGAGCTGCACGGTTAATGGAACCAATATCAAAAGTGCAGAATCCAAAACACAGAAGGTAAAATGTGTGACAAAACTGCATTTTAATGAACTGCTGTAGTGCTGCAGAGATGTCCTGGCCTACTAATTCTGTTCTCAAGATGTACGAGAGAGTTTGTTTGGTACAGGCCCCAACAAATGTCACATCATCATGGTTTTAGTAGGTTTTCTCAGTGAAAATGGTGCCTGAAGAAAAACAGCAAAATCCAATGAATTTAATCCACATCCTTTACTGACATCCACCCATTTTTCTGCACAATATATCCTGTTTTTTTGCAAATAATGCCTATTTAAAAACTCCCGGATGACATATAGAGCAAGTCTCAAGTAACCAAAGGATCTGCAGGAAAGAAGTAGCGATCCTGCTCACTGCTGTTCACTAAACCCGGAAGTAATTGGTTTGGATTGTGCCAGTTGAAACATCTGGTTCCTATATATTCAACTGTTACAGAACTTAGATTAGACTCTTTAATAGAAGACACAGATTAATGATATATTAATAATATGTTTTTTGTCTTCTAGTCAGAGACACGTATCAACACCTCGAAGAGAATCGACTTATCTGATGAAGAC
This sequence comes from Diplodus puntazzo, assembly GCA_963678695.2. Lineage (NCBI taxonomy): Eukaryota > Metazoa > Chordata > Actinopteri > Spariformes > Sparidae > Diplodus > Diplodus puntazzo. The sequence continues at coordinate 6,709,586 of OZ023169.1, forward strand.
TTTCTAAAGTGGATGAGTTCGATCGGAGGAACTCCTCCTGAGCTGCTGGCGAACCCCGAAGGCCTGAAGATCTTCCTTCCTGCCCTGAAGGCCGACCTGCACATTGTGGAGAACTACAGGTGAGCTGACCGCCGTGTCACTCAGTATTTAACCACTGAATAATTTGTGATTCAGAATGAATGACTGCAGTAATTCGAGATTTGCTGATTTTCTCACAGGCGTGACAAGCCGGACAGTCCGATTCCTCTCCTGCCCGCTCACGTGTTTTGATGGAAAAGATGACATTCCTCATGACTTACAAGGTCTGTCGTCTGATATTCACACACTCACTCTGTAGGACCCAAGATCCCAAATTTATGTTAAAAAGATGTTTTACACCCCTGACACACACGGTCAAACTTGTGCCGCCACTTTTGTGGGAGCTACCGCTGTTAGCTTAGTGGCTACACTGAAGATTTCTGCTCAAAAAAGGATGGAATTAACATTTTATCAGATCAATTTGGGATCCCTGGGCTTCCAGCGTCTTGTATTAAGCCAGACGAGCTGTATGGAGCCATTTTATGGGATTTCTTTAGGTTGTTTTTATTTAGTCTCTATCTACTTCTTTAATCTACTTCAGTTGTTTAGGAGGATGCTGCAAGTCTGTTTAGAAATGTTGACACCTGACTTTCCATCATCAGTAGGGTGAGTAGATAATAAGTGAATCTTCATTTTTGGGTGAACTTATCCTTTAATATCAGGAGTCATGGAACATTTGGTCTCAGTCAGTTTATTTTAGTCATGTTGGCAACTTGTTAAGGTTGAAAGATTGATTCAGTGACAATAACAGACAGTGTTCATCACAAAGTGCCCTGCAGAAAGACGCATACACTCCATGTTTATGAGCCTGCAGTGAAAGGAGACACTGGAATAGGTGATATTTCTCCAGAGTGCTACCTGTAAATGTTCTTATGACTCAGTGTAAGTTGTCCTTATGTTCATGTGTAACAAACTACATTCATGTGTTTTTATCAACAGCTTGGAAAAGCATCACATCGGGAGATTTCACCGTCAGGATGTTCGACGGATCCCATTTTTACCTGAAGGATTCTGCGAATGAAAAAATTATCTTAGACTTCGTCACGAAACAGCTGGAGACATCAGAAATGGACTATTTATAATGACAGGTGGAGAATCACTGCATGGTGTGACTTAAATGCAGAAGGGTTACATGTTGTGTGACAAATGTAGCTGAATACCTGTGAAATGAATCTTAAAAGTCAGCTGATGTTGGGGCAGAAAACACCAATTATAACATTATACTGATCCAAGTAGAAAAAAGTCAACAAATATGGCCTTTTAATTGTTACTTTATTCACCATTTCTGTAGACTATTAGATACGTCGCACACTGATTAACATCAGTTTGATGTAAATGTGCCAGATTTAGCTTAGAAACTCATTTTTATTGATGTTATAAGAATATAAGAGCAAAAATCCTTCTCATGTTAGGCATTTTTTATTAATAAAGGAATCATGTGTGATTAATCATTAATTCACAGTGTAACAGACTCCATATGGACTTTCTTTCTAAATCCATATAGTTGAAACTCGTGTCCAGGCAGTCACAGTGTTCTTTGTTCGAAGTACATAAAATATATATAACTGCTCACCTGTGCACAGATTTGACATGCTGGAACTGTCCACATGTTAACTAACCTCATCTGTGGATAAATATGTCTTTATTATACACATGACTATTTTACAGCGGTCTCATTCTTCACGTTGAACTCAACCTCTCTCTCTCAACACACACGTTATTCAGATTATCGAGTTGGAATTAATTTCATAACACTCCAATTAAGTCTTTATAAACAAGATAATTCATAAATATCTACATTCTTGAAAAAAGTTCCCACATCACATTCAGGGATCACATTCTCCACAGGGAGCGACCGGTTTACTCTAAACTGGAGATGTGACAATGTTCAACATGTGCTGGTGAGTAACTCTCGCCTCGGGTCCCTCTGCTCAGTGAAGGGTGACGTTAGAGCAACAACTGAAGCTGAGCAGGAGCGCAAAGGTTGAGGGACTGTGAATGTTTTGTCTAGAAATTCAGGACTATGACTAAACAAAAGCACGGAAAAGAAAACATTCCCTAGTCAATATATTGAGGGTAGATGGTGCAAAGTCTGAGGTGAGGTTCTGTGTCTTTGGCAGCCAGGTTAGAGGCAGCTGGAGGAGGTGGAGGGGTGGCCTGCTGCTACATGTTGTCTCTGTGAGGTGCAGGTGGAAGTGGAGGTGGAGGTCGATGCGGAGGTGGCGGCAGCTCCTCGTCGTCCCTCTGCTGAGCGGCAGGAGCGTCGGCCAGCATGAAGGAGTCGGTGGATTGAGTGCTGTTGCGGAGCGGAGCCAGGCGGCGCAGGTTGCTGGGCGTCCAGGGCAGCCTCACCTGGGCTCGTTGTGACGGAGCCACCATGCCGCTGTCGAGCTCCGCCTCCGCCAGCCACGGAGGGACCTGAACCCGGGACATGGGGTCCATGTCCGGCATGAAGGCGGGGTTCTCAATACCATCTGGATGAAGGAGAGAAACTCAATTAATGCTGACAGGGTTCATTTAAACATAAACTGAATTTACAATTACTTCTAGCTTCAGGCTCATGTGCTACATTTGATTGTATGCCTTTAAAGATCATTTAAGTTGTTGTAGGTCTAAAAAAGGAGGCAAAACAAAACATGAATGAAACAAATTAAGCCAAAGCAAGTCTAAAGATAATAATGACCTAACTGCTTCTTCTCTTTAAAGACAGGTGGACAAGGTGGTGGATGTATGTTACCTCCTGCTCTGTAGCTGATCCTCATGGGGAAGGAATTCCCCGAAGCCTCGGGGCCAGAGGCGCTGTCTCCCTCTGAGAACTCAAAATCTAAAAGATAGAGAAAATGTTTGTTTTTTTTTAAAAATGGCTTTCATTAAGTATTTGACCGGTTCATGGCTCACAGTGTTTGTAGTTTTTTAAAACCGAAGCACAGATACGAACCTTCATCACCAGAATGGTAGCTTCTATTTTTGTCCACAGATTTTCCATTTGGCATCTGCAGGTAGAGCAGTCATTTTATTAGTAAAGCACATCTGAAAACTACGTTAGAATACACACGTCATATGTAATACATACGTTTTGACTGTTAGAGATGGGTAATATTTAGAAATGTGCCACTACTGTGATTTTTGGTGATACTAAAAAGTTTGAATACCTTACTTTGATAATGTTAATTAGCGAAAATGTCTTAAAATTTATATAAATGCAGTCAGTGGCACAAAACTGTTAGATGGAGCTAAATTATCATTCAAATCCAGTTTTATCTGCTCAAAAAATGAGTTTGCAAGATTAGAATTTGGTTTGTTTTTTACCATTGTTACCATAAAAACTACTGAGGTTCAATAACCAGATCTTATGGCAACCATGTAAAATTCTGACCTTTTGCTGCTGGTCTTTCTTGGGGTGCTTGGTGATGTGTTTTGGTGGAGCGACACCCATCTTTGCAGACTTAAAGGACTCCAGACGGCTCCTCATGGTCCTCTGGAAGATCTCCTGCACCTCGTTCTCATCTTTGTTGACCTCGAAATGGCTCCGGCTGTACCTGTGCCGGTGCTACGAGCCAGGAAAGAAGAGACAAACATGGAAGAGTCAGGATAAGAAATTTGAGTGGTTACTTTTGACAAGACACAGCGAACAAATATCATGAGTTCAGATATTTATGTTTTTAAAGGGACGCTTCTCTGATTCTACACATAAAGTTTATTTGTCACTGGGATTACTAGTGAAACAAACTATCACAGGTTAATTTGAATTACAAACTGGGGGTTTGGGGTTAGGAGAGAAACTAAAGTGCTGCATCATTGCATATGTAGGATACAGCATTTCCAGGGCTTGAAGTGTAGTAGAGGAACTAAAATCAGGATTTCTTGGCCTCTGCTGCATCCAGCTCGCCATTTATCTAACTGGGACTGAAGATGCTCACCTGTTTCCTGCCCTTGTACAGGTGCTGCTGCAGCAGGTGGTGACTGTTAACGTCATCTGTTTCCCTCATACCGTTCATGGCCTGCTCGTGCATTTCCAGGCTCACTGATGGCACAGGGTTTCTTCTACACAAGGAAAAATAATGTCAGTCACTTCATGTCTCTGTCACACTCGGTTATGGCCTCGTACAATTGCAGTAAACTGCTCGTAGTCACCAGGGGGCGGTGTCTGAACAGACATACTGTAAGCAGATGTTTAATTAAAAGAGAAGATTAACCCCAGTTAATATAACTTGGCTCTTTGGTGATCATGATGTAAATCAGGTCAAAATGTTTGCTCACCCAACGGAAGACATTGTGTCGTGATCGTCTGACATGTCGGCCATGATGTCAGGCATGACCTCGTACTCGTCTTCAAACTTTTTCTTGAAGTCGACAAACGCGCTTTCATTACGGACGAACTCCAGGGAGCCTCTGCGTTCACCCTGCAAACATCGAGACCAGACGACTTTCTTTAACAACTGCTGCTTCTTAAATGTTTCATTTAAAGACCGTTAAAAAAGGGATAAACTTGTAAACAAAACAAATGCTATGGAGGACTGAAGCAGTCAAAATAAAAAAAAAAATGTGAATCAAAAATAAGTAAGGTTGAGGAAATAAGTGTGGAATATAATGCAAAAATGAATATGCAAATAAATACATTTAAAAATGAATATATTAATAAATAAAATGGAAAATGAAACAGAAAAGTAATGTGGGAGCAGGAATTAATTAATCAATTAATGCCTACTATACTAAAAAATATTATTTTTGCTTCATTTAATGACATTTCTTTCTTTATTTTTTATTTTGGCTGTTTCAATCCTCCATAATATTCAGCAGATGTCAGCTCACCTCAGCCACGTAGCTCATGGCGTCTTTGAGGTTCAGCTGATGGAAGACGCTGAAGATGTGGTCGCGGTTCTTCCTCGCCGACGGCTTCATCAAAAACCTCGACATCCAGTTCTCTTCAAAATGCTTCCACCTTCCCAGCGAGAGAGAAGAGGTCATTGCAACTGACTGACACAGTGAAGACATTTTAAATAGTTTGAAATGTCTTTACGTACTTGTCCCTCATGTAATTGTGTCCTATTTGTCCAGATATGTCTTCTATGGCAACAAGCATGTGATCAAATGCCTAAACAACAAGAACAAGGATTCAGTTAAAGACAACTGCGGTGTGACTGATGGTCGTGGTTCTTCCTGCTGTTTTTTTTTTTTTTTTGGCTTTACCTTGTTCTGCACTTTTTCTATGAGTGTGATCTCAGTCACTTCAGCTCTCTTTACTTTAAGCCAGGTGACCAGAGGTTTCATCGTTATCCCCTGAAACAGATTTTTTTTGTGAGTAAGCTGCAGAAAACAAATTAAGCGACTAACTTTTTCTAGCTTTACGTTAGAGAGGTTGTTACCTGCAGGATGACAGTGAAGTACACCACGATGAGAGTCGTGCAGACCATCAGATTCTTCTCCTTTATGGTGTTCTCGTTCAGCATCGTAGCCAGGCCGTATGCAACCGCCCCTCGCAGGCCACCGTAACTCATAATCACCTGATCTATGAACTCCAGGGGTACGAGCCTGAACTTGTTCAGGATCCAGGTGAGGAAAAAGACGCCTGTTGTGTACACACAAACAAACACAGTCCGTTTAGAGATCAGACACTTTACTGTTTGAACACCAAACTGAAAACAAAAGACACAGTCTCACCGATGATTCTGTACACAAAGATGAAGAGCAGCGTGAGGAGGATGAAGCCGGTGTTCCACACCCAGATGGATTTATCGATGGCCGAGATGCCGAGGAACACGAAGACGATGGTTTCTGACCCGTTGGCTAAAACCTTCATGACATATCGGACTGTGGTGACGGACCTCTCGTCCATGTTTGCATTGATGTACTTTTGGCAGCACATACCGCAGAAGACAATCCTGCAGGACATAAACACACATTTCTTCTTTCTTAATCATTTTTTGAATGTGATAAAATCGACACAGAAAAACAGTCGAATAATTGAGGTACTCACGAAAGGATGGCAGAGAGTGAGAGCATCTCAGCCGTCAGGTAGGCGAGGTATCCCAAGACGAAGACGAAGCCCGCCTCGATGATCTGGATGTTTTTAGTGCATCTGGTCACAAGAGAGATGAGCAAACCAAACACGAAGCCCATGAGGGAACCACCGAACGCCACCACGAAGAAGGAAACTGGGAAGAGAGAAAGAGGAAACATGCACAAATAGTTATTTTCATGCTCATGTTTCATGTCCGATTGGACTATATTATATCAAATGAACACTAATATTCAAAATAGCTCTCTGAAATCAACCCCAGGCAGGAACGTCAACACCACATGCACTTCTACAGTTTCCCTATTAATGGGGAAATAAACGTCACTCCTTACTTATTCCTTTGATGATCTCCACAGCATTAATTTTGGATCCTCCCAGTGACACAAATGCATCAAAGACATTGAAGAGCACCTGAGAGCAGAAGAAAAAGAGAGTTATAACAAGAATGGATATAACTTTTAAACATGCTATAATTAAACAAAACGTTTTCTTCTTATAATTGGAATTACTCCGTACAATGAAATGTCTACGTTTAGTTTAGTTTTTCTGAACAAACATGTTTTTCGATTGACCTCAAAATGTTTTGAGGACATTTTAGAACAGAATTTCTTTCTCTCGTGTGTATTGTCAGTTATCACATTCACAGAAAACGCGTGACGTGCTCGAAAAACATTGTCATGTTCATGTTGAACGAAATAAGAACTGGGAATGAAACAGCAGTGTGCGGATATTTTTTGGCTTGCATATTGTTGTTACTCAGCACCTGCAGATGTGCAGATGTACAGATGTACATGCAACAGGACTGCAACTCTTTTTGTTTTCTCACAGTCACTTAAATGATTCGTTGTTTGGTCCATAAAATGTCAGAAAATGGTGAAAAACATCAGCTATAACAGTAAAATACTGACAGGAAATATTTTACTGTGGATTGAGTACTTTCACTTTTCATATATTAAATAGATTTAGCTGATAAAACTGTCATATTAAGGTTCTGCATGCAGGATGTTATTTTATACTGTGGTATTAGTTCTTTTTATTGAGTGATCCTCCATCACTGTTCTTAAACATTAGAAAGGTGTGTACAGTGGAAAGTAACACCTTTTACTCTCTTGCAATAATGAATAGAGAGGAATTCCATGATTCATAACACATACATTCAATATTTCTTATTAGATCAACCACCTCAAAGAGCGCTTTTATGAGGGATTATATTCATGCACATTCACAAGACCTCAGTCAGGGTAAAGGTCCTCACTTTGCAGAACAGCATGTTTGTTTTCTCTTAACACTTCATGTCTGTTAGTGTACTTTCCAGTGATGGATGTCTCGACAAACTCACAAACTGCGCTGCTCGTTAGGTGACTTCAAAAGTCAAACCGGTTGAAAAGCGGTTGAATAAGCGCCGCGGCATTACGCACCACTGTCACGCCGTCGTTGAGCAGCGACTCTCCAAACACCATGATGAAGAGGACCTCGTTGACGTGGACTTGCTCAAACACGGCGATGACAGCTACAGGGTCCACGGCAGCAATCAGACTGCCAAACAGGAGATACTGCAGCAGACCGATGTCCAGGTCACCTGCAGCACACACAGGGCAGGACAAGTCTAAAGATGGCTTTTATTTGACAGAGCTGAGTAAGAAGTTGAAAAACCATCAAGACATCAGGCCTTTTAACCACCCGACGATCCAATAATTGCTATAAGAATCCTGTGACTGACACTTCTGAATGCACCATTTTGGTCCACAACATAATTTCCCAACAAGTGTTGGATGGATACCATAAAATTTGGTACAGACAGTCATCATCATCGTGTGAGTCTCTCTTACCCATGGCTCCTCCCATGTGACACCCCCACAGCGACAGGCCCAAGCTGGCGGCGTTCCAGCAGGTCCCGATGACGGCGTAGACCAGGATGGCGCCCATGTTGCTGAAGAAGAGCTTGTTTGGCATGAAGTAACCAGCGTCCAGGATGATTTGAGGCAGCAGGTAGAAGAAGAACACCGTCGGCGTCAGCTTGAAGGTCTGCTGCATGTCTGCACCCCAAATAATCCCACCCAGGATGAAGCCGAAGCAGATGAGCAGGGCGCTCTCTGGGATCACGTTCGTCACATGGTGGTTCGACTCGATGACTGAAAGAAAGGAATATTTTTTCTTGAAATGAGATTTTTCATTCAGGAACAGGTGTAGATTTATTAGATTGAGTTTTCTTTTTAAATCGTTTTTGGGGGCTTTTTGTCCCTTTAATATTTGATAAAGAACAGCGAGCGACATCTGGGAATCGAACCCAAGCCACTACCGAGGACTCTTTGACAATGACAACATTTCAAACACATTACCTCATAACTTAACCATAAAACTAGAAGTATTTGTGTGGTTGCAAAATTTTGCAAATCATCAACTGTTGTGCTCGACTGTGAAAGTGTCACTTTTGTTCCCGGGCATATGATTAACCAGCATGGTGGTGCAAATGAAGGTTTAGAGATCTGTCCAGAGGTGAGGGAACTTAATGACCTGACAAAAGTGTCCATAAAGATTATTTAATAATAAATAAACCAAATGATGCATTGCAATAGAGCCATTTCAAACTGCTGATATCACTTTCCAGCCCTCAGGGCGCCTGATTAGAAGAAGGTTTCTCATTATTTCAGTGCTGTGGAGCCCAAACAGCAGGATGATCATTGTAAACTTCTGACAATGTGGGGAATTTCCTATTCAGTACAAAAGACAGAAGCAACTCTTCTGTTCCCGGGAACATCATGCTGAGTTGACCGTTCTCTGCTGCAGCCAGATTGTTACAATATCAAATGAATATCACGGCACACAGTGAACGAACTGATAACCAATTTTCTCAATCAGCTTCTAACTATTTGTAACGGTGTCTTTTCAGCTGAAGTTAGAGCAGTAAACATGTTATTTTACATTACAGATTTATGTATTTATGTTCCTATTCTTGCTCCTGTCACTGGTTTTAAGCATGTAGGACTGATGTCACATATTTCTGTGCACCAATTAGATTTTAGCAGAGCTGGCAAAAGTACACACATTTCTTTACCCAAGTAGAAGCCCAAAAACTTGTGTAAAAAAGTACTAATTCAACTTCTTTACTAAAGTAGAAGTACAGGAATGTACTATCACGTCATGTTGATGTAATTCAACATGATGTGCCAATAAAGCCAATAAAGTCAATAAAACAAGGTAGATCAGCAGGATTTATGTGAGATGTTTGTAGACACACACCAGAAAGAAAATTAATTGTTGCATCTTATTCCCAGGACGTCAAATACCGCTTTTAATAACCTTCAATATCCCTCAAATGCTTTGAAACTAAAGTAAACTAAATTAAACAAGCCTGTAAAAAATGTAAGGAGTAGAAATTACATTTAATTGTGGGGAGCAACAGTAAAGTCTTTATTCAGAGTTTAGTAATATTTTGATACAAATTCTGGCATCAGTTATCAGCTATCAGTCTGTCAAATATGGTCAGACCAATAAATCCTTATAATCAAAATAAAGACATTTCAAACTTCATGTGTTACGATTTATAAAGTAACACTTAAGTTGAAACAATATCTCCAAGGTTTATTGAAATGTAGAAATAAATCTTCACTCTTTTCACAAAAAAAACTTTTTAAAAGAAATAATATGTTAAAAATAAATATGTTTTAGTTTTTTGGTAAAAGACAGAATTAGGATCAGAATGTTCCATTATGTGTGACAACAGGACAACTTTGTGATTATTCTACATCAGGTGGGATAAAAATAGCTCCGCGTTATCTTCTGTGATAAAGGAATGTGTCAGACTGCAACATCCAAACTATGTGTGACGTCACTCTAACAAGCTGCAGCTTTCGCCTCTTCTCAATTTCTGTTCTGACCTCATAAGATCAATAATCATATGAGATGAGAAACTCTGGAAAGTTTTTCCTGTCTACATCCTGAAAAAAAACCTCTGAGGTATATTTCAAAGCCTCAGATGTTTGTTACGTACCCATTTTACCCAAACCAGCCACAAAAATCCATAATACGATGATATAAGGGGCCTCCACATGGTGCCACTTAAAGGTCACGACGGGGATTCCAGTGATGATGGAGTCATGGCTGTGTTCGGTGTGATTCAAGCTCGATTTGGACTCTGATGGCTTCAGTGGGGATTCTTGATGTGTCAAGGCCACGTCCCCGTTCGCCCTCGTGACCCCGAGATGAGGCAGACCAGCAGCCACAGGTGTACACATCCGGAGCCTCGCATTTCCTCAAATAAAGAGTGAAAAGGGAGGCTGCACTCCCCCCGAAAAAGTCCTCTGTCTTGTGCCCGTGCAACCTGCGATGTCGAAGTGAACTGTCTGAACCGAAGCCAGACTGAGGTGCCGGACAGCGTGCCACACTTCTGATTCCTCCTTTTTGTTATGGGTTCCTCAGTCTTACTCACTCGTGTTTCCTATCTTCACTATCTTTTTCTCTTTCCGTCTAGTGCTCCATCTTCCTATCTATGTCCTGTCAGCCCTCCCACAGTCTGTGGTCAGAAGTGTGCAGAATCCTGGACTCAGCCTTTTATATGTGCAGTATCTCCTCAATGAGCAAGGTTGTGTGTGTGTGTGTGTGTGTGTGTGTGTGTGTGCGTGCGTGCATGCATGTGTGTGTGTTTTAGGTTGAAGGATTACAGGAGGAGTAACCGATGTCCAAGAAAGGTCTCCAGTTATTCAGTCACATCTGAAACACTCACCGGTCATTGCTTTGTTTGTGCTTCCGCTCTCAAACACATTCAGTCACGTTTGTCGTGACACGCGGAGGAGTGGGGGGTAAGTGATGAGGCAGAGGTCATTCGATAGATGTTGAACCAGTACCTTTATTTGTTCAGAAATATTTCCACTGGGTTCATCTCACAACTTTTTGCTTAGTAATGATTGACACTGACGTTACTAATTCCTAGTTAGACTCCCTGGTCGCTTGACGTAAGAGAGAGACTACTGCTATGATACAATGAAGCAATGATTCAGCTACTAAGGTTATGAAATACTTTTGTCTCTGAATGTTTAATAATAACTTTAGTTCCAAAATGCAAATCTCTATAATGTATACAACATTATGCACATTTTTTTAAAGGATCAGTCCAGTGATATTATCTCAACAAGCCAATAATGAACTATGAATAGAGCTGGATTGTTTCCAAAAACTTTTTTTTTAAACACAACTGCCACACCATTGAAATGGGGCACATGTTCTTTTATCACAACAAACATGGGCACTGTAGTTTAAAACCTCTGTTCTGGTGCTGTAAATACTCACTAGAGCAACAAGTGTGTATCAGTCCACTGCTGAAAGTAGTTCCCAAAAAGGCAGCTCATCTCTGAAAGTAAAACGTTGTGCAAGCAGCTTATTATGACCCATATTTACGTTTAATGTCGGCCAGCACCCTCTGGTGGTCAAAGTAATTATGACGGCTTCAAAGAAGGATGTCAAGGTATGTAACTAACATACGTATTATAACCTAAACCCTGATCTTTTCGCATGAGATGCATGGAGAAACACATTTAAACCCCCAAATATCTACGTCTTCTGACTTCAAATGAAGAAAAGCCTCCAGAAAATGAAAGAATACACTTCAGAGAGTACGTTTTGGAAATCATTAGCAATTAAGTCCTAAAACGAAAACTGCAGTGTCCAGCTGTTAGAGAAGTCGAAACATTTTAAGAGAAAGACTAACACATTGTTGGTTTTTGTCTGTCTCATGAAATTTGTTGCGTGTTAGAAGAACAGCAGTCTCATCTTCGAATGACGATGACATATCTTAAAGGGAAGTAAGCTGACACAAACACCTCTCCAAAGGTACTTTAGCCCACATTGTGAAATGATCCTTTGGTAAATACTGTACCGAGCCCATAAGCACTGATTCACAGGATTTGTTCTGTTATGATTGGATGTTTTCACGAACAGTCCCGTCCTGTTTGAACAGAACAAGAGACAATAGTCTCTTTCTTAGATAAACTGGTTTAATGATTTGATGTGTCAGCTTTCACACAGGTACAGGTGCGAACCAGTATGTCTCTACTAACACCTAAGTAACGGAAACACCTAAGGTCTCTTGAAATGTATTATTTGTTAAATCAAGTTATTCATTTCACAGTGAAGTTAATATAATTACTAATGTATGAATACTTTCCCGGATGGTTGATTAATAATCAAAGCAGCTTTATACCTGATGGGCATCGTGTGCTTTTTAAAAGCGGTAAATCATCCTTATGAGAACATTTATCCACACAGTCTGCACAGTCAAGCATGAAGTCTCCTGTTCAGCCTTATTAACTAATGACCTAATATATCTTACTTAACAGTGGCTGGCCTTGAACTTAACCCTGCCCGACGCTTTGTGCACTTTTAACAGCCACAAAGAGGTCAACTTCATGGTGAGAGTGAGAGGTCACCTACAGGTTGTTTCCAGACTGGGAGGAACAGTAGCTACAGTTAAGGATTATTGTATTATTGCATGTGAAAAATCTATTTTTTACACAATGAAATGTGTCATTTCTGACCTCATTCGGCAAACGCTTCAGTCTCACAAGATGTAAATATTCATAGCTTTTAACAGTAAATTCATGTTTTCACCTGATGCAATCCTCATGAGAAATGTAAAATGAGTAATCAATAAAATAATCCTAAATTACAACATCTCTAAGACATTAACATCACCACAAAATGTGATTAAATGGTCCTCTGTCACTGAACTGAGAAAAACGTAAAGGTCCTGTATCGTAGAAAGTGAGATTTTGTGTCTGTTTTTGATTATAAAGCAGGTTTAGGTGTTAATAAAATATATACTGTGAAAGTCTTAAAACATTAAATCCACAGAGAAATGCACCTTTAAACAGATATGAACTTCTGCACCTGACCGCTTACACGCCAGAGTTCAGATGATTGATGCATCATGTAGCCAATGAGAATTCAAATACATCAAATATATAGTTTACCTTTAAAACATTATCCCTGGAAGTTATACAAGTTTACGTAGTTTTGTTTTTATAGGCTGTTTTTCCACATAAGCACTTGTTCTTGACTATTTTATATGCATTTTTGAGGTCACAAAATGGCATTTTTTATTCATTTTCATTAATGTTGTTAACAAATTAGAATTTGGACCATGTACGACTTTATCATATGGACCTATTGGGTTCTCCAGCTAACAGGGGCAATTACCGGAAAATGTAATTATTCACTGTGTTCAAACTCCTGCAGATTAATGCCAAAAGGCTTTTATACAATTCATCTTATAGCCTTTCAAAAGAGCCCGACACCATGCATCTACTACCAATGGTTCAACAACAGCTTTGAATTTACTTTGGCTTGGCTGGAAATACATTTCAGTTCAATGTTAAGTACATTTCCAGGAATAAGAACAGGTTAAAGCATCTTAACATTTTCTAGTAGACTCCCAAAATCAAAGTATGAACCTGAAAATGAGCATTATACCGACACTGACAAATGTTTCTGTTATGTTCATGCACTGACTGACAGGTGAACAGGAATTTACTGTCTATTGTCCTTTAATTAGCACAGAGCAGCGGGAATAACCTGCAGTGTGACGGATGAAAGAAAGCACTGTAAATCTCTAAAGAGGAAACAAGATATGAAAAAAAAAGGCTGCCTTTGTCCGCACGTTAGCGAGGTACGTTGAGTAAGCATAAAGTCAACATTGATGTACGTGCACATATTGTGTGTTTTATGTAAGATTGCTTTATGTTAGGTTTTATTGCCGACCATATCAGTTAAATCATATAGAAATGCATAGAAAAGCAGTGTGTATGTTCACTTTCTCAACGTATATACAGTTAAGTACAAGCTAATAGAGAACAAATTCATCACGGTGCTGTTCAGACTTTACAATCATTTATGAGTCCTTTTATCTCTATATCTACAAGTTTAATCCCTCCATGAAACAGCAGACTTAGTGGTAACATTTTAGAGATGTCCTCTAATCCTTGTGTCAATGTTTGCCTTCTACACAGCCTTTGCTCTTTTTTATTGTTTCCGTTTAAACCTTTTCAAGTGTGAACTCTAAATTACCTTAAGGACGTGTGCCGATTCTGATGATGACTTCTTGCAGGCTTTCTAACTTAAAACTTGCAAATCAGTTGTTAGATTTAAATAAAGTCACAGAGTGTCATTTCGGCCTTTAGAGGACTCTCAATCAAAACAATAGAAACAAAAGACGTAGTTTTGGTGTCTTAAAAAAAACAACACTGCTGATGAAAATCCATCAGACGTGACTCAGGTTCAAATGTAACGATGAGGTAATGTTTTGAAGTTTTATTAACGTAATGTTCAGTAACACTCACCATCTTCTTTCCTCCCACCCTGATGTGTCATCTGGTCTGCAGAAGTTATAGTGACCTCGAGTAAAGTTATGTATTTCTCTGGGTTCTAACATTTCAAAACAACTCACCACAACACATTAATGGACATTCGAATGTAGAAATGTTGCGTGATGAGACATATTTAAAGTATTTAACCTGCGAAATCTCCTCACAAAAACTCAAAGGTCAAATGTCAGTCGCAAGTCAGCTGGAAAAAGTACATTTTCCTTTAAAATGCAGTAGAGTGGAAGTCTAAAGCAGCAGTAAATGGAAAAACTCAAGTATATGAAGGCAGTAAAATGTCCAAAAATTGATCTTGATAGATTTTTCATAGATTTTTATGATTAATCGATTATCAAAATAGTCAGTAGCTACTTTTCTTCAGACTGACTGTGAGTCTTCTGCAACTTGCTGCCGGTTCAAACACGACTGTAACATTTTCAGGGCAGCACAGATTAACACTAAAGCTGACAAAGTGACTTTTCCACTGTAGCTACTTTCCGACTTAAAGTGAGTTGGCTGTATCAAGTTTCATCGCTCGGTCAGCCGCAGTCATTTCCTGCATCATGTACCGACAACAGTCCCATATTTATGTCAGTGGAGGTGTACACAAGCACGCGCCAACACACACCGACACACACACTCATGCTCATTCATTTACATTGTCCACAGTTGTGCAACCCATTAGTGTCTGTTGTGTACACATGAAATGATAATGACCATGCTCAGACAGGACGGTGTGATATCAGACAGAGGTCAAGCTCTATTTAGGCCCCATTTTATGTCTGATTCATTATTACATAACTTAACTGTGTTTAATCTGAAAGACAATTAGTTGCCCACTATTTCAATAATTGAGTGACCGTTCAAGCCATTTTCAAGCAAAAATGTCAAAGATTTGCTGGTTCCAGCTTCTAAAATATGAGGATTTACTGTTTTTATCTTACATTTATAACAGCAAATGAAGCGTTTGGGGGTTTTGGACTGCCGGTTGGACATCAAAGTAACTTTTGGGTTTGCACTGACGTCGGGCTCAGGGAAACTGTGCTGGGTAATTCCAACATTTCTTTTTTGTTTACACATTCCACAATGACTAACTTTGAAAATCATGAGCTGATTAATCGATAATAAAAATAATTTTTGCTGCCGCCCTGATTTTGTCCTGGTCCAACAACAGCATTTTCATTTTAAAAACACAGTTATCTTAAGCAGCACGCAACATTATATCAGATGAAAATACCATGAATTGAAACATACCGTACAGTTGCAACCAAACTCTAAACCTCAGAATGAGATCTAGAGATATTTCCATCAATACAGACTGAGAACGCTTCACCTTAAATATCTGCTTTATGGAAATAGTGGATATAACTCAATATGCATTAACACACTCTCATCTGTTTATTAAATATTAATGGTCTTTTGACTGAATTTCAATAAAGAATAAAAATCATTATATCATCAAAATGTGACTGTTGGAAAGCAACTAATTACATAACTACAAGGTACGTGTTATTATTCCATATTATTCCACATCCCAACTGTTCAAGGGGAAATAATCTCCACTCATTGTTATAAATGGGATAGACAAAATATTAGAAACACCTCTTCTTGTAAATACGATGCAAATCAACAGAATCTCAAATTAGAGCATCCAAAAAGAAAATTGAATGGAATAAACACCTCAAAAACTGAGGTAGTTAAATTCCATTAATACGATAATCCAGTATGTATATGATTTTACATATATATGTACATATATAAATATATATATATATATATATATATATATATATATATATATATATATATATATATATATATATATATATACTCTGAAAGGGACAATTATTCATATTACTTGCATTTTTTATACTGAGATTCTTTAGATTTTTCTGGTATAACTTCCGTAGCTTTGCTTATACTCAGTGATGGAATGTACTGAAATACATTTACTTAAGTACTTTACTTTAAGGTACTTTATACTTCACTTCATTGTGGACTCATTGTATACAATACATAAATATGACTTTTGGTACTTTCACTCAAGGATCAAGTTATTATTCCACAGATCTTTATTCTCAGAGTTTACCTGATTTAGATTTGATATAGATTTTGTTTCACAGAGCCTGTCAATTCATTTTAGGTTATATTGGGATGCACAATACATCTTGATATTTTGAAATGTCCTCAAAGGCACTTCATAAATGTCCGATGGGGCCAGAAAATCAGATACCACAGTAATTTTGACCAGATACCTCAATATCGATATTGTGACGATATTGTACAGATAATTTTTACTTTCACAAAATATTAACACCGTGAGATTTATGATAAATAATCATTGCAATGTGAATATAATGTCTTTGTGGGTAGAACAGTCTGGTAAGTTCAGAAAATGACATTACTTTACTCTAATGCAGTTATTAAAACCAGGAAAAAACAACACCTATCAGTGTGTAATGATATCAATATATATAGTCTCATATAACAATATTGATACAATATCAATATATTGACCTAAACTCCTCCATGTTTACTTTTAAACAGCTGTTCTGGGGTACAGAGCGTTACTAGATGACTCATTAGGACTCACTAAGTTTGCAGACCCAGCTGACCAGGATCCAGAGGGCCACCAGGTACGGGGTGTTGACATGGTGCCAATTCCAGCTCACAATCGGCAGGGTGGTGATGGGCTCTCCTCCATGACCAGCATCGTGTTCAGAGTGATGACCGTCGGCGGTTCCAGTGTCATGGTCCGAGCTTGAGTTGGTCCCACTATCGCCGCTCGACGGGGTTTCATGTCCTGTTTCTTCGTTGGCCAGGCTCGAGCCTACAGACACCATCAGCAACATGCAGAGAAAAAGTGCAAATCTCCAGGTAGCTGCCATGTTTAGGAAAATGTCTCCACTAAGTATTGACTCAAGCGCTCAGGTGAACCTCAGACTGTGTATGAGTCTCTCATTCCTGTCTCTGTGTCTGCTCCTTCCCTCTCAGGTCTCTTTCACTTTGCTCTCACCTATGTCCACATCTTTATCTACCCTGAGCACTGTGGCCTTTTCTCTACTCTCCCCTCTGCCAAGGATACAGCTTTTACAGCAGGTGAGGTTCAGCCCATCCTGATGCTAGTCTGTCTCCTCCCACTTTGTACCCAGACCAGCTAGTTTGGCCACTTCACTCAATGAAGGACTTGATGCTCTTGTGCTTTATTTATTGAGCATGAATGCTTATTGAACAACTTTTCACTCTAAATACCCCAATTTAAGAAACTACTCCTTGGTTGAATACTTTTTAAGGCCTTTTACACTCACATTTCAAGGATACATGTCACATGTAACAATGTAATAATAGCACGGTTGATGTAGATGTTGACTTCAGACAGGTTTTGAACACCTTCCACGTTTACGCATACTATCTGGGTCAAATCTTAAACAAAACCAGTACACACCAGCTTTTGTCCTGACTGTTTTCTTTTCAAGGGGTTAAAAATTAGCCAGTGATTGACACCATTAAACACTGTATTTTGAAGAGCAATCAAAAGTTTACATGAAAGTTGATTATCCAAACTGTTTGTTGTAGATATAAAACGTTTTACATCCCAGTAGGAAGACGGAAGTATCAAAACTTTAGTTTTTTTGGCCTTTATATGGCTTTGTTTACAGTACAGCTGAAGACATGACAGGAAACAGGATGAGAGAGAGGGGAAGTGACACACAGCAAAGGGCCCCAGGCCGGGACTCGGATCCGGGGGCCGCTGCAGCGAGGACAAAGTCTCTGTACATGGGACGCCTGCTCTACCAACTGAGCTAAACGGCACCCCTGGTATCAAAACTTTGATCCATTTCAATACCAAATATTTAAAATAAGGATGAACTTTGTGGATTTTCTTTCAGCCGATACCAATATTCGCTAATTAATGATTCTTATGGCTGATACCACTAAGATAACTGATAACTTCACATTTTTGTATCTGAAAAAAAAAGTTCCTAACCTTGACTTTATGCATACCTGAGGGGGATGAAAAATCTGATGATTTAATATTACATTGCTCTAATAACATTTGTTAAAACTTTCAGAATTGTTTTCATTGTAAAGTCAATGACAGCAATTTGGATTCATATCATCAGCTATAATTTCAATATCAGCTGATAACCAATAATATAAATTTCCCATTACTGGGCCTTAAATTCATCTTTCCAATATATATTGTGCATCTGTAGTTTAAAACGATATGATATTTGCATTAGATAGTGTTGAAAATACAGAAGATATTACGATAAACAGATCTACAATTGTATTTGTGACTCAAGTAAATGTATTTCTGATGATTTTATAGAGAGGTTATTCTTTTATTATACCCAAACGTCCATAGTGGCCTGCAGCAAGACTGATCTGGTTCCTTGGATGCCTGACCTTAAAGCTTTGTTGACTGATGCCCTTGCAGAGACCCTCTGATAACCACTGACCTTAGGTGCAGGTGTCAGATGTATCTTAAGGGTAGCAATCAATGCAGCCGGTTTATTCCTAAACTATCAACAGAGCTGCCGTGCAAACAGTTCTCCTAAAGTCCATGCCGGTGTCCTAAAAGACACACCTGCATGAAACTGCCTGTGCAGGTTTCACTGCGGTTTGATGTGCACGTTTTATTATCTGTGTCATGCAGTTCATAGTAACGGGAAGAGAGAAAGAGGGCTTTGTTTTTTTGTTAATGTGGTTATTTATGTATCTCAAACACGTGTTGACAGATTGCAAGGTAATTTAGTGAAAAGGACATGGGATAAGGAGGATGTGATAAGACTTTTCTAAATTTCTCAACAATGTAAGATCATTCTGCTATTTTCGTGTTATCTACCGCACTAACACAGATATAAAAACCTGCAAAGTCACATCCAGATATAAAGGCTGGACATGTATGATAGATTAAGAAAACGTGTCAAACAGAAGAGATTAAGAATCAGTGAAAATATGTTCAGTTAATTAACTTCTACCTCCAGTGACATAAATACGAGGAAACAAGTTATAAGGAAAAATAAAATAAAAACATTGTTAAAAAAAAAACAAAAACAAGTTATAAGGAAATACATATCTAAACACCACCCTTGTGTAGGATTGCTTGGGCAATTTGACATTGCTAGATTTCTGGAAAATGATCACACATTTCCTTATGACCCAAATACGACTTCCATAATGACAATATGAGCAGACATGGCTGATTAATTTGTAACTATGGGGATAGTGTCGTGCAGGGAGGCAAACGTGATGATGAATGAATCATGGAAAAGAAACAGCCTGACTGAACTAAAGTTCATTTACAAGTCAATGTAACCAAAACAAACATCTATAGTGGCAATGAAGGCTCAACAGAGACACTGTTGTGCAGTGTGGCGAGAGGAGGCGATGTTTGGGGATGCACGTGCTTCTTTCCAGTAAGGAAGACAAACGGGTCAAACTGCCTTCCTGTCCTCGTTATCACTGAATACTGGATATCTCTTCTTCCAATACATCTGATAAGAGGGCAACCAATACTGGATTTATGGGAGCACACCAAACCCAGACACCAGCCTACATACAATCTGTCACTCTACAAATGTATGTCTCAGACTGTGAAATCTTTTTATCATCATTTTTATCAAGTACGAAATTAGATGTCAAATGATTTACAGTAGAGAATGCTGAGTCACAGAGAGCAACAAACATCTGTGACAGTCAGACAAGAAATAAAGCCTGGAATGTTTGCATTTCTGTGATCGTGATCATTAACAAGTTTTGAGTGTTTACACTGAGATTAGTGCTTGTCCCAGACAATAGCTTGTAGACTGATTGGACAGGCTTATGTTTATTATAGAAAATATGTAAAAGTTAGGAAATGTTCAGTGATTCAGCTTTTTTTCCTGCACACATGCACACAACACAAGTGATGTTACTTAAATAGTTTTGCCATATTTTTAAGAAAGATGACATAGCTGTTGCAGAAGGAGTGTAGGATGTTAGAAGTAGTCTGAGACTTGGCACCACAAATACAACTGTATTTTTCCTACTACTGAATGTAGCTGTTTAGGGGAAAAGTCACTGCATGTTCGTCTGCCTCACATTCTGTTTATGGTGTCAAATTTCAGAGAAGAGGAAGCTAAATAAAAGCAGCGAAACCTGCATGGAGATCAGTCGAATGAAGGACGGGTTGAGGTTTACACTAAGCAAGTAACACGGAAATGTTGAGACAACACGAGATGACTAAGGTCACCTTTGATACATGCACCAATGTGATATTCCTGAACTCTCATAAAACCTACAGCTGATAAAACCTATACCTGAATCATCAACTGGCAAGAGATCCCATATGGTCTAGCGGTTAGGATTCCTGGTTTTCACCCAGGCGGCCCGGGTTCGACTCCCGGTATGGGAACTATGATTTATTGATCTGATAGGGGTCCTCTATTTACATTGTGCAAGTTCAATATGCCGCTTTCTTGAGAACAACTCATCCCAACTACTTGATGTACCACATGATCCCAGAGGGATATTTAAACCTGAAATTACCTCATGCTTTCTTAGGCATAAACAGCACCTATACTTCGGCTGAGCTCTTAACTGAGTTATGGCGATTTAGGTCCAGGTCCCAGGCCAGCCACTCTGTAGAGCAACGCTTAACCTATGCCGAGGTTGTTGCAAGTGATCTGACGGCCACTAGAGACTCCCATAACATCATAACAAATGCACACAAAAAAAGAGAATGATCAGCTGCAGTGAGCATGTACTTCATTTCTTCCAACCATTACTCATAGTTGTATTCTGTGTTTGCACAGCGGTGAGGTGCAAGAATGCCATACAACACACAGAATATGACTAATCATGGTCATATTAGTTGTCTGTAAGCTGGCAGGATTAGCAGCAGGACACAGGCTTTTTTCTATTCTACATAAGAAAACACTTGAACCGTAAAGCTACAATTTGGCCTGTAAGAGTGGGCAAAACACAGGGGTATATAATAAAGTCACCTATGTCTGAATCCCACTGAACTCACTCATTGTTACTGTCAAAGTGAGAGCCTTTCATAATGTTATTAGTGAAGGTTGAAACAGTTTGAGATTCAGGGTATCACAGTATAGGGTCTCACTTCCATACATATTTTTTCCGATGCCATTTTTTTAGGTGCCATGGGGTCCACCAAAAGGGCCGTGACTTCAGCTTTCTATTACATGGTGGTGATAACACTTTGACAAGTTGAAATTTGGTTAATTGTCCCATCACGTTGACTCGTGTCTCATCATTTTGACTAACAAAAATGTCATATATACTTCTTTACTTTATTGTCACATATAATTACGAGTAATTACAGTGCAATTCTTACGTACCTTTGGTCATTTGCATAACATAAATGGAAATACAAGAACATAAGAAAGGAGAAGGAATATTTAAAACAAAGAAAGAAGGCAGTAGATTTTAAAAATATAATAAATAAATAGTGCAATGGCACCCAATATAAAAAGAAAAAAGAGAATAAAAAGAGAAAAAGAAATATATTGATTCACTTACAGCATTTCCGAGCATGATGATGCTTCCATACATTTGGTTTCAAGGTAAATGTCAAATTTCACACCAAGATACACTTTGAAAACGGTGTATTGCTGAAATCCAAGCCACACCATTACAATGTTTAGCATGCTAACCGGCTAACCCAGGTCCGTCCAGGTTCAAACCTTCCCAGGTGCGCCGAGATCCCAGCCAGCACCGCTAGCTGCATGGCTAACAGAGCTAACTAGGTAATGGCAGCGACAGTTGGCAGTAATGAGTGGTTCCTCTGGTAAAATGCTGCCCCATATTTTTGTTGAGAGTATGGATTCAACAAGTGGTAAATTCTTACATATTTGCACCTTAAAAATTACATTTAAAAAAAACATAGCGGTGACAGCACTTTGACAAGTCGAAATTTGGCCAAATGTATCATCACATTGACTAGCATCTCCTCATTTTGATTCACAATGAGCATTTTCGGGCATGATTTTGCTTCCATATATTTGTTTTGCTGCTCAGTGTCAATTACAATATGCTAACATTACATTACCTTCCCTAACAAACTGTTATGCCAGTAGCACCGAGATACAAAAGTGGCTGAAGGTATTCAGATTCTCGGAGTGGTATATACCGATCCCGCGACTGGCATACAGATTCTCGGAGTGGTATGCTGCTATTATGCCGCTGTTATTCCACTGACACATGACGGTATGTGCCGCTTGAGATTGTTATGGTACCGAGAGACTTTTGGAAGGGTACCGCCCCCTGATGAATATGCAAATAATGCCACTGGGCTGGTTTGATGACAAGTAGTGCTATAACGTTATGCTAAATTAACACAATCCCATAAGTAAAGGAACATAATGTTGTTGGGATGTAAGCATATAGACAGTAAATTCTTAGTTTCTGCTATCGATTCGTCAGCCTGGCTACGTTGGCTTGACTAACATTAGCCATGTTAGCTCTTTCATTAGCTTTAAGTGGTTTATAGGCAATAAATTTAGACATTGCTTTACTATCATATCGCAAGAGTTCCACGTGTAATAACTGTCTATATGCTCACCCCAGAAACATAACAAACATAAGTTCCTTTACTTATGGTAATGTGTTAAGCTAGCATTGTCAATAAAGACAAAAAAATGTTTACATTTACGGCAGTACTTGTCAAACCAGCCCAGTGGCATTATTTGCATATTCATCAGTGGGCAGTACCCTTCCAACAGTCTCTCAGTGCCATAACAATCTCAAGCGGCACATACCGTCATGTGTCGGTGGAATAACAGCGGCATAATAGCAGCATACCACCCTGAGGATCTGTATGCCAGTCTGGGGATCGGTATATACCACTCTGAGAATCTTTATGCCAGTCTGGGGATTGGTATGCCGCTGAGCAGCATTCGACATACCTTCAGCCGCTTTTGGATCTCGGCGTCACTCCAGTCATGTATACAAGCAACTTTGCTTCCACCATCACAACTATCTACTATCACCACCTGTCTGGAGGAGATAAAGGCGTGGATGAAGCACAACTTCCTGCAGTTAAACAGCTCCAAATCAGAAGTCATACTAGTTGGCACCCCTCACCACATCCAGTCATCCTCCATAACCAGCTTAACGTTTTCTGGGCAGGTCATTCCCCTCTCCACATCTGTCACTAACCTTGGTGTTATATTTGACCCTCACCTCACCTTTGAGGCTCACATCAAACATCTCTATAAAACTCCTTCCATCACCTCAGAAATATTGCCAAACTCCGACCCTCACTCTCCTTTCCTGACGCCGAAAAGCTCATCCATGCCTTTGTCTCCTCCAGGCTGGATTACTGCAATGCACTACTGATTGGAACCCCCAGCAAGAGCATCCAAAGGCTCCAGTATGTACAAAACAGTGCTGCTAGGATCCTGATGAGAGTGCGAAAGTATGAACACATTACACCCTTCCTCCATTCACTTCATTGGCTTCCCATCTCCGCCAGGATTGATTACAAGGTCTCCCTCCTCATTCACCAGTGCGTCCATGGCAACGCCGCCTCCTATCTTAAGGAACTGCTAACCACACAAACCTCATCTCGACCCCTCCGCTCGACCAACTCTCACCGTCTCCACCCCCCCAGGACTAAGTTCCACACCTTAGGGGACCGGGCATTCTCTTCTGCCGCCCCTCGCCTGTGGAACTGCCTTCCTGAATACCTGAGGGCACCACAGACTGTTGAATGTTTTAAAAAAGGACTTAAAACTTTCCTTTTTAGCAGATCCTATGACCTCTAAGTTTCTTTTAACTTTTAGGTGTTTTTTTCTTTTACTAATGCTTTCTCTTTTATTGGTGCTTTTCCTGTAGCACTTTGAGATTTATTTAAATGTAAAGTGCTTTACAAATTAAATATATTATTATTATTATTATTATTATTATTATTATTTTATTATTATTATTATTATTATTATTATTATTATTATTATTTATATACAGTAAATCACTGTATTTATCAAATAATCACTGCCACTTTAATAAAACTCATACCAGGGGATAAAATGTGTCTTTCTGACACTTTTATAATGAAAATCCGACCGTGATTCCATAGAACACCTTCCTGTTTGTGAGTGTGTGTTAGCTAGCCTACCTGTTGATTCAGCATGCTAACTGTAGCCCAAGTGAGCGCGCGCACCGCTGCCTCTCCGCCTCGCGCTCTGCTCCGCTCACATGACGTTTCCCAGCATTCTGCGGGACACACACACACACACACACACACACACACCGGCAGAACATCAAGGAAGAGGATGCGGGTCGGTAAGAGGAAAACACACATGTATTTATGTACACATATCTGTCGTGTCTGGCTTGTTTTGTAGCGTTTTGTCGCGACGAGGGACGTTCGTGACGAGTGTGAGTCGATGTCATCGTGTTTCAGCGTTTTTACGTGGTTCTAAAACAGAAAGCAACAGGCTGAGGTGACGGTTAGAAGTCCTCCAACTTGTTGGTTAAGTTGTCACCGGTAGCAAACGGTCGTTCGTTAGCTAGCTAGAGCGGTTTTAGCAGCATTTTTAAAAAAAAAAATTTTTACGAGTGACGTTTGTGTGAAGGAATGTAGGAAGTACAACGTCTGCTCCTGACCAGGAGAGAGGGCTTTAAACAGTAAGCGAAGCCGATATCTGTGCTGGTAACTGATATCGGACATCAGTGTAGGACAGTGACAGAGGCGAGCCTGTTGACAGGTTTACGTCATGATCAGCTGTTTTTGTTTTTTTGGATGACAGCCCAGGCGTTTTAATTTTGGCAAATGGTGAGATTCAGCTGGGAGACAAACTGGCTCTGAGTTATTCAAAACAGAAACTGAAAACAAAATTAGACCTCCTGGACTGAATAAGTCAGAAATAACACCTAGCTGCTCTTAATTTGTAATTTGATGAAGCGTTTTATTCGTAGCTCAAACGTTGTAATGACTGTGTGCTGCTGTATTGACCAAATACTGATACTGCCACTAATAACTGAGAGTTAAAAAAATAACCCTGTTGGAGTTCTGTGTTATTGTTAAAGGCGCAATATGTGAGAACACCACCCAACATTATCTAAGCAAATGAGTTGCAGCACATCACCAGGGTAACCGCTAACTGCTGCTTACTTTAGTTCAAGCCCATAGATTTTTACAGAAGAACTAGAAACCAGATGCAAAGACTGTTCCCGTTGGAACCAAGCCCCCAGGAAGTGTGTCGGGGTTTGAAGCCAATTTGCGTGGTGGCTGAAGCGCGTAACTACTACCTGGTTATGAGGCCCGTTGAATATGTGCAGTAGAGTTTATCCCGCACAAGTGGAGCTTTCTCGGATTAATGTATATATATTACGTCCTTGTTAGCACAGTTAGCTTTGCAGCTAGTGATCTAGAATG
Organism: Diplodus puntazzo; assembly: GCA_963678695.2. NCBI lineage: Eukaryota > Metazoa > Chordata > Actinopteri > Spariformes > Sparidae > Diplodus > Diplodus puntazzo. The sequence goes on from OZ023169.1 coordinate 6,735,423, forward strand.
AGGGCTCAGAGTGGTATAACGCTTAAGGATGTGCCAGAGCTAGCTGGTTAGCATGTTAACTTCGGTAGATATCTCTGCAACACAATATATACTGCAGACTTTACCTCAAAAGGCTAAATTCTTACCTATTGCACCTTTAATGCCAACAAAACCATCAATAAAAGAATCCTGTTTTAAGTTATTTTCTCTCCGACTGATGTTGTGAGACAATACAGATATTAGGCAGTAAAACGATATATCAGCTTATATACTCACTTTCTTTTTTGCAATGATCCATCCCATGTGGTTGGGACAAAGATCTTTAAAAGAGACAGGATATTTTACAGTTTAACAATAGGCTAAAAAGAGAAGATGCCGTCAGAGATTAGAGGGTTGACTGCTGAATCACTTTCATCTCTGCTTTCATAACAGGGTTTCAGAGTCTGGCACTTAATTATAACCACAAATAATCATGCTGTCTCTGCTGCGGTTCCCTGAGACAGGTGTTTATCTGTTATCAGAGCTGTAGCAACTCAGCAAGGACTGTGATGTGATGTCTTCAGTATTGCTTGCAAGAATTTGGGGGTAATTAAAAGACTGGAAGAGTTTTTCACATTCTACAATTGTGAGTTTGGGATTAGGTTAAAGCCTAAAATGCTCTGCATTGTGCCCGCTGAGCTGAAACAGAAAAACACAATTAGGCATGTGTTAAAACTGTGATAAAGCCTCCAGTGTATGAACATTGTGATATCAACAGTAGAGTGTCCTGATTTATCTCCCTGCTCCAGGCTATGTACACTGACAGCTGCTGTTGGCACAGTAAAGATTTTTCCACTTTTATAACATTTGCAGCCACACTGCAGAACAAGCTCCTACACAAATACTCACACAAGGGTTTTGATGTAGCTTGATGATGTAGCTAATAATATATAATCCTCTCTCATGGTTTGTGTGATTTTATATTGATATATTCTAGTCTAGTGCTTTTCTGGGGGGGAAATCAGCGAAGGAAACTGAGATTTATGGGTCAAATTATCTTTTCTTGGCAAATTAAATACTTGACAAGTGAATGAGCTTTGTCACACTTAAAACATGAACGCATACAATTCAAATATATGTTAGATAATATGTATATTTTAGATATGCAAAATAGACTCACTGCTCTACAAACTATGTAATGGTGACACCGTCTCTAAGTTACCTTAAGCGTGTCGCCATGGTATTTCTATGCTGACATTTTTTGTTTCTTATCTGCTGATGTTTTTGCCAGTTCCAAATTTTTTGTTATTAGCTAATGTCAGCCAAAATATTGCTCCAGATGATTTATAAAATGAGAGTCTGGCCAATATGCAAGCTCTTTTTTTTCAGATTTAAATTCACAAAAACATTCTTGAGGTAATAAATATTAAGTGTAAATGACTAAAGTACCAGTGAGCTTAACTGTCTCAGTGCAATAATGTCATTTAGACCATTATTTTTTATTGTTATATTGAAACATATCCTGCCTCAGGTACATTTCACACAAGTGTTTGACAACCATATTTGTGGGATCACTGCCAAACTGTGTTTATAGTGAAAGTTTTTACTCCCTAATATCAGTGTCGGCACCGGCCCTGAAAATTGAATATCACTCAGTCTAAGTGATATTGAAAGGTGTCATCACGCCATCCAAGCCTAAACTAGGCTGAAAACATCTTGATATTAACTGAATTTGAAACGCCCTTGGAAAAGAGACACTTTGTGTAACTATTTATGCTGGTGTTAGCTTAATTCCAGGAACCTACAATGGGGCCTCTGTGATTTGCAGAACAGGCCCTCACTTTCAGTTGAGCTGTCACAAAACCAATGGCGAATTTTCCATTTATCCCTTTGTTATAGTGTCGGCTTCACATCAGAACCCAAAGCTTTTAACTTTTTTTTTTGTCAGCCTTTGTCCTTTATCTGGAAAACACAGAGTATTGATCTTAAAGGTTTCAATATTTTCAATCAATCTGACAACATTCCAGTCATTTTATCTCATCTTTCTCTTCGTGTTTTTACTGACATTTAAGTGGAATTACTTGTACAGAGCTGTGATCTTATGCTCTATCTGGACTATTAATGAAAATCCTCTCCAGCTCGCGATGCCATCACTGTCAGCTTGTCTTTATGGCCTCTTTTTAAACTGCTGTCCTCAGGCTGTGCTGGGACTTCAACCCTTGACCAAACAGATAAGACTATAATCACCAAAGCAGTTGGTTTTCTTTCAGGAGATGATGTCACTAGAATCTGCATAGGTTACTGTCTCTTTGCTTTAAGATGTGCAGCTCACATCACATGTCTGCTGTGTCAATAGCTACTCAGGCTAATAAATAGAGGAGTTTAAACAAGTCCCTGACTCTGCTCTTGTCTCTCTTTCTCCCCCAGCCTCAGACATGGATTACACGGTTGTGTTCGCAGCCTTGGAAACAGTATGTGAAGACAACATTTCTATTATGTGTGGGCCTTCTGATCTGCCGTACGGAAATGTTGCCGAGCGCCTGGTGACGTGTATAAGACAGATTCAGGAGCACGGCCGAGCCCTGAAGCCTGTGGTCAGCAGCTTCACCGCCGTCTACCACCATTATGACTTTGACGCACAAACGCCTGGGAATGGCTACCGCACCTTGGTTAAGGTATGACTGATCCCACTAACTCGATGTGTTGTTCCACTAAAGGCTGATGTTTGAGATGCGATTGTACTAATGAGCCTATCAATGCTTTTTCTGTGATTAATGCAGCAGTGGCAGGGCCTATGCTGGTATTTGTTCCACATCCTACCCTATTGGTCTCAGTTTTGGTTGTAGTGCGATTTCAGCACTAATATTGATGTTTTTTTATTTGATAATGATTCAAGGGGCTAGATCTATACACTTCGTCTTATGATTGCTTGTGTTGGGGATGTTTTGTTTTGATTTGGGATTGAGGTCAAAATGTACAATTTCTTATTTATCTAGCTGTGGTGGTAATATCGTGTCTCTAATGGTCCACCTCCCTGGAAAGAAAATAGAGGAAGCAAAAACAAGTGTATTTACTGTTGTCATCCATATACTGTGGTCTTTATAGTGTCAGAAAACAGTGAAAAATAAAACTGTAGTTGAATTTTTGATTTTAGAAATGACCAATGCCAATTGATTTGATGGAAATCATTTCTGCTGATGAAACATTATTAATTATATTTGAAAACTGTGTATATTTACACTTCACTAAAGAAAGTGGTAGTTTAATTTCCCCTGAAACCTGTTGCCTCTCATGTTACTACTTGCGTCTTGGGCTGCATTTGTTTTTGTAATATCAATATATGAATCGTTAAACTGTAATTGATATTTACTCATGCAATTGTTTAACTTTAATACAAAAATACTGTTTTAATATGACACATTTTCACAAGTAAAACAAGCATTTTATTGTAAGACATTTCACCGTTTGACAGTTTCATATGATTTTTAATGACCCAGTCTATGGTAAATGTTTATTACATATCTGTTGCATGTTGAAGGAAAAGATCTAAACAGTAAAATAGTCAGACATCTAAAGCAGCACATTTATTTGTATCCACATCCTTGATCCATGCTTACAGGCCTGTTTGTTTTTCTTTCTTTCAGGTCTTGCAGTCTTGCCTTTTGCACATCATTCAGAAGGGCCGTTACATTGTTTCTAATTACAACAGTGCCTTCTTCAGGGCCGAGCACAATGCCTCTGAGATGGAGGCGTACTGCAGCGCTCTGTGTCAGCTGCGTGCCCTTCTCCACCTCGCCCAGCAGCTCATCAACGACAACGAGTGCGGCCAGCTGTACTCCCTGCAGGACAGGGACCTGAGCCGCAAGTTCGTGCAGGAGTACAGCTCCATGCACAAAGCCTGTTTTTACGGCCGCTGTCTGGGCTTTCAGGTCAGCCAGCAAAAACTTCATGTGACAGTTGCTTTTATTTTATACCGACATGTTTAATTTTACCATGTTGGAGTTGTTATTCTTCGCAAAATGATTGATTGTTCTGTCAGCTTATTGAGCACCTTTCACCTAGTTACAGTATGTAGTTAAACATCAGAACTTTTTTAGGATTCTTCAAAACTATTTTCAAGAGGCTTCATTGTTAGTTTTGGCCTCATGAAATGATATATATCACCTATTTTAAACATTTAAAACTGTCTTTTTTCACAGTTCTCACCAACTCTACGTCCCTTCCTCCAGACTGTTGTCATAAGCATGGTTTCATATGGAGAGACGTATGGGAAACAGCAGTCTGGCTTGGGTTAGTCACTGTTTTTGTCTTTTTGTCTTTCTGGCTTTGATGGAAGGTTATGTTCATGTTTTAAATCATCAATTGTCTTCCAGGTATGGCAGCCCTCTCCCTCCTCACATCAGGGAAGTATGTCATGGATCCAGAGTTGCGGGGTGCCGAGTTTGAACGCATTACCCAGAACCTCGACATGCAGTTCTGGAAGTCCTTCTGGAACCTCACAGAGTCCGGCCTTATAGCTGTAGGCAGGGTCAAATATTCTTCCACTGACTCAAATTAGCTGATGTCCTCTTTCATGTTTTCACTGCTCAGCCTTCTCCTGCGTGTCTCTCTCTGTGCAGGGCTTCAGCAGAATAGCCTCTTGCCCAGTGCAGGTGAATTGCACCCTGACATTGCCTCCTGACACTCTAAGCCTCCCACTGGCCTCAGACCCCAGTCTAACAACCACCGTGTCTCCTCCGATAGCCCACTGGGGCCCCGGGCCAGTCCACATGCGCCTTATCTCCCATGAGCTGCGAGACGGACAGGTGAGACTCTGCAGGTCTAAAACAGAGGTGTAAGGAACATGTAATGGAAAAATATTTTGTATTTTGCTTTGATACATATAAGCAAGTATTTATCACTTCCTAACAAGATACGGTGTGATGTATTCTTGCTCATCTCTGTTTTTAACTTACTGTATAGGACAGTGAAGAGCTGCTATCATATTCTCGAGCCGATCCTCCCCCCATCTCCGTGTCCCATCTCCCCTGGGTGCAGAAGCAGCCTCGCTCCCCCTGGCTGCTCATCCACTTCCATGGCGGGGGCTTCGTAGCCCAGACCTCCAGATCCCATGAGGTACAGAACAAAATGCTGGTGAAAGACTGCTGTATTTTAATCTGTGTTAGATGTTTTTGCAAATGTGGTTAATGATTTTTATACTCTTAATCCGATTAAAATATTGCTACTACTCAGTCCTACAAAGTGTTTCACAGTCTGCAAAAGTCCAAATGATGTATCAAATGCAATCAATATAAGCAACTGTTAATGTTTTCTGTTCTCTGTCCGCCTCCTTATGAGTCAGAATTATCTTCGGAGCTGGTCAAAGGAGCTGAACGTACCGATACTCTCCGTGGACTACTCTCTGTCACCCGAGGCGCCCTTTCCCAGAGCTCTGGAGGAATGTTTCTACGCCTACTGTTGGGCTCTGAAAAACTGTCATCTACTGGGTATGTTTATGATGTCACACTCAGACAACACAGGACTACAGTAAACCAACAGGAAGGGCGAGGCCCAGTCCAACATTCACGGGTATTTATGCAAAGTGGGTTTTAAAACAAAAATGATCTCCATCAAGATGAGCATTTTAAAATGTTTTCAGATATAATTGCTGTACTAACACACCTGAAAATGGATATGACACGACCATTCACATACACTATAATACTACAATACATCGTATGTAAACAGGAAGCAGGTTGTATACTCTGTGGTTGGTTACATAATTACAAATAGTACTACGAGCCAGGCCAGAACAGACTTTTATGTGCTTATTCAGAGGAAGTCATTTTCTGACTTTTATTATAACACGAAATAAGGAAAAAATGATGACTGAAGAAAACTATAAAGGTATGCAGAAGTAAGATGGTTCAGTAGAGTAGAGTAAAATATGAAAAACAGTTAAAATACTGTTGATTGAAAATATGATATGTATTGTTCAGTTAAAGTATGAACAGCTTCTTACAGTCATTTCATAAAATACTACCAACTGACACAAGTGCCAAAATATGAGAAGAACATTGGTTTGGACTATACGTAAATGAGTCGTTCCAAATATATCAGAATGTGTGATTACAAAGCCACAAATATATTCCTGTGCAAAAATGCAAATGCAATGCATATATGTATTTACAGTACATAAGCTACATGGATATATTTGTACAGAAATCAACAGAGAATTTTTACACCTTAAGAATTTCTCCATGTTCCCTCTGCAGGTGTCGACAGCACATGTACACTTTGTACTAATTTCATATGTGGTGTGAAGCTCCACTGGGAGGGGCACGTTATGTACTGAAACTGGCATGTGGAGTGTTATCTGTACATAATCAGATCATGGAACAGGGGAAGGGCTAATATGTGCCCGTTCATGTGGAGAATAGTAAAGGAAGATTGTACATTATGGAACTGATAATAAGATTAAAAGTTAAATAGTAATGTGTTATCTTAGTTATTTGTTGAATATGTTTTCAGTCTTTGTTTTGTTACAAGTGACATCATCAAATCCCTTGTTTTGTCCAACAACTGTCCAAAGTTCAATGGCATACAAAGCAAACAGATTAAACACAGGGAAAGCAGGTAAAAACCTGCCTGTTTTAGCATCTTTGTTCTTTATGAATGTAGTTAAAATGCTCATTATTATTCAGATTTAACAGTTCTGTCTGTGTGTCTCAGGCTCCACAGCTGAGCGGGTTTGTCTGGCAGGCGACAGCGCTGGAGGAAACCTCTGCATCACCGTGTCCATGAAGGCCATATCCAGCGGCATCCGAGTCCCTGACGGCATCATGGCCGCCTACCCCGCCACCTTGCTCACCACTGACGCCTCGCCCTCCCGCCTGCTCACGCTCATTGACCCGCTGTTGCCTCTGGGTGTTCTCACAAAGTGCCTCAATGCCTATGCAGGTATGTGGGCATGCAATAGGAGAGCTGAAGGTGTGTTTGCTGTTTGATGCCTCATTTAACACAAGAGCACTTTCCGGCGCCACTGGAACAGAAAACAGAGGATAATATGAAAAGAGCAGAACTATTATCGTTTTGTGTTATTCATTATTAATTCTGTTTTCAATTCAGTTTAGTTTGCTAGTTTGAGTTTCGTCCTAAAGTTTAAAAAGGTTTGTTTTCATTAGTTTCAATATATGTTCTATGGTTTGTTTGTTTTTATTTTAACATGAGAGGTTTTTGTCAGATAACAGTTTAGAGGTTCAAACCCAACAGTTGTTTTACTTTTGTAAGTTTTTGCACAACATCCTTTCAGTTGGTTTAAGTTTTATTAGCTCTGCTTAGGAGGTTTTGCTCTCACCTGTGTCCGTTTGTTTGTTGGTTGGTTTTGGTTTTAGTGCAGATCCAGATAAAGAAACAGATCCAGGAATTGTTTTCTAAGTTTTAACATTGTGAAATACCAGTCAGTTCTTCTACACTGGATATTTCAACCCATGGTCTCACTTGGCTTAGTCCTCACCACTGTGGCACCACTTAATTGGCTTACAGGTTTGGCTGACACTGTAAAAACTTTCGGTCACCGGTCTTTCTGAATCCCCCTACATTTAATCTTTCTAAATTTTATTCAAGGGCAGAACAGGAGATCTCAGACTTCCTTGAATAGAGAGACTCATATCATTATCATATCATGGTTTTATGCTCTTGGAGCAAGTGACAGATTTTTGCAATCTGAAATGAGCTCATCTCAGATCACATGTCTGCTGAGCTGATCTCTGTGTAATTATTGGCACCATGTATGAGAGAGAGGTTTGTTTCCATTGCCTGCAGTAATGGAAAAATGTCTTCTTTCTAAATTTGCACTCAAATTACTCCAGATAGATAGATTTCTAAATTTGGTTTAAATTAACTGTTTTATATCACATTGCCTGAGTGTGTAACACACACATATAGGGACTAACTAATTGTGGTTATGTAAGTGAGTTCTTAGACTGTCAATAAAAAAATCAAAATATTTAGGATGTGTTAAAGCGTGTTTAATTATAGTTGAAGAAAAAATAGAAGATCCTTCCTTTTTTTTTTATTTTCACCACTACAAACATTAAGTTACCCTTTGATATTGTGACCAACAAAAAAAATCAAACCAACTCATCGACAGTGTTGTAAGTGCCTGCTGAAAAGCCTCATATATAGGCCATGATTGTATCCTGAAGAGCCTCATTAATCACTTCACATCGTCTTCCTGCCAGGTGCAGACTGTGAGACGGTGCAGCCTGTGGTGGGAAACAGCAGTCTGAGCTCTCTGGGCAGAGACACTGCTGTGCTGCTCAGTGATCTCACCCAGGGAGCCTCCAACTGGATCCAGTCCTTCCTGGACCCCATGCGGACTTCGGGTGGAACGCGCTCGCTGTCATCAGCGCCGAGGAGGTCTCAGAGCAACGACACTCGCGGAACACCCACTCACACCTCTACGCCCAACGGCGGAGATCACATGGATTACCCAGGCGGCTTTGAGCCCATGCGATCTCAGTGCCTGGCTTTTGTTCGGCCAACTCCATCCCCCGTTATCAGGAACCCGTTTGTGTCGCCCCTGCTGGCTCCTAACAACCTGCTGAGAGGCCTGCCGCCTGTACACATAGTGGTAAGAGAGAAGGACAGTGTAATCACATCGCTTAATGTACTTTAAACATGAAAACCTTCCGCAGATGCACAAGTGCAAGTTTTAACATTGACTGTCCTGACATTTAACTCACTGTACTCTACCTGCTTAACACCAACTTTAACTACGTGTCAAGTTGATTTTCAAACGACGTTGACATGATTTGAAAAGAAAGGCTGAAAAATGTGTTCATCTGTATCAATTCTGCAAAAAAGAAAAAGGGAAATGTTCCGACTAGCTCAGTGCGGCCCAGTTTCAAACACACACATCCTAAGCGAGCCTCATTTTCATTCTTGTTGGGTCCATTATAGAGCTAACTGATGAATCTGTCAGGCTGATTAAAGCTCACTGCAGATTATCAGTTTCTGTGTGTTTTATGATAAGCATCAAGACATTTCAGTGCAGAAATACCAAACTAGGTTTTTTTACAACAGTGTTGTATAGTTTCACCACTAGAGAGCACTGACGGGTTGATTTTTCAACTGTAAATGTCCCACTGTACATATCCGAGGTTCATGTTAAAACAAACAATAACTATTGACCAACATTTTGTAATGAGATGTTTTAAAACTCCCAATAACTGATATCAGTATCAATATCATTCAAGCTTTAATCTTTTATTCCCAGCAGAGTTTGTTTTTCTCATCTACTTCTTTAGTTTTTTCAGTCCGTGTCTCCTGATTTCTCCTCGTCTCCTCACAGGCTTCTGCTCTGGACGCCTTGCTGGACGACTCGGTGATGTTTGCCAAGAAGCTTCGAGACATGGGCCAGCCTGTGAGTCTGACGGTGGTGGAGGACCTTCCCCACGGCTTCCTCAGCCTGTCGCAACTCGCCAAGGAGACTGAGGTGGCTTCAGAAATCTGCGTGGAGCAAATGAGGAAGATTTTCCAGCGAGAAAACCCGACGCCTGCTCTCAGCAAACGGCCCAAGCTGGAAGATAATCATCAGAGTACGAATCCGTCGCGCTGATGAAGCTGCTGTTCATGGGTGAAAAAGAGATGTGAGAGAATGTGGTGAGAGATGCAATGAATTCGAGAAAAGGAACCAATTAAGGGAGAAGTATGAAGATGTACAAAAACTGTCTAACTGGAGGAAGCTTAGGGAGCCTGCACTCATTACCTTTACCGCACAAAATTCCTGTAGGCAATAATGATCAAGAGAGCCACTAAAAACTCTCTTTAACCAGCTCAAAAACGATCCTAAAAGATGACATAATAGGAAACGATGCAGTATTTTCTACCAGGATCCTGATCCAGACTAAGTGCACAATGACAAAATAATGGAACTACAGCACGTTCACCACAACCAGCCCGAGCAGTAACGTCTTACCGATATATGTCAGAAATGGAAGCTTTTGTGCCTTGAATTCAAAGCGCTGCTGTATTTGTATTGTATTTGAGTCAAACGTAGTTTTGCTTACGTTACCAAACTGACCAGGATTAAAGGTTTACTCACAGGAAACACAGTCCAGACAAACTGTCGTGTTATTATATTTGGATTTAATGTCGAACCTGGTTGTCACGTGTTTACATCAAACTGATAAGGAGGCCTTCGTGTTGTGTTTACCAGGAGTATGTGGGTGTGAATGTAACTTGTTAAAACTGTAAAATAATTCGTATTATTTCTTAATGTCAATATTTAACTTTTTTTTGTTTTGTTTTATTTAAGGTCTGGATTAAATCAAAACTGCAAGGATGTCTTGTTCTTATTTTGTTGAAGGTTCCTGTTCTGACACCCGATTAACCTTTTGCTCCTGCTACTATGGTAAAATGCATGTAAGTTTGAAATGATGTAGTTTCATAAATAGTGGTTATTTCAACGTGTTTTATGTAGAAACACTGTTGAATTGGGTTTTCACAGGCAGATGGTTGCTGTTAGTATTGTACACAAGCTTGTGTTGCAGATGAATTACTGACCAAGTAACCAAACGGGAACACATTTCAACCCCAAACATCATAATACTTGACCTGACCAGGAGATCAATCTCAGAATCTGAGTTATTTTTCAAAGCTTAATGTTTCCCGACACTCAAATCCACCAAATGTTTTCCCTTGTTACTGATGTCAGAGTTGCCGTATGATATGAATCTTCTCGGTCACACTCAAATTTGAGGTGAAAAAGGGGAAACCTTTGTGTTTTCAGACATGTAAACCAAAACCACACTTCTATGAATGTTGTTATCAAAGGTAAGTTTGAGTGAAATCAAACCATCTTATATTTACTTTATCTTACTTTATATGATCCATGCACCAGCGAAAGACACATTTCCTTTCGAATCTTGACTTTAGAACAAAGTCTTGCTTAACAATACTCAAGTTTAGATCTGTAAAAATCAATCAAGTGAAATTAGTGCAACTATTTGATTCTTATTATTATTTTATTAATACAACAAAGTGTTAGCAAAAATATAGAGATATAAATTACCCAGAAAAATGACAGAGGACATGAGCTCGGTGTTAGTTAAGGCCCTGATTCAAACACTAACTTAAGTAAAAAATACATCAGTATTATCAGGAAAATGTTGTTTTAAAAACACCCCTTGTGTTAAAAAATGTCCCTTTACGGCTCCAGTTTAAAATCGTCCCTGTCTTTGTTTGTTTTATGTGCTGTTTGTATGTAATTCGCATACTTTTACTGGCATAAAGCCAAGTATCACTGCAGGTTTTAGCTCCAGTAGCATTTTCTTGCAATGTTTCAGAATCAGTATTCCTTTATTGACCCACAAACAGGGAAATGTGTTTGCCACAGCAGCTAAATGACAGAATATTACAAAAAAAAAACAATAACAACAGCAAAGAATAAACAATATAGTTAAAAAGGTCAGAAATAGAATATACTTGTACTTGTATGTTTCAACCACTAATGGATACAAATGTCATGAATATTTAAATTGTAGTTTGCGTCTCTTCCACAGCAGTAACCAGGTGCGCCAGCAGGCGGCAGCAGCGTCACTCAGTCTCACATGTAATAAACATGAGAGAGAAGCGTCGAAGAAGAGAGGACGAAGAAGAGGGCGGACATGTTGATTTAAAGGAAGAAACACAATAGAGGCGATTTATTCCAAGTAAAATTCAGTTATTAACGCGACTTGTGAAGAAAGTAGTTGATCAACCGCACACCGAGCATCCCTTGTAAAATAACAGAGAAACTAAGGTATGTTTACGGTGACCTGGAAGCTGCCAGTTTCCGTTAAAAACATCCGAGTTGCTGTGAGCAGGCTAGCACGAAGCTAACGTTAGCGAGTGGAGTTATTTGTGCTAAATTAGCCTTGAGGCTACCGAGCTTGCTAATTGTGCCGTGTAGCGTTGACGAGAAAATTACAAAGAGCATAACGATGTATAATACGACATGTGATGTTATTGTTGCTTAGCGCTTCCCTAACATCGTCTTATTTTGTGATTTAAATCGTATTAAAAGTCTGAAATGCGAGTGTTGGACGGCTTAGCGGTTAGTTAGCTATGAGCTGCTTAGCTTAACTCAGTAGCTTGACGTTGCTAATGTTGTTCCACTTGAGACGCAGCACGAAGGAAACGTCGCTAAGTCACTGATTTACAAAGCAAGTTGAGTAAAACCCACCAAAGCTACACTGGTGTTTTCACTATTTTAACGTTAACGTTAACCATTTTGAAGAAAATATTTGGAAAACCGGGGGAAAAAATAGTAAGTTTAGTGTCGTTATTACAGAGACTCAAGTCGACTGTTTGTATCCAGCTGAAGAATATCAACATTGAGATTTAGCATAATTTGAGCATCAGATTTTGACTTTTCGAGACCGACTGTAATCGTAACATTTGTTTCAGACAAATCCAAAGTCTTTCCTGTAGGCCAGTCTTTTGATTCTTGGCAGTTTTGGCTTCACTAATCTGCCTCGGAAGACTGCCACCTGGCAAGTTCACCTGTGCAACCTTAAACCAAACGATTTAGCGAATTAGCTAAAGCCTCTCACAGTTATGAGGTCTATCAGGATGTGGTTAAACAAACGGATATTAGCACTTTTCAGCAACTCTGCATGAAAGGCCTAGTTAAGTCTGTAAAATGCATTTTTCGAATGGTTTCCTCAGATCTTTTACGTCAAGGTGCACTATGTAGTTTTGGGGTAGAAATTTCAGTCATAAAAGAGAGGTCGTCATTGATTGATTTTTTTATGCTTAGATAAACTAAATGAACAGACTCTCTTTGATTTCATGAGTGGATAAACTGAATAAACAAACCGAACTTAAAAGAAAAAACTGATTCGTAACTGATTTGCTTTGTTTATATTTGGCGGACCCTGCCACCTTTTCTAACTTCAAACGGTGTTCTGGGACCTTATTTTCCTCCTGAGAACAGCTTGTTTATTCAGCTTTGGAAAAATAAATATTTCTGAGTTTATTATTTTTACCTTCAATCAGTTATTGACTTCAACAGTATTTTGAATATTACCTCACTGAGTTTCTATATTTCTTTTCCAAAACTACACAGAAATTCTAACTCAGAATGAGGTAATAATACAAAATTCACAACTGAATAAACGAGCTGTTCTCAGAGGAAATTAAGGTGACAATGTTTGAAGCTAGAAAGTTGGCAGAGTCCGCCAAATATAGACAAAGTAAAACCTGAAAAACCCTGAAATTCTGTCGTCCTTTAAGGTCAGTTTGTTTATTCAATCACTAAAATGAAGAGAGATTGTTTATTTATTTTCTTTAGGCATTAAAGACAGTTAATTAAAATCTTTCTTGGCTGATTAAGATTTCCTCCCCAAAACTATAAAGCACACCTTTTAAAACATGGAGATGATTTTAATGCCGTTTGCTGGATAACATTGTGGACTTTCTCCAGCGAGTAATAATGTCTTATCTTGATCTACAATAACACATGCATTATAATATGATTTATACTGTGTAGTATCTATATGAATATCCAAGTGAGTAAGGGTATAAATCATAGTTCCCTCTGAAATGTTGTGAGTGAGAAGTATAAAGTAGAGAAATACCTTAAATTGCACTTAAGTGCAGGTTTATTTATCACTGGTTCAGTGTGAGCAATGGCAAGCCTGTCTGATTCAACAACTCCAAGATCTTTGTGTTTAGTTTATGATGTAAAACTGAGAAAGCAAAATTACTCTTTGCGTTTTAAGATATAATGAAGAAGTGTTTGGTTACTGGAGAATAATTACCTTAAATGTCAGTTTTCTGTTGATTTGATCTGCTCAGTGATTAGTCACTGCATGTTTTTTTTTCTGTAGGTGAAAAGTTTGAGTTGTTGGCTGACTTTGAGGAGACAGCGAGTTGATCACGGACACACTTTACACACCGACCTGAAGACCTGTGGTGTCAGGGGAGAGAGGGTCGAACACCTGGAGGAGAAAGAAAAACGCACACTGAGGACTCATCAGGGGTGGAAAGCTTTTTGGCTTTGGACTAGACCCCTTGATTGATTTGTGATTTCAGGATTCAGTTTTTCTCAGACACGGAGCGACACAAATCCACACAGTGGAAATAAACGGCAAGCATTATAGACTATATGATTTTGGGGAAAAACTTGTACAAAGTTGGACATCCTTTTTTTTTCCAAGGACAAGGATATTGAGCAACTTTTATGGACTCAAGCAGAAACAGGAAACCTTGATGAAACAGAAATTAAAGCGTTGAACTAAGATTATATTCAAAAAGCTGTTCCCCAAGTTCAGATTGCCTTAGTTGTTCTATTTCAGGACTTGAACCGCTTTGATACTTGTTCACATATAATTTTTCTATATTGTGAGCAAGTAGATTCATGCATATGAATGCAAATTTCTCTTCATTTTGAAGAGCTCTTGTGTAAAAACGTGTTTTTTTTTTGTTGTTGTTCTTGTACGTCAGTCACTCTGTTGTTGAAGGGGACCGAACTGCACGTACATGTGTATATGTAAATACTACGAATTGACTTCTGTTGTGAAAGCTTTGGACTTTAAAAGAATAGAGAATATTGTTTGTTAATGCTTTATTAAACTTTTTTACTTTTGAAGAGAATTTTTAAAAAGAAAAACCTAAGAGGCAAAAATCTAATACTTTGAAGAAAAAAAAAACAACAGCAAGCAAAACAGGAAAAAATGGCAACCGCCAGAACAGAAAACGTCGGCCCAGTCGTCATGGGACTGAACAAGCAGAACGGGCAGCTCAGAGGACAGACCAAACCAGCTTCGGTCCAGCCAGCACCCACAACTCAAGGAAAGGCTTTGGGTGCACCCCAGATAGCAGGCGGTGCTGCTCAGGACGGAGGAGGCATCAAGTTTGGAGATGACTGGAAAAAGAGCTTAAAGCTCCCTCCCAAAGACACCAGGGTCAAAACCTCAGTGAGTCCAACTTGGCAACAGTTTCTCGGATCTTTCTTTGGCTTCAAACTCGTTTTCTACTGTCATCCTAACCTTTCTGTGTCCACTGCAGGATGTGACGTCAACCAAGGGGAATGAATTTGAAGATTATTGCCTCAAAAGAGAACTCCTGATGGGCATCTTTGAGATGGGCTGGGAGAAACCGTCTCCCATCCAGGTATGGTTCATTTCAGTCAGATTTACTTAATGAAAAAACTTAATGGGCTTCTCATGTCTCAACAGCAGTTATGGAGATTATACAGTTGTTGAGAATAGTTTTTTAGAATCTCTCCTTTCTCCTTATGTCCAATTTGTCTTTGAATTGGGGAGGTTATCACACAGACAGAGAATGAGGATTGTTGGGAGCATTATGAATAACTTCAGTATGATACTACGGTTTAGTCAAAGAATGAGATCATGGATAATATTTTTTATTTCCCTGCAGGAGGAAAGCATTCCCATCGCCCTGTCTGGACGGGATATTCTGGCTCGGGCCAAGAACGGAACAGGCAAGAGTGGAGCGTATCTCATCCCACTGCTGGAGAGAATAGACCTGAAAAAGGACCACATACAGGGTGAGACGCCACCTGTAGATTATATGGTTATCGTCCTCCAACCTTTACCATTAACTTCTCTTCAGTCCCTCATTCCTTTGGTTGTCGAGCTTGCCTTTATCTTGTCTCCCCGTCCTTTACTGCCTTTTTTTGTATTGCCTGTAAAAGCTCTCACCCTCCACCGTTGTTCTAACCTGTAATTTTTATGCTGTAGCGCTCGTCATGGTGCCCACCCGTGAGCTGGCCCTGCAGGTGAGCCAGATCTCAATCCAGATCAGCAAACACCTGGGAGGAGTCAAAATCATGGCTACCACAGGCGGCACCAACCTGCGAGATGACATCATGCGCCTGGACGAGACTGGTAAGAACTCAGTGTATCTTACTGACGTACGTCACTGCCCACTCTTTAACACAGTGCCATGTGCTGACCAATATCAGACATTTGTAAGTCTAATCTACATGTTGGCCTGTGAAGGTCAGTTCAGGGAACAAACCATAGTGAACACACAAAAAAATGAGCATTAACTGATTCCTGTTTTCCACATCAGTGCATGTTGTCATCGCCACGCCTGGGAGGATCCTGGACTTGATAAAGAAGGGAGTGGCAAAAGTGGATAGAGTCCAAATGATGGTGATGGATGAGGTAAAAACACTAAGCAATGTGCTCGTTATCAGCCGCATGGATCATTTCCATGTTCACCATAATCACCGTAATTGTCTCTCAGGCGGATAAGCTGCTGTCTCAGGATTTTGTGGTGCTCATCGAGGATATCATCAGCTTCCTGGCCAAGAACAGGCAGATCCTGCTCTACTCTGCAACCTTCCCCATCAGTGTGCAGAAGTTCATGGTGAGTAGTCGGTTAATTGCTTCACTGCCCAGCCAACCCTGATGGCTCGGGGCCACTTGGCACCGCTCGGCTCACACTGCAGACCAAGCTGTTCTCACACTGCGCCCGGATCTGTGTTAGCCTGTTGTGCTCTTTACAGGGCTGACTTCATCGAAAGTCTGTAAACGTCTTCGTCCTTTGGATCATGCAGACTAAATATGTTAATAATTGTGATATCAGTAAAAAAAAAAAAAAAGCATCCAGCAACACTAAATGTCGTTTATTAGGAGACGTTATACTTGCTGGTACGTTTTCTGAAAATTCAGCTGTCAACTTGCTGTTTTAAATTCACACTGACTGTGTTAAACTGTTAATTCTGTGTCCTTCCTCCAGGCCAAGCACCTTCAGAAACCCTATGAGATTAACCTGATGGAGGAACTGACTCTGAAGGGCATTACTCAGTACTACGCCTACGTCACAGAGAGGCAAAAAGTCCACTGCCTCAACACGCTGTTCTCCAGGGTAAATGACTAACTCTACATTCGCTGTCCATGAATTTTAAACTTCCAACCCGATGGGCGCTAAGACGCTTCTGGTCATAGTAAATGGTGTAAAAGATTTTTTAATTATGTATCATAAGCACAAATTGCCTGAGTGGCAAAACAATACAGCAGCGTATCTGTAGTTGTTGAAAAAGTACATTTTTATTCATCTTTCCTGCTTCAGTTCCCCTTTTAACAGCAGTTGGTCAAGTTAGAATTTTGATCCCAATTCAGACCAAAGGACATAAAGGTTCGTATTGATCCATAACACATTCTTTGTGTTTTTTTTCCTCTTTCTCCCACAGCTTCAGATCAACCAGTCCATTATCTTCTGTAACTCCACTCAAAGGGTGGAGCTCTTGGCCAAGAAGATCACTCAGCTGGGCTACTCCTGCTTCTACATCCATGCCAAGATGATGCAGGTGAGGATGATGCACATTCTGACAAAACGTTGCCTTAGATGTCGATCAAACTGGAAATATATTCTTAGACAGGACAGAAAATGACCAAAAGTTGTTCAATGCTGAGAATCTTTTGGATGGTTTTGTTCTTTTGTGACATTTTGTCTTGTTTGTTTTCAGGAATATAGAAACCGTGTGTTCCACGACTTCAGAAATGGACTGTGCAGGAACCTGGTCTGCACTGGTGAGTTTCTGTTGTCTACATCTATTAGTATTCATTAACAAAACACTATAGTATGTTTCAAAACTAGCGCTCCAGTGTTAACCAGAGTGGCACAGAGCTTATCTGAGATGATCTAATTTTTTATGTTTTCTTCCGATAGATCTCTTCACCAGAGGTATTGATATCCAGGCTGTCAATGTCGTCATCAACTTCGACTTCCCCAAGAATGCGGAGACTTACCTCCATCGTATTGGGAGATCAGGTACATTGTTCGCTCCTTTTAATGAATGTGCACCGATGCATTATATTGAAGCTTCACAGTCTCATTTGTACAAACACAAGTAATCAGTAGCTTTAATGCAATACAAGTTGTTCAAATGATGCATCAAACGGTGTGTTTAGGTATCTAGTTCTTCCTGTAGGATGACATGAGATCAGTCACAGTGAATTTGTTTAACAAACACATTCTCTGACTCTCAGGGAGGTTTGGTCACCTGGGCTTGGCCATCAACCTGATCACATCAGAGGACCGATTCAACCTGAAGGCCATCGAAGACCAGCTGGTGACCGACATCAAGCCCATTCCAGGCAGCATCGACAAGAGCCTCTACGTGGCTGAGTTCCACTCGTCCGGTGGCGACTGTGATGTGGAGGAGGTGGAGGAGAAGTCGGGACACCAACAGGACAGCGCCTAAAGCAGGTTAGATGCTTTGAAAGAATTTGTAGACTTCTATTGCATGAAAACTCTCAGAATCATCTGATTCTAATCAGTTTTATTTCCCCTCCAGGACAGTCGGATACACCGGGCTTTTGCACAGACATCAGCGCTTGCACACAGGCTTCAGGCAACTCTTCAGTTTTATGTTTCTCACTTGTTTTCAGAGCCTTTCAAATAGATGTAAAGGCTGTTTTTATTTTTAACATTTCCTCAAAGAGAGCTGCCTCATTCTTTTATTTTAATTAACCGAGAAAGTTAAACTGAATTGTTTTGCACCCAACTCAGAGTGGACCGTGCATCCAGTGTATTTTTCCGAAAGTGTGTCGCTGTTAGACGGCAGCGCAGATGGTTATCAAGGCTGTTTTGAACCGTCGTCCTTGGAGACTGCTTTCATTTCCAGCAGCAGGGTTGGCCTCCTTTTAATGTTGCAATGGTGCACTTACACCAGCCATCGTTCTGTCCACTTAACACTGTTGTTGTCACTTAAGTGCCTTACTTACTCCCATGTGCACTCATCCATTCATAGCCTGCTGTCTTCTGTCATGCAGCAGAGTACAAGCACAAATAATATGAATTTAATAGAAACCCGAGTTTATTTAAACATCCATTATGCAAGGGAAAAAGACAACACACGCACACTCCTGCTGAGGCAGGGTGTGTTGCTACACGGCTCCAAACCATCCTGAATGTGAACGTTTATTTTTAATGTGAACGTTGCAATAAAAAAGGGCAGCTTTATTTAAATACTGCGTGACTGTTTTTCCCTTTCACTATGAATAAAACATGAGCGGATTAAATAGGAGAAGACGGCTAAAGACACAAGCCCCCGTACTGATTCATGGACGTTAGCTTGCAGCCACACAAAACGGCGTGGGAACTGAATAACGGCTTCGTGCTGTTACATTATGGCTGCCGCTGTCTGGAGGTTTCTTTTGCATAAAAAAAAAATCACATTGAGCTGGTGAATACTGTAAACCCATCGGCCACTGCAGCTGCGAAATGAACGACCGGTTTCCACTAATGCATCGAGACTGGTTCAGAACAGGTTTGATAGCCACATTTGTCATTACTGAACCGATAATTGAGTATTTAGCGGTCCAAGGAGTTAATTGTTTTTGAGGAAATTGGTGCAAAACAACAGCTTAAATTTCTTGTCGCTTTCTTTCCCCCTACTGCTTCAGATTCAGTTTTATTTTGAAAGTGCATTTTTGCAAATCCTAAAGTGAAACATTCTTTTTAAGCCCCATCACGACAAAATTGGTTGGTGAATGTATATGTTGCCAATGTGTACTCTCTACAGCCCCGTGGTTGGATGCCAAGCTCTTACATTTGATAGTTGTCATTTGGTGTTGCTGCTGTTGCATAAGAAACTCCTTTTCAGGCTTTGCTTTGATTAAATGGTTTCATGGACCAGGGGGATGAAACCTGCTCAGTCTCTAAAGGACAACATTGACCTTGAATTGAACTACAATTTAACAGGAAAAACAAGTCAGTTTTCTTTGTGCAGCAGCGGAAGGCGGTCTGAGGGGTGGGCTGTGTGTATGAAAGCAAAATTGTAGCATCTTTGAACAGGCAGCTGTGACTTCTTTGTTTTTGTCCTCCCCTTACAGAGCAGCAGTAATGCTAAAAAAAAGACATAAAAAAGAAAGTATTTTTGCTTTTTAAGATTTATTTTTGATGTTGCTTAAAGCAGTTTGGAGGGGGAGGAACTGTGAGGCTTTAGCACTGGGTATCTTGTGGAGGTTTATTTTGGGTGGGTTTGCAGAAGCCAAGTGTTTTATCAGATGCTCTCTGGGCATCTTTTCTTCTCTCTGGTACTTAAAGCAAAGACATAAGCTTTGATTTAAAGTAATTTTCCCCTAAAAAAAAATACCTGTTTTTTTCATTGTGGTTTGAGTGCCAGAGAGAGAAAGAGAGAGTTATTGCAGGAGCGAGTTTCTGGGAAGCGTTGAAGCACTGTGATCTTCTACTTTGTGTGAGAGACGATCAGAGTGCTACGATTTGTTCTCAGCAACTCGATCCATTTTTCCACTAGGGCAATCTTTAATACGAGGTGTTATGAATCATTTTGAGGAAACAAAATTGTAAGTGATTCATTGTTTACTCCAGTCGTTTACAATTCTACAAAAAAAAAATGAAAATACTTTGCTTCATGGGTGGAGGACGAGGAGGTTTTTTTTCTTTGTTTTTTTTTTGTTTTTTTTTCTTGAAATAGACTTTCAGGATTTACATTGAAGCAAAACCAAAAAAGGTGAATGTCGTATGCGTAAGTGCGTGAGAGAAAGATTGTGTGTGTGAGATGGAGAGATTGTGTGTGTGTTTGTGTGATTGTGTGTGTGTGTGTGTGTGTGTGTGTGAGATGCAGAGATCGTGTGTGCGTGTGTGAGAAATGCCGGCGACTGTTTGAACAAGGTGTGTGTTTTGAGTGCTAGAGAGAGACGCGTGTATGTGTGAAGCTGTGACAGGCTGTTGAGAATCATTACGTTTACATGCAGCTTCAACCGAACTGTTGGACTCAGCTCGTCTTTTAGAAAATCAGAAGTGACAAGTAACCAGAACCAGCTAATTACTGACGTGGATGACAAAATAAGTGTCTTGTTGGTGGTCTGGAGCTGCATGTAAGCGTGCGTCTTTTTGTTTTCTGTGTTTTTGTGTGCAGACTCGTCCTGTGTTTCTCTTGGCGGTGTACGATGTCTTTACTATCTGTATGGATGGTTACAGTTGTCAGGGATGGGATTTTTCGTCTGTTCTTCTTTTCCATCTCCCGCTTCAATCTTGTGGACATAAATCTGATTTCTAATGACGAAGTTCCACTTTTCTGTTCTTTTTTTTTAATGTTTTATGTCCCTGATCTCATCCCTGACAGTCATTCCATGATCTCCTTTGTGATCACACATACAGTTATAGCTGAATCTATCAAGAGTTGGTGTTGGTAGTTCTGGAATTTTCCATATTTTTGTTTTCTTTTTTCAGACTTTTGCCTGGAATTGGCTTTCAAAATGCCCCCACAAAGAAAAACGACCCTTTACTTTTTATTACAACTTAGACATTTTTATAGCTCCAGCCACATGTTTATATCAGTCGTGATAAGAATTTACTCATCAGTAAGTAATTGCTGAGATCTCAGACGATGCAGTGTTGCTGAAAATAGGCGCATCGTAGCGTTGGAGAGCTCAACCCTGAGTTTTATGATACACTGTCGAACTGATGGCTGGAGCTGCAAAATAAAGTCGTAAGAATAAACATTTTTTCTTCAATCCAACAAGGTGTAACTTCCTGGACAAAAATTGTTGATTGTTGAGTGATTGTATCTTTGTTCAGGAGGTTACTTTTTGTTGATTTAATTTTTTTTTGGAATCTGTTCCCTTTATTGCACTTGATAATTCTTGTAGTACTTTTCCAGCCATATGGCAGATATGATAATTTACTCATCAAAGTAAATGCTGAGCTCTCAGAACAGGGCAACGCTGCTAAAAATAGCTTCACTATGACAACACTTTGATAGGAACAGCTTTATCACGCACTGTAGAACGACGTCCAGAGCTGCACAACTTTCCTTTAAGCTGCATTCGATGTAAATTTGACATTTTTGTTGGCGTTAACTTGTGTGTTAGTGGTCACAAAGGAGATCATGATGAATGTTGAGTGAATCGATTTATTTTGTCATCTGGTGTTGTCGAGACGTCTACGTCTGTGTGTGCACTCTGACCTGTGGAGTCAGGAGTGCTGACGGGTGGGAGGGATATTTGTCAAAAACCTGTTTTTGAAAAGGGTTTAAAAAAAAAGGGTAAAACAAAGAAAAAAGAAAAAAAAAAGAAGAAATTGGAGAGGGTGAGGATTTGGTTTCAAAATTGCAAGAAAAAAGGTCAACACCTTGTTTTAAAACTAGTATTAATGGCTGAACTGCCCTTAACACTTCTACTGTGCATAGCAAAATTGAATTGGACCTCTTAATTTGCTGCACTAATGTAGACTCACCCACGCTTTAGGTGATTTCAGCCAAACTTAATGGTGAACTCAGCAGAATTGTTGTAGGAAGCTGAGGGAAAAGTTACAGCAGTATTTCCCTGCAACATGGATAGAAAACAGTGGTGTTATGACCCTAAATTGGCTCTCAAATTTCCTGTTTTTCAGTTTACATGTCACTGGGGACAAGGTTGCTCCAGTATTTTCTCTACAACGTGGATAGGAAGGAGTGGTAATACATTGATTACAAATTGGCTTGCAAAAATGTTGGTTCAGTTGATCCCACATGCTTCAAAATGTTCTTTTCTGTAATCAGTTTTTATTTGAGTTCAGTCTTCTCACTACTTTTGTACCTTTGTGGCCCCACTTCTCCCAAATCAATTTTCACTCCCACATTAATTTTGGACTTGAATTGTGATAGCCTAAAACCAGACTCCATGTTTATTTTCCCTCAATGTCCCATCATTCCCTTTTTCGTGTCATTGGGGTAAAACTCGGTAATGATTGGATAGTAATGCAAAAAATGTCATTTTCTCATTGGTTACCGTTATTGCTTTTTGTTTTTCTTTCCTTATGAAACACACTGAAAAAGGCACAGTATTTCAACAACTTGTGTTCATCACTCTGTCCTCTACTGTTGTAATGTGGAAATACATGCAGGGGTTATAAAATTCAATAAATTGAACTTAAATTTACGCTGACTTGTGTTTTGTTTGTTTTTTTACTCTTCTGGGTTCTTTTAAGACTTTTGTATCCTCTGTTTTAGAACACAAATGCACAGAAAATACTCGACTTTCACATCACCAGGGGTAATGCAATACGACCCATGTTAACAATAGTAAACTTTGTGTTCACAGTAACTTTAGAAATGGTCCGAAGAGGAGAGAAAAGCATACAAAGACAACACAGACTGGGCATCAAGCAACAATCACATGCAATCCATACCGGTCTCAGTTGATCTTGCATCCTTTATACGAGGAAAATTAAAATGTATTACTTTAGTTTCTAATATTCAAAAATGTACAAATCATCAATCAAATGTGAAAAAATAACTGTTCTGTTGCAGGGTTCTTGTGGCCAAATCTTATTGCACCTTTTTCAAATGCGAATGCCGTTTATCTCACAAAACAAACAAAAAATATATTCACAAAGTAAATACATAAATACATTAAGTATTATGACGCTGGAAAAAGAACTGACATGGTGTTTTTCTTTCTACATACTAATGTAATACAAATTCAGGTGTTGTGGCAGTTTTGCATAAAGCAGTTGTCAGTATAAAGCAGATAATTATATATGTGACAACACTGATAAACAACATGGTAATGTTAGGAAGAATAATAGAAAGCCGGGTTTTGTGACTCCTAAGTGCTGCAGCTGTGTGAACTGTGGTTGTATAAAGAGAGAAACGCTGCTGTGTGTCAGCTACACATTCAATAAACTGGTTTGGGAGCTGTGACTTTGTCTTCAGGCTGCCGTTTGACCTTGAAGGTATTCTATCCATGACATTTTACCACGACGTAGAAGTCGATCAGCCAATTGGAAACCTCGGACCATAACGTCCCGCCCCTCTTCAACTGATTGGCAAATGAGCGTTTGAGTCGGGGCGTGACGTAACGGCAAATAATCCCGCCTTCGGTTCTTCATACATAATAAATGAGTGACAGGTCATTCTGCCAATCATTTCTCAGAGTCGGGCCTCGTCATCCAATCATAGCGCGCCTTTAGGAAATAGGCGGACCCGAGCGTCACGCGTCGATCATCTTCTTCTTTGGTGCCACCGGTTTTAACTTCCGGCTGCATCGTCCTCTGGATATCACAACGTGAGTAGCTATCGTTACCAATGTGTTTTATATAACAGGAGGTTTCACTGGAAATATATCAACGTATCAGATGTTTATTCGCCAGTTGCCACCTAACGAAGCGGTATTTGTTTCCCTCCGCCGGCAGCAATTGTGTGTTTTAATGCTGTCAGCCGGCTGACAAGCTAGCAACCACTGCTCTAAATGGCGCTAAAGAGCTAGCTTAGCTAACTTTTTTATACTGGCTTGTAGGTGAAGCAGGTTCATTTAAAACATTAGCAACATTTGATAAAGAAAGGAGGAAGTAATCCGTATTTTATCACCCATCTTCCTCGCAGAATGTCATTGTTTTTTTCATATTAGCCGGCGTTTCTTACGTGCTGCAGCCCTAACTTCATATGAATGAGCATGAGCTGTGTGAAAGGTTAAAGGGGCACTCCACCCATTGAACTCGTGAAGATCAGATTTCTCATTATGGGAAATAACAGCCTTTGTTTTAACCCAGTCACTGATGCACCCTCTCATGCTTTATCCCAGAATGGGCAGTGTTTTGGCTGCCAGCTCCCCCAACCCTCCACCACCAGCCTCTGGTGGTGCTGCCGTCCCGGGGCTGACGGTGCCACCAGGCTTCGGGATGCCTCCAGTCTCCTCAGTTTTAACCCCTAATGAGGCAGCCTCAGGACAGCAGCCGGAGGCGGAAAGCCCTCTGCCTAACCCGGGTGCATTTGATGAGTGTCATCGCAAGTGCAAAGGTAAATGGAGAAGTCACAGTCTTGCTATTGATAAGTCATACAACAGGAAACTGGGTAGAAGTAGATATGAAGTTACATCACAAGAGAACATGTATTTCTCAGAAACGACACACTTGTAAACTGCCTCTTCTACATTTCTTTGTCATCTGCATCTGTGTGTGTTTGTGTTGTCCAGAGGTGTTCCCGATGCAGATGGAGGGCGTCAGGCTAACTGTCAACAAGGGCCTTAGCAATCACTTCCAGGTCAGTGAAGTTATTACATTTTTTTCCCACAGAAATCAAAACAGCTTTCTTCTATGTTTGCATTGGCCTTTGACTGACTGACACACAGAATAAAGCCGAACTACATCTGAAAGGCTCAAGTTTTTCTGTAAGATTTTGGTTGTGTGTGTCTGAGCTATTTCACTCGGGTTGCGTGTTTTAGGTGATTATTTGGGCGTCATTTCTGTCATTTTTGATTGAACAGTCTGCATCCAAAGAACTAGGAAAGACGCTGCTCTGTGACAGACTCATTCACAGGGCAGCACAGTAGACATACAGGCCAAAAATGGCACAGTGAGAAGAAGGTACAAATGGTATTTAATTCCAAGAATCCATTTAAAATGTACTTTTTAATTCCTTCAGTTACAAAAAGACATTCAGAGTTTTGTACCTTCGCTCTGCCTTCTCTCCTCCACACAACACTTGGTGAAAAAAGACTTTATTTAGACCAAACCTAGGCTAGTGATTGTTGGGACAGATTAGCAAAGACTTTTTTATTTTTTTTTATTTTAAAATATTGGCCACGCCAAAGTTCCACTATGGATCAGACCAGATGAAGCAAACTGCAGATGTGGCCAAACGACATTTTAATTTAGTCCTTTTTCAACTGTCTTTAAGGTGAATCACACTGTGCTGCTGAGCACCTTGGGAGATTCGTCCTACAGATTTGGTGCAACATACGTTGGAACAAAGCAGATGGGTCCAGCAGAGGTACGTTGCTGTAAAGTCACTGTCAATGTCATCTGTAAGATGTCTGTTTTTTCCTGTTATATGAACTGTTCATTGAATGTTCTCCTCTTTTTGTTCAGTTTTTTCCAGTCATGGTGGGAGACATGGACAACAGCGGCAGCCTTAACGCCCAAATCATCCACCAGATCTCCAGCGGAGTACGATCCAAATTGGCCTTCCAGGTAAACCGGCCACATTTTTATCCCGTTGGACTTTTTTATTACATAACTTAAATACCACTGTCACCTGATTAAAGCATGTTTTCACTTTCAAAGTTTAATTCTATTTTATTTTATTTTTTGTACCAGTATTGACTTGTCACACATGTTGTACTAATATCTGTATACAGGGTTTGTACAACGTTTTGATAGTTGCAAAATGTAATGTAATTGAGTAATATGCTTGAATTCTAATATATTTCTGGAAACATGCATGATTTTCAACATAATCTGGTGTTTCATTTTCTCACTCATGTAAACCAGAAATATATTGATCTCTGTATCTGCCTTATAAATCCACCTTCAATCAGCCTCTCTAATTATGTTCAAATCTGTCACATCTCAGACACAACAAAACAAGTTTGTGAACTGGCAAGGCGACGCTGAGATCAGGGGAGAGGATTTTACTGCAACGGTTACTCTTGGAAACCCAGACGTCCTTGTCGGCTCTGGTAGGTCTTCAGTCAGTGATGCTGTGTGGATCCAGTCTGCAGACATGTTCACATTTTGTCATCCAGACACTAAAATAGCTTTTTATCCTTTATGCTTTTGGCTTGTTTTAAAATTTCTGATGGAATGTTTAATTTGACCAAGACAAAGATGTTGTTCTGAAGCTGAACATCTCTCGTTGTCCACCTGTCAGGTATTGTTGTCACACACTACCTCCAGTCCATAACACCAGATCTGGCGCTGGGAGGGGAGCTGGTTTACCACCGCAGGCCTGGAGAGGAAGGCGCAGTGATGTCTTTAGTTGGCAGATACACAGGTGAGACGCAGGTTATTTCAAACATGTCTGGATCCAATTTTCTTGAAATGAATGTGTCCATAATGTTTGTTTTTTATGTGGTTAAATCAGTATTGATTGCACCTCCTTCAACACAGGTAGCAACTACATCGCCACATTGACGCTCGGCTCCGCGGGTGCTCACGCTTCATACTATCACAAAGCCAACGACCAGGTAACTTTGTCGCCTTTAACTAGTTTTACATGTTTGTGGCCTCTTGATGTGTTTATGATATTTTTAACTGTGTGCTGCTCTTCAACAGTTGCAAATTGGAGTGGAGTATGAAGCGAGCAGCCGCATGCAGGACACCAGCGTGTCATTCGGTTACCAGCTAGATGTTCCAAAAGCCAATTTACTGTTTAAAGGTACAGCTTGTATACACTTTTATTTAAGGGGAAACACGTTCATTACCACAGTGATAATCCTGCACAGGGAGCTGTCTTTACAACTGTCTTTAAGTTTTTAGCCAACTATTTTCTGCTGTAGTTTAACTTACTGGGACTTTAGCACAGAGATGCAACAAAATAAACTCACAAAATGTCAAGAAATTAGATCTTTTATACCTATTTCCTTAATAAGCAGAAAAAAACAACCATTGAAATTTTAAATTCAAGTTTCTCTATTTACTTAACTAAAAGGAGCTTAATTGCCTCGTTGCTTCATCATGAAACACACTTCATTTAAACTCCACATGACCAAAAGAACAACAGTCTTGTTTTGTCTTTCCACCATCTCCTCTGGTTTGGTTGAAATAAATCCTCACTTCACCAAATAAGTTGTGAAATTATCACAGCTCTAGACGCCACTTTGACCCACTGCTGGTGTCTGACTTGCTCTCAGTTCTCTGCCACTGCACACCTTCGGTCCCTGCCTGTAGTTTCTTGTTGTCCCCCAGAGTCATAGTCCTGATCAGACTTACTTTAAATCACCTTCATAATGTATCGCCTGTTTTCAAGCTAACCTTAATTCAGCAGTCTGGTGTCCAGCTGAGTTCACTAGGAAGCTGCTGAGCCCCTCTGCACGGGGTGACACCTCCTTATGATCCAAGGCCAGATCCAGTCAGTTAATAAGGCCACTAGCTCCACAGTTAATTTAGCTAATTAGCAAAAGATGGCCAGCAAAGGGCAGCAGTTGTCGGTTAGTCTGGTGATATGCCGCTCCATATTTACTTGGAGCTACCTTCAAATTCTGGCTTTATTCTACTAATTAAAACTTTTGACAAATGATAGACAGAACAACACACAGACAAACATATCTGCAGATATTTTATGTTTTTCTCACTTGTCTTGGAAACTTCATATGTCATTCATTTTCATAATAGACCCGCCCTAACGTTCAGTCTCCTGCTTCTCTTTCAGGTTCAGTAGACAGTAACTGGGTAGTCGGTGCCACGTTAGAAAAGAAGCTGCTCCCGCTGCCGCTCTCTCTGGTCCTCTGCACCTTCCTCAACCATCGCAAGAACAAGTTCCAGTGCGGTTTCGGCGTCACCATTGGTTAGACTGACTGAGCGGCGGGTTATCGACCCCGCGGACTGACAGACAGAACAGACAGACTCACTATGGACGAGCAGACTATGCCGTGTACACTACTGTGTCCCATCAACTCAAACTGCCCCATACGGCCATTTTCATGTTATCCGTTTCCCAGATCGTGTCTCATCAAATAGAAGGTACTAATGTAAATCAAATGCCTTTTAATCGTATAACATGAGTTGCCTGATCAAAAGTGTAAAAAAAATAATGTGGTTGATCAGGAAGTTGTTGACGTGGACTCTCGACAAAAAACCAGTAGACAGTAGAAAGACCTAACACATCATGAGACATTACAGAGCTCTTTGTTTTTGTCACTGCGGTCAGTGCCTGTCGCTCCAGTGCTGAATTTTATTCTTGTTTTTTTTTACTGTAAAATCTGTCTTGGCGTGCAGTGGCTGAAGTCGTTGTCATTTGTTTGTTTAAAGATGATTCATTGGTTACAGACGAGTTTACCGGCTACCTGGAAGGAGTGTACTGTACTGCATGTTCACAATCCATCACTTGTTTTGTTGCCTTTTTTATGTTACGTACATATGAAACCGTATATATATGACCTGTATATACCTCTTGGAAACTGATAAATACCATTTCTTACAAAAACTGCATGGCTGTGACTATTTCCTTCAGTCGATCTTGTTTCTGCTGGACGGCGGAATGCTTCCTCGCAGGTGCATACGGTACGTTAAAAGGGTAAGTTCCCCCCCAAAATAAGTCCCTCAGTGCTCTTTGCATAAAGTTTGAGGGTGGGCATCAGGATAGGTGATCACTTAAAACAACTCTGTGTTGATTTGCAGTGACCCTTTCCTCTAAGCAGAACCAAATCATGCTGACAAAATTCCCCCTACAGCTTTAAATACATACAAGAATATCATTAGTTCTTTAGATTTGGATATTAAGGTTGTAACCTTGCCCAAAAATAGAAAAGACTGTCTGATATTTGGTTGGGATTAATGGTTCTGTACTCCTGAAGAAGAGTCTTGTAGACTAAAACTGAGTGGAAACGTTGGGAAATAAAACCTTTGAAAGATAATTTGGGGTGAAGAGTTAATGAATATATTCAGAGGAACGATCAGTCCTCTGGTGTGACATCAGTCAGGATTTGTAAAATACATTCTTGAGCGTTATTTAAAAATAGGATATTCACTGCAAACTGTTTTTTCATGACCATCTTTATACTATACAGGACAGACACTGTTATAATATGTGTCCAGTGGGCAGATGATAGAAAATATTAAAAACAAACAGTAATACTTGGTTGTGCACATGAGTTTTATTGCAACACACAAATAAAACACTTCTCAGCGATGTATCGAGCCGATACAGCAACACTGTGTGAGATGACATCACACGGACCGAGTCATGACATTATGTTAGTGTTGTATTTAAGTGCAGCTTTGTAGAATTTGCCTTCTACTGTAACTGGATGTTTCTCGTGCTTATGTAGACACCAAGAGGCTGAACTGACTGGTTGAAGTTTATTTAATAAAATATATATTGTGTGAAGTTAAAATAAATTATTTGTTGAGTGCTCTGAGGCGGGTGCAGCAGTCCGTTTACTGGGTCCTCCTGGTGAAAGACTCCCACAGACCGGTCAGCTGAGCCTGCAGGTCCTGAGCGCTGGCGTCCAGCTTGGCCTTCAGCTCCTCTCCCAGCGGCACCAGGCTCTGCTGGATCTCCTGGGTTTTCTGGGTCAGCTGGGTCTCGAAGCTCTGGGTCAGGGGGATCACGCTCTTCTGAAACTCATCCACGCTCTGCTCCATCTTCTCCTTGATCTCCTCGGTGTAGGGGACCATCTGGGCCTGCATGTCGGCCATTTTCTTCTCCAGCTGCACCTTCAGCTCCTGGCTCTTCTGCAGCAGGACGGCCTTCAGGGGCTCGGGGTCCATGGCCTCGACGTAGGGGGCCGCCTCCCTCTGCAGCTCCTCCACCTGCTTCTGGAGGTTGGCCACCATCTCCTGAGCTAAGGGCTGCAGGTTGGCGCTCACGGCGGACATATCCTTCTCCAGGCGGGTCTTCAGCTGCTCGGCCTCCTGGGTGAAGCGGGTCATGAAGTCCTGGGTGACGGGGGCCACCTGAGTCCGCAGAGAAACAACGTACTGGTTGACTGTGTCGGCACTCTGGGAGATCTTGGTGCTGAAAGACACGGAGAAAAACAATTAATAGATAGAAACATTGGGGTATTTTAAATGTGATCAGTCTTATTTATAATTTTTGGCTCTTACTTCACTTCCTGTCCCAGCTCAGACTGCCTGATCTGGTTCAGGGAGTCCTCGGCGGTGGAGGTCGCTTTAGCGACGTAGTCCCAGAAAGCATCTTTCACCATGTCCAGGCTGGTCTTGGGAGGCTCCTGCCACAGGATGTTGGCATTGCAACCTGTGGGTGAATAAAAGAGCAGATTTAACGGAGAGGTTTGGTGGAAGACAAACACTTTCTGGTCTACGTGGATCAAAACTTCACTCACCAGAGAAAACAGCAAGTGCGAGAACCACAAGGACCTTCATGACTGAATCTGACTGTGGATCAAAGAAGTAGAGGAAGAATTACATTTTTGTGTACTCTGACATATGAATCCATGAGAAGGGTTTGATTATGAATAGATGTGTTACCTTGCAGAGGCAGCTGGGCTCGTCTTCTCTCAGAGGCTGATGGGTTGTGCTGTTCAGGCGGCCGCTCTGAGTTTTTATAGCCGCGTTGAAGGGTAAAGTCCTCCTCTGGATGCCCCGGTGGACACATTCCTGTCACTGCTGTCACTCCACGTCATGATGAAGTGTCATCAACATTTTCATCTTATGATACGTACAGTATTAGCCACCTGGGTGGGTTAAGTATCTGTTTATACCCTCAAAACAGCATCACGTGCAGCAGCTACACAGAGGCCTGTGACTACTGGCCTCTACAGATGTAATTCAGTGACTTAAATTTTAAGGAAGAAAATCAGCGGACAAAATGTTTTCACTTAAAGGTTCGCAAATTATTTTATGCCGTTTTGGCAAATGTGTTGAGCCCTGACACATGATCAACAACAGGACATTGTCACGCCGTCTGTGGCTCTAGTTTTTGCGATGTGTCTCCCACCGTCGGCACTAATCGCCGTTTGTTGGCGAATAGTCGTTAATCACTCTGATTGGCTGATCAGATGAGCAGAATCAGTGCACAAGAAGGGAAAATTGAAATAGAACGATTAAAGCTTCTTGAGCCTGTTGCTGTAGCATCCGTGATTTCACCCCATCTCCTCCTTTTCTTTTCCCGTGCTGTTTGTGACACACATATTCTCGATTAGTGGTTTTAATAGCGAGAATGGTGTGAAAGTGACAAACTGTTTGATCCTCACAACAGTTTGTACTTCCACTAATCTTGATGGCTTCAAGTTTCCCTTTTTGAATGACAAATACAATTACTAGTGAGAAGGACACCAGATGAACTTGGCTGGATTATTCAGATGATATTATGGTTTGTGCATTATTAACTCAATATCAATATTTCACTTTTTAATATCGTGAATATTGCAACATAGTGACACCCCGTGTTCAAACTGTAATAAAGTGCTGTAGGAGTTCTTGAAGCTCAGAAGCTCAATATTACAGTGCCGCAGCTACAATCCTGTGACAAAACTGACATTTTAAACGAGAATATTGATTTGGGGGGTTGTTGAGAAAACAGAAAACAATAAAAAGGTTCTTTGGAGGCTGAAAGTCGACGGGGCACTGTCGAGAATGTATATTATTCTGTCTAAAACCATGTGACTCTCATTTAACGTCTTCCCTCTTCACTTAAATGACAGACACATACATTTTTTGTTCCCTAGAGCAGGAAATCTTTAGCTTTTCCAGGTCTCCTTACGTAATATTTTTTTTTGTGCGTCATATGAAAACACCTGTATGTTTATCAGCAGTTTGTCCTGAGAGGAACATTCTGTCCTATCAGCCGCTGCATAAGGAAACGTAACATTCCTCCGTGGAGATAATGTGCAGGTCAGATGGCACGGCTCGATCAAAGTCCTGCTCACATCTCACTGACCTATAAACGCCTGACAACACCGATCAGTCGACACAAAGCTGAGAGCATTCCAGTGAATCGGTGTGTTGACTCTGTGTGACACAGCAGAGAGAAACAGTCACAGTAACATTATCTTATCTGCAGATGTTTCTTCGAGTGTCGAAGTTTCTGTGTCACTCAACTCATCACTGTGTTTACACTTGTTACATAAGAATGTCTCACGTCTCCTGAGTGTTTCACACAAATCTTAATTTGATTTGTTGCAACAGCTAAAGTGTGTTTATTCTCTTTGGTTTAGACAGTCAGACATCACATAGAAGTATGTTTTTTGCTGTTAACTTGTGAGTAATTTCTTTTTTTTATTGTTCGGTTCAGGATCAGTTTATTTCTGATCAAGCAACGTAGGAAATTCTTCATTGTATCTGCTATGATATCATTTTTATTATCAGTCTGTCATTCCACCACTTTGCATTAAAATTTTGTTGAAGTTGACGAAGGTTGGCGTTTCTGTTCCTCTCAAGATGAATTGCAGAAACTTTCTGATCCAAGCGAACTCATCAGGTCAAAATTGAATGTGTCCTGTAACTTTATTTTCTGTCAAAATATCTGCAGAGCTCAGTGACTTTCCCATCAGCCTCAGCTTCATTTTGAGCTTTGTGCTAATAAGCTAATGTTAGCATGCTAACCTGGGAAACTAAAACTGATCAACAAGGGAAACACTACACCTGCTTAACATCAGCGTGATGTTAGCTGTCATTGTGAACACGTTAGCATGCCAAAAGTAGCATGTAGTTCAAACACAGACTGAGCCAGAGCCTCTAGCATCGAGTTAACCTATTATTATTTGTTTTTAATCTTTTTTTTTGTTAATAATATTGCATGAAAATGTTAAAAATAAATTCTAAATGTTTCTTTATGGCTCACCAAAGGTAGCTACATAGGCTCCTCACGCGGCACTAGGCTCAGAGCTATTAGCATTCTTAGAGCGGTCCTAGCCCCAGGCTAAGTTAGTAGGCTAACAAAGAGGTTTATTTTCCCTGCTGAGCTCTGAATTTGTGGGGTTGCCCCTTGAAAATCAACTCAACACAGGGCTGAAAGGTGTGAAACAGGTAAACGGAGTAGTAACACAACACGGACATTTAGCCCAGAGCTAGCAGGAATACAGTGTGAATCATGTAACCTTTGGCTCAGGTTAACCCTGGGCTAAAAGAGGTGAAGTTAGTGGCTAAGAGGTTTTAATGATCGCCCAGGCAAGGAAAATATGAAAAGCACAATAATGTGCTGTGTAACCCAAGATTCAGATTCTTCAGTTTTCGCTTTGACATTAGGGTATAAAGTCTTGTTAATGCGTCACACATCTAGAATTTTAGTTTTTTGTCTTTAAAAGGTCTTAAAAGTGACACATAAAGAAATGAGATTTCATCAGTTACTAAACTAAAACAAATATTTCTTGAGATAGACTCTTGGTCTGAAAGCTCTCTATGTATGATGACATGTTGTGATAATATATAATGTGCGTGAGGTCACCAGACAGTGATGATGTCATCTCTTACGTACCACTGTGAGCACTGTTGTGATGTGGAAGCAGCCGTGACAGCACGGCACTCAGAGTTTGGACTTTACTCCTGAGAATTCCTCTATACGACTCGGCCGCCTATATATACTGAGCCCTGAGCTGTGCAGGACACACACGTGTGTTCTCAACAGCTCGCCGACTGGACAGGAAGCTCATCCACACAGGTAAGACAGCAGCAGGAGGAGGAGGAGGAGGAGGAGGTCATTATTCATGGGAGATAGATATGAAAAGTAACTACAGAGAGATAATTCTGCATGTTTCGTTTTCAGCCACACGTCAGTCATGAAGGTCCTCGTGGTGCTCGCTCTCGCTGTTTTCACTGGTGAGTAAAGTTAAATAACTTTTGTTGAAGTCAAGATGTGACGTTGGAATAGAATTAAGAGAATATATTTTTTTTAAAATCTCTGTTCTTTCAGCAGGTTGCAATGGCAACATCGTGTGGCAAAACCAGCCCAAGCAGCAGGTCGACATGGTGAAAGATGCTTTCTGGGACTACGTCGCCAAGGCAACCACGACCGCCGAGGACTCCCTGAAGCAGATCAGACAGTCGCAGCTGGGCAAGGAAGTCAAGTAAGACCCCCAGAATGATAAAGACGCACTCACTTAAAGGACAAGTCCATCCTTTCAAAAACAAAACAGAGCTCCTCGTGACTAATTGACATCTTTGTTTCTGTGCCTGCAGCACCCTCATCTCTGAGAGCTCCGACGCCGTCAACAAGCTCACCGACGCTCTCCGCACTCAGGTGGCTCCTCTGACCCAGGACCTCGTGTTCAAGTTTACCCAGGAGGCCGAGCAGCTGAAGACCCTTGTGGAGAAATATCTGACCGCCATGGGAGCCCGCCTGCAGCCCTACACCGAGGAGCTGGTGGCTGACCTCCAGAGGAAGGTGGAGGAGCTGAAGAGGGACGCCGTCCCTTACGCCAACGCCATGGACTCCGAGGCCCTGAAGACCGTCCTGCTGCAGAAGAGCCAGGAGCTGAAGGTGCAGATGGATGAGAACGTGAACAGGCTGCAGGCCCAGATGGTCCCCTACAGCGAGGAGATTAAGGAGAAGATGGAGCAGAGCGTGGAGGAGTTCAGGAGGAGCATGATCCCCCTGGCCCAGAGCTTCGAGACCCAGCTGACACAGAAAACCCAGGAGATCCAGCAGAGCCTGGTGCCGCTGGGAGAGGAGCTGAAGGCCAAGCTGGACGCCGACACCCAGAACATGAAGAGGCAGCTGACCGGTCTGTGGAGGTCCTTCGCCAAACTGATCCAGTAAAACGGACTCTGTTTGAAACTCATCCGCTCCGTTGCATCAGGGTGGTGTTTATGGGACGGATACAAAGTGCAATTCCTCATCGTGTGTGTTTTTATGTTGAAAGATGCTTTCAAAGGAAACCATCTGAACACTGTCAGTATTTCCTCCACTGTGTTACTGTTTACTACTGTAAGCTTCCATCTGTAAAACAACAATAAATTAAATTAAATTAAATGTACTTTGAGTCATCATGTTTCTCTGGCTGGATTGATCTCCTGTGCAGTGTGAGACCGGTCTCACTGACTGAGCCATGGAGATAAGGTGGAGATAACAGAGAGGTGACGGCTGACAAAAGTGTCACGTAATGAAGGTGCAATGTCACGCCGGAGCGGCGCGCCAAGATTTAAGATTACATTTATTGCATGTATTATTGTTTTGTTTGTGTGTTTGGATACGTGATAACACAAAATGCTGCTCCTCCCAGAACGTAGCTGTGCGACAGAAGAAAAAGACACCACTGAATGTACAAAATGGAAACACAGGTAGCATTAAAACAGAACAATTAGCAGTGAAGCTCTTGTAGGCACTGAAGGTAAAACATAAAGGTTATACACATTCAAAGCGCAGCAGACATCGCCCTCTCTGGTGTCTCCATTTAAAAACAAAACATAAAAGTGCCTTATTGTGAAGAGAAGCTGCTCTCTTTGTTGCCCAATGTGAAAGAAAACATGAAGCATTGCCCTGTAGAAGAGGGGTTTTGAAGTGTTTCACCACAAATGTGTCACAACTTTTTGTGTGCTGGAGCCCTTTTCTCAGGGGCGGTTCTAGGGGGGGCCAACAGGGGCCAGTACCCCCATAACTTTGAGTCTGGACCCCCCTGTGGCCCCCCCGACAGAGAGTCTGCATCAATAATACAATGACAGATTTCTTGCAGTGAAGGCGGAAATAAAATGTCTTAGCAGTTTACTACCCAATCAAAATTGTTGAAATTGTAAACACTGTTTTGTTTGAATGAGGTATTTGTCTTTTTTCCTGGTTGTATGTGTTCCCTAACAAAAAAGCCGGCTCCCAACCTGGCCCCCCTATTAAAACTGGTCCAGAACCGCCACTGCCTTTTTTATTTGTTCGGCCCCTTCCTCTCAGACAGTCTGAAACTGCTACTGGTCTTACGGTAACTTTGTTGACAGCCGCTTCCTCCTGCTGATTGGCAGTAACTATAAAATAATGTCAGTCAGTTCTGTGAATGGATAAAACACCAAACAAAGAAAGAACAGAGCGACCAGAAGAAACGCAACAGTTTAACGCAACTGCTGCTTCAACAAAGAAAAAGCTGAAATCATCTCAATATAAAACACAATGTTTTATCATAATAATAACTTCTTATAATAATGACGACACCACTGTGTTATCAAAAAGTCTCGTAGAAGTAAAGAGCTGTGGCAGAAATTCCCCTAAATCCAGTGTGAACGTCGAACACCAACACCACCAACAACAACTTTGTTATCAGACCAACATTTTTTTTGGTTTTGCTGAACAAAATATCAAATCCAAACTTTTGAAACAAGTTAAAGCAAAAACGCACAAAGCTGATAGAAACACTATGACGACAAATCCAGTGGTTAACAACCTTTGTTTGTACTTGTGACCTTTCAAAATAAAGCTATGTCTACTTGCGACCCCTTTCTCTTGGTGTAATTTCTTACCTTATTTAGATTATTTTAGAGGCCTGAAGAAATAGTGATATTTGTGAGGTAGAAATATGTTTTTCCTGCTTTTATATCATTCATATCAATTATTGCACAACCCAATCTACCTCAGTTCTACTTTGCACCTCATGTAAATACTGTAAATTTCTTATCTTAATTTATTTTGTCCATTTCATTCTATATGACTTGTTTTGTGTCCGTGTACAACAACTTCAGGTGCCTTCAACTGTCCCCTGGGGACAAATAAGGTTTTCTGAATTGAATCATCTTACACTGCGTCTTTGTTTTGGGTCCTGACACCAAGGTGAAGAGCCAACATTTAACGTCTACACATTAATAACCCTGAAAAGACTTAAAATCTAATAAAACCTGATCATTTCTGATGCATTCAGTGAATCATGTCTATCGCTATTAATGCCAGCAATGAGGGCAAAAGTTAATTTCCACATATACATACGATAAAGTTATTTATCTATGACCTCGTCTGTGCAGGATGTAGTAAATTGGAAAGATTGCCATCTTATAAAAAGATGTATAAATGCAGGCAGCGGTTGTTAAAGCAGATATGAACCAGGTCAGCTGGACTATGAAATGATACCAGGGTCACCTTTGGCCTCCCTGCTGTCGTGCTGTCTGCAGCGTTGAGTTTCTGTCAGACGAGAACAGAGTCAAAAATCAGAGCTTTTCCTGATTAGAGTCACGTGAGTTTGCAGAACACAGAATCCCATTTTACTAAACTGTTACTTCTTCTCACATCACAAAACCTCCATCCGAGCAAACTCTGACCAGACATTTGGGTGTTTCGCTAACTTCAGTGTGCACTCTCGGTGTGCGACGTGGAGCCAAATCAACACACACAGCAATAAAAGATGACAACAGCGCAGTTCATGTGGGGAACTTCGGACACGGGTCAGCCATCCTCCTGACATTTATTGGATCAAATCAATGCCTCTTAGACCGTATAAATAGCGGGCGAGGAGCTCAGTCAGCCCACAGATTCACACGTCACAGATCAGGATCACTCAGGTGAGTCACGGCTTTTATAAAACTTTTATTTGAACTAATTGAGTGATTTTTAAAAAATGCTGTTATAATTGAGAGATTTTGAGAAATTCTTCAGTCAAGAACACCAACATGTCGACGATTCAGATCTGATCAGTCTTCATTAATGTCGAATGAGTGAAATGTTCAGCTGATTACAACCAATTTATTCTTCTATATTCCAGGTTTCCTGCTTCCTGCTCATTATGAAGGTCTTCGCAGTAATCTTTGTGCTGGCTGCCCTCTCAGGTGAGTTCAGAACTCATTCTTACTCGTTCAATCTTTCTTTTTATAAATAATCCTGACAGTTATATTGAGAGATTTTACATGAAATACAAAAAATTGTGCTCAGAAACGTTGCATCAACAGCGCTGTTTTGTTTTACCTTTTCAGAGTGAGTGGTCATAGTATAATTATTCAAGTTAAAGTTGAATGAAACAAATCAAAGATAAATGAATAAGTAAAATATCCTTGTGCCGCCTTCACCGAGCATGTTCAGTCAAACAGCAGACGAACCAACCCACAATAAATGTTACACGAAATTGTGTTTTTATTTCTTATCATTTGGCATAAACAGGGGTATGGATGAGGAAAGATTATACACTTATAAGTATAAAACAAAAATAAACAAAAGCAGTGACTAGAAAAAGTGGGCTTGAAAGTTGATGAAAAGTACAAATTTGAAGCGCTGTGAAAGTAAAAAAGAAAGAAAGAAAGAAAGAAAGAAAGAAAGAAAGAAAGAAAGAAAACAAAAGAAAGGAAGAAAACGAAAGAAAGACAGAAAGAAAGAAAGAAAGAAAGAAGGCCCTTACCTTTTAGGACTTTTATTTTGAAAATACAGGTTACCCTAGGACCACCAATATTCTTTGGTGGTCCTAGGGTTTTCTAAACTTTTGCTTTCTAAACTCAGTTTATGCTCGACGGTTCCTAAAGTTTCTTGAAGATCTGAATCTGTCGTCCTGGTTCGATCCCTAAGCCCAGAAATCCTTTTCTTCAGTCCTCAGTCTGTCAAAATACAGTCACATTTTTTATGAGGCGGCTGAAAGGAAATCATTAAACCTAATTAAACTTGTTCCAGTTTGCTGCCATTGATAATTACACTCTGTGTTTTTATCTCTAATCCAATGTCCAAACTGCCTCCATCTTTGTTTGACATTTGTGCCTCTGTCCCCTCCAGGCTGCCACGCCAGAAGCATCCTGTCTCCGGACAAAACCCCCTGGGAGGCCACGGTCGACAAGTTCAACGATTACTTCACCGATCTGAACACGAGGGCCGATGAGGTGGTGAGCGGCATCAAGAGCTCCCAGATCAGCAGAGAGCTGGAGTGAGTTTATTAACGTCGCAGTTATCCGCGTCGTAAATCAGTGATACCTGATAACTGACTGAACAATTGCATGACCTATGACCTTTGTGTGGATGTTTTATACACTTTATGTGCTATAAATTCACAAACACACTTTGATACACTCACTGATCACATATCTGTCACTGTACTGACACAATACTTCCTGGACACTTTGATCAGGAACGAGCAGCTTTTATCTGGGTCTTTGTGTTCTTGTCAGACTGATTTAAGTATTCTGGAATGATGAAAATGTTCGACACGACACTGTTAGACGTTACACAGCACATATTCTGCTTTCAGCTGAGTGTGAGGAGGTTAATCAGCATGTGTCGGTGAGGTGAGACCTGCACAGAGCTGCTGACTGCTGAGACTCAAGTCCACTCTGTAGATGTCTCGTTTGGACTTTTAATGACACTATTGAATCTTTACCCAACCGTTGATTGGACATGGAGGCGCTCAGTTCAAACAGAGCTACAGATGATTGTAGATCTTTGCTGGGATTTAGTGAAGCCTCATCTTTACATTTGATTAAATGAAGTCCTTGAACGCATCCGTCTCGTTGCCACAACAGCACCCTGATCCAGGACAGCATGTCTGAGCTCTCCATGTACAAAGACGACGTGCAGACCAAGCTGGCCCCGTACGCTCAGGAGGCCGGGGAGCGTCTCGCCACGGACCTGCAGAAGCTGTCCAACAAGCTCCGCGACCACATGGTGGAGGCCAGGGATCAGATGGACAAGTACAGCCAGGAGCTCCAGACCATGATGGAGCAGAACGCCGATGACGTCAGGACCAGGGTCTCCGCCTACACCCGCAAGCTGAAGAAACGCCTCAACAAGGACACACAGGAGATCAAGAGGTGAGTGAACCGGAGCAGGGAGGGAAACTCTGTCCAGTAAGAGACAGTTTCTTTAACTTTTAACTGACTTTGTGACAACTTTGTATTGTTTTATGGAGATTTATTGGCTCTCTTAAGGGAAAAATGTCTTTTCATTGCTGTGGTACTTTAAACTAATCAATGTTGTACTGAGGTTTTATTGTTGGTAATTAATATAATTCGTATTGCCAGAAAGAGAATTAATAATGAGTGGATTATCCTGATGAGGTAAACAGTAATGATTATATTAGAGATGCAACGATTTGTTAATTCATTTATTAGTTTGACAGAAATGTAATCATCAACTAGTTTAATAATTAGTTATTTTTAATCAGTTTTCTCTGGTAAATATGCAAATACTTTTGTTAGAGTGAGAACATTTTGCAGATAACTTTTATACTAATACTACTTTATTCTACTGAAGTTTTATGTTTGAATGTCGTATTTTGTTTTAACACTGCATGTACTCTTTATATCATATCACTTTCTTTTCACCAGAGTTTGTGCTGAAGTGTTAAATCTGATATTTTTGAGTCCTTACTCAGTTCAAACTTCTCTGTCTTTCTCTCAGACAAGTGGCCGACTACTTGGACGAGTTCCAGTCCCGCACCTCAGACAACATGGAGGAAATGAAGACCCGTCTCGACCCTTACTTCGCTCAGGTGCGTGACAACGCCCAGGCAAAGATGAGCACCCTGAACGACCTGCTGAGGTCTCAGGTGCAGAACATGAAGGAGAGGATCCAGACCACTGCCGAGGACATCAAGCAGCGCATCGAGACAACCGCTGGAGACATGAAGTCCACCATGGAGGACAAGATGGAGGAGCTGAACGAGTGGTTCAAGCCTTTTGTCTCCATGTTCACAGCATAATCTGGACTTTCTGTTTATCCTCCACTTTCTGTATTAGTAACACCTTAACGGATTTAAGAGACTCAAAGAGGAAAGTCTCTGTTCCATCCCAAATGTCCACCATCAGTCTGAATGTGTCTCTGTCACTGAAGGCAACCTTCAATAAAAACAAGCTGCTCACATGTGTGTAGAAAATCACTGACCATCAATAATGTGCACAAACATGTTCAATAACCAAAGTCGTCCTGCACAAGTGTCCTCAGTTCTATTAAACATATAAAAATATTGAAATAAGAATACTTTTTAAAGACAGAGGGTCTCAAAAATGACATAATTTAACTCAGAAATAATCATAATTAAAAAAGTATTTTGGAGAACAGCAACAGGATTTTGCATTATTCTTTGAGAAAATCCATGACGTGAACTGGGAGGGCGAAGGTGAGCTGGCATCTTTAGTCAGATGTGTGACCGAACGCCATGTAACTGAAAACCAAACTACACCAGAGAAAAATCACAACAGTCTCCAGTCTTGAAAAAACTATAGTATCAGAAAATATCTTCACAGATCAACAACAATTTACAGAATCTATTTGACATGTTTCTGTTGCTGCAGTCCAGCAAATCTCTAAAGATGTTCGCTGTTACCTCATAGAAAAGAAACAGAGCTTGAGATGCAGTAAAATGCAGAACACCACTCGTTACAGAGTGTTAAAGACTTTCAAATCTTAATGGAACTGTACAAATCAAACACTGATGAGTTTTCATCGTCAGACAGCAAAAGATATCGTATATCAAAAAAATCTGAGAAAAGGAAATGTAGGTACAAACTTAACAGCTGTCAAAGTGTACCATAACATACATTACGTTTTAAAACAAGTCCCCATCTACTTCAGTTGTTCAGGAGAATGCTGTAACACTGTTTTGCTGTAAAGCTCCAGAAATCTTTTCACTAAATTTCCATTGGCATAAGAGTGAGAAGTTAATGTTTGGGGGAACTTATCCTTTAAAACCACGAGTCTCCATAGAGACAATTCCATTAATTTTTGTTTCACTATTGAGTCGGGAGACCTGAGCATTAAGTCAACTCCAAATCCTCGAGGACAGTACATGCTATTTGTGTAGGTTATTACTTTCAATATGTAGATTGACATTTGAAACATTAATATTTAATTTGCTTCACCATATTAAAAGGAAAAAGAAAACAAAGATATCATCAATCACATGTTTTAGTGACTGCAGTTGTGCTTTCTGGGTAACACCGTATAATAACCAGCATTTATAAATCTAGAGTTAATTATAATTTTCAGTTAGCTTAATAGTTAATTCACTGTTAACAAACAATGAATTTAACTACTGTTAAGGTTTATAGACACCAGTTACAACTTTATGACGGCCACTAAATTATGTTTATAGATGACTACACAGTATCTATTAATAACTTATTAGTTGCAACTTTACAATAAACAGCTGACAGTGAAATAACTCTTTACCAAATCAACCATTTATTATTGATAGTTAAATGTTACCATTTTTAATAATCTTAATATTCTGACCTAATGAATTTCAATTCTACTAACAAGTTTTCATGATATTAATAACATAAACATTTTCAGCTGTAATGATACAATAAAGATTAAAAACATTACATCTACTTTTTATTTATATGTATATTTAATCATTGTTCAGTCATTTTTTATGTATGTTATAGAAACTTGGTCAGACTAGCTTGCAGACGCCGCACGTGAAGCTACGGCACGGTGAAACCACACTATCGCGCCGACGTCATCAGCGCATCCAATCACAATCCTCCGTGCGTCTCTTCTGGCCAATCACAGACGCTGTTTTTCATGCGGCACCACAGCCGTTAGATTGTCGCTTTTCAGTGTTGTCATTTCTAAACATGTCCATCATGTGTAAAGCAGAGAGTTTTATATCTCATCCTGATTATTGAGTTCCGTCACGATGAGTAACCCTTGCAGAGAAGTCATCACTCTTCAGCTGGGACATTATTCTAACTTTGTCGGGACTCACTGGTGGAATTTGCAGGTGAGGAACTCTGTAGCGGCTAACGCGAAGCTAGCTAGCGTTAGCTCTGCATGTGTTGTCAAACTTCAGAGAGTACTCTCTGTTCTGCTCTGTACCAGAGGGATGGCTAATGCTAGCAGCACCGTGAATGTGCACTTTATGGTCTTTTTATGAGACTGAGGAAGACATACGAGAAAATTAAGCTGGCAAACTGGAGTTACAACTTAGCTAGTACCGTCAGCAACCAGGCTTTGTGATGCTAAAGATGCTAACTTTGTAGTGTCAGGTTAGCTGTCTGTTGTAAATCAGATTAACACATTTTTGATAAGATCCTTCAGTCGAAGACGAAGATTAATCACTTCACAGGATAACTTTAAATAGATCCAGTATATGTAATTTAGCCGCTGTTTAAATGATGGAGGTGTTGATACTGATTGTGTTTTATAACATACATTCAGTCTCCTGTAAAGGTGGTTGTTGTTGTTTATTGTGTAATCCACACACAGTAGTGTGCCCAGCTCACATGGACATATAAGACACAACAATTACAGTTGCAGTGGTGAAACATTATTCAGAAAAAAACACATTTTATTTTTTGTGAGATCATATAAAAGCCTGGCACCCTCTCTGAAATCTAAAACCCTTTAGGCCTTGAATGTTTGGGCTAATCGTCTTTTTAGAAAGAAGTATCAGAGATGCAGATGCGAACCAATTTCACAAGTCTACCCTGGAGTTTTTACATGCCAGTTAGCTGAATATAAACTGTACACTACGGCTGCAAGTCATGATTATTTTCATAATCAACAATTAAAGATATTTTTTTTATGACTATTCACTTTGTGGCTTGGTCTATAAAGCATAGGAAAAAACAGTTAAGATGCCATCACCTCCTAGAGCCCAGAATGGCGCCATCAGTTGTCTTTTGCTTTTTAACAGCAGTCCTCAACACAAAGTATTTTGATTTGTACAGAAATCAACAGAAAGAAAAGCAGCACATTTTCACATTTGTCAAGCCTGAACAAGAGACGGTCTGGATCTCACGCTCATTTTGTCTCAGATGGAGCTGACTCTATTTTGGTATTTTTTCTTTGTCTGCAGGATGCGTCTCTGTCATACGACCCAGAGACGCCTCCGGGTGACGTCCAGAGTGATGTCGTGTTTCGTGAGGGACAGACTCTGGGCGGACATGTCACCCACACACCTCGCCTTATT
Source organism: Diplodus puntazzo (assembly GCA_963678695.2). Taxonomy (NCBI): domain Eukaryota; kingdom Metazoa; phylum Chordata; class Actinopteri; order Spariformes; family Sparidae; genus Diplodus; species Diplodus puntazzo. The sequence continues at coordinate 6,779,525 of OZ023169.1, forward strand.
GCCATGGATCTCAAAGGTAACTTCTCCAACACGTGTGTTTATCGTTGTAGAAGCAGATGTTGGTGTTTTGATTTAAATGTTTGCTATTTGGTGCAATAGTTTAATTACTTTATCAGGTTATGTTTTTGTTATTTATGTTCCTTGAATGTATATACATTAGTTTCATTCAATAACTTGGCAATGCACCTGCTCTCTGCCTGTCGCTCTATGACAGGAAGTCTTCGGACTCTACGGCAAGAGGGAAGTCTGTATGACCCTGGAAAAGACACCTCCGCTGTCTCATGGTAAATAAGAGGCTTTGGATCTGAATTATTACCTGTGTGTTTACATATTATAGGACCCAACAGATTCTGTCTTTTTTCTTGTATCGGTGGTAGATTATCACAACCTTAGACATTTTTCTGTGAAACACTGTTGTTCACTCGACACCTTCTGTTACACAGTTGTTTCTAGCATTTAAAAAAAATACTATTCAGGAAGAGCATTCCTAACTGTGCTCATTTAATGTTTGAGAAAGTTTGATTTATGTAAAACTGTGGTCTGACAGGGAGGGAAACCTCATGATGCACGAGGAAAGTCCGCCTGCGAAGAACCCCTTTCTTGAAGATCTGGACAAGTTGGATGTGAGTGTTTGTGCTGGAGATGGAACAGAGCAGCGTCATGAATCATAATATCACAATATTTTCTCAAGACACTGATGCAAGGTGTAAACGACAGCACGAAACACAAGAGCTGTATTGAAATCTGTACACTCCTCTGTATATTTGTATCTTTTATTCATTTCTTCTTACATCCTTTCAATGTTGGTGTCACATATTTCTGCTCTGCCCTGTTAATTCTGTCTTTGCAATTGGTGAGTGTCTTATTCGCACGGCTGTTTTTGTCACCAGAGAGGGGAGATCTTGGGCAACGCAGATTTTTACATCAATTCCCAGCAGCCTCAGAGCTCGGGTAAGAAAAACTTAAACCAAGCCATCTTTAATTTTGTATGAGATGTTTGTGGTCGTCATAGCTGTGACCCCTATGAAAACACTCCCACCAGCAGCTGCAGTGAGTGTGGACACGGTAAACAGCCAGCTGGATCGAATCCAGAAGGGCTACAGGCTGGAGGGCAGCGTGAGGGTGTGGTCCGACTTCCTCAGGATCCACCTGCACCCTCGCACCATCTCTGTCATCCACCAGTATAACCACGACGGGTAAGAAGGAGAGTTTTTATTTCATCAGTCTGACAAGAGGAAAGACTTGTTTAATTGGAGATCAAGGCACATGTTCGAAATAACGCTAAAGTAAATTTGGGTGAATCTGGATGCACAGCTGAAGGGAGTTGTATTCTAGTGAATTTTATATTTTAGCACAATGTGGTGGGTGAATGATCAAAGCCGTGAGCCCAGACTGATAAGACATAGCAGGATAATGTCATGCAAAGAAAAGAAATGCATGTTTCTTCCACACAGACAGTTCAGTACCTGCTTTTGCCCAGTAGATGTCAGCATTGTCGCAGATTTCTCTCTGTGAGCTGAATCTGAAATGTTTTACTTGTGACTGCACCATAAATAGTGAATGCCTAACTTTTTCTTTTTACATCTGACAAGAAAAGATGATGTTAGATCACTACTTGTGGCATCAGAGGACATTTCCCTCTATGCAAACATGTTTAGAAGATGGATCTTCTTGTTTTACATTAAGGTGGGTTAAGTAAGCTGTAATATTTCATGTGTGGTTGTTCAGGGAGGCTCATCGTCTGGAGGCTTTTGGCCAGGGAGAGGCTCTCCTGCAGGGGTCGGTGCTCGAGGAGCTGGAGGACAAACTACACTTCTTCGTGGAGGAGTGTGATTACCTTCAGGTCAGTCATTGTTTTTGGATTACTGTGCACATTCCCTGGTGAATACTTTGTACATCTTTGCACAAAACTGCACAGCTCTTTCGTTTAATTAACAGACATATATACAAACATCAAATACATGTTGTTCCTTACGTTATCGCTCCTCTCTCTGCCTCCCGTTTTCCTCTCAGGGTTTCCAGGTTTTGTGCGACCTGGCTGACGGCTTTGCAGGCCTGGGGTCGAAGGTCACAGAGATGCTGCAAGACTCTTACGGCGGGAGAGGCATCCTTACGTGGGGGTTAGCGCCTGTCAGCCACCCAAATTCAGTGAGTCACAAACTCGTTATCTCTGTGGCCATTTTATCCGTTACTGTTGTGTAAAAGCTGATGTTTTTTAAATGGGGCTTCTGTACTGATGCTGTTGTTTCGTTTCGACCAGACTCCAATGAAAGACATCTACCACCAGTTAAACTGCACATTAGGGACCGTCCACTTGGCCAGTAACAGCTCCTTCTTCTGCCCGTTGACCCTGCGTGGAGGATTCGGCCGACGACCCTCCTCTCCCACAACCTTCCCCCTCCTCACCTGTGATGTGAGCTTTGATTATTTTGTTCTTTGCTGTGTGACTATTGTTAAACTTTTCAAAGATATGTTGAATTGAATATGAGGTGATCAGCAACTTGGATCAAATGTTCGTTTTCAAGACCTGTTCAGTGGCTTATTTATAGTATTTTCATTGACTTCATTTTCATTAAATTAAAAACACAAATTACAGAGACAGGATGATGATGATAAATGGAATTAATAAGAAGGATAAAACTGTTTTTCTGCGTCTTGAGTTTCTCTTTGACTTTTTAAGACTTGTATAGATGCTGTAATTTGTGCGTACATGTCTTAATGTAAGTGAAATTAAAAACTGATGGACTGTCGCTGTCTCTCCTGTGTGTCAGCCCTCACTGTGGTACCACTCCAGCTCCGTCCTGGCTCTGGCCCTCGACGCCCTCACGTTGCCTTACAGGCTGAGGAACAACAGCGTCCCCATGTGGCAGGTGGCGGACACACTGGCCGTGTCTGGCAGAAAGGTGACGCACTGATACTGTTTCCTTCAGACATGCACACGTCTCTTTAAAGCCTCTGACGGCCTGGTAACACCTTGAATTTTAAAAATTTTAGGTGGTGGCTGCTTACGGCGCCCTCCCCTTTCCCATGATGCACGGCAGCTCTCTCCCCGATGCCCTGAGTGCCTGCGCAGATGTGTTGCCATGGAAACCGCTATCAGCCTGCTCCGAAGCTGAGGGCGGTCGGTGCTACAGCCAGTGGGCGACACTCAAAGGCTTTGAGGGCCAGAAACTAATCAGGTCAGCCCTGCTTTTATTACTTATTTTAAACATTAGACGTAAAGTATTTAAAACACTAAGCATGTTTATTTTATAGTGACATGACTGTATTTATACATCATGAGCTCATAAGTGGCGTTCATACAACATCTATAATATTTTCAGTGATTTACACACATTTTTATTGAATAATTAGTCATTAACAATTAGTTAATGCAAATATAGTGTAGTAATATAGTTATATCTGTGTGTATAAACTGATTATATATCTTTTTACAAACTTGAAATCTTTTATAGCGATGTTTTGAGTCATCGTCACAGAGGATTTCAACATTTTTAAAGGCACAAGTGAAGTTTTTCATTTCATTTTAGATACTTTGTGGCTCTGTACTTTGTTGAGCTGAGTTTGTGCTTAAAAAGCCAAATGTACTGCATGTAGATAACTACACTTTAAAGGCTACTAAACAAAGACATGAATGTATAGAATAGTTTACAAAACATGAACATGGAGTCTGGTGTGTTTTCAATTCTTCAAAAAAAAGAAAGATTAAAACAGGCACCACCGCAAAAGGTTAATAATAAACAAGTTGCATTGCAACCCGTGCTAAGCAGAACAAACCGCCTTCTTCAGGGTGTAACCGTCAGCACAGTTTCCTCTTTTGTAGATAGATTTCAAACACCTAAACAGAAAGGAAATGACCCCAGTGGTGACAAAGTCGGACCACTAGATGACTGTGCAGCATGTACAACTTTCCACTCACTGAATCCATGAGAATTATTTTATAAAGTCATGCATCAAGTCAATAGTTAAGATAAAGTTGCAGTCCACATTTTATTGGATTATCAACGGTGCGAAATATCTTCCAGAACCACGCAGCCATTAAACATTCATCATCCGTGACACATTTTCTCTCCTCAGCTCTCTGGCTCCAGGGACTAAACCACCCACTCCTCTGCACAGCCTCCACAGCGGGGAAGACGTCCTGGCTGCCTACATCAGCTCTTTCTACCCTACATCTCCTCTGTGAGTCCCCGCACCGTCACAAAACATACCACTTGTTTATCTTGAGGGTAAATAATACATTTTTACATGTTCTCTCTCCAACTTCGCTCCCTCAGTGCTCTACAGTTGGCGTCTACTCCCAGTAAGCTGACGCCACCGTTCCCTCAGATATTCAGCCGGTCCCTCGATGCTCAGGGCTTCCTGCAGAGCCAGCCTGCCCCGCCCGGCTGTAGGCACATTTCTACTTTCACCTAATCTTTTTGTCCAAGTTTCTTTGTTGTAGCTAGAAAGGGACAGTTCATAATACATAGTTATCCTCTTAACTGTAGTGCTATTTAGATTATTTTGGCGTGAGTTTTGAAGATACAGGCCGTCGAGACGTCTGCGCCTTCTCTTGAATATAAATGGAGCAAGATAGCAAAGTACACAACAGCATTGTCTTTCTAAAACACTAGTGCCAATTCCCATCAGTTACAGTCAGAATTACGAGATCATAATTTGTTTTTTTCTCATGGGCATAAATAGCATGACAGGTTAGAGGTTCCCTTTTTAAAACTACCCTCTTTCAACCTGTTTGTTCCTCTGCTGTCTCCACAGCTCCGGCCCCTGTGGTCTCCTCTGTACCCGTCATGACGTCCCTCCAGTCGGGGCCCGCACTCGGCCCGTGGCTCTCCGAGCTGCACCGCAGTGCCAGCGCTTTCGACATCCGCCGCTTGGCCCCCAGCTTCCTCTCCCAGGGCCCTGAAATGGCCGACTACGAGGAAGCCCTCGAGCAGCTGCGCCTAATGGCCCGGTGTTACCGTGACGACAGCAGCGGGATGACGCGCTCCTCGTCAGAGGAAGATGATGATGACTGACTCTGACAGTCTCGGGTCCACGGGCTGGATAGACTGATGGCTGCTGAGCTGGCACCTGCTTTGCTTACCAGCCTGCATGCACTTATACTGACACAGAGAGGAAGAGGAGCTGAGCCTCTGGTTGGTGAAGGACCAGCACTGAGTTACAGAAAACACAAAGAGGCAAACAGTTTCTGATAGAACTGCGCTGCAAGACGTGAGAATATTAAGGACATAGACCTCTGTAAGAGATCCATGTGTGGTATTCATGAAGGTGAAGGATGTAGCATCATATGACTGTATGGACTCGGATTACTGTTCATGTGTAATTAATGTGTTTTATACTGAGTGTACAATATAAAATTACTGTATTTACATAAAGAGATGTACGTGTCACACTGTTTTGGGCTGAAGTTCCTTTGACCATACATTGCACTTAAAGTTCTCATTATCATATTTCCAGAGCCCAAAACGACTAGCAGCTAAATTTATATTTAAATTGTAATATTTCAGAATCTGCCTCTTCCAGAATCTCATTCTTTACACAAATACAGCCGGCTAACTGCTGCTAACCACAGCTGCTGTTGTCTAGTTAACCTTGTAGCTAGTGTTTCTGACTTGAAGCCAAGAGTAGAATTATGAAAAAGGAAGGGCTGGTGCTGGCTGGTTAGCATGCTGACGTCAGTAGATATCTCAGAAACTGGTGATAACTTATCAATTTAACATTGTATAAAGTGTGTTGCTCCTTTTTAAAGAAGCTAAAGCCAGAGGCCTTAAGTGCTTTGTATTCTTAATTCATGCTTGTTTCAGTTTGAGACATTTAATCAAGCTTCAACTACGGTCGGAAAATGATTTTTCAGGGACAAAGCCAACGTTTGTGTATAATGCCATAAGAAAATCCCATGAAGACCAAAACAAATTGTCAGTGTGTTCTGCTTGTGGAATTGAGCCCTAGGCCCATTAATTCATTCTGAAGTAATAAAACTTGAAATGGGTTAAATTAAATTCTTAAAAAAACTCCAATTCTAAACAAGCTGGGCTTTGTAGTTTTATGAAAAATGGGACAGCTGTGGCTCGAGTGTGTGATGTCTATTAATGTTGGCGCTTCAGTTCAGTTCCAAAATTACTCAGACTGCTGGCCTTCCCTCAGTGTGTGTACGATTGTGACATCTTTAGTGCTTTGAGTGGTTGGTAAGATGTAGTGATCCAGTTATACAATAGTTATTGTGTTTACTGAAGCATTTTATCAGAAGAACATTGGTTCTAATGGTGTGTGCAAAACAAGTAACGCAAACAAATCAGAGTCATAATTTCTTCAAGTCTTTGTAAATGGTCATGTGCTCCAAACATTAGTTTAAATCCCACATCACTAACTTTAAATCTACCAATAATCATAAAAAAAAAGTCCAAAGACAAATGTAGAACACGCTTTTTTTTCTTTTTTTAATTTGAAATAAAATGATACAAGGAATTTCACAAAAGGTGAGGTGATGTCAGAACATATTCCCACCTGGCAATTTGACAAAACAGTATGCTTCTACGTTTGATTAAAAAAAGGCTAAGACACTTACCATACCATCATTGAAACTTATAAAACTGAACCCTGTTATTTTACAAACACCTCCATACAAGACAGCGCTAATGAAAAAATAGGCAGAGTAAAAGTCAAATGAAATGGAGTAGCATGTGCATAAAGACATCGAGTAGAGTGCCACGTATTCTACAGCTACTTATCAAAAAACAGGAGGCAGGGGTAGTGTTGTGGGGTTCGGGGAATGTAAATCGAGGGCCAAGGGAGACGGTGGGATTAGGGCTCATGACAAACAGTCCAAAATCTGAACTAAGAGCGGGAACGGGAGCGAGAACGAGACTGGGAGCGAGATTTGGAGCGGGACTCTGAGCGGGAGGCGGAGCGAGAGTGGGAGCGGGCTTTGGTGGGTGAGGGGGAACGGGACTTGGATTTGGACTTTGATTTAGACCTGGCTCTGGATTTGGATTCATCAGGAGAGCGGGAACGAGAGCGAGAGCCCCTCTCGGGCTCGCCTCCCTCGTCATCGCTCTTGGCCTGCTCGCGCCCCTTTGAGCCAGATTTCCTAGAGCGATCTTTCATTCCTGATCTAGAGCGAGACCTGGAGTTAGAGCGAGATCTGGACCTGGACTCGTCCTTCTTGCCCTTCTTCCCGTCTTTCTTGATCTTTTTGCTCTTGGGGCTGCGACTCCTGCTGCGGTCCTTGTTCTTCGGAGCGCCGTTGCTGCGCTCTTCTTCCTCCTTCTTGCCCTTGCCCTTATTCTTCTTGCTACGAGAACGGCTGCGGGAGCGGGATGCCGCTCTGTGGACAAATCAAATTGAGAAACTTAGTATTGTTGATTCCCAATTAAAATACTTAACTTCCTGGGGTGTGAACCTAATGTACATTCACAGAATTAAGGGATCAATAGTCTTTTTCTTGCTTCAAACATTGTTACAGCAGAACTGTTCTGCTTTCTGGCAGTGAGTTGTGACTAAAAGCACTTTTAGACAGAGCAACTCAAAATTGGCAAACTATGCAAAAAAAATTGCTGGCAAAACTTGTTCTGTACAAAATCTCACAGAACATTAATCTATAAACATTCTGCCAGTTATTTCTATTGAATGGTTTAACACCATAAAAAAAGGGGAAAGGACAGGATGACCTGTGTTAGTTTTAATATAAAAAGGTGCGAGTCCTGCTTTAAAGAGCAATTCTGACATTAGATTTTATGGCAAGTAAATGAACTATGACAGGGACCAGCCTATGTCCACCTTGAAAAGGCTACATTTCTTCAGCCTGCTAGGATTAAAATAGTCTACAGCTATCAAATACATAGAGACAGAGGCCGTGGTGAAATATCAGCTGTATATATTAGGCTACAACTTGCGGTCCATTGCTATGGGCTACTTGCATACCAGTGCATGCACCTGTGTGGTGGCCTTGTAAATATCTATTTATGGAAATGTCATGTGCTCTCATCTTACAGCAAACTGGTTATGAAGTGTCAATATCTCAGTGTGGATTTTAAATAGACTTCTGCTGAGAGGCGTAAATATGATTGGCCATTGTTGTTACTAACATGCAGAAGCTTTCTGGGAACGAGAATGCATATATTTAGTCTCATGGTGCACATCTATAGCATCTTGTTCAGTTGCGGGGAACAAACTAATCCATAAATACAACTTCTACAAGTCAGTTTACTCTTAACGTTTACTGACATCTCATTTCACTACAGAGACGCTTTTGGAGTTTCAATAACTCACCTGGAGTGGGAGCGGCTGCGACTGCTGCTTTCGCTACGGCTGCGGCTCTTACGAGACCTGCGGCTCCTGGAGCGAGACCTGAGAGAAAACAAAACAATTAGCTACAGTCACAAAACTGTTCAAGCAGTGTTTTTTTTTTTAAATCTGTGCATTGAAACACCATTCTGTGATATTGCTATATTCATAAACATCAACATGAATCAGGACGTCGTGTATAATTACAGTGGTGTGTCTCACCTGGAACGGCTGCGACTGCGAGAATAAGAGCGTCTGCGTTTGGCTCCAGGGCGGTCCTCGATGAGCCGGATCTTTCTACCGTTCACCTCGGTTCCATCAAGCTTCTCCAGAGCTCTCTTCATGTCAGAGTACAGCCTGAACTCAATCACCCCCTCATTCCTTCTGCCCTTGTGGGTGTCAGCGTAGGTCACCTCCCCTGCCTGCCTCATGTAGTCCTTTAGAGAAAGAGAAACGCATGTTGAAGATTGATGTACATTAAAAGACGAAAATGGCAACAAAAGCGCTCGTGTGGAGTTGCAGAACCAGCCGTCACTTCCCTTTGTATGTGCTGGTTGAATAAATTCAAAAGTTTATTCCTGTGAACTGGGTATGAACGTCTGTATCTTGCAAAACTGGTTTGACAGTTCCAGTGGATTGTACATGTTAAGTTGTACGTGAGCCAGGCGGATGATAAATTACATGACACTAATTAGCTTTGACATTGCTTCCTTAACATTTGAAAAAGCCTGACGTGTTATGAAGAAACAAAAACAAAACACATACCTTCAAATCCTGCCAGCTGCAACGGCTGGAAAGATTCTCAACAATGAGTCGATAATCTGTCCTTATCGGAGGACCATATCTGTCTCTTCCCCAGCGCCCATATCCACCTTTTAAGGTAACAAGGAAAGGACAGGAAAAATGAGGAACAAGACAAAAAAAACAGAGATGGTGTATTTTTACTAAACTCCAAGCTACACACTAAAAAAAAAAGTCAATATTCAATTGGGAAAGGGAAACAAAGAAGGTGAAAAACAAAGGTGGAAAAAAAAAAAGATTTACATAAATCAAAAAATAAAACCCTAATTATTCATTTCTACAAGCTCAGATCTGTATTTAAAATCCTAAACACAACTGTAGCTTATTAAATTTTGGTAAAATGTCAATAGGCCTATTTTAAAGAAAAAAGAACAAAAATCAAATTCAAAAAAATAACTGATCGAGGAAGTACTTACGGTGAACTAAAGCAAGTTTCTATGCTACCCTATCTAAAAACATTACACTGTTACAAAACATGTTCTTTTTTTCAGGCACCTATAAGAGCTGAACCCACATCTGTTCCTAACCCCATGGCATCCTCACCACCCGGCCTGGGCCTAATGGGAAAAGCGGTCTTCATTCACAATGGCTCCCTTTTTTGGTCTGCCCAGGGGCCCAGAATGGTCAAACCACACTCTTGGAAAGGGGGGACACCATGGCCAGCAATAGGGGCAGGCAGTCAGCAAAGGACTCTTTCAATTAAAACATTGAGGTTCTTTGTTAAATCTTTACCTTTAAATTGACAATCATTTTATATGAAATAAAAAACGAAATAAGACATCAATAGCTAACAAGATATTTAACAATCAAATACTTAGTTTACAGTATTCAAATTAAAACATTTATATCCTTTCCATCAGTAAGCCATTTCCCCATCACATGTAACTGCATTTTCAACCCATCTTATGGAAATCCAAGTCATTGGTGGCTCTGGTGCACACAAATTTAATCACATTATGTGCTGAGAAGGAAATATCCTCCTGCGCCTACTGTTCAGTGTGTGAATAAACTGTTAAGTGCTGTAGCTCAACTGTCTGCTAGCTTATTTGCAAGACAATAAAAAAAACACAACTGGAGTACTCAATCCAGAAAGAGAGACATGCCCATATGTTAAACAGGCCATTGAAAAACAGGAGTGCTCATTGAGACCAGAACAACAACAAGACCTGATGAAACTAAGATGGGTGGTTGTGGATGGGTGTGTGCGAATCAAGGACAATCAAAACTAAATGAAAACAACTAGTTTCACTGGAAGGTGTGAAAGTTAGAAGGATGATGGACTCTGTTGGGATATCAAATGGACATCAGTAGAACGGGCCAACACTGACTAGAGTAAAACATTACCTATTTTCTTCCTCATGAATTTTTAGCAATAACAAACTATTTCTAGTCTGGTTCAGAGACCTCTCTGTTGCTACCCACATCCTTTTTCTCGCATAAATTTAGCTGGTAATGATATTTAAAAGCTAGGTGAATTATACAAAGATGTCAATATTTCTAGGACAATTCAAACTTGATAAAAAAAAAAAACATTCAACATGTTAGACATTTTTTTCAAACCCTTTACAAATACAAACAGAGAGGTCAATGTTCCATCACCCCCTTTTTTTTAAAGTTTGCAATATTATAAGAAAAACAATCACTGGGCTCAAGGTGTCATCTAGAGAAGTAAATGTTCAGTGTCAGGAGTGTCACCCCTACAATTTCTATCATTAACACTAGGATATAAATTGAATGCACATCAGCCACCAAGGACAAGCTTAAAGTTTTTGCCCCTTTGACATTAAGATCAACGGTTCCCTGTAATGAATGAAATCCCTCAATGACATCATTCATGTGACACTAACACAACACTCCGGTGCAGACTTACTTCTTCCTCCACCTCCTCCTCCTCCGCCACCACCACCACCACCACCACCTCCTCCTCCATAACCTCCATCACGTCTGGGTCCCTTGGTGTGCTCCACAATGACCCTTTCCCCACACAACTCCTTGCCGTTCAAGTCATACACGGCATCGTCTGCGTCACGGGGGTCGTCAAATTCAACAAACCCATACCTTAGAGAAGAGAACAGGTGTTAATGCAGGGATACAAGTAACGGGCCTGAATATGTTAAACACATCTCAGTGAAGGTCATTGACCTCAGTGATTCTCAATGGTTTGCCAAGGGAAACTACTGAGCAGTGAGTACCAGCGTGACCTGGGGTTTTGTTACAACCGTGCACTATTACTGCAATATAAATCTATCCAATAAATGTTAAAAGTCTGATCGCATTACCATCTGCTTTACTATTTTAGTGGCTTTAGTTAAGTAATTACACTACTCAAACTGGGCTAGGGATACTGTGAAATGTGTGCACCGACAATCGTTGATGGATGGACAAAAAACATTTACAAAACACAAGGTAAAAATTCAGATCTGTGACAGAATAAACAAGTGCAAAAGTAAAATATCCCTTTGTCCCTCACCAATTTTAAGTGTTTTTCCTCCTTTAAATTATTTTCTTGAATCATTATCAATAATTACTTTCTAGGTAACATAGCACCATGTGATTAGATAACATGGTACATAAAGACTATGTTGCACAGCTATGAATACAGGTGTGCCTGCAGCGTACCCTCATGTTACATTTCCTTAAAGGGGCTATCGTAAGCAGTGGACCCCCATTTCAGTGCTACAGACAAGTCAATGGTAGGTTTTAACAAACTCAGTCCGAAAGTTCTGGACTAAAGGTCGGAAAAAAAGAGTGAATGAGGTTGCAAACACATGCATCTTAATTTAGCGACAAAAAGATGAAAATAATCATCAAATGAATTTTACGCGTCGAATAATAATTAATAAAATGAGCTTCCGCATTATGTAAGTACTGACTTAACTCTTCATATGAATGCAGAAGCCAAACGGTATTTTGTTTAAACGGGAAGTAACGCATGTAACAGAAACTCAATTGTGCAACAACGCGTGCACGTTCATTGTACAAAGTAGGTCCCGTCTAGCTAAATGCTACAAACGAGCCCGGAGCTTTTATAGCTAGCTTACAGTTAGCCTGTGGTACAAACAGCCGCCTGTGACATTGCCACGTCCAACATTATTGCTAGCTAGTTCACCGTTGTCTGGATATCGCACAAATCTCACTAAAGCTCACAATCGACCTTTGCTTTCGTACTTGATCACGAACGCTAACACACTAGCAAAACTCAGACATCAATTTAGCTCACATTTTCGAAGGATTTTCGGGTAAAATATTAACCGCACTAGCTAGCTAAATTAGCATTAGCGGGCCGCGGTCGCTGCAGCCGACAAGGCCTTTGCGGCCTGTGCATACATTAGCCTCGACGGTAACGGACACCGACAAACAGCTTCAACGTTACCCGTTTTTCAGGTCGACTTCGAGTATCTTCCCGTAGCCTTTGAAGAACCTCTCCACGTCCTTTTCTCTGGCTCTGTAGCTCAGCCTTCCGATGTACACCCTCGACATATTGTTAGCTTCAGTGTGCTAGCAATGTGGGAGATCCGTCGAGCGGCACCACACAGGAGAGAGGAGGCGCGAGGCTGCGAAGATACATACACGCGCTCCTTCGATACAATAGGTCGCGGCTGGATGGGGCGTGGCTTCTGGTGACGTAGGTTCTGCTGGCCTGGGTTTAGTCTCTCAGGCAGCCCCATTGTATCCAGGCAAATTATCTGGGGTGGTACAAAGAGGCCAAAAGTCATATTTGATTCCAACTAGACATATTATGTTAAAAAGTGAGAGTAACTTATATAGTACATACTTTTACTGAAGTAGGATTTGGGTAAAAGTCTAATAAATGTACATAATCCTCATGCAACTGTTATGCTGTATGAATGTATATTGCATACATTGCAATACATTTTGGGAAAGGTGTTTTTGTTTTGCATTATCCAGTTTTGGAAAAGAAATAACAAACTCAGACTTTTAATATTTACAATATTAATGAGGTAATAACACAAACTTTCATAACTGAAAAAACAAGCTGTTCTCAGAGGGTGATAAGGTCCCAGAACACTGTTTGAAGTTACAAAGGTGGCAGGGTCCGCCAAATATAAATAAACTAATGAAACTGCATCAGGTACAGATACCTTTAAACTGTACTTAACAGCACACGGATACGATTTATCTACCCATCAGTTTGGGGACTATCAATGCCAAAATGAAGCACCAAAACTTCCCCGGAGGTCCGAGCTCCCAGCATTGACAGTTAGCTGCATAGCTAACTGAGCTAACTAGTAAAAAGTAGCTACTATGAAGCCCGTATATGTTGTGTGTATGAATCCAACAAGTGATCAATAACAGTATCGCTTCTAAAGACTACACTGCATTTTCTGTAAATTGATGAATCTGCTAGTTGTAAAGTTAGAGCTCGAATAGTTTGTAACTGAAGTTGGCCTGTAATGACGGACTAGTGAGTAGATGAGTCTCTGTGCTTGCAGTGATGATGTTTAAGGCCCCCAAACACTTCTGTAGTCTCATTTAACTTGTTAGCAACCATTGTTTTTAAGATACACTTTGTAATTCAAATGTGGGACATTCAATGATTTATTTAATGTTGTAAAACAAAATGTGTGAATATCTTAAGCCTGTGGTAACCGCAGACCTTTATTCTAGACATTTAACCTGAAAACCAGTTCAAAAAAGCCATTAACTTGGAAACGAGGGAACCAGATATGAAAAAATGCTTACAGATTTCCGAGCTTTAGGACTACAAACTACACCGCTCTATTCCTACACTTTTCACCTCTTATTAATGTTCTGCTGATTGACTCATTTATTTATTGACCAAGTTAACTGTTGAGGTCCATATTAATCTTAAGAAGCTGGAACAGTGTTTGGCATTTATGTCCCCATCAGGAACCGAGATCATTTTTTTTTATTCCACGCTTTCTACTTCCCTTTCAAAACCACCTACAGTTCCCACAAAACTTAGCCACTGAGTGACATCACTGGAGGATATTTATCAGATTACATGCAGTTTACTCTGGAGTAACAAAAACTTCATACTACTTTTTTCACATTTCTTATATAGAGTAATACATTATTGGAAAATCAATTGAAGAATCATTAAAATAACTCCTTACAGCATTAAACTGCGTGGAAAAACACGACTACAAACTCCTCTCATCTCATCGTACATGGTACATTATACATTATACAATCGATTAAGCATCAAAATGACGCCAGATTTATTTTGTGTCGTTCTGTCACAGACAAAAACAGTAGAAATTCACATTTGAGAATCTGGAACCAGCATTTTAAGCATTATTATTCCTGAAAATTGTCATAATATAACATGAGCTGATTTGAAAACGTGTTGTCGATACATTATTTTGATGTAAGTATCAGTTAATCGAACAATCGACCGTGTCTATTCGATCACACTGTGTTCTTTTTAAACATTAAAACCTGTCCGTCCCGGATTTTGTGACCCGTCGCCGTACGTATGAGCCGCGGTGGGCGGGGCTAACAAAGACTCCGTGAAGCATCATTACAAACACACACCAGCTGCTCCCCGTGGCGGTTATTTTTTATCTTTCAGGCCGACACTTCTTCACTCAAATATGCCTTCAAAGTGTTGAAATTCGTCCTGGGAGCGACTTCAACCTGCTGCTAAAATGTGAAAGTGAGGGCGAAGTGTTTTGTCTCCAATGGGTTGAAGAATGTGAGGTCGCTTTGGGAGGGAAATAACGGTACACGACGTTAGCCGAATGTTAGCTAACCAGCAACAGGTCGGACGGTTGGTCAACTTTAAGTTAGCGTGAAGCGAGCCGGGCACAGCTTGTCATGGAGCAGGCGACGTTTTCGAAGTATTCCTGGATCGATTTCGCCTTCTCTGTCATCGGAGTGTGCACCTTCTTGGTAGACTGGGGCTCGGACGTGTGGGTGGCCACCGAGTTTTACTGCCGGGGGGACTTCCTCTGGTTCGGGGTGCTGGTCGGCCTCATGGTCCTGTCGTCGGTCGTGGTCCAGATGTTCAGCTGGTTCTGGCTCAAGTATGACCGAGAGCTGCCGGGGTTCACCGGGCAGACCGGAGGAGGAACAGTGCTGTTCGGGGACCGAGTGGAGCTCTCCGGCCTGTTGCATGTGCTGCAGCTGGGGTTCCTTTGCAGGTAGAAAACTGATTGAATGTTTAATGACAATAAGTGCAGCTGATCACTTGGTTGTTTGGACAGATCATACAGATCAAACTGGGACTGTAACTGCACTTAAAGGTGCACTATGTTGTTTTGGGGAAAAACTTTTAATTAGAGGAGTATACTTTATGCCTTAAAGAAACTAAAGAAACAAACTTTTTTTTATGAGTGAATAAACAAACTGATCTTAAAGGACAACACAGTTTGATTCTGTTTTGCTTTGTTTATATATGGCGGACCCTGCCACCTTTCTAGCTTGTGGCCTGGGGACCTTTTTTTCCTTGTTTTTTTGTATGTATTCGAGGAAAATAGTTTGTATTATTACCTCATTAATAATTAAAATATTGAAAATCTAAGTTTGAATTTCTACATAGTGCCCTTTTAAGTAGAAATACAGGAAATGTATACAATTTTTATAAAAGTAAATATTGGACTGCAAATACTTAATATGTAGTCTTTTGACTTTTCAACATGATAGGTTCTGTAAAGGTGAACCACATAGTATGAACAAATTTCATAAACAATCCAAATAAACAAACTCCCTTTGCTTTCATGATCGAATAAACGGACGGACGGAAAGGACAACACAATTCCATAGTGTTTCACTTTGTTTGTATTTGGCGGACCCTGCCACCTTTCAAGCTTCAAACAGTGTTCTGGGACCTTATTGTCCTCTGAGAACAGCTTGTTGACTCAGTTATGGAAAAGATAAATATTTCTGAGTTTGTGTTATTACTTAACATTAATATTTGAACATTCAAATTATGAGTGTGAATTTCTACATAGTGCCCCTTTTAATATGTGGGAAGTGATTCTGCAGCAGATTGCATGAAATGTGTGATGCAAACACACTGAAGTCTTGACAAACTGGAAAAATACTCTTGAGACACGTCCCCAGGCATAACCACCCCAGCTTCAGGAGTATTTCTCGCTCTATCTAGTTATTAAAAACTGGAAAGTCCTACATAGTTGTGCCGGCATGCGAGTAGGTAATAACATTTGACAGGTGCTGTGAACATGAACAGTGTCTCAGAAGAGAACTGAATGCTTAAAATGCACAAATAATGAGGGATGAAAAGCTCAAAGTACGAGTGAGTCGGTGCTGTTGAAGACACTTAATGCATCCTGACAGATTGCTTCTCAAAAGAATATGTTGTGAACTGTGTGTCATAGCTTCTCTGACATGTTCATCCATGCAGGCACATCTCTGCCATACGTCAAGGCTTCAGGGTTTGGTGGCGAAAACAGGAAGGGTCAGAGTACGCTGTTTACCTGACACACGACCTCAGCATGCTCCGGCTTATCGAGACTTTCTGTGAGAGTGCCCCCCAGCTCACCCTCATGATCTATGTCATGCTGCGCACAAACAAGGCCAGGACTGTTCAGTGTGAGTTCTCTTTAGCTCATTTTTAACAATGAAATCATACATCTTCATTCAAATGTGGCATTTCAGAATCAAAGTTAGCACAGTTGAGGTTGTAAGAGCCCACAACCTGGATTCTGTGAAGTCAACACACACCACAGATACATGTCGTGTTCACTTCCTCTTGGTTGCTACACTGATGGTTTAACTTCTGTGTTTGCAGTTGTGAGCATCGCTGCATCAACCACGTCCATAGCCTGGATGGTGGTGGATTACCACCGCTCCCTGCGCTCCTTCCTCCCAGATAAGGCCAAGCAGGGTTGGTGTTCCTCTTTAATCTACTTCCTGTGGAACCTGCTGCTAATCGCCCCACGTGTTGCAGTCCTGGCCCTCTTTGCCTCTGCCCTGCCCGGGTACATCGGCGCCCACTTCCTGATGCTGTGGTTCGTCTTTGCGTTGTGGGCCTGGCGACAGAGGACACACTTCATGGACAGCGTCGGTGGGGAGTGGCTCTACCGGGCCACCGTAGGGCTCATTTGGTACTTCAGCTGGTTCAATGTAGCAGAGGGTCGCACCAGAGGCAGGAGCATCATCTACCACTCCTTCATCACCACTGATGGAGGAATCCTGCTGGCAACTTGGTGGTGTTACAGAGACCATGTCCAGTCTGAGTCCTACGCCCTGGCTCTCCTCATCACACTACCCTTCACCTACCTCCTGGGACTGCTCTTCAAAACCGTCTACTACTGCTGCTTCCACCCCAAGCTGTGGAGGCCCCCTGCAAGGGACCCAGGACTTCCCACCGATCTGCCTGATGCAGAAGTGTCCTTTAGAGACTTTTCCATCCAGGATGGCACGTCGTTGTCCCAGCTTCTCAACAAACGGATGGCCTGCCATGCCACTCATTTCTACTCCGAGCAAAGACTTGACAGCAACACTGTTAGCACAAACAGAGTGGTGCTGTCAAGATTGTGATGTCTGATTTTGTGTGCGCTTGGCCAGATGTGTACTACTGATAAATGTTACCTTCTATGGTTCTGATTGAATGCAGCAATCTCTCTTTAAGCTGTTTCTTATTTATGCTGCAAATTCACCACATTCTCCTCATATTGTGAACCAAAATACAAACTGTAAAAGGTACTTAAAGGGTAACCACCAAAAGTGTGTTCACAGGTATTGGGGAGTTCTGTATATGTGAAAATAGTGGCTCCAGAGGAAGCTGCATGTGATAAATTGCCTCCAGTGATGTTACTCAGTAGCTAAGTTGCATTGTGGGTAATGTAGATGACAGGTCTTGAAAAGCAGTCCACTGGTCTAACATTGCAATCCAATGAAAATGTCGGACTTATTATGGACAGAGTAAAAACATAACGAATGATAAAAATCTGTACAGCAGAAACAGTTATAGACTTTTTTTTTAATTCCACGCTTTCTTTTTTCTTTTTCTTAACCTGGTGCCTACAGTACCCACAATGCAACATAGCCACCGAGTGACATCACCGGAGGAAATTTATCAGATTCTATGCAGTTTACTCTGGAAGAACAAAAGACTTCACAATACTTTTTTCCACATTTGCTCTTTAGTACATTATTGGGAAATCTATTACAAAAATTGTGAAAATAAGTAATTACAAACAGCATATAAACAGTATGGAAAAACTTGAATTCCTCTCATCTCACTGTAGATGGTACATACATTGTAATATTTCTTAAAGCTACTTGAAACTGCGGCTATTTATTAAGCTAATTTCTACACTTTCAAAAAAAGTTTTTTGATACATTTTCTACAAAGCAAGTTTATGTTTTGCTATCTTTACATATGTGTGTGACAACTTTTTTTCCCAGACATATGATGTGTTGAAAAGGGTTTTGTTGATACGGTTGTGAGAAAACCTTGTATTTCTGAAATACAAACTTAAAGCAAGTAAGAAAATCACCTTGTTTCTTGACAACAAGGGAAGTAATAAATAATATAAAACAAATACTTTATCTATAATGTAAAATAATAATAAAACGTACAATAATCACAATATTTTGGACATTATCCTGTCAAATTTGAAACGGTTAAGTAACCTTTACTAAACCTCTTGCAGAAGGAGAGGCGTGTTCTGCGCACATCACGTAGGTTTCCTCGTAGCCTTGCACAAACGTGATGCGTGAATTCAAAGAACATCAGATTCTTAATGGTTTTACATGACAACAAGGGCTATTTAAATGTGTATGTTGTGTTTTTGGGTTGTGTTATAGCTGTTGAGACTGTTACTGATTGAAGGACTTTGAATGTAGCTTTGACCATAATCTCTCGTTTTGTAATTCTTATGCTCTGTCGCTGTGGGAAACCCAGTAAGAGCACCTGATGGGTGCTGGTTTTTTATCAAAATGATGTTAATGCTGTAAAACAAGTCAGGAAGTGCTACTTTTCTACATGTCAGCTAAGAATTGTTTGTATAATTAGGGTTGCAACTAATGATCATTTCCATATAGTCTATACATTCCTCCATTAGTCTATGAGTTGTCATGTCATGTCATCGTCTGTAACCGCTTATCCCTTTCCATGGGGTCGCGGGGTGTTGCTGCTGGAGCCAATCCCAGCCTCATCTCAGGGCGAGGGCAGGGTACTCTCTGGACAAGTCACCAGCTCATCGCAGGGCCTAGTCTAGGAGTTGTTTGGTTTAAAAAAAGGTCAGAAAAATTGGGAAAATGTGCTCAAATGTGTTGTTTTGTCAAAACCCCAAGAAAAAAACATAATATATTCTTTTTTTTCTTTAAAAAAATGCTTAATCTACTATCAAAATAGTTGATAAGTTCAGTAGTTATAAGTTATCGATTAATGGTTGCAGCTCTACATGTTCAGCAACAGATGTCATCGTTGTAGCTTTAGTTGTCAAATAGCTTCAAACACGAGTGTTACTTGTGTTCTTTCACTCTTTCAGTGTTTGCTTGTTGAAATGTTACGTGTCAATCATCAACTCTGTCTTTTCTCTCAGTGTGGTGAATGAAACGGTGCTACACTTTGACAATCAGCGTGATTTCAGAGAGAGCATGTTTGTTGTTTTAAGTCATTTTCACCTGTCAAACCTCTTTCGGCTCACTTTCCATTCCTGGGAATGTTCGTGCACAGTGTTTGTGGATCCACTTCTCTGCTGAAACCAAAAGTCACTGCTGGTTGTTAATCTTTTACCTCATTTGCCATGTGCAATTATTAAAGTGGAACGATGTTGTGTTGTCTCTTTTATGTGTTTTTTTCTGACAGCTCAGTTCCTCCCTCTATTCCACGGTAGTGTCATAATTTCAGTGTTGATTGTTAAAGTGACAGCTTTCAGTATGAGTTATGTATTACGTAAGCTGCTAACGATCACGCTACTACGATATCTCTTTAAGGTGTCAAATATCCCTGAAGGAGGGTCATTTTGTAGGAGGAGTTACACAGGTTTTAAACACTGAACTTCGGCTCGTTCCTTATTTTCGGTTGCCTCTCAAACTCCTCTGAGGTTTGTCGTGTGCACAGCTGTGTCCTGAAGTATGTAGCTGTTCTTCCTGCTGGCACTTAAAGGGGACGTGGAGGGAGTTTATTATGTCAGACGCAGCTGCTGGGTTTAAGTTGTCCCCAGTGGACTTCTACTTCACTTCCATGCGTCTGGTGTTCTCAGTTCTCGACATCGTGCTGGATGTGTTTGTTGTCGTGGCTTTTCTACAATGAAAAGGAATACGTGCCCTTCGGTTTCCTGCTGCTGTTTCTCGTGGGCTCGTCCGTTCTTGTCCAGGCCTTCAGCTGGCTCTGGTACAGCTACGAGGAGTTTGAGCGGGAGACGAAGGTTGACAAATGCCTGAGCCTGACACAACTAAGGCTGCTACATGTGCTGCAACTTGGAATCTACCTCAGGTTAAGTCTAAGTGGCCTTATGCGGAATGAAATACTGTCTGGTTGCTGTAACTGTTCCTCCTTCTCAGACTTACTTAGAAGGCTAAAGCAGTATAACGTAACACTAGACGTGTCAAATACCATTATTTCCTTCCAGATACCGATACAGAGTATTTTTAGTATCTTTTCACGAGTACAATGTGTGTTTATTGATATTGGCTACTGGTTAAGTCGTATACAGGCGACTGCTGGAAAGATGAAGGTCCCATTTCTAACAATTACATAATATTGATTCTGTGAATTGACCCTTGCTGCTACCGTATACTTTTTTATTCCAAACATTCCTCTTCCTTATTAAAACTTACCCACAATGCAACTTAGCTACTGAGTGACATCACTGGAGGCACTTTATCAGAGTTTTACTGCCGGGGGGACTTCCTCTGGTTCGGGGTGCTGGTCGGCCTCATGGTCCTGTCGTCGGTCGTGGTCCACATGTTCAGCCGGTTCTGGCTCAAGTATGACCGAGAGCTGCAGGGGTTCAGCGGGCAGACCGGAGGAGGAACAGTGCTGTTCGGGGACTGAGTGGAGCTCTCCGGCCTGTTGCATGTGCTGCAGCTGGGGTTCCTCTGCAGGTAGAAATCTGATTGAATGTTCAATGACAATACGTGCAGCTGATCACTTAGTTGTTTGGACAGATCATACATATCAACCTGGGACTGTAACTGCACTTAAAGGTGCACTATGTTGTTTTGGGAAAAACTTTTAATCAGAGGAAAATACTTTTTACGGCTTAAAGTAACTCAAGAAACAATCTCCCCTTTTTCATGAGTGAATAAACAAACTGATCATAAAGGACAATACAGTTTGATTCTGTTTTACTTTGTTTATATGTGGCGGACCCTGCCACCTTTCTAGCTTGTTTTCTGGGGACCTTATTTTTTTTTATTCATTCAAGAAAAATAGTTTCTATTGTTACCTCATTAATAATTTGAATATTAAAAATCTGAGTTTGAATTTCTACATAGTGCCCTTTTAAGTAGAAATACAAGAAAATGTATACAATTTTTATAAAAGTAAATGTTGGGCTGCAAATACTTAATATTTAGTCTTTTGACTTTTCAACATGATAGGTTCTGTAAAGATGAACCACATAATATGAACAAACTTCATGATCTGACTAATGTTTATGTGTAAACAATCCAAATAAACAAACTCCCTTTGCTTTCATGACTGAATAAACAGAATAAACAAACTGACCTTAAAGGACAACACAATTCCATAGTGTTTCACTTTGTTTGTATTTGGCGGACCCTGCCACCTTTCAAGCTTCAAACAGTGTTCTGGGACCTTATTGTCCTCTGAGAACAGCTTGTTGGTGGGCTGTGCTCGCCAGCCCACTATTGATATTCCTCGAGCCTCTTTTTATTATTATTCTTCCTCCTTCCTTTTTTTGGCAGTTAACTTGCTATCATTCAGATTTCCAGAATATTAATTTTTCGCGACATAAGTCGCGAAAAACTGCGAAAAGTTTCCCATAAGGAATGAATGGGACGAGGTCAAAAAAGTCGCAAATCTTTGACGTTTTTCAAACATGTCCTGCTCTGGTATACATTGACGTAGAAACACCATTCAAACTTACATTCTGTGCTTACAAACTTACTGTGCCTATATTCAAACATGTAGGCACAGGTCTTGGCTATTTGAGTTGTATTTGAACTTTCTTGCTACGATGTATAGTTTTTGAACGCTGACCCCTTAAATATGGTGAGTGATTTTGGAAAAATTCAGGGTTTTCAATGAGTGTGTATGGCGGAATGTTCGTGCAGCAGAGTGGGGGAGCCAATTGACAGAGTGAGAGAGACTCAAATTGTTTCTCAGAAATTTTCTCTTTCCGTTATGATCCCGGCCACAAATGTCACTCAAAAACAGTGATATTTACCATAGTTGTAGCCACACTTGTCTTCTTTCTCCCAATGTGTCTACTTTATCGGTAGGATTTACAGTTTTTGAATTATCTACCTCCAACCGACAAGAGTAGCTCTCAACCGTCCCATTCACTCCAATGTAAATTGGGAAGAGGATTTTCAAAACTGCACCCTTTTTTAAACTCGCTCTTATTTCCACATTTCTGAAACTAAGACCACAAAACTTCATGAGTGTCTTCTTTAAGGCCTTTCTGGCTTGATTGTGAAAAAATTTCGTCGATATCATGTACGGTTTAGAAAAACTACCACTAGTTTGACGTCCAAGATGTGAGGCTGAAATTGCTCTGAAATAAGCTGTCTCAGCCACGGCAGAGCCACGGTTGCTAGGGCCGTTGATAACCATCCCCACCAGGATCAGCTGGGCCAACAGAGGGAGTTCCAGACACACACACACAGACAGACACACACACACACAGACACACACACACACACACACACACACACACACAGACACACAGAGACAGACACACACAGACGGACAAATACACACAGCCAGACACACACGCACAGACACACACAGATTATTAATCAGTTTTCCAGAATATTCATGTTTTCGCGACGCAAGTCGCGAAAACCTGCATGAACTTTCCCAAAAGGAATGAATGGGACGAGGTCAAAAAAGTCGTAGACACACACACACACACACACACACACACACACACACACACACACACACACACACACACACATTATTAAGCAGTTTTCCAGAATATTCATGTTTTCGCGACGTAAAGTCGAGACTTTCTGTGAGAGTGCACCCCAGCTCACCCTCATGATCTATGTCATGCTGCGCACAAACAAGGCCAGGACTGTTCAGTGTGAGTTCTCTTTAGCTTGATTTGCTTCCTACCTACAATGAAATCATACATCTTCATTCAAGTGTTGCATTTCAGAATCAAAGTTAGCACAGTTGAGGTTGTAAGAGCCCACCACCTGGGTTCTGGGAAGTCAACACACACCACAGATACATGTCGTGTTCACTTCCTCTTGGTTGCTACACTGATGGTTTATCTTCTGTGTTTGCAGTTGTGAGCATCGCCGCATCAACCACGTCCATAGCCTGGATGGTGGTGGATTACCACCGCTCCCTGCGCTCCTTCCTCCCAGATAAGGCCAAGCAGGGTTGGTGTTCCTCTTTAATCTACTTCCTGTGGAACCTGCTGCTAATCGCCCCACGTCTTGCAGTCCTGGCCCTCTTTGCCTCTGCCCTGCCTGGGTACATCGGCGCCCACTACGCCCTACGCCCTGGCTCTCCTCATCACACTACCCTTCACCTACCTCCTGGGACTGCTCTTCAAAACCGTCTACTACTGCTGCTTCCACCCCAAGCTGTGGAGGCCCCCTGCAAGGGACCCAGGACTTCCCACCGATCTGCCTGATGCAGAAGTGTCCTTTAGAGACTTTTCCATCCAGGACGGCATGTCGTTGTCCCAGCTTCTCAACAAACGGATGGCCTGCCATGCCACTCATTTTTACTCCGAGCAAAGACTTGAGAGCAGCACTGTTAGCACAAACAGAGTGGAGCTGTCAAGATTGTAATGTCTGATTTTGTGTGCGCTTGGCCAGATGTGTACTACTGATAAATGTTACCCTCTATGGTTCTGATTGAATGCAGCAATCTCTCTTTAAGCTATCTCCTATTTATGCTGCACATTCACCACATTCTCCTCATATTGTGAACCAAAATACAAACTGTAAAAGGTACTTAAAGGGTAACCACCAAAAGTGTGTTCACAGGTATTGGGGAGTTCTGCATATGTGAAAATAGTAGTTGTTAAGCTTTTGTGGCTCCATAGGAAGCTGCATGTGATAAATTGCCTCCAGTGATGTTACTCAGTAGCTAAGTTGCATTGTGGGTAATGTAGACGACAGGTCTTGAAAAGCAGTCCACTGGTCTAACATTGCAATCCAATGAAAATGTCGAGCTTATTATGGACAGAGTAAAAACATAACGAATGATAAAAATCAGTACAGCAGAAACAGATATAGACTTTTTTTTAATTCCACGCTTTCTTTTTTCTTTTTCTTAACCTGGTGCCTACAGTACCCACAATGCAACGTAGCCACCGAGTGACATCACCGGAGGAAATTTATCAGATTCTATGCAGTTTACTCTGGAAGAACAAAAGACTTCACAATACTTTTTTCCACATTTGCTCTTTAGTACATTATTGGGAAATCTATTACAAAAATTGTGAAAATAAGTAATTACAAACAGTCAAATTTGAAACGGTTAAGTAACCTTTACTAAACCTCTTGCAGAAGGAGAGGCGTGTTCTGCGCACATCACGTAGGTTTCCTCGTAGCCTTGCACAAACGTGATGCGTGAATTCAAAGAACATCAGACTCTTAATGGTTTTATATCACAACAAGGGCTATTTAAATGTGTATGTTGTGTTTTTGGGTTGTGTTGTAGTTGTTGAGACTGTTACTGATTGAAGGACTTTGAATGTAGCTTTGACCATAATCTCTCGTTTTGTAATTCTTATGCTCTGTCGTTGTGGGAAACCCAGTGAGAGCACCTGATGGGTGCTGGTTTTTTATCAAAATGATATTAATGCTGTAAAACAAGTCAGGAAGTGCTACTTTTCTACATGTCAGCTAAGAATTGTTTGTATAATTAGGGTTGCAACTAATGATGTTACGTGTCAATCATCAACTCTGTCTTTTCTCTCAGTGTGGTGAATGAAACGGTGCTACACTTTGACAATCAGCCTGATTTCAGAGAGAGCGTGTTTGTTGTTTTAAGTCATTTTCACCTGTCAAACCTCTTTCAGCTCACTGTCCATTCCTGGGAATGTTCATGCACAGTGTTTGTGGATCCACTTTTCTGCTGAAACCAAAAGTCAAGGTCACTGCTGGTTGTTAATCTTTTACCTCATTTGCCATGTGCAATTATTAAAGTGGAACGATGTTGTGTTGTCTCTTTTATGTGTTTTTTTCTGACAGCTCAGTTCCTCCCTCTATTCCACGGTAGTGTCATAATTTCAGTGTTGATTGTTAAAGTGACAGCTTTCAGTATGAGTTATGTATTACATAAGCTGCTAACGATCACGCTACTACGGTATCTCTTTAAGGTTGCCAAATATCCCTGAAGGAGGGTCATTTTGTAGGAGTGGTTACACAGGTTTTAAATACTGAACTTCGGCTTGTTTCTTACTTTCGGTTGCCTCTCAAACTCCTCTGAGGTTTGTCGTGTGCACAGCTGTGTCCTGAAGTATGTAGCTGTTCTTCCTGCAGGCACTTAGAGGGGACGTGGAGGGAGTTTATTATGTCAGGCGCAGCTCCTGGGTTTAAGTTGTCCCCGGTGGACTTCCTCTTCACTTGCCTGGGTCTGGTGTTCTTAGTTCTCGACATCGTGCTGGACGTGTATGCTGTCGTGTGTTTGTACAATGAAAAGGACTACGTGCCCTTCGGATTCCTGCTGCTGTTTCTCGTGGGCTCGTCCGTTCTTGTCCAGGCCTTCAGCTGGCTCTGGTACAGCTATGACGAGTTTAAGCGGGAGACGAAGGTTGACAAATGCCTGAGCCTGACACAACTAAATCTGCTGCATGTGCTGCAACTTGGAATCTACCTCAGGTTGTGTGGCTTTGTATTCTATAATAACTTCTGTGTTTTGAAATAACTCCAGGCTGCTTTTCTTTCTGCTCTGCTCTGCAGTTTGAGTGGAAAACTGGGTGTGAATTCCGGGAACAAAAGGGTTTAAAATTAAGTTTAAGTTTAGTTGTTTCTCTTTCAGATGTCAGGCTCTTTTACAGAGAACTCCACCCTCACTCACTCTATTCATGAAAATCCATTTATGGGAATGCCAACAACAATGTCAAGTATCTGAAAGGAAAACTGGCGACATCGTATCGCACTTCCTACTCCCAAACTAGGGCGGTGTGCCTAATGTGCAGTTTTAACATACAGTAAACAGGAAAACTGTTAAGGAATGGCACTCTGATATCAAGTTGTAGGAGTAAACACAACATTATGTAATATCCCACTATGGATTACATCGCTTTTTTCATTTCCTCTTTACAAAGTGCATGACACAGGACGTTTCAGTGAAATGTAAGGCAAGGCAAGGCAAGTTTATTTGTATAGCACAATTCAGACACAAGGCAACTCAAAGTGCTTTACAGGCACACACAAATTACATTAAAAGACATACAAATTTCATTTAAAAGACATTAAAAATTGCATTAAAAAAATAAAAATAAAAATAGCATTTTAGACCAGTGAAAACATTAAGAAACAAACATCAAAACAAGTACACTAAAATAGAAAAGCTTTAAAAGAAACAAGACTGTAGTTTCAGAGTCATAATGCAGTTCAAAGACTTGAATTGCTTCAGTTAAAAGCAGTGGCAAAAAGAAATGTTTTAAGTCTTGATTTAAAAGAGGTGAGTTTTGGAGCAGACCTGCAATTTTCAGGGAGTTTTTTCCAAATATGTGGCGCATAGTAACTGAAAGCTGCTTCTCCATGTTTACTTCTGACTCTGGGGACTGAAAGCAGACCAGTACCTGATGATCTCAGAGGTCTGGATGGTGGCAACGTGGCAGCAGATCAGAAATGTATTTTGGCCCGAAACCATTCAATGCTTTATAAACCAACAACAGGACTTTGAAATCTATTCTTTGATAGACAGGAAGCCAGTGTAAAGATCTAAGAACTGGAGTGATGTTATCTACTTTTTTGGTTCTTGTTAGGACTCGAGCAGCAGCGTCATGAATCAGCTGCAACTGTCTGATGGAGTTTTTAGGGAGTCCTGTAAGGAAACCATTACAGTAGTCGAGTCTGCTGAAGATAAATGCGTGAACAAGTTTCTGCAAATCTTGCCGAGACATAAGTCCTCTTATCCTGGATATATTCTTAAGGTGATGGTAGGCTGACTTTGTAACTGTCTTAATATGGCAGCTGAAATTCAGGTCTGAGTCCATAATTACACCAAGGTTTCTGGCTTGGTCTGTAGTTTTCAACATTACAGACTGTAGCTGAGCAGAGACTTTAAGTCGTTCTTCTTTGGATCCAAAAACAATTATTTCAGTCTTATCTTTGTTTAACTGAAGAAAACTCTGACATATCCAATCACTGATTTGTTCAATGCATCTACTCAGGGTATGTATGGGATTATAGTCCCCTGGTGATATGGTTATATACGTTTGTGTGTCATCTGCATAACTATGGTAGCAAATTTCATTGTTTTCCATTATCTGAGCTAGAGGGAGCATGTAAATGTTGAATAGTAGAGGCCCCAGAATGGAGCCCTGGGGTACTCCGCTTGTCATTTTCATCCATTCAGATGTGTAATCACCAATAGACACAAAGTAATCTCTCTCATTTAGATAAGATTTAAACCACTTTAGTGTTGCACCAGAGAGTCCAACCCAGTTTTCCAGTCGGTCCAGTAGTATATTATGGTTGTGTCAAACGCAGCACTGAGATCCAGTAATGCTAAGAGTGAGATTTTTCCGCTGTCTGTTTGAATGAATGTCGTTGAGGACCTTAACAAGAGCCGTCTCAGTGCTGTGATGTGGTCGAAATCCCGATTTGGAAACATCAAAACGTAGCCTTTTTTTTCTGTGTAGCTGTGTCTTTTTGTTCATGTAGTCGGGTTTTGTTCCCCCAGTGATTCAGGAATAGTAGAAACATGGGCTGAACCACAGTTTCCTTCCTTATAGAAGATAATCTGATTATCTTTGCAATTTTTTTTGTTGACATCCAGTGGCTCCTGTTCACAGATTCATATCTTACGTGTGACCACACTGCCGAATAAATCAAAAGAATGTCTTTTCTGGTGTGGATGTCTCTTTTATAACTGTTTTTTATGTTGATATATGATGATAACAATAGTTTTTACGTGTGTTCCAGGCATGCAGGTGTCTTCGAGTTCTCCGTACGTAGCATCTGCTCGAGGTTCCACATTGAAGAGGGCGTCGCGGTGTACCTGAGCCACGACCTCAGCATGCTGCGGCTCATAGAGACGTTTTCAGAGAGCTGCCCTCAGCTCGTCCTCATGCTCACCATCATTCTGCAGCGCAACCAGCTCGACTCTGTGACAGGTGCAGTGTGTTACTCGTGTCTTGAAATTGAGTCAAGTAGATTCCAGGCAGATTAGTCACCGGCGCAGAACAGATGTCGCCAGAGATGAGGGTCAGTTCCACCAAATGCAGTGGTGGAACGTAGCTGAGTACACGTTGCACTTAGTTACTGCAGTTTCTGTCTTCTGTCACCTCCCCGTTATAGAGAAACTGAATGGATAAACTCAGGTTTCGTCCCTTGTTGCTG
This sequence comes from Diplodus puntazzo, assembly GCA_963678695.2. Taxonomy (NCBI): domain Eukaryota; kingdom Metazoa; phylum Chordata; class Actinopteri; order Spariformes; family Sparidae; genus Diplodus; species Diplodus puntazzo. Next base: position 6,808,247 of record OZ023169.1, read on the forward strand.
GTAGTTGTTACTGAGTATAAAATTTTGCTGTTGTTATCACATACTTGCTGATGAATCACAACTTTTTTTTTTATGGCTCAGTAGTATTTTTAACAACACTGTCCTCTTTACCCTCAGTAATAGACGACCTTACGATGTTTTCAGGTTTTAGATCTGGGAGACTTCGGCCTCCAACACAATACGAGAGAGGCAAATTCAGCTCCAAGCAGTAAAAATGAATAAATGCACCTCTAAGAAAACATTTCTTGGCTATTCTGGCTAATTTTAATACAACTTGTGGAAAAATCACTGCTGTCTAATAATAACACAGAAATAAGGAAGGAAGTGACCTGACCAATGTCACATTGCACTGACCCTTCTTCATCTGACTCATGCAGTCTCCTCCTGACTGTGGGTTACTCCATTATTTTTTCACTTCTGCTATCTGTCGAATGCTTTATTTCATCAAAAATAAACTGAAGTGAAAGTATATTTTCGGAGTTTTCAAAGCCGGCTCCATTTATTCATTCTTTTCCAGTTGAAGCTTCTCTAACGACATCTTTGTCTTCTCCTCCTTCAGTGTTGAAGGCCGTCGGGTCGGCCTTAGCCATCGCCTGCAGCGTCACCATGTACCACCGCTCCCTGCGCTCCTTCCTGGTTGATAAGGAGAAGCAGCAGGTGCCCTCGTCGGTGGTCTACTTCCTCTGGAACCTGCTTCTCATCGGGCCTCGCCTCACCGCCCTCGCCCTCTTCGCCTCCGTGCTGCCCTGCTTCATTCTCACCCACTTCATTTGCTCTTGGATAATTTTATTCTTCTGCGCCTGGCGATCCCAGACCGATTTCATGAACAGCGCCTTTGGAGAGTGGCTTTACCGAGCCACCGTAGGCCTCATTTGGTATTTCGACTGGTTTAATGTGGTCGATGGGAAGACCAGGTACCCGACTCTGCTCTATCATGGGTACATAGTGGCTGATATTTCCCTCCTCTGCGGTTTGTATTGCTGGATGAAGATGAGCCCAGAACCACCTTATTGGGACACAACACTCTTGTATGCCATAATCACTGCAGCCAGTGTTGTTGGAGTTTACATTCTTGGTCTCTTTTTGAAAATGATATATTATAAGTGCTTTCATCCCAACCGGGACAAGGTGAAGTTGAAAGGGGACACCTCTGAGGATGTGGTAGACTCTCGTTTGACCTCATCAGAAGAAGGACATTCTCCTGTGGGCACGACCAGGTTGATGATTATGATTCCTAAAGACGATGCAATCACACCAGCACCCGACGTCAAGCGCTGCAATAAGAGGATGAGGAAGTTAGCCGAGAACTTCTACTCCTGATCTGCATCACCTGACATCCAGCAGACGTGGAGTCATGCAGACTCTCAGTGGACCGGCCTGACTAACCAGCATCATGGGGGTTGTGTGACCTGCTGTGTCTGGTCCACCACAGAAATTACCTCATGGGACGACTCAGCTTCAAGTTAGGATCGCTGCATTTTCACTACTGTGAGCCAAAGCACATTAAGCTGTTTTTTTAAAATTTTTTAGAGGATTTGTGTACCATATTAACTGTAAACGAAAGCCTCGACCTTCTGCAACATTCCACAGACTTTAAGCAAAGCAGGGTAATGAATTGTAGCATGTGCAAAACTGATAATATTCGTGTATTTCATAATTCCAACAAGTGGCCTGTCAAATACCATTATTTCCCTTCAGATACCGATACAGAGTATTTTTAGTATCTTTTCACAGCTGTGTTTTACCAATGTACGAATGTGTGTTTATTGATATTGGCTACTGGTTAAGTCGAATACAGGCGGCTGCTGGGAAGCTGAAGGTCCCATTTCTAATAATTACATAATATGGGATCTGTGAATTGACTCTTGCTGACAAACATTCCTCTTCCGTATTAAAACTTGCCCACAATGCAACTTAGCTACTGAGTGACATCACTGGAGGCACTTTATCAGATAACCTGGCCTGAACGTTCCCCTGAAGCCCCAGAAGGCTTCACACTACTTTATTTACTTTTGCAGTGTGTGCAAATGTGAATATTTGCGAATATTAAGGGACTGCATGAAAAATGATTGACACAGAGAAAGAAAAAAAACTGCAACAGCCTCCGCACCAATATTTCAAAACACTACAAGAGCATTAAAACAAACTAATTTAAAATGGTTTACAATTCAATGTTGAAGTCCTGCAAGATTCCTGTGAAATCAAACCTAATTTTTGTTACTATTTATGTTTGTTTTAATGTATTTTTATTTTTAATTTATGGTGTTTTTTTCAGAAATGTTTCCAGTTTTTGCATTAATGTCCCGAGAAACTATTTTAAACTTTCTGTTTAGCCAGCCAGTAATAGTTCAGTATAGATAAACTACAGTGAGAAGAATCACTCTGTCTTTTAAGCGACAGTTTTTACATACATAGCCAATGAAAAAACAAAAAACATCTTTAGTCCAGGAGTGGTCTCAGGGATCATCTTTTCACCAAGAGTTCACCAAGTTTCGGCGATTTAATGTATTTACCTCTGTAGCTTTTATTGGTAGTGGCGGGGTCCGCCATTCCAGCACTGGATTCAGATTTCCTGCCTCTTCACTAGGGACTCACAGGATGCCTTGATGTAATCCAGCACTTTTATCAACTGTATCTTTTCGACTTTACAGGGTCAGAGCTGCCTTAACATCTATTGCTGCTGCTTCAAATTAAAAGCATTTATCTGGCAAATCGTTGGGTAGATTTTATTGTGAAGACATCGCAAGTTTGTAATTCGATCCATCTCTCATTCACTCTTCCTGAAACCCAAACAGGGCACGAATTCAAGCATTTGTGTACCGTTCTGCTGCTCCGGCAGATTCACAGGTCAGAGGTCAGCTTTGTTCTTACTTTTCTCTCTGTTTGGCAATGAAATCCTCAAGTTTAAGAAAATGGCCCATGTGGAAAAAAGGATTTTAGTAGCCAATAATGCCTTTTATGTATTTAGACTAACCTCGACTTTGTTTGAAATGTTTCATTTGTTTTTCCACCAATAAATAATAAACATAAACTTCAGTCTGAAACTTGTTTTACATTTATTTACACCATATTGAGTGTCTTAGGTACACAGAAAAACCTTACAAGACTGCGTCGAGGTCCCGGACAGCTACTGTAAGGAAAATAGTGATTACTGTAATTAAATTAGCATCGATTATTATGATAGTGTTCGGTTTACAGGATCACATTCAGGCTCTCTACATGACCCTACGTGGCCTCACAGGTCCTTGAAGATGAGATGATACATACAAAAATAAACAGCCTTAAAAATAACAACAGTATTTGGCATTGAAAAGAAAAAAAGAGGACACAAAGAAGAGTATAGCCTCTTAAACATTGCGTGGTCATTTTTTTTTTTTTTTTTAAACAGCAATGGTATACTTCAAAACAGACATGACATGCAGACGAGGTAAAAATAAACAGAAAACACATTCAAAAAGCAGGAAAAAAAGCAAAGATTGCGTATGGATTCTCAATTTTCTCTAACACGTCTCGTTGCTCTTGGACTCACTTAGGTAGTACGACACTGAACGATAGAAAGCACGCCTTGTTTAACAGGCTTCTCTGCGGTAAGAATACTACGCGTTTTAGTTTGTGATTGTCTCTAAGCGGTGCTAAGCGCTTCACAGCAACAAAATAAATGCAATCTCCTTTCCAAAAGGAAGCAAGAAAGTCTAATACGAAGCGGACGTAAAAGTGATATTTTCACAAGAACATTTATGAAAAAACGAGAATGTGTCGTCACTCTGAAGGCAAACTCAGCTGTTAGCCATCTGAAGCCCTTCACTAAAACTGTCTTTACAAACTGAGCGTTCTATATAGACATCGTCCCCCCAAAAAATGGATATATAGTTTTCTAGAAGGAGACCTTTCGATTACAGTGCAGACAGGACAATCAAATCTAGAAACAAACAAAAAAGTTTCACCAGAACTTAAAAAAAGTATTGAATTTAAAAAAAACAAAAAAAAAAGTAGTAAGATAACACTTTGGATAATATAACAATGCAGTGATAAATGTATCAAACAAAAACAAATCTTACACGTTTCCCTTTGAGATTATGCATACAGATGATGGTTAAAGGCACAATATAAATATGCACAGTCACACAAGACAAAAAAAACCAAACACACGGAAATACACATTCTTAACGGTCAAGCTGCATGTGTGTAAATACGAAATCTTCTTCAGGCTCAGTATTGTTCACTCGTAATCTCACACAGACCGGGGGAGAGTGGACCCCTCCCTGCTTCTTTAAATCCCTTGATTTACAGTTAATGAGCAGAGTAGAAATGTATTGCACAGTCATCATCCTTTTGTTTCGTTTTCCCTCGTTACGTCTGCAAAGAAAGGTTGGGGGCTGTCATGTGGCTGAGCGATTGAGTCATTCTGTGGCTGTAGTCATCTGACACAACTATGAGGTGATTAAACGTTTAACCGTTTGAAGCGGAAAGTACCTAAAATTCACACATTTTGACGTCAATATTTGCTGTTTTTTCTAATTCCTTTATGAAAGTTAAAGGAATATCTTTGGATTTTGGACTATTGAGGCTCTGAAAAGAGTGATGTGCATTTTTAAATATATCCGGACATTAATAAACAAAATAGAGCTGCAACTAACATCTGTTTATACCACAGAAAAACTTAAGATGCTCACAACGTCTCAGGCCCCAAAGTGACATCTTCAAAATGTTTGTTTTGACCAACAGCCTCAGCAAAAATACTCAGTGAACAGATATAAATCATACAAAACCAAATTAACAGCAAATCCTTCATTAAAGAAGCCTGAACAACAATTATCAAAACAGTCTAAAGACGATTCTTTTTGATTGACTAATTCACTGCAAATTGTAAAATAACCCCAAAATATTGATCAATAATAATTGTTGAAACTGATGCAACGAACGTCAGCTAACAGAACTTGAAAACAGAAGCAACTGAGGAAACTTGTTGAGTAATGTCTTTGGTAAACGAACATTTTCACAAGCAGTCACAACAACAAAAAAAAAGCAATTCTGATTTTCTAACAACCATGACAACATGTACACTTAATAAAATGTAATTCTAAAGGCTAACATGTCTTTTTCCTTTTTCTCCCACAGTTCAACAGTCCCACAGACTAAACCTGTGCTGGTGACCATTGTGCTGAGATGCTACAACTGTCAAGCAATTCACCAAAAATAAAGAAAAAAAAAGAACAGCAAACCTTAAAACGTAACCTCTTGAGTGAACAATGATCCTCCTGACAATGTGTTAGCTGAGTCAGAGGCTGAGAGGTGTGAACACGGACGGATTAGGAGACAATGGGTCCCCTGTCGTCCTACAAAGGAGCCACATCCTGCAGGTGGAGCAGAGCTGTCGGGAGCTGCTGTTGGTTCAAAACTTGCAGTTTCCATTCAAAAGCCAATTCAGATCCTGAGCTGTCATCTGTGGTCAGGTTTCCATCCGAGTGCAAGGCAAAAGTTTTTACCTCATTTCCAGAAAAGAAACACAAATAGAAAATGTAAATGAATGTACATTTTCATCCACTACTGTAAAACAACTGGTGGCCCTAAAAACAGTCCTGATTTTAGCTTTTAGTCAAAGAATTGAATCACTTAATTGTTCAAATTCACCAAATCTGAAGCCCAGAGCTTTGTGTCCCAAATCCAGAATCCATACTAATTCTAAACAGGTTTGCTGATGACCACTATTCTCCCACAATGCAATGCACAAAAGAAACTAACAAGCTGTTCAGGCTTATTGAGGTGTTATTTAAATAAAGTCGTGGGTGGTGAAACAGCTCTAGAAAACATCTCTTTAAGATTAAAAACACTTTGTGTTCTTTTTGCGTCTTTAACTCGCGGTGACATTGTGTAATTTATTGGTAGTATAACAACGTTTAAGTGATGAAATGTTTGTTTTTGTAAACTAGAAGTCTGTAATATGTATTTGGGACAGACCTCAGGTTTTTGTGATTTTACTATTTAAGTTATTAGGGTTGTCAAAAATAGATATTGATCCTGAATATTTGAACAGTTCCAATACTAATTTTCTGTTATATCGATACACCAGCTCACTCTTTCTTCTGTCCGACAGCGTATTGACACACACATTATTTTTAAAAGGCCAAATTTAAAGAGAAAAAAATCCAACAAAGTGAGAAATGTAATGTTTTCTTGTCTTTCTGCTGCCACTAGCCAAGAAAAATTATGAACCTTATTGTCATATAAAAGTACAGAAGCCTGTGAGGGGAAAGTGAAGATTTTTTTCCCCTGGTGATCCTTTTTCCACGTCTGATCTAAATTGTTTTCTCTCCTGTGTTTATGACTTGAGAACTGGTGGGAAAAATGGTTAAATTTTGTGTCATCTGTGAAAATTTTGTTTTTTCCTGAATTCACTCCCTTCACTTGGTTAAAGAAAAAGAAAAAAAAAAGTTGTTGCACACATGGATAAGTAGTAGAAAGGTACTTAGAAAGATTATCCTGCCAAAACTATTTCCTCTACTACTTCTCAAATCATAAACACGGGAGAAAAAATAAACTCAGAAAATGAATCATTAGAAAGAAAAAAAAAAAAAGAATTCACTTGCCACTCAGGGCTTCCGTATAAAAGCCTTGTTATATTCATCTTTTCATAAGAATGTAAAATGTTTGCATCCAAGTCTGAAATTCCAGCATTGATACACTAGACGTCATGCTCAATTACAGCCTGATCATGCTTTGCCTTCTACCTTTCATATGACATACAGTCATACAGCTCAGTTTTGTCAGAAGTTCGACCCGAGCCTCTCATTCTCAGAACGTGCTCACTGACCACAGATGACATCACACATACCGTTTCAGAGGACCACGTTCTGCTGTTACAACACAGTGGAGCGGTCAGGACAGCTGACTGCGGCTGTGGTGTTCAGTCAGATCAGGACGGGAAGTCAAAACCGAGTTCTATGTTTGACCATATTCAGTACCTTTAGGTTAAATAGTTGAATGGCTACATGGGAGGCAAATAAAAAAATAAGAATGGGAACATCTGATACTTGATGACTGTGAGTAAGTTGGTTTGTGAGGGAGACTGCAAAATGATGCTTTCAAGTCGTCGAATGAAAGAGGCAGACTAGCTTTGACATTATTCTGTGACTTACACAGAGCCTGAATAAAAAGCTGCAACAACCCAAAAAGATGAAAACGATAAACAACAAACAAACAAACAAACAAACAAAGGCCCTTTGGTTGTTTGAATCCACAAAGAGAAATTAAAAGTAGAGGGATTGTTTTACTGCATGAGGTTTTGATACTTAAAAAGGAAATTAATTAAGAGGAGAAAAAAAAAATGGATGTTTTTCCTTCTGTGTCCAGATCAGTGCCAGTTTCAGCTGTGTTGAGGTTAGCTGCCGTAGAGGACGGGGCGCTGGACGTGAGGAACCTCAATTGAGCAAATGTTGCATCCAGTCCGTTTCTCACAGCCAGCTCCGACCCAAAGTCTGTCTCAGTACATCACACGTCACACAGTGAGTCTTCAGTCGTCAGTGTGGGCAGAAAGGTGTTTGTTATAGTGTGTATCGTTTAGGTCGTGGAGGATTTTATCACACAATGTCACTCCACAGACCAACAGGACGACGACGACTACATTTTCCCTTTAGTGTGCGGCTTTCAACGCTGCCTCCTTTACAAGAAGTCCAGTTCCAGCGCTTGGTGCAGGGACACGAGGTCACCGTGAGTGGAGATCCGCCAGAAAGGCATGTTGTGCTACGCAGAGAGACAGAAAGAAAGACATCTTTAAAAAAAAACACTTGGAATTTAGTCAAACTGAAGATGGGAAAATAATCCGATGAATGTTCAGTAGTTAATCTGACTGAATTTCCATTTCTTTTCACTTATTTGAGTGAATACAGCTAAGCAAATTTAGCAAGTTGTCTAGAGTGTCATGCTCAAAATCCTCACATCTTAGTCTTTATTCTATTATTTTTAAGTCATGTGCACTCTTTTTAAGCTCCTTTTTCTGACGTGGATGACTTTAAAAACACTGACTGTGCTTGCATTTCCCTGCAGCCAAAATCAGCTTTATTGTTGTAAACTGTTGACACACAAACACAAAAGAAGGCAGGAGGGCAGGAAAACTAAACGTTTACCTGTTTTGCTGCAAACTCCTCATCTCGACCATCACCTATCACCACATACGTCACTTTCTTCCCAAAGCGAGAGATGATCCTCTCAAAGCAACTCTCTTTGCCTGCATGAAAATAATACATCATATTTTGCACAGAATCCAAAAGCAGAATCTTAGTGTCACTTCCTCCACTGTCACGTTTCATGTGTACCTATTTTTGTGGCGCTGTAGATGTTCTCGATGGGGAAGACGTCTCCCAGGCCGTACAGCAGCACTTTGGCCAGAGCTGGAACCAGCTGAGTGGTGGTGACCAACACATTCATACACTTCCCCCTGTCGGTGGAATATCACATACACATAAATATGGGAGCAAAGGTCCAAAGAAAAAGCTTTATTGAGTCATTTATCTTTGCGTTGATTTGGGGCCATTTTCAGCTGAAAAAAATATAAAAACTATATTAAATACATGACAGACATCGTTGATACTAAAGTATAACCGTGCTCTGCTCAGACCTGGACTGGATGAGCAGCAGAGACTTGAGCGCCGTGCTGAGCCAGGCGTCTGTGACGTTCTCGATCTCAGACTGAAGCCGAAGAAGAAGATCCCTCTTCATCGGACTCAACAGGCCTGAAAGAGACAAACAAACACGTAAAAACATTCTAAATTTAGCACATCCTAGTTTCACAGTCTGAAATTCAAAAGGCAAAAACGAAGCAGACACAAACAGTTCTGTTTATGTTGGCCACTGGGCTGAAACATTATCTTGTCTGTTGCAGAATAAATGGTGGTAATTTAGATCTGTGTGTTTTTCCAATTTTGCCTTTTGGATATTGACTGTAGAAATATTGTTTCTGTCCTCAAACATGACGCCAATTCACGTGGCTGAAAGTGCTCAAGGGGTTTTTTTCTTTGGAAAACAAAAAAAAAGGCTTGAAGCAGGCCTCTGAAAGCACAGTTAAGAGTCAAAGTGAAAGAAGAACTTCAGACACAGTGTACTTTCAATAGGTGGTATTGAAGTGTTCCGGTTGTGTCCTCGAGTGAAATTGTTCTTGTACGCAGTTCATTTCAAACTCCAGATGTTATTAGCGATGCCAACTCACCTCCAACGTTCCCTTTGTAGTTATTGTAGATCTCTTTTAGCCGGCGGTAGCGAAAGGCCAGTTTCCTCATCCACTCCACTCCTCCCTGGACTCCTGCGGTGGTTCCGGATGCCCCTCCACCACTTGGGCCGTTAAAGCCATCCGCCAAGAAGTTGTAGTTACTAGAATAGGGAGAAATTCTTTTTGTTGATGTATTTAGATGATGGAAACAAACCTACATCCCAGTCATTAAGCTGAAAGCTGTAATAAGCCCAATGTGTGTGTGATGAGGTAGTTGTCGTACAGTAAACTGTGTACACACCTCAGTTCTTGTCCATTGTCATCAGAGGCGACATCCTCAACATGGACTTGATCACACTCCTGAATGAAAACAACAAGACAGACAAGGTTTTTTTTTTCTTCTTCCTTGTACTGATGTTGACTGACAGCTCACTGTGTTAGTTTAAGCTGCTGTGACACCAGTCTGAATCTATACCTCCAGGTCATTGAAGAAAAGGTGTGTGTCTGCCAGCTCAAAGATCAGTTCCTCCATCTGCAAGCCCAAGTTCAGCACTGCTGCTGGGTCCTGAACAAACAAACAAGAACCTCAGTCTGACGTTTTCATATCCTGTCGTATGCTCAAATTTCATGTGCGCATTTACTGCAACAAACCTTTCCAAACTTCTGAGCGTAGGAGCCGGTGAGCAGTGAGTGGAATATGATAATGGTTTCATCTAGATCCCACAGAAAGATGCGCTGAAAACAACAACATTACACTTTAAATATTTCTTCTTGTCAATTGATAAAACCAGTTTGCGAATTACAGACCTGTGACTTGTTCCAGACATCACATGTTTAGCTTTGTTTTAAACTCTAAAAGGACATCTTTTCTATCATCGAGTACACTGATAAATCCTGACAAAGTGACATATTTCATATTATATTCAATGCATAATAATAAAAGTACAGAACGACTGATGAACTGCAAGACACTTATGTAAAATGAGCGATATGGATCAAATTAGAGATTTAGCAATATGAGTTTTGCTGATAATGTTTTTTTTTTTTTACAATTGAGTCTGAAAATGTATTCATTGTTTTTAACAATAATACATATTTAATGAGCTTGTTTTAAAACAGTTACAGTGATTTTGGCTCTTGTTCTACTAGCAGTTTCATTGTTTTATCTGCCATTCACGACGTGAAGGCTCTGTGTTCAGGACCTCATCGTGCCGTTATCCCGTAAGATTTTCATACATGTAATAATATTCAATATTTTGGTGACCCACAAGCTGATAAACCAGTGACTTAGACGGCTGCTGACTTGTTTACCTCCAGGTCGCTCTCAGTAGGTGGAGAGTTATCAGGCTTCTTGCCCTTCCCTTTGGCTTTTCCAACAGAGTTCCTGCGTCCAACCTCATCCTGATCTCTGGCTCCAGCGGGTAGAGCCACACTGGCAGGAAGGGATGCACCTGCCGGGAGGCTCTCTGGTGGGGACGCGTCTAAGGATAGCAATCACTGAAATTAGTATCTGAATAACTCACTTCTACTGCTGCTTAAAAAATGTGCATGGATCTCCAATTATTTGTCCTCTAATGTGATTTTATTTTATGTACAGCAGTTTATAAATTTTCAGTCACCTTTTTTTTATCCCTCTCCTTATCAGCTGTCTTCTCTTTAGACAACAGGAGTATCGAACATCTATACTATCAATACTGGTCGTATTTCATCTAGTTTACCTCTGGGGGGCAGTCCAGCTGAGGCGGCCTGCTCCGACTTCACGGCTGAATATCCGGCCGCTCCCACACCGGCAGCTTGGTCGTCGCTGCTGGGTAGCCCGGCAGGCACATAGCTGGGAGGCAGAGTGTAGTACTGAGAGAACTGATTCTGTGCCAGAGAGTTGTAGCTGCTAAATTCCTGGAAGTAATCAAACAGACAAAACAATTGTAAAACAGGAGAAGGTTGGTAGAAAAATATAGTCCCATATCATCCACCATAATTGACTGTTGATCTTTTTCTTTCAAACATTTTAGGGGATGGAATACATTGACAAGTCTGGGATTTCATGTGTGCTGAAAATCTAACAATAACATAAACAATACTTTCAACCCTTAAACTGCACTGATGAACAGGATAACTGATTACAGCAAACACACAGAGACATGAGCTTTGTTCTTCATTTCTCTGAGGAACACTGACCTGGTGGACCGCTGTGGTGGAGGAGGTGGTGGTGGTGGTTGTGGGAGCTGCAGCTGAAAGGATGCTGGAGTACACACTGGATGTTGTGAAGCTTGAGCCTGGAGACAGAAAGCGCTCGACTAAAACAGTGCAGGAAGAAAAATCAAAGTATCTGAAGTGACTGACAACAAGAGAGGAAAACAGAGCTGAGCCACTGGAAAACCTCCTTCATTATTTGCAGAGAGTGTGACGGTGTTATCTTGTGAGACAGAGTGGGGTCGCAGCTTGCCTTGGCTGGGGTATGAGTAGTGCAGATGGCCTGGCTGGGTTGAAGTATATGCGGAGCAGAAGCTGAGAAACCCAGGCTGGCCACCAGAGGGCGCCTCAGGCAGCCCTGTCTCTGTTTTAATGCCTGGCCACATAGCACCTGAAGATGAAAGAGAGCAATGGAAGCAGAGAATGAAGGAGGCAGCAAGAGGAGAGTGTCGCTGAAGACGCTGCGGCAAAGTTAAGAAATCAGGTCTTTCAGTTCAGATGTGGACTGAATGAATGTGTTTAAGCAGAGATCAAAAGCAAAAAATTGCTTCAACAGCGCCAAAGCACAGTAAGGCCTCGAAAAAGCAAAGTAACAACGGTGTGATGCTGGGTTTTTAGTGAGCAGACAAGAGGTAAAATAGGCTGTTAGAGAAGAAGCGGGGACTAACCGAAAGGCGGGAGGCCGTAAGTCTGGCCTGTCTGGGGGAAGGCGGAGTACACAGTGGACTGAGCCAGAGGAGGAAAGGCCACCTGACTGGTGTACGACGTCACTGCCGGGCTGAAAGAGGGAAAGAGCAGGAGATTCAGTACTTAAATCAAATCAGGGTGTACCTGCAGTATTTGGGATTTAACCCCATCCTTTTTCACTGTAAAATTAGCTAATAAGTGACACATTTATTCCTGCTGGAACTGGAATAACTTGCAAAAAATTAAAGACGAGACAAGACAAGATCGGTTTTTGGATTTCACTTGAGTCAAATGGTTGCACACTGAAACCTGCACTATAAGTCACATTTCACGTTCTCATATGTGCGTAACATTCAAACACGATGAATGATGAGATAATCTGATCTGCTTTAATGCAATTTACTCACTTGCTTCCTTGATAAACCTGTTGGGTGTATTCAGATGTGGCCGTTGTGTCTGTGGCTGTCAAAAAGACAAAGGACAACATGGTTTCACTTTGACATACTAGAGCAGGTTTCTTCTCTTTTACACCTTTTCTGTATGTTGTTTACAATCAAATCGGAGCTTCAGTTCTTACCTGAATGCGCATACGAGTTCAAGGAGTCACTGCACACTTGAGATGCTGCCCTACTGTCTGCGTCTGACTGCTCCTGATCACCTGCGATTTAACACGAATGATATATTATCAAATATTCTTATATTGTCCAGGAATATTTCTGAGTGATGTTACATTTTCTTTACTTACCTGCATCAAGCTGGGCTGTGGACAGGGCAGAGTAAGAGCTTTCCGGCTCTGATGGACCCAATACAGCCACCGGACTCCCATCAGCACCTAAATCACTGAAAGAGCAAAAAAAAATCATTACAATTACAGGATTTCTGCTGCCAGCTAACAGTAACATAAACAAATTAAATTCAAATAAAATAAAAGTCAGTTCTTGCTCTTCCTATAGTTGTTTTCTATAGGAATGTGTAAGCAGCAATTCAAAGGATTTTAAAGATCACCATAAGACAAACCTTTGCTCTTTCTCCAGTCCACCGTCTAAGTCAAGCTTTGCCTTCTTTGTCTGCACAAACACAGAAAAACAGAAGTTTAAAGAAAAGTTTTTCACCATAAATCTATTTTCTCTGCTGCATCCCAGCTGTGATACACATCTGCTTTCCCTCAATATATTAGCAAATGAAGGACAGATGAAAACACAATGTTGCCACTGTCATAACAACTGAATTAAATCACTCAAATAGTACTTCCAAACACATTATTTTACACTTTATTTTGTGACTCAGAAAACGTATTAGCTCTGAAACTATACCTGATATCACTAAATCAACAAAATACTGAATATCAGAATATTAACTATTCTGATTGTTTTAACAACTTCTTTAGTCTATAAAATGGGACGAATACTTTCCCAGGATTACAAAAAAAACCCAATAATAATGTCTCAATGTACTTTTTTTTTGGCTGAATAAAAAACACAACAAAACACAATATTAAGCAATGGAGTGCAAAGGGGAAACACTGCAAATCAACGAAAACAAATTTCAAAACATTCCATCAATCAATCAGTGAGCTACTCAAATCAGCAGTGCGGTGAACCTCACATACTGGCCTATACTTATATATATGTTTAATGTTTAATTTGACCCATCACCCTTAAAATCCACTGAAATCCACCCCAACTTTGGTTTTTAAAAAAGAAAAGTTACTGCAATAAAAACATGCAGCATCAACTGGAATATGAGATCTGAGAAGCATAAGATATAAAATACTAATTCAATATTTGCATTACTCTCACAAAACAATAATAGCACCCATGTTTGGTTCACCTCAAAGTCACAAGTTCATATGAATAAAGAATATTCAACATCTAGAGAGACACAAATGTCTAAACGCAGTTATCTATGCAGTCATTTTTCCCTCCCGTGATGTGTGTTGGCGTCGTTGTGGGTAGACTCACCGGCAGCTCAGGCAGTTCCTGCGAGTCGTCCATCTCTGCAGCAGAGCGACCCGACATATCTGCACGCACAGCCTACTCTCTGCACCTGGAAAGCGTGTCCGGACCCTGCTTTACACAACCACAGGAGCAAAAAACACAAAGAATAAATGGCCGGGGGTTATGCCTTATGTAGTTTTCCGACACGCGACTCCCCCCCCTCCCCTTGTCCCATAAACACTCATCGATGCATCTTTCTCCTGCCACTATCGCGGGGTGATCAGCGGGGAGGTGGCGGTAATAAGAGGAACTGGGGCACCCGGGCCTAATCTCCCGCACGAGGTGAGGCACGTGTGGCACTCAAGTTGCCCGACGTCCCCACCACGCTTATGTTTACAGTGGGATTAAGGAAGCGTGCCACCTTACATGTGACCTAACCTTCATTCAATGAAAACATATTCTACAGAGGCATTAGGTGCTCAGGTGCAAGCTGTCGTATCAATAGATGCCCCAGGGGGATAAGATCTAACCTGATTTCTTCCACTGCTTGCTTAACTGGCCGTTCCCCACCACTGGAGAGATGGAACATTTATCCAACTGACATAATGCAGACACAGATGGAGAAAGGAGGTCACACGGCAAATTCAAAGCTCATGAATGTATAGCCGTAGTTAATGGTGCACGTTCCGAATCCAATAGAGTGTCACTGAAACTGGTTGGGCCATCGACACATCTGTCAGCTTATGCAAGATTTATGTAAGCGAACTCAATAACGGATGACATTTGAAGGAAATTAAGGCCACTGGATGTTCTGACTGATGATCAATCAACTTTCACAAATATATTTGAAATATATTACAATTTTAACTTGTGATCGATCTTGAAGGCATCTGCAATCTACTTTTCAGGTGAATTGGAAGGTTTGCTGTATTTAATGTCATCTTACTTCTGTCTCCAGTCTTCACATAACCCCAGTGACTTGCAGAACTGTACTACATTAACAAACCAACTGAGTGATGTATTTAACTAGATGGCTATGCTGATTGGATGAGTTACTTCATGTGGCTCTTCGGTGACATATTGTATAAAATAAAGCCTGAGTTATAGCTTGTGTCAATAAAGAACTATCTTTAATGTCATAAATGTGTTTAAATGGTGCAAATGGAGAATGCATAGGTCATTTCAAGTCTGGCTTTAGTCTACAGGGCACTTCAAAACTGAGAAAAAGAGATTGCAGTTTTGTGATTAAATAAATCGTTTTGCCCACCCCGACCAACAAGCGTGGCTGGAAGCAAACTAAAATTGCCACCAGCTGTGAAATTTATCCTCCTAGGATGACAAAGTCAAGTCATGAATAGTTAATGAGCATGAGACGTTGTTCATCCAATCATAACCCTAACCTTAACTGTCCTTGTGTGGAAGTAAAAGGGTCTGACGTCAAGAAAATGTGTTCGCTACGATTGGATGAAAAAATTAATGGACTTATTTCAGGAGGTCAGCGGTCCAGTTTGATACGCTGTTGGCTACACGGGAGCTACACATTACAAGGAAGACCACTGATTCCACAAACAAGATGATCCGCAGATATTTGGACGAGACAGTGTTTTATTACACTACAGCGGCCTTGAACAGTCAAACAACCTCTGAAGGCTTTTGATGAATGCAAAAAAAAAAGGCAGAAAACAACCTTTTCAGAAAAAATTCATGAGTTTGAATGCAAGTTTTGGGAGTCAGCGTGTAAACATGAATGACAAAACTCAAGGTCAGATTTATTTTTAAATGTATAGCAACAAAACAACAACTCTCTCACCTCTGCCTGATAGAGAACTCTGGTCTCTCTACTGTTTTGTTGTATATATTATTATTGTTTATTGTTTATAGCACACTGTGCACTGTATATATACACTATGTATATATTGGATTCTATTTATGTTATGTACGAAGTGTTTTATTTGTGGACCCACAACTGCTGTAACAAAATAATTTCCCAGTCTGGGATCATTAAAGTATTTCTATCTATCTATCTATCTAAAAAGCCTGAAGTTCCAACAATATAGGAGACTTCACCAGCAGTTTGGCGACAACAGTAAAACAACAGTAGTATAAGATAATATACCTTTTCAGCTGCACTAACCCCAAAACATCTTACAATCTCATGTTCATTACTTATCAAAATCAAACCAGAAGCTCCCAGTCTCCAAACATCTCCGCTTCTTAATTCTGGCAGTTTTAAGAGTCCTGAATTAATCAAAGCAACCGTCCCGCCTGCTGTTGCCACCGGTAACAGAGCTGGTCACAGTCACCTCTTCTGTGCCAGCATAACGACAACACTCGGGTTAAATAGCGCTACCTGAGGAACAACATCGCCCTGATACAGGACCCTTGGGGATCTCTGCTTCAGGTGATCGCTTTCTTTTCCCAAAGGAGGGAGGATCATGGCTGGGGGACACCACAACCTGGGAAAATCAGTTAAGCAGCGGCTTTGGGTGCCAATATTGAGATGGACTTGAATTAGAGGAGATTACTGACAAAATGGGAATAGTTGTTTTTAGGGGGTTGGCTGACAGCTTTTTCCTGTTATCAGTATCTGTGATTTTGTCAGATTGCCAATAAAATAAACTATTCAACAAGGTGCTTCTTTTGCTCTGATAACTGAACATACTTAAGTAAATATAATAATTAATGAAAAGGGAGTATAAACATTACTGGTTGTTCAAAATGTTTGACTGCAAATGAATATCAGTCCCAAATATCAGTTTTTGTCTTGATTTCTAATAATCGGTTTTGGTATCAGCCCTGATAAAGCCAACATGGTCGACTCCTACCAAGTATGTAATAAGTTAGTATATTAACATGTACATAATAATTTGCACTGTCATCTTTGGTTCTTTCTAGGAAATCAGCTGCAAAACATGGAAGCTGTAAAATTATGCATGAACCAAAGCTCTTCATATAACTGATAAATTATTAAGTAACAAATCTATAAAAGTTACCTTTAGTAACTACTACGACCTCTGTTAGTTACCTCCAGTAACAATAACAACTCGGATTACAAACACATTTCTGATGAAGACAGATGAAGCTCTTTGCCTGCATTTTGTAGTTATGCAACCGTTCATTTTATGTTACAGTCTGACAAACTGTGCCTGGCCAGAGACTGGTAATGATTAAACACTTTACACACATCTGTGCCGACTACTCTGTGTGATCTAACGCCCATCTCCCCGGAACTGTTTCCCCTGCACACCGCTAATTAAGGCAGAAATCCTGGCACAGTTCCTCTCCAGGTCATCTGAAAATATTAGCCGAGTACAACCATTATGTTAGCGAATCCAGCAAATAACCGAGCCGTGTACAGTTAGCTATGAAGATCCAATATAAGACTAATTCCTGGGGAGCTGTAGCTTCTATTGCTTAAATTAAACCACATAGCAGCTGAAACATAATCTGCACAAATAGCACATGAAGCTAAGCAAAGACTTCACGAAACCGGCTAACTTAGCTAATACGACTATAGCAGACGTTAATAAAGTGAACCGCCCAGCATTTAGACGCCACCGTGCAAGCTACCCAACATGGACGTTAGCTTCCTAACGTTAGCCGACAGACTCGAGGTTTTAACACAGTTTGCCAGTAATTTTATAAGACAGTACGGTGTCATCCGTTGTTAGTTTACCATGCATGCAAGCTTATGTGTCTGTCCTTTATGTTGGTGTAATAAGTAAGCTGGCGGGGAGTTACTTAGTTTGGCCCGGGCATTGAAGTTTTCCGTTCCAGAAATTAGTCTGCACCAGCAGCCATTGGAGTGGGCACTGAAATGGCATCGTGTAGAAGCATCTCACTCCCGCTTCACCCAACTGCGAGGCAAATCGCCCAACAAACATTCCCGAACCACCAAAATGATCAAAACTAGTCTTACCATTGAAGGAGTGAAAGAGAAACGCTTTAATTAAAGCGTCTTCAATTGAATCCACAGTGTCAAGCTTTGTCTGTTGTTAGGGAGCACTATTTAGCAGGAAGTTGTCGTTGCTCGGCCTACTGCGCATGTGCGCGGCGTGGATCCACAGATGTCCTTTCTGTGGCGGCGCGACGGGAGACGACAGGTGTGGCGGCACATCAACACAGGTGAGGGACAAAACTGCTAACATTTGTTCTGAGAACAGATGAACCCTGTTGTTAAAAGTTGTCAGCGTTGTCACGGAGTGTGTTGCTAATTATAAATGCGTGTCAAGCAAGTTGAAGGAGATATATAGAAAGTAGTGGTTAATTTATTTAGTGGTTTGGCTAATATTAAGACAGCTGAGTTCAAGTTTATAGTTCATACTCATTTGTAATTTTTCACATTGTTTGAAGCACTTTTAGCCTGGATGGTTTTGTCACCCAGACTAGCATTTATGAAGTGCTTTTGAGGTGATTTCAAAATAAAGATACACATCCTGTATTTGTGATATAACCTTAAAACATTGCAGTATTATTTTAAGGCCTTATTTGCCCAGCGCAATACAGAATGAGATGCATTACCAGTTTAAATGCTAATTTAAATATGTTCAAATGGTTTCTCTCCTGCAAAGAAATCTCAGATTTTAGTATTTTGGCATTTGTTATTTTTGTTAACTGATCACTGCATACATTTCCTAATGAATGATACCAAGTAATAAGGTTAGACCTGTTATTGGCATGGCATTGATGCAGCATGTGATAAATTGTCAGTATTTGTGATTTTTCTGTCAGATTGACAATAAAATGAACAAATTTAAAAATGTGCTACAGCGGCTCTGATAACGGACATACTAAATGTATCAAGTAAATGTAGTGAAGAGGAAGTATAAGGTAGCAGAAAATGGAAATGTTCTAGTAAAGCACCTGAAATTTGTTACCTGAGAACAGCACATGAGTAAATTATACTTCATTCAGCCATTCCGTCACTGGATGTTTGGAATTTGGACACAAAGAGTTTTATTTTTTACTGCAAATGCATATTGGTCCCAAATATCAGTTTCCAGTCTCCTTGGTTTCTAATGATGATCAAAACTCTCACCATCTTTGATTATTTGCCATTTTCAATTTGTTAGAAGCACAATTAGCCCTATTTTAGGAACAAGTAACATTAAACATAGGCTATATACTGTATATGTACATATTAAACAGACAAAAGATCAGTTAAAACATAGAATATCAGGAGAAACCCTCAACCATATAAAATATGAAGGCATCAAAAGAAGTAAAAAGATAAATCTTTTAGTTCTTTGAAAAGAAGATCACCCTAAAAAATTCAATAAAAGCAGGAATTTGTTAGTGCGTTGATAGAAAATGAATCAGCAGCTGTTTTAATTAAATAATGAGTTACCCGGTTATCTTGTTCCAGCATCAGTTGTGAGAATTTGTTGCTTTTCTTTGTCTTACGTTAATAAACGTGGATGGACTGTAAGTTGGGTAAAACAAGACATATGAAGATGCCACATTGGTTAAGTGGCGATTTTTAACTATATTCTGTCTGTTTATTTATTTATTTATTTGTTTATTTATTTATTCAGTTATAGACCAATCAATCAATTAATCAATCAACCTGTTAATTGACTTGTCTGTTTCTCCACTGTCAATTAAAATAATTATATTACACAGCTACCCTTCTATGTATATTATATAAATAGCAATAGCATCAATAGCATTACAAAGTACAAAGCAATCAGCACACTTGCCTCGATTTAGAGAATTTATTTGCTGTTTCTGAAATTCTGACACAGATTACAGTTCAATATTTCAGTTGATCATGTAAATTATCTTCTTTTATACAGTAGCAGTGGCATGAAAATAAATATACATAAAAAATACAAAACAGAAAAAAATAATGCTTCCAAATATGGAAGAAAATTATCGAGAACTGTGTGTTGCCTTTTTATTTTTTTTTTTCTTCTTCTTCTTTTCAGCAGGCTTGAAAATGAACCCTACAATATGGAGTCTGAGTCGGGCAAAACAAAGTCACGAACAATCTCTGTGAAGATCCTCTCTTAATAACTTACTTTTGAATAATATCAGATCATAAATTACAACTAACACTTCTGCTAAAAGAGATAACATGATATTATTCTTTCAGAGTTAACGAGATTTTATTGCACGTTCCAGAACCGTATGATGCAGAGCGCAGAAAGCCAGCGCCTGCTCCACCTAGTGGTCCTTCTTCAGAGTTAATGAAGCACTTCCTTCAACAGATTATTGTCTAGAAAAGGGACAAAGAGGGTTTGAGGGAAAAGAGATATGCACATAGAATATATATATATGGATCAGGCCGCCTTGGACAGGCACAAGACATTCACAGTTCTTCTCTACATGATGCATAAATACAAAAACATCAGTAATCATAGACTCTATAGTTTGTCCGGAGTGTTTGCAATAAAACAGCAATCACTTGTAGTCGAAAGAAGATTATGTGCTATCGTCGATGTGGGCCTGTTATTGCTGGTTGAACTCTCCAAACGCTCCGTCTCTCCTGATCACCGAGAGAAGTCTTTCAATTAAGTTTGCAAACAGCAGATATAGATTAACACGAACGAAAAGACGTTTGAAAAACCAAAAATAAAAGATATTATCATACAGGAAATATATTTTTTTTTCATTGAATCTATTCAGGTATATTTATATAATATCATATTTACTACGAAACATTTATAACTCATTTATAATATATGCAGAACTGTCTTATAATAAAGAGAATGTTTGTGGTTATTAAAAGACGGGAAACCTTTTGGTTTTGCAATAAAATATAATGTAACTTTTTTTCTCTTCTACACAGTACAGTAAAACATTGATCTTCAGTTTATGAGGACAAACAGGTCAGAAGGAGTCTTTAAAGCGTACCATCATTAACAGTTTGGTCCGAGTGTACACCACTGAAGTGCCGTCATTTCTGAATCCAAACTACAGATATGAAAATAAACAAAGATATGCAGCGGTCTAATCCAAAAGTTGCTGATGCTTAAAGCAGAACGGTTAACTTTTCTTGACCCTTGTTTCCTCGAGTGCAATTGAGCATTTACATGAAAACACAACAGAAACAGTTTGAACATATGTAGACGTGTAGCTGAAGGCATCGCCCTCAACAGCGAGCGCTCAGGTCAGAAAGCCCGAACAAGTGAAATGGATTTGCGGTTTCTGATGACGCCGTTGCTGCCGTTCCAAACTGCCTTTCGAACCTCAGGCACTTCTCTTCACGTCACGTCACCAGTAGCTGCGAGGTCGCGAGTCCTCGGAGAGCGATGTTTAATGACCTCAGAGTGCCTCCATACTTGGCACACATGTATTTTTTAAATTTGGGGCGGTTGAGGCAGAAGAGTAGGGCCAAAGTTCCCTCAAAAGTTCTCATGTCCATCATGTCAGTTAGATCCTCTCATCAGGCGGCTCCGGCGCGGTCCCCTCAGTCAAGAAATAAGACTCTAAATCCAGAGATTTTGTTCTTGTGAGTTCCTCGGACAGATGGGTCAACATGTTGACGTTCACATGAAGGAGTGATCGGCGGGAGGCCCGTAGGAGAAGCCCGGGAAAGCTCCGGCTGCTTCCTTGACGCTGCTGGTCACAGTCGGGGCGTCCGTGCACAAAGAGGAGGACACGGGCAGGTGGGTGAACTCAGGGTCGAAGTGTCGCAGGTCTGTGGGACCGGACTGTGAAACCAAGCGGAGAGGACAGGATTTAGACATCTAAAGGAAACATTTGAAAGCACCTATCGAGGTTTATTGTAATGCATAATACCACTGTAGTTTGGTAATTGACGTTTTAGGTTATTGATGATGCAAAAATGCTGCCCTTTAGCATTTTGTGTGTTTGAGGCCCTGAGACAGTTTTGAACATCTCAGCAAAAACAGGGATGACATGTGAGCAAATATTATAGGCAATACAAAACCTGCATTTCACTTTAAGTGTTTTTATTTGAATTATTTTAAGTGTTGATGGTATTTAATGTTTTTAAAATTCACTTGTTTCATTTCCAAACATTGTTGTGGGATTCCGTTACGTACCACTAGAGGGAGCTTTCGTACCACCAGCGGAAAATGTGCTATAGATTGAGAAAAGTGGGTCACGGCCCGAGTTTGAACTTACCACTGAGGGGATGAATGGAGGAGTGATCTTCTTAGCCATCAGGTCCTCCCAGTTGATTGGAGAGAAGAAGGAGTGGTACTTGAGTTCAAGCTGGAGGAAGAAAGACATTTCCAGATTAGCAGGTTGATAGAAAAGAAAAGAGCCACACATATCTCGTACAGTTCTTTCTTTGTGTCATGTGTTTCTTTAAAAAGTCACACTCACAAAATCATCCTTCACTCCCAGCCTCTGGGTCCGGTCCTTCTGCAGGAGCCCCTCGAGCAGCTCCCTGCCGGAGTTCGACACGTTGGGCTTGAGCACGGGAGACTTGTGCAGGATGTTGTTGTACATCTCAGCTGTGTTTCGACTGTAGAACGGGGGCTGTGAAGCAAAAGCAACAACAACAAATTAAGTTTATTTAATGCGAGAATGAGCAGCAGAGTCACACGTGGAGGTATAAAGGGAGAGATTTAACTTACAAGTCCGTAGAGCATCTCGTAGAGGACGGATCCCAGACACCACCAGTCAACAGTGCGGTCGTACGCCTGCTTCTGGAGAACCTCAGGGGCCAAATACTGCACGGAAAGAGACGAGAAAGAGTCAATACAAGTCGGACGATTACAATTAGTGGAGTGTCAGTAGTGAATCTGGAGATTTGTTGTGTACCTCAGGTGTCCCACAGAAGGTTGTTGTTGTGCCGTTGGCCTCAACACCTTCTTTGCAGAGGCCAAAGTCTGTGAGGACGATGTGGCCCTGTGAGTCTAACAGGATGTTCTCGGGCTTCAGGTCCCTGTGATGGAAAAAGAAGCAAAAAGGAGTTTAGAAAAATGCCTCCCGTCCTCCTTCAGTTCAGCTCAGCATTGATCATGTTAACAGAGTCCACTAGGAGGCGCTGTAGGTCCGCTCATTACCTGTACACGATGTGCAGGGAGTGGAGGTAGCCAAGTGCACTTGCAATTTCAGCAGCGTAGAACCTGGCTCTGGGCTCCAGGAAGATCCTCTCTCTCTGCAGATGGTAGAACAGCTGGAGAGAAAAACAGACAAACATCTGTAAGCAACAACCCAGAACACACTTTGATGTTCTTCAGACCAGATTCTGGTTCTGATTTCCGAGTGTTGTGAGGTTTGAACTCACCTCGCCGCCGTTGACGTAGTCGAGGACGAAGTAGAGCTTGTCGGTGGTCTGGAAGGAGTAGTGCAGCCCGACCAGGAAGGGATGCTTGATGTTCTTCATCAGCACGCTGCGCTCAGCCATGATGTGCTTTTGCTGGAAGGAACAAATAAAAGTTATTATGACATTTCACATTATACAACAGTGAGAACATGGATTGAGGTGTAATGTCTGAAAAGACATTTATCTAAAGGTCTTACCTCTTTCTTCTTCATGATGATTTTCTTCTGGAGCACTTTGACAGCGTAGTATTTGGTCGACTCCTTGTGTCGAGCCAGCAGAACCTGTATCAAAACAAATATTTGAGTCAGTGACGGTGCTGACAGATATGAGGAAGTAAAGTCAGTTATGTGCGAGAAAAGTTAAGTAAACACTCACCTTTCCAAAGCTGCCTTTGCCGATGATTTTCAGGTAGTCGAAATCACAGGGTTTGATCCTAACGCAGAGGAAGGGACAGACGATTAGGATTTTTACTTAGACTGCGTTTGTTTTAGAGAGCTTTTGCTGACAGTGTTTAACATTTAGATTTGTACGAGGCTACTTACTGAGTCTCCTCAGCCAGTGAACTTCGTGAATTTAGGTACATCTGAAAGGTGAGAAAAGAGGAAGTGTATCAGTACATTGCTGTGGTTCGGAAAGAAGTGAGTCATGCAGTCTGTGAGCAGTTTCTGCTGCTTACCGGTCGATCCAGAATGTCATCATTCTCAAGCTCCTCGTTTTGATTCTCGTCAATCTTCAGGAAGTTGTTAACCTCGACACTGTGGGGGGGAAATAAAACACAGAGCTTGGTCACGAGATGAACTTTAATCGGACATTATCTCATAACAATGTGGCTTTGTGTTCCTTTTTTGGGTCAGTATGATTTATGTGTTGTTGAGTTTTGTGGCACAGGGAAGTCACGGGATCCGCGGGAGTTTGCGCGGCTGAAAGGCTGAATGAACGCTCCCCTGCTGGGCTGTGAACGACCGAGACGGGTCAGGTTTAACAGTTTGACCTGTCTGAGAAAAAGCTTAAGCCTCTGACCCGCTACAGGAGGGTTCAGGTGGCTCTGCAGGACTCGGTGGTCCAGCTCAGGCGCCCTTTGCAGAGCATCTGGAGGGAACAGATGCAGCGTCCCAGGTATTTTTCCACCACACCTGACCTGGATGTCGAGACACCGTGAGGGGACGAGCCGCGTATCATGTAATAACTGAATTACCGGTTTATCCTCGTCTAGGGGACAGAGGGGATTTGTGGAAAGGTGATTAGGCGGCAGCGGCAGCAGAGGAGGAGAGGTTGTTAACACGCTCGACTATTCTTACCCTGGCTTCTCGGACCAAGATTACACTGTTCACAGAATGTCCTGCCAAACTCAGGTGGCTGATGGGATTGGACCCTGATCATGAATGGGCAGAAATAAATACTAGAGCCGGGAAGCGACCGGTGCCAAGAGGATGCTCCCTGTGCCACACTCATGTAACATGTTTCACTCACTGTTGGCAGATATGTGGGGTCGACACCAGCTTCTGGATGAAGTCGTTCAGCCCCATCTTCCTCTCCTTGATGAAAGCTGCAGATGGAGAGAGAGGAGAGAAGAAGTCAGCGTGTGATGATGATGAAGATGATGAAGCCTCACTCACCTCAAATCATGCATAAAACATTTAGTCTTTAGAGGAGAACAATGTCTGTTAAAGCTGTAATCCGCTGTTTTTTTTTTTTTTTTAATACAAGGCAGCCTGTCACAGGGTAGATTTGCGTGTTGTGCACAGACCCCTGATGCTGCGGGCTTACGGGTTATGCAACCACTTGGGTCAGTCGTTCAGATACCGACAGTGGTGGCCAACAAAGCATTTTCCATCCCAGATCCCCAGCGCAGCGCAATAAATTAGTTCGGAGATTTTAAGCAGATTATCACTCAATTAAAGGCGATTTGTGTGATATTTCCATGAAAGTGGAGCGGAAGAGGCACTTTGCAGTCTCCTTTTTTTTTTTTAAATGTTTAACTCTTGGCTGCTCACGAATCAATACACACGTTCAACTTGCGTCACCAATCAATACATCAGCAGGTTAAGTTATCAATATGGATTCTGATAATTGTATTACTATTATTATTGTTTTTATTTTTTTTTGTCTCTCACCGGTGAGAACGGCGACAATCCCCCTCATTTTGCAGTAAGTAAGATCACATCCAGCCTCGGTCACAGCCATGTTGAGCAGACGTGATAGGTATCCAATAAAAAGCACGAAGAAGAAGAAATAATCAATAATAGTCCGTCTCCTGTGTGTGTCAGTGATCCGCCTCTACACGCGTCTCCTCCGGCCGCGCTGCGCTCTGTGCCGCCGCTGCTCGCAGTCCGCCGGCTCATATATACGGACCACGTGGTGCTCGAGGTGGAAGGCGACGCCCACTTTGTCGTCAGCCGCGTCTCCACGGCAACTGCTAGGGGGGGCGTGACGTCACGGGATTCCGCCGCAGCCATATCTTGCCTTGCAGGAGGCGGGGGGGATGACGAGGAGGTCTCACCGCAGAGGAGGATGATGATGAGGAGAGGAGGAGGAGGAGGAGGAGGTGGGAGAGCTCACCCACCTCCTCCTCCTCCTCCTCCTCCTCCTCTTCATCGTTTTCTCTCAATGAAAGCTCCCACTGACTGTAATCACCGTGCACACAAAGGGACTTTAGTCAGATAATAAAAGAGGGGGAATAAACTGCCATCACATGAAGAAATAGTCACAGTCTTTGTCTGATGTCTTGGAGACCCCTCAAAAATAAGAAGGGATCGCTTTATTTTGAAAGGGCGTCGAGAAATGTATGTCACGACTGCTGCACCTCAGCGTCTGCCTGGAACGGCTGCAGTTTCTGACCCAGATCATCCACATAGAAGCTACAGAAATGCATGATTTAAAAAAAAAAAAAAAAAAAGGGGGAAAAAACCCAACAATCCTATTTGAACAATCCTTTATTTAAATCCGCTCGATTTGCTGAAAATCTCCATGTGCTGCATTCTGAATAATTAGTGGATTTTGGACGGGGGTCGAGGTCGTGAAGGTGACTTCGCACGGCAGAATTATATAAATTCAGAGAAACTCACATATGACATCATGCTCCCTTAAGCCGCATCAGTAATCAGTCCAGCTGTCAGAGATGTGGTCCACTAACCCTTTAAGTTACGTAACTGTGCCGTAATGCAGACAGCTATACTGCCCGAGGAGGAGGCCGATGAGTCGCACTGAACGTTTCCCAGTCAGTGAAAGTGATTCTGTGACTGCTGATTGAGGTGGAGATCGCTCACAGAGCAGTCACGACTTTGAGATGAGAGTTAGAGCGATCGTGATAACGACAAAACATTTATCTCCTAACGGCTGCTTTCAGTGGTGGAAAGTAAATACAAGTGTTTTATTTCAAGGTCCATTTATTTGCCACAACTCCTAATTTATTTGACTACAACTTACAAGGAAACGTAAGACAATTTCAGTCTAGGTGAATCAATAATGCAGTATTCTTTAGGTGCAGCTCTTCCAGTTGTTGATCAAACTCTCCTACATTATGTAAAACAGATAAATAAGCGTCCAATAAGCAGCTACAGCAGTAAAAAGCTACAAATGATCAAATAATATGATATTATGAGTACAGGGCTGCACCTAAGCACCTTCTTTTCAATTGATTGACAAATGGTTTTGTCTTTTAAGCATTATAAAATAAAAGAAAGCCCAAATGGACGCCATGCCAGTGACCACAGTTCAAAGCTGAGTTTCAACATTTGCAAGTGACAAACCAATAGAGATTGTAGAGTGCTGATTGGGACAATTTCCAGATGTGTTTGTGGCGACTAAAGCAGATATTTTCAGCCTCAACGTGAACTTCCCCTCACCATAACCTCGTTTCTTGTTTTTTTTTTGGCCTAAATCTATGAAAACCATTAGACCCAACCATGAAATGGAAAACCACCAACATGTTTTCTGGTGACCAGGTGAAGGTTATTCGATTATCAAACGTTGCATTTCATTTTCTGTGGTATTATTGACTGATCGCTGCTGCAGCTACTTTCACTTCCGTAAACGAGTGCTTGTTCCACTTCTGTTCGTTTTAAAAACACCTGCTCCAGCCCTCAGAGATTCACTCAGCTGAGCTCCAACAGGAGGGAAACTCTGGGGTTTTGTCCCCTAAGTTTGACATGTGACAGTCATGCTCGATTTAATGGAAGTGAGACGATCACAGGACCGAGAGTTCTTGAATTGCTGAAAGAGGAAGTTGTGAACTGTGGCGTAGAGCTCAAACAGATACCAGCCGGTGTGAAGCCATCTAGTAGTGAATCATGTCACAGGGACCCGCGGAGGCTCGCGGCTCAGCTTCATCTCTGTTTACACACCGAATCCCACCAGGTCCAGGTACATGTCAGCGACACCTCTCCTGGGTTTTGCGGGGGGCATTTTCCTCACCTCATGTTGGCGTTCTGTAAATTATTCAAGCGCATCATGTCGTCATCTCTGGTAACGCCTGAAATAAAGATAACTTGGGTTGTTCCCTCAAGCAAGCGTTACTCCTGTTTTGGTTTTGATTTGCATAGTCACTGTTGTAATGGAACAGAAAGAGAGAAACACAGCTGGTCGAGGTGGTATTTCCCCTTTTTGTAAATGATGCTACAGATAGATTGTGAAGTGTGAAAGCGGTCAGTCCGATCTGAGCCTCTTTTCCTCTTGTGATACAGATGATCGTCACTGCAGAGGATCAGAATCAGAATCGTCTCTTTCAGTTTCTTTCTGCCTCTCTGTAATTGCCCTTATAGCACCTGAGTTTTATTTAGCTGCCCTGCTTTTCCATCCCGCTTGTCCAGTCTTGTGATCGATGCTGAGCAGACAGCCAGTGTTTCCGCTCGCTCGCTGACAAGCAGTCACGTGAGTCACCTGCCAGCATATCCACTAAAAGCCTTTCCAGCCCTCACAGGGAGCCCGTCGATCACAACTCCCCTTCTGGGGCTGCAGGTCGGCGTGTGAGCAGCATTTGTTGCCGCCTAATGCTGCATTCGAGACACAGAGCCAAGAATCCGACTCCTCTGAAACGTAAACACTAGACGATCTTCGGAAACACTGCAGTAACGCATTTGTTTTGCTACTGCGGGGCAGCTGGAACAGCGCTGACACATCATCACCTTTTATTTTATTATGTTAGCAAACAGTTGCTCATTCGCGCATCCAGCAATGTCACGTTGGTGTTGTGTTTGTGTCTGTCGGATGACATCTACTCTCTGTTTTTGGTCTCCATCATCTCCTGAGGGAAATATCTGCCTCCAAATGTTCAACTATGTTCACTTACTAGCTGCTGTTTGTGTCTGTCGGCTGTTTGTAAAGTACTGAACAGCGTGTTTTCAGAGGTTTACCTCTGAAAACAGCTGTCACTCTGATCGCTGTAGATTTAGATGATAATTCACCACTAAGAATGATCTCCTTCATGTTGTCATTTTTATACGTTGTCGTACAAACACTGATCATGGCCTCTTTTGATACTCCTCTAAACATCTGGGTGAAAAAATAGTCCGTGTTGCAGGATAAACATGTGTTTATCTTCAGCTGGCTGAAAATGTCCTTGCTGTTTTTGTAAATGATGATGTGGCTGTGGTGTTTTGGATTGGTAACACGAAACACAACTTATAAAATAAGGAGAAATACCAAAATACATTCTAAAAAAACACCGTTTCTGGTGAAAGTCCTGAATCCAACATAATAAATCTAAATATTGTCAACAAAATGGCTTCTTTCAACGTTTTGTATAATTATAGAGTATTAAATGATTCTGTTTGTATCACTAATGAATGCATGTGAGTGCATTTCAATGTTAACATGATAAAATGAAGTTTTAAATTCATTGTGTACCACTGGGTAGATTAGCAGGATGGTGATGCATCATGTTGATGAAGGTTCGCCGTCATCCAGGTCGCTGTAATTCTACCTGCTGTATCGTAGGCGACTGCACGTGTTTCCGTTTCTTGAAGACGCTTCAGCTCTCGTCCAGCTCTGTGTGGGAGTGTCCTCGCAGAGTCGTGAAGGTCACACGTGAAGTCAGACTTTCAGAGTCGTTAGGGCCACATGTGAGCCGCCAACTCAAACTGCATGCGTGTGGGTCGTTGATGCGTCATCACGAAACTGAAATTCGTCTGGTTGCCTACGATATAACACTTATGGTAATGCATCATGTATAAGCTTTTCATATGACTTCTATGTTAAAAGTAACTAGTAACTAGGGCTGGGCAATAAATCGATATTATCTTTATTGTTATTATTATATCGTGATAAGTGTTGTGCTGGTTTTAAAGGCTTCATTACAGTAAAGTTATGTCATTTTTATGAGCTTACCATAATGTTCTTCTTGTTCTAATACTTGCCTCTACCCTCTTATTTAATATATCCACATTACTGATGATTATTTATCATAAATTTAACTTTATAGCACATTGTAGTCATCCCTACAAACTTGTCACAATATTTAAATCAAAGAATTTGGTCAAAATATGACTTTATCGCCCAGTTCTAGCATTTATGAACTGCTTTTTGTGGAGATATAAAGTATCAAGATACGTATTGTGTATTGTGAGGCCTTATCGCTCAGCCCTTCGACAAATGTAGTGGAGTAGAAGAATAAAGTAGCATGAAAATGGAAATACTCCAAAAAAGTAAGCTTAGTTAGATTCCACCACTGTCTTGTTGTCTTTATACTGTATACACCAACAATAACAAGAAATCTGTAATTTCTATATTTATATGGATTAATAAAAAAAGCTGCAACTTTGGAGAAAAAAGATTTTAAAAAATCTGTATAACTGTGCAGCAGACCGAATATGTTTCTAACAGATGGTTCGAAAAGTCTCTAAGGATCCTGTGAATACTGTCAGAACAGTGTTAAGTGCAGTTAAATGAGACTGCCGGGTGTTTATCTGTCAAAAAAAATTGGATGCTTCACTCTTTGACTCAAATATAAAAGGTAAAATAGAAACTCGATTTCTACCTGCCTGCTTCCAGTGCTGTAGGTGGGAGGCAGCAGAAGGCGGATGAGTGAGTCATGAAGGCAAACAGGTCCTCAGCGACCAACTGTGGGACTGGCAGGAAGGCTGCCGGCTAATGAGGATGGAGGATCTCTAATTACACTGTAGGCCTCGTTGACCGGCTCCCAGGAGCGATCGCGGCCTTGCGAGTTTCACACCCACGCCGGCTTCACGGCCTCAGATCTCCGCTAACATCACATCTCCCTCCAGTTCCTCTTTTCCGTTTGAGCCTGCCGCCTCCGTCGTCCTCTCACACACTCCTGGCACTTAGCATTACTCATATGGGGAACCGCATAGGTACAGACCCGAGGTGGCGGCCCAGTCTGACAGCGCCGCAGTGCAGCCTCGGGGCCCCTCAGCGAGTGGGAGCAGGTTTTGGCTCATGAAACCAGAGCTTGAATTACAACCATCTTTGTTTCCCCTCCTCAATTCCCAGGCAGGAGATGAGAAGTGTTTTTTATTCTCTCTGCAGGGATTAGATGGCTGCTCATGCGCCTGCTTCTTCAGATAAAGCGTTGGAAGAAATGTTTGCTCTTTTTATGTGCTGCTCAGACGCACACTGCTGCCAGTTTATAACAAATGGTGCATCGCTTTAATATGCTGCCAAGCAAGAGGGATGATCCAGCCTATTTTCGAAACCTCAAAGCCTCTATTAATTATATTAACGTGACTGCTATTACTGCGATAATTACTATCATCGTGGCGAGCTGCACTCCTCCAGTCTGACACACTTCTGCTGCATGCGACTCCATACAGCAGGTTCGCAGTTCAGTGGAGAGGAAGCAGATAAAAAAAGACGTTTTCATTCAGAGCAGCAGGCTCTCATTCACTAACCGCACCACCCATTTATAGGCCAGACATCATGAATCAGTGGACAGCGGTGACTTCCGTTATCGGGTGCAGTTCCCGTTTCTCTTCTCATGCCTGCATTGTGATCATATGAAATGTGACATGCGGAATAAACCTTTAAGCTCCAGTGTGTGAAGTGAGTGGTAAATAAAGCCAACGCGCTGCCACCAAGTTAAGAGTTTGATGTGTTTTGCTGAGTGTTGACGGCGTCGCAAATCTAGCGTGAAGCCTCACGAGGGTCAGTTATCTCTGTGAAATATTCATCTGGAAAACATCCACTGAGAATCAATCGACTGTGACAGCTGGAAGCAAAACCAATTAATGGAGTGTGTGAAGCGGTTTTGGATGGTGATGACAGCAATCAGCTCTGTTATATAAATTATAACCAGATGACAATATGTGGCTTTGCATGTCAGGACCATCGTCAGCAGCAACCAGAACAAGATGTGGACGATCCTACATGTGGCGTAAATGGAAATTTTCCCAAACAGCCGTCGTGTTTTTCCAAAGTGGAAGCAGGTGGTAAGAGCTCACTGAGTGGCGTCTTTATTGAGTTCAAATGCGAGGGAGAGTAGTTGGTTAAAGTCTGATCCAATCACCCCCAAAGCCACTTTGGTCTGTGCCCGACTGCGATGCCCCTAATCCAAGCAGACACCTACTGAGCTTCTCCAGACGTCGATGAGTGAAGTTAAGTTTACGGGAAGGATTTGTGAGGCCGTGGCTAACACCCAGAAACACAAACAAAGATACAAAGGAGACACCAACGTTTGCTGACAGTCTTAACCAAGATCCCAGAGCGAGAGGCTTCAAAACCCATTTTGCATTGTTGCCAATTTGTGTAACTACATCACATGATGCACAGGGGCCTAAAAAGTCTTTCCCCCCTTTAGTTTATTGTGAAAAAAGCAGCTGTAAATAACTGGATGCATTTTTTGGAGCCTTCAAAACCCCCATGTAATGATATAATTGATAATTTTATACCCTGGAAATGAAACTGTTTTAGCTTCATGCGCCACTGAGAAATAGAAATGAACGGTACTTGTGAATCCATGTTTTAAACAAATGGTTGGAAATTTGGGAACATTTACTTTTATGTTTTCCTGCCAAGAGTTGAGCTGATTGATACTTTACTCTTACATCATGTATTATGATAGCCAGCAATCAGTTAATATAGGAAATAGCTAGCCTGACTCTGTCTGAAGCTAACGGTGTGCACAGTTTAGGTTATTTATGGATGAATAACTGCTACCTGTAGATTAAGGTGAAGGAGGTTAGCCCTGGAGTTAGCGACAACTTCACCCAAAACTCACATAAGATGGAATACCTCCTCCCCAAAGGTGTGAAAAACAAGAAGTTATGTAAACTGTTTCTTAATGTCGGGCACAGACACTCCCTGGAGTCTCGTCATCACCATATATGTATGTTCGATAGGCAAAAGTCGAGACTCTATGACGATAACTTGTTGTTTTTGCAGATTTAGTTTCCCCCCATTGTCAGTCTTCATGCTAAGCTATGCTAACCCTCTGCGAGCTCTTGCTTTATATTTACCGTATGACATGAGAGTGGTATCAGTATTCTCGTCTAACTTCGGGCAATGAATCACACAATCATATTTCCCTAATGTGTCAGACTCTTCCCTTAACATGTGGAGCTATTACATAAACCCCTTATTTTCCGTGTGTGTGTGTGTCCATGGGAACAAAACAGTTTATCGGGCTGTC
The DNA here is from genome assembly GCA_963678695.2 of Diplodus puntazzo. Taxonomy (NCBI): domain Eukaryota; kingdom Metazoa; phylum Chordata; class Actinopteri; order Spariformes; family Sparidae; genus Diplodus; species Diplodus puntazzo. The sequence continues at coordinate 6,841,090 of OZ023169.1, forward strand.
ACTGAATGCCAAAATCATCCGATCCTCTCAGTCCTGGTGACATTGTCAAGGCCCCGGCACTAGCTTTCATCCTCCCGTGTGACAAATGAGATGAAAAGCGCGAGAGAGGTTCGAGGCTCTGTGACATAACAAAATTACCCGGGACAGTGTGTGCCAGACGGTGCCTTTTTTTTATTTTTATTTGGCATCCTGTGGTTTGTGCGGCCGAAAAAGCAAATCTAAGTGGTTGCCGATGACGTCAAAGCAAATGGAGAGAATGTGAAAGGGAGGAGGCAGGTGAATAGTTAATAAACAAATAATAGTCACATGATTGAATCAGCAAACAACAGGGGATGACATTAAGATGATTGCGCTGTCGGCTGCGAGCAAATATGTGAACCTGCGATACAGGAAAAGTTGCACGTCTTCAGGTGCATCCTCCTCTGCTGTGGTGCTGAGAGGCTGCACAATAATCCCTGATCTCATAACACGACGGTGAATTAAAGCAGCACCTACCTATGAAGGATTTCTTGCCGGTCTTCATGTCCTCCTACGCGTTGGATTATATTAGCTGTCGGGCACTTGGGGTCTCTGATGAATGAAACGTCTGTCTAGCTGCCGAGCGTCCAGGTGATGGAGTGCATGGAAAAAAAAAGATGTAGTCCTGTAAATGTGCCTCCCTCTCCTTCTCCGTCTGCTCTCTCGCAGTGACTCTCGCTGCAGCTCTGGTCAGAAAACTCTTCGATTCAAAGGCAAATAACTTTCCCCGCAGCACTTCCCTCTTCCTCTGCCGTTTCTTCCTCTTATCGCCCTGCCTGCCTGCGCTGGGAGAAAATAGCTGAAACCAAATATCCGTGACGCACCTGCTTCTCCTCCTCTATACAGCCCCCCCCCCCCCCCCCCCCCCCTCCCCGCCACCTCCACCCTCATCTGTTCTATTATCCACCTGGAGAGCATCGAACAAAACAAAAGCAGGTGTCTGGTTACGGCTCCTGCGAGCGTGGGAGTCCCGCCGGAGGGGAAGCCGGTCTCCATGACACGGGAACCACCTGAGGAACACAAGCAGCAGCAGCAGCATCACTGAGGAGTGAAGCTGCTGTCACACGGAATTATGATTTAACTGCTTTGGAGGTGCAGACAAGTGAACTATGATCATACTTTATTTGATTTACGTAGGACATAGGATGTGATACATCCATTACTTATGTTTACAACCTGATAAAACCGACAGCCTCATGAAAGATCAACACTGACGGCCTCAATGTCACAGATAACCTCAAAGGAAGTCAGTATTCGCACTGGATCATAAGGTTTTTATATTATTTTATCCACCCTCTGTGTGTTTCCATGGACTGCTTCCATTTAGAGCCGCAATTATTCAGTGATTAACTGATTAGTCATTTTTCAAGCAAAAATGTCAAACGTTTGCTGGTTTCAGCTTCTTAAATCTAAGAATTTGCTGCTTTTCATTAATATTTATGACAGTAAAAGAAGAGACTTTTGGTTTTGGACTGTGTGTTAGACAAAAGTAGCAATTTGAAGGCGTCACTTTAGGCTCTGGGGAATTGCAATGAGCATTTTTCCTATTTTCTTGACATCTTATAGACTAATTATCGCCTAATTATCATATAAACAGGTTAATCAACAATAGAAACTATTGTTAGTTGCGACCCACATTCAGTTTTCTTTTAGGAATAGTTTGTGATCAGTTCTGTTAAAGGGGCTCTTTGTGACAGTATGTACCAATTTACATGTTTTTCACTTTATCTGTTTTCATTGTGAAGGACCTGGGTCAGATTTTCCACGACAGTCCAAAGGATGCGTCTTTATGCACGTTCTCGAGTGTCTCGTCTCTTTGCCGCTCGCACATCTGCTAACAGATAGCAACAGTGGCTAACGTTAGAAATCTGCTAACATAAACAAACAATTGGCTTCCAGCAGAGCCTCTTTAAGTTTACAGCAGACAAGTTATACAGGCAAATTGTAAAATGCAATGCAGTAGAACATACAAATTGGTTGGAAATGAATGTAAAAAGTCAGTATTATGTGTCTTAGTTTGCAGTCTATCAGTTTGCAGCACACCTGTACACCTGCAGGTATTAACATGTCATCTGTATCTGGACACAGTATCTGGATAATGACACCTGATGCATCGGCTTTTGTGTTTGCACCTGCTCTTAATACAGGTTCTCTTCATCTCGATCCTGCCTACATGGTGATCAGATTCCAATATGCAAACTCGTTAGTCCGGCCTGGAGGGCATGTCAACAAACACGGTGCTTCCCAGGTCGTTTATTATTAAATCACTTTCTGCCTCAGCTACTTTCAGCTTTTGTGGGGCTTGCTTGCTCTGCTTATACGGTGAACACAAGCTAAGCTGGGTATTCCAGACACCTTCCTACCTAGCAACGCTTTCCAGCTCCTCCTGGGGGATCCCGAGGCGTTCCCAGGCCAGATGAAGTATGTATGTTAGTGGTTCTACTCCCAGAGGGAGGAGGAGCAGCATCTCTACTCGGAGCTCCTTCTAAGAATCTCCTACATGAGGTGAAGAGGTTTCTGTGTACCTGTGATTCTCTGAGATATGTTGCCAGGTGACTTTGGCTCCTTGTAGGTCTCCAAGGGCAGATTGGTTCCAGGGGATTGGGCAGACTAAGAGCGACTTAAAGACTGCATATCAATCGGTTAAAAAGACGGATAGGGAAAGCGGGGCCCCCTTCTGAAGCCAGACCTGGGAGTGGAGCTTATTGTGATCATTTAGGAAGCTAAGCGATGTCCTGCGTAGACGAGGTCAACAGCAAAATTAATTTTAGCGACCTTAAGAAAGGCTGACCTAAATAAATCAGTATCAGTTTAAATGTAGGCTGTATTTTGAATATTTTCCACACTTATCCTTGCTGTCAGGCAGCCCCTTCCATAAGGAAGGCTATTAAAAGCTGTTTAAACGTCTCTATCTGTAAATTGACTTGGACATACCCTCAAGGACATGAGACCCGGATTTGGAAGTGCCCCAAAAAACAAGAACAGAAGAAACAGCAAGTGATCAGCCTCAGTTTTCTATTTTAATTCTTTTGGCCCGTTCATTCTGCCTTCATTGATTCTGAATCAGAAACCTCTGACGCACATGATTCATGTCCTGCTGCTGAACTCAAACCTTACAGCAAAATGAAACGGCTCCCACCGCCGACTAACAAGAATTATTTAAATTTCAAAACCTCAAGGGGTCAAGGAGAGTTTATAATTGTTTCGCATTCAAATGAAGTCAGACAGAGAACTGGGCGTCCTCCTTTAAAATCTTCCACTGAGTCATCTTATATCTGCAGCCCTGTGTTGAAACGCAGCGACTTCGCCAACAAACATATTTTTTCAGCCTGCTCATCACCTTGTGAACAACACCGCATGACATAGTTCACAGCGAAAGTGAAAATAAATACACGTTGATATCCTGTAACTTGAGTAACGACTGCAGGGATGTTTTTTTTTTTGATAGCTTGAGTGCTTCATGATGAGGCTGAAGCACTGAAATAATATGTGACTGGACAGATTTGCATGTAATTTAGATTAGGGAAGGAGGCGAGCAGGGAAATGTAACACGGATATGAGTGAGTGTGAGCCGGAGTGACGCGGCCGCAGACATGTGATTGTCACTCACAGTCTTTAGACACAGAAATGAGGGAGACGATAATTTGCTGTCTTACTTGTTTGCTGCACTCTTTCCTGTCGGACACAAACAGTAAAACCTAATGTATTTCCTTTTGTTTGACTCACCTTTACTTCACCCCAGTTAACTGAGCTGCACTGTGTGAAGGAAAGTTGTCTGATCCAAGCAAAATCCAATAAGTTGGAGAGAAAGACTGGTTAATGTTGAATAATGCCGTCATGATCAGCTGATTAAATGAACTCTCATATCTGTTAAATATGAAGCCGAAGCCAGGAGAGCCAGGCTAGCAGTTTCCCTCTGTTTACAGTCTTTATGCTAAGCTAAGCTAACTGGCTGCTGGCCTTAGCTTCACATATAATGGACACAAATGAGCAATTAACGGTTTTCCCACATTTCTAGACTGTTTAGTCCATCAAAACAATTATTGACTAGTTGCATGTTCCCAAATATTACATTTTTAAAGCTGCTCTAAGCGATGTTTTAGCTAACTTCCTGTCCGCTTTGCCGTTAGCATTCCCCTCCCTCCTTTCTTTTGAGGAGGCAGCTCTCTTTGCCTCTTTCTTTTCTTCAAAGCATTTTTCCTTGCTTGGCCTGACCGTGACCTAACAAAGATTTGTTTCTGTAGTCTGTAGAATAACTTTTGTCGGCTCAAATTTCAACTCAGACTCGTATTTTTACCATGAATGAATATCATTTCAATAAAAGTCCTTTTGAATCATTCCACCTTAAACATGTTTCTGGACAGAAGAAACCCTTTGAAGACGTCCCTTCAGGCTCTGGGAAAGTCTGGTGCACATATCAGTATTTTCCACATTTTGTAGATGAAACGATTTATCCATTCTTCAAACACATGTAATCAGAACATTTACATTTTGTCACACCCCAAATGTGAAAAATACAGTGAACACTTGCCCAGTTAAGACCCTGATACTGAGGACAACATGAATAAAGTGGAAGACAAGTTGAGATTTTAAAGAGTTTCCAGCCAGAGGAAGTCAGTGTTAATGCTTGCAACCCAAAAGCGACTGCGCAGCGCGTTTCCAGACGGACTAAAGATTAATTGTATGCGCCCATCCCGTCCTGCTGTTTCCTGCAGATCTGCACCTGTGTTTGTGTTTGTCCGCTCACTTTCCCGCTTCGGCATTATTCAGCCAAATCCACGCCCGCTTAAGTCAACTGTGTGGACGGCAAGGACGAATTACCTGTGAGCAGGAGTGAGGAGGCCAGAGGAGGTGAAGGGATTGAGATCAGTCTGTCTGTACAGTGGGTCACTGTGGGAACAGCGCCGGATCACCTGTTGCTATGTTTAACCTGATTAGCGGCAGGTCGTGTTGGAGAGAGATCTGTCAAGTGTGTGTGTGTGTGTGTGTGTGTGTGTGTGTGTGTGTGTGTTGCTGTGAAAACCTAATCCAGCACCAGGACAGTCTCTGTGTAGAGCTGTATGAAAAACAGACTTTGTACGATTTCAGGCGTGTCAAAGAGAAACCTTACATCAGCCCGCGTTTGAGGGTCACTCAGCAGGTGAGGGTGGATTTAAGAGGACGCTCTCTAGACATGGCAGAGCTTACCACCCACTGGCACATAAATAGAAACGGGCCGGGCTACTTCAGTCGACTTAAGAACCGTGCGATCCTAAATGTGAAACGTTGAGTCACACCTGGCACGGACAGAACGGACAGGAACATTCCTTCTGAAGACTGTCGGGGAACCTCTTCTCGTTTATTCTTGTTGTTGTTTCTTGTCTCACTGAAGACATTTTAACATTGTTGTAGTGGATTAATAACAAGATGAATGTAGCCGCTTCGGTTCCATGCTGACTCACTGTCACACTCTCATGGGTTAATAATGTTATCAGAATCACATGCGCTTGTCTCACTATGACCAATCAAAATATCTGCTGGGAAAAAACACCAATACATTAGCCTGCGAGAAGTAAACATAAGTATTTAGTCACGCGTTGAGGTAAGCTCACTCACACTGATGTAATGGACAAATTCAGGCTTACCTGTTGCGATGACATTGGAGAGCAGCATGGATTTGACGGATGTGTGAGCTTCCTTTCATATTAAACACAAGGGGAATCCATATTATCAGCTATCAGAGGTAAACAAGCTGCTGTTTATGTACCACAGATCAGTGGTGTAACACTGCACAGAAGTCACAGGTCGATGTGAGTTTGATTAAACAGGAGAGATGAAGTCCCAAATGCACGAGGCTACGTTTCCTTTTATTTTACTTCAGCTGGCAGTAGTGCACTTACAGTTTCTTCCACCACGTTAACATTAGAAATACCTACAACTTAAAGAGAGGTTATGTATCTGACTTATTGGAAAACCACAGTAGACAATAATGTTTCAGGCCCTGATTGAAGCGAGCTGACAGTCCAACAGACCTCTCGTAATCAGGAAGCTTGTTCCGCGGGCGGAGAGCTCAGAGACTAAACGCTGTGCTCGCTGGCGCTCTGAGCAGTAACTGAGCACACACTGTAGTTCATATCTGTAATCAGGGCTGATAGAAAAACAAATGTAAATGCAAATTGCTCAAGTGATGTCTGTTGCCCTGTCTGCTCTCAAATCTAGAAGCCGCTTTAAAACAGATGTGTCGTTGCACTTGTTTTTCTGATGATGGCGTCTGATATGTTGGCGCGCTCGACGTGTTGCTACTTGCATATAATCGTCGAACAATGACAACGCACTGTCCTCGTCTCCTACACAGCTGATTTGAAAGCGGCGGCGGCGGGGTTTCTAGCTCCGGTGCCTCTTGTGAATTCGCCACAGAGCACAACGCGTCAGAGTGTCTTCTTCGTTTTCATGCATCGTGTTGTCCTCTTATTTTAGTGCCCCATTAGTGGTGGTTGAAAACAGCTTTTAGGCGCATTAGTGCGACTTACTGTGATGGAGTGTAGATCCAAACTCTTATGCTCTCATCATCTTACAGTCAGAGGTATTTGTTGCATGACTGTGACCTCCATACCGACTCAGGTTGGAACGAACACATGTAAGGATACCCCACTGCCAGAGACCCTTTCAGTGAGTAAAGGAAACAAGAAGTGATGCATTAGACATGTCAGAGTTTGTGTTTCTTGGCTATCTGCACTTGATCATCATGTGAGCTACGCATGCTGGTAATTTCACAGTGTGAAAGGAGACGGTCTATTTACCAGCAGACAGGAGAGGCTTTATGTTTCCTCCTCAAGTCAGAACACTGCATCACACACAAACACCGACTCTGACAGCCGCTTGAAAGGAGTCAAGACAAGATAAGAGCGCTTCACAAATCCCCCGATCACTTAACAGCTCCGTGTCGACCGTGTAGTACAAAGACCTGAGTTTGTAAAAACAGCCAGATATCAGACGTATGATTCTTTAAGAGAGGACGTCACCTGGATGTAAGTCAAAGGTACAAATGAGGACAAACCAAACAGCTGAAACTGACCCACTTTGGACCCGACATGAAGTGACACTTAATGCTCTGAAGGACGCGAGGAGGGAAAGTTTAGGCCGACTGTGCCACTGCACTATTAAAAATGTGACAGCTTCATTTCAGGCAGTAATGAGGACACCACACTTATGCTCGGACTATAGTAGGGCATCTGGCCAGTCTGCCCCCAAGGACAGAGCGGGATGGAAAGTATAACGAACAAAAATAGACCACTCACTCATATGTGATTCTCAGAAGTCCCCTGCTTTTTTTTTTTTTTTTTTTAACAGTTCAGAATAAACGGTAGTGAGACACATTACATCACTGTAAAAGGTCAGATCATTAATGTCACCACATCCATAAACGTATAATCTCTCCGCTGAAATGTCATCAACTGCCAGTTCCTTGATGATAGCTTATTGTATAAGTGCATAAGAGGGGCTGCGTGTGTGCGTGTGTGTGTGTATCTGTGTGCAATCATGCGTCTATAACTCTGCGGGTATGAATGTGCGCGTGCATGTGTGCAGCGCTGCAGACCAGCGAGCAGGATGAGTTTAAATGTCTGTCACAAACGCTTTGTGCTGGGAAAAGTTACACAACACCTCGCTGAGTCTTACCTAACTGCTGCGCTACTGGGCAGGATTACAGGGATGTGGGGGGGATACTGGGAATGATGTGAGCGTGAGAGAGTTCAGAGCAATGTATGCATCACATATGTGCGGCTATTAATCAGTAAATAAAGGCTTTTCGCTGAATGCGCAGGATTATTGAATTTCCTCTATGCACAGGGGACGGCAGCTAATATAAAGCTAAGCTTCGCCGAGTGTTCATATACAGTTTGGAGTGAACTTAATCATACCGGCTACAGCACGCTACACACTCAGAAATAGGGGTACAGAAGGGGGACATTTCTGTACTTAAAGGTACAGTTCTGTCCTACTGTAGCCTATAGGGCCAATTATTGTACTTTAAAGTACCTATGTGTACCTTTTGGGGGTAAAAAAGGCACATAAATGTTCCAGAATAGCAAAAGGTACATATATGTATTCCTAAGGTACACATATTTACCCTCTAAAGGTACAATATTAGAGACAGTGTGTTGTGTTTGATAAAGTGAAAAAATGTAGGACTGTTGGGTAAACTATTAAGCCTATTATTATTACTGTCGGACTATTAATATGAATTAACATAGGGCTAATGATTAGAAATTAAAGTAGTAGTAGTAGAAGTATTACTAATAATTATCATAATTTGTTTGTGCGCATCCATGCATGCGCACGCACACACAAGGTGCTGAATCATGGTACATGGTACAAACGCCGGCGTGATCATCGACTCCAGAGGGTTAATGTGGAAACAACTTGGATGCTACAAAGAATATGTGTTATATTAGTCTTATTGGGCGGAGTGATAAACAACACGTTGATTTGCTTTTCAGTTTCTAAGTCGTTTTTCCCACAGCACCTGAATGCAGCATACTTTACCAACGTCTCGCGGCGAACGTTTTTTTTTTTCTTTTCGGCCTGCGCTGCAGCCTGCCGGCGGGTCGGTGAGAGTGTGACATGGAGGGCGCAGCAGGAGCAACCCTCTCCAGTGTTTCAATAGAGGAATTAATACAAATTATCACCGACACAGGCGGCATTGGGGTCACAGAAGCCGAAGCACAGAGATTCAGAGGTAAGTTTAAATCCAAACTGGATTACAGTTGGCTCTCTAAGTTTTAGTATCAGCCGGAGCTAACGTTAACGCTGGAAGGGCAGCTAACGTTAGCTTCACAGTAAACGTAAGCTAACTCTCGTTAGTGAATTTGTTTATCGGCAACACAAATTTTCAGCTCTGCTGTGCATGTGTAAAGTAAGTTCAGCTTTGGCAAACCCCAAGCAGAAGATGTCACATTATAGGCAACTTTAGGCTGAATGGAGGGTTAACAAGATGGCGCTACATGTTCTGCTCAGATATAAAAATTTAGAGACCCTGCGTGGTTATTTGTTCAAAAGAAGCCTGTCGTAAACACGTAAACTGCGTTTTTTGATCCCTGAAAATGGAACTTGGAAAACTTGATATTTGGAATAAAGATGCAGACACACGTTTTTTCCCAGTTGTTTCTTTGCACCATTTGGAGGATCTTTTCAGATGTAAACTCAAGGAGGAATGAGGAATCAGTGTCTACCTGATGTTGTAAACATGATACAGTGGAAAAGTAACAACTGTGCAGAGTTATATTTAATCTTTTCAAGTAATAGCCGAACTAATAGTTGCAGGCGGCATTAAAGAGCAAAAAAAATATCCAAATAAACATTGAGAAGCATCTTAATTCAAAGATACACAACATCTAGAAGTTTATATGAATATATTAAATCACAGGCAGTTGGATCGCCTTAATTACATCTTCCAGATGTATTGTCACTTATCCGAGAGGCTTCATCAGCTCCGTCCCAGTTCTGTCCGATGGCAGTTCATTTCCCTATTTCTGGATGCTGATAGAATCCTGCTTCAGAGGCTCGTCCGTCCAGTCTGGAGGCAAAAACTGATACTGTGTGAAATGGCTGGTTGATCAGTCTATTTGTCGATCAGAAGAAAACAAATAGACAGTAATGTTTCCAGCTTTTTTCATTTTTTTCCCATAAATTCCTGAATGCATTGGATAATTGACTGTTGAATGCACAAACAGAATAATAATAATAATACATTTTAATTTGTGTAGCGCTTTTCAAGAGACTCAGAGACACTTTACATGCGAACATATAAGCAATACGTTAGAAACAAATATCATAAAAGCAACACGGTACAATTAAATCCAAATAAAAAATAATTAGCAGCTGCCAAAACTGATCTCTTAAAATTTTGGCCTGATAAAAAAGTCTCATATCTAAAAATGTGAAATAACAACAAACAGATTAAATCAAAGAATTTGATTTCTAGTATTGATAAAATAATTTAAGCCCTGTATCTCTTGACAACATCTTTGTTTTGTTTTGTTTTGTTTTGTGTGTGTGTGTTGGTAAGTTCTCTGGTATGTGGCAGCATGTTGGTAAACGGGTGTGGACTTCCCTCTCAAAGTGAATCCAGTCATCTAATACCAGTGAATCACATCTTCTCTTCCTGTTTGTTCAGCTGCAGACCGACACTGATCGCCTCTTCTCTTTTGGTAACTCTTCACTTCCAGTTTATAGACGCAGGAAATCATCATCACCTCTCACTTCCTCTGGTCCACCTCTGTCCTCTTCGCACAGTCCTGCTCTGCCAAACACAGCATCTCCAGTGAAAGTGTTTAAAAAAAGGCACCGTAAATGTAAAAGGTTGTTTAAAAGATGGAGGCTGGACACTGAACAGAGCTCCTGCTGAGAGCTCTGTTTGGTTCTGATTCAGCGGCCTGTGCAGAGTTTTAGGACAGCGGAGGTGAGTCTGAGGTCAGCGCGATGCGAGGACGGATTACTGATCAGCATTACTTTAACATTAAAGGAGACATATTATGTTCACTTTCAGGTTCATACTTTCATGTTGTGTTACTACTAGAACGGTTTTACATACTTAAATGTTCATAGATTGTAACTCTTTTCTTAAACTGTTTTAGTTCCTGTCACTTTAAAGCCCCCCACACATCGCCCAGACGTCCAGCTGCCTTATCTGACCACTCTGTTGCCTCTCGTCTGACCCGTTCGGCACAAAAGTGGCATTAAACACACCGCTTCGACGTGCTGCCAGCTCCACAGTAGCGTGTACGTTCTGCGCTTGCGTGAGATGCAATAAGCTGGTGGTGCTAGTGATAAAGACACTGGACGAGAGGTTTATGCACATAACTCTCTTTACTTTCGATCAAAACGAAACTTAACTATTTCAGACAAAAACAGCTGCATACTAAACACGCAGCGAGGCGTTACCAAACAAACACAGATTAGTTCGTCCTGAACTGACATAATAGCAGCTTGTCTCATGTCAGTACTGCAAAACATGAAAACAAGAAATGACGGAACGGAGTGCGTAGAATACCAATGTGCACACAGTATTCCGTCCCTCCCACACACCGCGCTGATTCGCTAGCACACCGGCAATCAGAGAACCCAGTGGCTCAGACGTCCGACAGCCCTCCTCCGCAGACTTCGCATGCTGAGTCGGAGCAGACAACGTCCGAACGGCTCCGAAAGCTTCAGACGCAGCAGAACACACCGAACAGAAATATTCCCGACCTCGTCCGAGTCTCTCCAAGCGCTTCAGACGTCCAGCGGTTTGGCCCCTCGCTCCCAAATAACCCAGTCTGCCCTGTTTGGTCAGCTCACACACGCCTGAACCAGCATTGCTCACCTTGTGCCTGCTTCAAGATAGCTTCACTTCAGCTGTGAATATAAACATGAATTATGCTAATCGTGACATGGTGATGTAGTGTGAGGTCACAAAGTCACAGAGTTAAAGGCGAGACTCCTGACGAGGAGAGAGGAGCTCCCGTTAGCACACACTTTGGGATTTTTTACCTTTCAAGATCTTTTACAAGCCCAAGAATCTATGAAACACTGAAATAAAGGAAGACAAAAGAGAAAGTATAATATGGCTCCTTCAGTAGAAGGATTTACTGTTTTTCTCTGGTTTTAAGTTTTGGTGGTTCCTGCATCACTTTCGAGCTGTGTTGGCGGCATTTTTCACAATCTTCACGTATGTAGAAATACCATCAAGGCTCAAGAGAAAAACAACAGAAAAACCCCAGAGAACACAGGAGACCACGGGGACTTCCTGTTTCAGCTCCACATGATGACTATGTTTTTGAAAGACAAAATAACAGGATACGCATATATCTGTGTGATTACTGTCATTACAATCAGGTAAAACGGTACATTTGAAGGAAAACCTTCAATAAAGTCTATGAAAGGGAATTTTATATCACAGCACCGCAGAAATGATGGGGCTTCATTCGACTTCCAGTTCAAACAAATAAGTCTGCAAACTATAGCAGAGTTGTGGCTCTGTAGATTTGGGACGGAAAGTCAAAAATGGTTGTGTAACAATCAGAAGTTACGGTATGTTTACAGATAAATGAGAATACATCAAATATATGTCCCCAGTAACTGCTGAAGGAGAAGCGACGGCTCCGTTTTAAAGCATTTCCCTTCATTTTATTCCACTTTCCCCAGATAACACCGGCCTCCAGGCTTTCATGTTGCTTTTACATAACAGTACTGAGTGAGTGAACTAGTTCTCCCGTTTTTAATTTGATGGGCGCATCACTCGCTCCCCCAGCCGACAGGAAGCAGAGACGATGCTGCCAAGAATCGATGTCGGACCTTCAGATATTTTTGATTCACAGCTTGAGATGAATGTCAAACAAATAACCGCTGCATCACCATGCAGGGACTTTTAATCCAGATGTGCTGTTACATGTCCGCCGGGCATTAGATGACATCACTGCCGCCGGGTGTTAGCGGGAGAGCTGGAGAGAGTTTAGAGGAGGACGATTACGTCAGCCCGGAGCTGCGAGTTTAATATTAATGAGGCTGTCTGCTCTGACAGAGGCTGCGGAGACGAGAACCAGGGAGCAGGTGCAGGCCTGAAGTAGTGATGACGAATCGCTGCACAAGTCCAGAGGAACACGGCCGGAACATTTACATAATGTGAGTGAGTATTACCCCGTGATGTCCCATGGCACAGAGGATGTGATGAAGTGCAGTCAGTCACTTTAGTTTTATCAAGTCTGGGAAATCCATTGGGGCTTTTATTATACGGGACAAACCAAGAGCCTGATGTTGTAAGTTAGAGTCATGACACCAGGCTGTCAATACTGATACCAAAACCAAAACCAGTACTGTTTTTATTCTGTATACTTGGAGGAATGCAAGCTGCTCTTTGCAGTGTTGACTAAAGTACCCTGGAGCCATGCTTAAGTAAATATGTGTTAAAGTGGCATTTGCAGGTGTATTTTTGGACGTCACTGCTTCCCAGAGATCCAGTGTCTCAGGGGTCGAGCCAGCATCTTGGTTCGACCAAACAAAACTGTTACGTTGCTTGCGAACCACCGACTCTTTCTTGCCGACCAACCACTGCTGGGTGAACGCGCCACTAACTGTGCGCCGCTTGTGATATTTTCCCGGGGAAAGTCGCCTGCAGCTGTATTGCTGGAACACCAATACATCTTTGGCATTACAGCAAATGCAACGGCTTTCATCAGTGGGCCACAGGCTCAGTCACCATTGTGTTGTCTCATTCGGCGATAGACAGCGACATAACAGATACTTATTTACATGAAAATCTTTGAAATTATTACTTTAAAATAAGTTGCACATGCTGATAATGAATAAATATAATTGAGTATATAAAAGTTTACATACGTGTGCTTTTTCTATGGGTCGACTGATTACCGTGTCAAAAAATCAACGATATTAAAACAATAAAAGACTTTAAAAAGTAAGCAAGTCACTAAATATTCATTATTTTTTTGTTTAAAAAGGATTTAAACTAATATGTTTGAAGAGTCCAGAGGCTGGAAGGAGGAGAGATAATGTTACATTATCATTTATCATTCACGCTTCCAGATTTGCATCTAATTTCACTGTAAAATCACAGAGAACAATGTCGTCCCATCAATGAAAAGGATCTGTTGATTGAAAAAAAATAGTCATTTTTTCATTTCTACATAAGTGTGAGAGGATATAAGTTAAGTTTACGGTTGATGCCCTTTTTCTGAACTTATCTCCGCTGCACAGTAAACAGTTTGAAGCTCATGTATTTTGACTGCTCTCCTCTCTCTTGTCCGGTGGAGGAGTTTGTTACGTAACAGCCGGAGAGGAGAGGCTCCAAAGAAAGAAACCCGCGGGGGAGCCGGGCTCTGACCTGCAGGTGCAGCCGCCGTGGGAGGCTGTTTTAGGCTGCTGGACGCAGCGTGCATGTTTTAGTACCTAAACACGTTAGATCTATACATTGTGTGCAGAGACACGAGGAGAAAAAATAAATAAATGAAAATAACCAGCAGCAGCAGCACCACCCGTGGCTCAGGGAGAAATTGATTCTGTTTGAGGAGGTCAGAGCTGAGTCCTCGTGGGTGGAGACACACGTTCTGACTCTGCAGTGCTGTGAGGACTCATTAGTTTAACTCAAATGGTCTTTCTGGGTTCTCTGTGCATGAGTTCTGTGTTTGATAACTTTCACAGGTCATGGCCGTGTTGTGGATGTGAGGTTTGAACGGTTCAATCAACGACGAATTTTTATTGTATTGTTTAATATGAAGGATTTTTAGAGGCCTGGAAAGATAAAAGGTCAGCAAAAACATTAATATATGTATATATTTTGTTATTACATTCACCAATGTAATGAGGAGGTTATGTCTTCACCATTGTCTGCTGTTTGTTGGTTTGTCAGCAGGATTACACAAAAACTACTTTCTGTGAAACCTGAGTTGAGGATCGTCTTTTGTTATGGATCCTGATAAGGGGATGGATCACTGTGAGATGAGATGCTTTTCAACATTTTCGTTAGTATCTCAGGAAATAATAAATTGATCTTGACGAGAAAAAAAAACTACTTCTCTACCGTTCTAGTTAAACCTTTAAACATCTAATGAACCCCTCGTAAGATTTATCTTGTGACTCAATGATGGGAACCACTGCTTACAAAAACATCTCTAAATAGTTTTGCTGTTCTCACTTATCGGATGCATGGGTGGAAAATAGCATAGAAACTGAAGTTATTCAAATTTCACTTGCAGCCAAAAGGAGGCTTCCTTAAACCAACATGTTATAACTTCAAACAGACCATGGAGTAATGTCTTTTTTGTACTTTTTAAAATAATTTTTGAGGCTGTTTTGCCTTCTTTGTGTAGAGACAGTGAAGAGGCAAACGGGGGAAGTGGGGAAATAAATCTAAAGTTATATAAAGAGAGTCGTGGCTGAATAAAAGGAACCGCAAAAAGACGGAAGGATCATTGCATCATGGAATCTCGCTCTGGGGCCAGACTGCGGTGACGGCTGTGTCGAAGTCAACGGGAGACGCGTGGAGAAACTAAAACCCAACATTTCTACATCGGACAACTTCTGATGAAGAAATGCCTTCAGAAAAAGAAAGAACACCCTGCATCAATCGTTAGCCTGCTCTCTGAAGTGTGTTCCCTCATCGAGATAGTGAGGAGGGAAACAGGAAATGGGGAACAGATAAAGTTATATAACTGGAGCCGTGACTGGATGAAGGAAGCAGTTTGTTTGCTGTGACTACAGAGGTTTGCTGTCATTGTTTGCAGAGGAGCCGGTTGGCAGGAAGAATAAAAACATAACACGGTTCAAACAGTGTTAAGTTTGAAAACAAACGTGATTTGGTAAACCAGAAGTCAGAACAAAATTCAGTCATTTCTAGTTTAGCAAACTGTCACACACTGCTCATTAAAGGAGCAGTTCAACAGTGAAGCTAAAACCACAACTTGTCATTAGTTTGTTATAAAGATGGTGTCAGGCAGATTCTGTCACCTGTGCACAGAGCCAGGCTAGCTTCTTCCACCCATTTCTAGTCTTTATGCTAAGCTAAGGTAACCAGCTACTGGCAGTAACTGTATATTTAGCAAACAGAGTTATATTGTGTTGCGAGTTATCAAAAAGGACCCAAATGCAAGACACAGAGGCAGGCACATTGAGAAGCAAGAGGAGAGCAATACAAGGCTGAGCAACAAACTCACTAACCGACTAAACAAACACGTGAAAATCAGGGAGACGCGAGAAACACGAGGAGCAAAACAGGACTGAGGAACAGACGTGAAAATGCAGAATAACCGACAAAAAGAAAGGGAACAAAAACAGACTTAAATACATGAGGAAGAGAGGGAAGACCAATAACGAACAGGGTCAAAAAGAGGTGGGGAAAGAACACAAAGACAGGAAGTTTTTATCAGATGACACATGAGCATAAAGCCTACAAAATAAAACAGGAAATGACTCAAATAACAACCAAACCAGGATATATCGTTCTTCTCCTCTTACTCTCAGCAAGAAAGCAAAGTCATAAACTATTCCTTCACGGTTTAGCTCGACTGTTGCATAATTTCTTCCATCAGAGTATCCCTCCCTGCTTGGTGTTTTCTGAGCTTTGCATCGACTGATCAAAGTTTTGAGAGTACTTCACATTTTAAAAGGCTGACGTAAGTGCATCATTTGCTTTTGAAAGGATGTTCGAGAGCAGGAACAATTACAAAACACTTAGGTAATGAATTCGCCACCTGCATCTTGATCTTTTTAACATGCACGCCAAAGAAGTGGAGCCTTTGCACAAGACTGCGATTTTAATAACGAGCCCGGAAACTGACTAAATGTGTCGGGCTGCATGAGGACAGAAGCTACAGCGCCGTCCTCTTCATCTGGTGTAACTGAAAACTGTCAAAGTGTGACAACAATCCCTCCAGATAAACCAGATAGAAGCACTTGTTCATTATTCACGAGGGGAAAAACAGCTCAGCAGCCTGGATCTGACCGTATCGGTGTCTTTCCTCCTCTCGTAAACAAAAAAAAAAAAGCACTCTAAGCTCGTCTTCTGAACACACACGAAACCACACGGCTCGTCTCATGTGGTGCTACAAACACGGCATTTGGACTCACGTTACTGATCCACAGTGGAGATGACGGAGGAGTTGCACATTCTTGCTGCAGAATGGGCCTTTTGTTTGCTTTAATCCCATGACAGGATGCACATCCCTCCTGGGTAAACTCATCCTGAAGGTGTAATAAAAAAAAAATGCCTATGACAGAATCAGAAGATGTTCAGCGCCTGAAGGGAGAGCTTTTCAGGAATTGTTCAAGGAGTCCTAAGCATTTGTGGCTTTTCAGGGAAATTAGGTTGTAAAAAATAAAGTCAGACTTAGACGTAAGACTGCGGTAGCTGGATGTGAACAAAACAAACCAGGTTAACCGGCGCAAGTTTCTGTATGTAAAAGAGACACCCAGGAGCATTCAGAGCGTGACTCAGCGGCAGGAACACACACAGGGCTGTTTGAACGAAGCTGACAGACGAGATTCATTTGAATACAGCTGGACGGGGGAAGGTTGTGTTTAGTCTCGACTTCACGTTGTGTCAGGATCAGGCGTCCCTGTCAGGCGGCTGAAGCCGATGAACTTAGTAATGATTAGTCCGGGTCAGCTGGAGGTTCTGAGTCCTCTGAGAGGTTGACAGGTTACAGAGGAGTTATTGTGGTCCATGCATCATTCGTTCATTTGATTTGAAAAATGATTCATTAGTTCAGTACTTGTACATGAATGTGATATAAAAAACAAATTGAAGGTTGAATTTGATCGGTTTGTTTATTTGCAGCGCTACAACTAAAGACAGACTGTGTGAGTCAATAAAGTCATAATGATTAAACTTCAAGTTCACTTCAGCGTTATTTGTTTTTTTGTGTCACATTCATAAACAAATAATCATTTTTTTCATTTTTTGATTTTTGGGATTCTCAATTGAACATCAAACGAGCCAATGATACTTTGTACGAATCACCAGCAAGTATTTCATTAGTTCAAATTTAATCAAATTGTGGTTTTCAAATAAATATAATATGATATGAGTAAAATATATTTTCTGCTTTCTTGCTTCCCAGTACAGCAGAAATTAACATTTATTTTGGAGACATCGAGACATTTATAGACATCACATCCATTTGTCCTCGTTCATCAATTGTTGGTTATCAACATACTAAACATAGCTGCTCAATAAGTTTCAGTTCAACTAAATGTGAATGAGCCACACGGCATAATGTGAAATAACTTTAATGTGGAGGTCGGGACTTTGATATTCAGGCTTTCAAAGAAAACATGACGCAGCTTACAGCCACTAACAGCGCTTCAAAGAACTGCAGGAACAGTCGTGACAGGAACGCAAAGAAAGAATTTAGCAGAGAGTCCTAAGAGTGCATCACCACCTATAATGACATCATCAGCACCACTAATATCAAACGGATATACCCGCGTTGTGCAACCCTGAGCAGGTCAGCATCAGGAGCCAGCTGTGGCAGACATGTAGCCCAGACGAATGTAAACCACAGATTAATAATGCTGTAATGTGCAGCGCCGGTCCAAAACACGGCTGTGGGAGGAGATCAGTTCACCGACGGGTCATCCCTTCTCCAAACCTACTCTGAGTTATGTTTCCGGTTCGCATGTTAATGGATAACTTGTTCCCGACGCGTTAATCAGTTTAGCTTTTAATGCTTCCTGCTCACTTTGTCCTGCGTTTGTGATTAATAAACTGCCGACTGGACTCGAGAATCCGCTGCCTCAGTGGAAGAAAATGTTGCTGCCGGTGCTGAGCTCAGGAAACTTTCAGCTCCAGTCGTGGACGAGCTTACATAACCCCTTTTTGTTTTGTTCAAGGACTTACCATATGTGCAACAAAAAAAAAATCTATGCTGATGTTAATATGCTGATGCTTTGAACAGCTGGTTGCTGCGGAACAGGAGCTGACGAGACTTGACTCTTTTGAATTACGTGAAACTTAACCTTTCGCTCGTCTTCACACTTGAATAACGGAATTGCTGGTGATGTCATTTGAGTGAATAAAAAGCAACAATCGAATAATAAAATGATTAAAGTGTCAGACGTTATGTGACCGAACAGACTGATGATACATGACGTTACAGTTCACTCATCTTAACCTGTTAAGCCGGACTTTGTCTGATTACTTTGTATCCTTTAATTTGCCCCTCGGTCTTCTCTTCATCTGCCCCGACGGGCGCTGACGTCATCCGGCCTGATTGCCAGTCTTTCTCTTACATAAACTTCAAGGCCACTGCAGCAGAAAAACTCCAATCCTTGTGAAAGACCAAAGCTCTTTAGCTCATTCAGCTGAGTCGATGCGTGGCTGCCTCTGCCCTCGGGCCTCGCACGCTGCCGTCAGCCGGCCCGAGGAGCCTCCGTCAATGAACGCGGTGGCTTTTTACTTCCACATCACCTCCAGTCATTTTTGTTCTCGTCTCCTCATTCTTCTCATTCCTTTGTGATTCTGAGGTTTCGGACCGCGGGTGATGCTGCCCCGCTCAGATGATGGGGTTGCGTAAGAGGCGAGCTTGTTTCCCCACCGAGCCACAACCGGTCTGTATCTGGGTTAATGCTGCCGCAGCCTCGACTGACGGAACGGCACAAAGTCATACTGATAAGGAGCCAGGAGATGTCCTGATATAAGCAGAGCGCAGATCTGATCTCATAACACCGAGAGTGGCCTTAATGTGACCTTGGAGCTGCCACATTCAAAGTTTATTTATATGTAAACATGTAATCATTTATTAGCAAGGTGCATTTTCCAGGTCCAGCTTCACAAATGTAAGGAATCGATGCTTTTCTGGTTTTTGGACCACAACGTTCGCCTTCGCTGGGCTGCAAGGACACTGTGGAGATGACAAGCAGCCAGCGGAAATTAAATAAATCAATGAATTAGATTAAACGAGGTAGTTAATAGCTTCTGATTGCTGAAGCATAAACACCGTCCATGTTATAAGCGGGTCACTTTTGACCAAATGTAGCACAAAGGGCGATTTTCATGGCTTGTTGGCAGAAGCGCCGACTTAACACGGATCAGATGCTTTTAAAACTGTGCACGACCTTTACAGACGCTGCAGGGTGGTCTGTAGTCAGGATTTTGATTTTAAGACTTACAACTTTTCTGTTTTTCTTCATGACAATCAGGAAGTACGCAGAAGAAACGTGAACATCTACATCACAAAGTAGTCCACCAGCAATATGAGCTTCCATGTATGTGATTTGTTAATGCATCACGTTACAGCGAAAGTCTTTGCAAGGTCGCGCTGTGTCGACAAACTGACTCCCTGATTTAAATTCTGTCCAATTGAATCCTCTTCATACAATTTCATCACATTGTTTCATCATTAAAGTCTAGTAAAGTAATGTGATTCCAGCGCTCATGATGCTGAAGAAGGTCGGTGGATCTGAGTTCCTGCTGTGGCTGTAATTGGACATTAGCTCAAAGACCCGTGTGGGCCGATGCACATATTGACGGCATGTAATTGGCTCTCCGTGGGACTGGATCAGACGGCAGTGCGGGATCGTTTTTCTCCGTGGGATGTGGAGGTCGGCCAGAAAGAAAAATGAAAGAGACGTCAGCTTAATTGAAGCAGCATCATAAATCAGTGTACAAACAGAGTGAATGTATATTTAGCGTGTTGTGTAAAGTGTGATATGGATGAAATCTTAAATACTGTCATTTGCTCTTTTACCGAATCCCAGCTTCACTTCGCTCCGGGCGTCATTTTAATCCCTCAGGAGCTCTTTCACGGAGGTTTCTAACAGGAGATTAACGTCTCTTCTCTCTGGATTTTGAGTGCATATTACTGACTGTCACGCTGGAAAATTGAAATAATAAGAAGAATATCAAAGTTGTCAAATACAGATTATGTTTCCCTCAGACTTCACAACAGGCAGGTAGTGAATATGACTGCATTTTAAAATAAAATCCTGAAATCCAGAGATATTTAATTCCATACATTAGCAAATATCAGTTGTTTTTGCCATTTATGCCTAAATATTAGACTCAGAGGATAAATCAGCTATCAAAATACTTTGTCAGCTCGATTTAAATGCTTATCAGCACATTGACTTATTGTTAAAAAGCTCATTATTAAATTTTTTATAGCGTCACTGCTTTCTTTTGTGCACATTTTGTACGACATATAACCAAAAGTAAGTTCTACAATACGATCGTTAACACTGTTACTTTTGTATTCATCATTTGATCTGCCTCAGCTGAAGCTTTATTAATGTTTTCTGTCAACGCTGTAGATACAAAACCATCCACCCTGTAAACTGTGGTTTACTGACCTGAGATCAACTTGAGTCGAATGGATACATGCATTAAAAATGTTAATCAATCAATAAATCAAGAAGGAATTGAACCAGGTTAAAGCATCTGCAGGGTGATTTATAATGCACGCCGCACCGAGTGTCTGAGATCAACAGCGCTGCTCTCATCCCCTGCAGATCAGTCGCAGAAAGTGAAGATGGTACTTTTATTATTCATGTAGGTTGTGTAATCCTGGCTCACATCCTGAACTCTTACATATATATATTCTTAGAATCTTCTGACCCAGCTTGAACTCCTGCATTTATTTAACATATCTTATAGCAGCGGTTTTATTCACATACATGTAATATTCTGTTTTATTCTTATTGGCTTGGATTGTTGGATGTATGTAAATATATTCTGATCTATGAATGATGCAGCTCAGAACATCCTGAGATGAAAGCGTCGATGTCGTGATGCTGAGCCAAGGACGAGTTTCCTCAATGGGAGAATAAATCTTATTTTATAAAGGTTATACAGTACAACACATATACTGTGAATATCTCTATTTCTGTCCATCTGTTGTCAAAAGATCATTTCCAGGGTTTGAAGTGGAGTCCAAAGTCCAACACTGTGCAACTCCACTGGTTGCAAAAGCACTCAGCTTCTATGTAAGCTTATGAGAAAATGACCCTACTTCTCACTTGATTTATGACCTCAGTAATCAGTTTCCTGAGAGGTTTATGGTCTTAATCTCCAGTTTCAAGTCATCTTTAACGCAGCATGATGTCCGTTTCTTAACTGAAGGTTAGATTTAGAGTAAGAATTTAGAGTAAAACAGACGATAAACAGCTTGTGTTAGACAAGTCAAGAGTCCTGAATTGATCTTTTCCAGCCGTGCATTCACCAAGGAAAAGAGCAGAAAGTGTTTTTGCGGTGACGAGCCGATTCATCCGGCCACATCGGGTCACCGGTGGGAGGTGTGAGCAGCGCCTGTCAGCTCCTGTCTGACTGAACCTCGAGATCCGAGAGATGTGATTCACTTCCCTCTAGCAGCTGATGGATGAGAACTTAACATTTCACTCTCGCCTCCCACCAAACTTCCACACTGAAGTGAGGAATGACAATAATGTAACGAGACGGACGTGACCGGTCTTTGTGAGGGGAAGGCACGGTTTAAGCTGGTTTTCAGTGACATCCCCGATCCGACCATGAAGAGGAAGATAAACTCGCCTGGCAATATCGGCAATGAGATTTATAGCTCTTTGAACAGGACATCCGATGCAGAGAGATAGAAAGGACTCAGCAGCGTCGTGGTCAGACCCAGATACAGAGTGAGGGGCTCAACTGGAGCGAGATGGTGGCAGGTGTGAGGGAGGTAAAAGTTGGCATCAGTTGGAGGGAGGCTTAGTCTGACGGAGGATTAAGAACACATGAAGAGTTATGAAAGAGGGAACATCATCCTGAGGCAATTACAGCTACGCAGTTCCATGTCAGATACAATCTCACGTCCCTGTTACACAACCCAGCTCCCGACCAGCGACCTCGACAGACAGCGTGCCCTGACTGACAATCTTAAGCTGCATTGTGGGTCGTAAACAAACATAGACGCCTAATACACGACTCCGCACTGTTAGACGAAGGCAGGAAAAGTATCTTGTGCTTCACACAAAGCGTCGAGGCCAGTGATGCTGCTCTGATTCATAAATGTTTGCAGAGAATGCTACTGCAAAGCACGGACTCTTTTCTGTGATTAGGCTTAGGCACAAAAACTACTTGGTTAAAGTTAGAAAGAGCTCATGTTTTGGTTTAAATGACCTGTTTTGGTCACCACAAACACAGCTGGACATAAATATGTGTCCAGCAGACAGATATGTATCTTTGGTGACAAAAAACATGCATATATATAAATATTTTTTACAAGGCTGTTGTCGCCAGCCCAGTTAGAAATGTCCAGAGGTCACGTTAAACAGACCCAGTCTTATTGCACGAACAGTTTTCAGCCTTCTTGTCTGTATCGTCATCGCCATCCCCCCTCCACATCCTGATATGACAGTCAACTCATAAACATGTAATGTGAACGCCATGTGACACGTACAAATGTGATCCTTGGTTTGCAGGAACATTAACTGCCAATATATTACCCTGGCGACCGCTCTGTCTGACTGCCGGTCTGCTTCAGATCAGCTGCAGAAATATATTATCTATCATTCACGGTAGATTGCGATATCTCGGCCCTGTGTCCAAATCAGCACAAATTAGATTTTATAATTCCCGACTGTGCTCCTCCTGTGTCTGCTGACTGTGGCCCAGCTGGTGCCACTCCGACACACTCCAGACGCAGAGGCTAAAACATCGCACGTGCTGCAGAATGACTTGATGAAATCTTCTTTGCCAATTTGAGTTTAATTCGTCCTGTTAGTGAAGGCTGCAGAGAGCCTCTCTCTGGAGGGACGGCTCGGTGTCTCAGCCCTCTGCCGCTCATGTTCCTCCTTATGTAACAGTCCCAGCGGGGTAATTAAATCATCTGTGTACTGTACGGTATTGTGGGCCAAACCTCTGACATGATCCCCGGTGCTAAGTGCCTGCTGAGTGTTGGGTCATGTTACCATAACCGTCGTGTCTTATGACATACGACTTTTATATGTGTGCAGCTCGAACGAACGCTTCACCCACCCACCGCAATTAGTTTACAGTTTGAGCTGAATTGCTACCAGTAAGTCACAGATTTTCCCTTACAAGGACTCGACGGTGACTCAGTGTCGGTTGAAGGCTGAGAGCAGTTTAAACAAAACCAAGGTCGATGATGCAGTTTCTTTTTGTTAATGCTGCCGAAGATGACGCAGATTCACTGATCTGCAGTGACACAGACTTTTCTTTTACATAAGAAGTAGGGTAAAAACCTTAATGTCCGTGTAGGGCAGTTTACCTTTTAACACGAATACATACAACATGTCACACACAAACAAAAGATCCATATCACCTTACGCTGTTCAGAATGATCTGGTGCACAGATTTGGGCCACAACAATTTTGCTAAGTGGGTGTCAGTACGATGTATTTCGGTCCTTTTCTTTATAACAATCAGCAAACCATTTCTACTGGTTTGCTGATGGCTTGGTAGCTAACTAGCTAGCTAGCGACTTATACATTCTTATTGTTGATTTGTGCATGACAGTTCTGCATTTAAATGTATTTCAACATGACATTCATCCCCTTTGATGGCCTCTAATATCAGTGCAGACTGGTGGGGTAGGAGCACCTGTTGCTAATGTTGACCTATGACCTTTTTTATTTGATGACCTGATTGATAGCTTGAACATTTGAAGCGCTTTGGTCAACTTTGGTTGTTTTTAAATGTGCTATAGAAATACATTTGACCATGATAGCTTGAGGTTGTGAACAAATAGCGAGCAGTCGTGCTTTTCTATCTCCATCAGATGAAATGGCAAATGACATTGTGATAAAACCAGGTTTGCCATCAGCTGAAAAATATTGTCTGATATATTGTCTGAAGGTCTTGAAGGGTCGTCAGGTTCATGGGGGGGATTTCTTCCATTCACTCTGTTCTAAGCGGAAACATGGCACTCAAAAATTAGGGTTACATTTTTTTTCAAAATTTGAACAATCCAAAATTAGGCAAGCTTTACTAGTGATAATATGGAAATTAGATGATGTCTAGCCATTACAATACAAATAAGCTTCTTTTAAAATGAAAGATTAATTCTCCTAATGCAGCAAAGACTCATTCTGTCTTTCTAAATGCTAAAACTCACGTAAAGATAGTCATTTCTAAATAAAACAGATTTTTCTGCAGGTGCTTTTTCTCCGTCTGACCTCAAGGGTCAAGGTAGAATATTAAAATCATGAGGTTTGTTAAGTTTGTGAAGCAGTTATAGAGATTTACTACTAGATAGCGGCCATAAACAGCCTAGTGTGTTTAAACAGGCCTGAAACACGGACGTCACGTGCCTGAGACCGACCTAGAAGTGGATCGTTTCTGAGATTCGCTCCAAAGGTCGAGAATGGACGGGGATCAAATGTCAGCTTTGTGTGAAGACGAGAGGTTGAGGGTTAAATCACAGCTCTGTCATGCAAACAGCGTAATGCAACCGCTTCACGTTTGTTCTTGACTGTGTGTTGAACATTCACAGAGGGCACTGGGTCACATTAGCTCGAAGTCTTTTATTTGATTCTTCCGACACTTTGCAGCCTGTTTTCTTCTCGTTCTCTCTCTCGGAGGAATGCCATTGTGTTTCTGGGATTCCTCAGATGAGAGGCGGTTGTTCTTTCTGAGCGATGCCAAGTTTGTCCAGGCGTCTTCGGGGCCTCACGCTGTTTGTTTGGCCACTGAAGGAGGAATTTTCCGCTCGGTGCCTTCCCCGGAGAGAGCAGCTTTTCTCCCCGTCTTGTTTTATAGACACAGGTGGAAGTGGGTCACTGCAGTCCGTGTGACAGTGTTTTTATCGGGAAAATATTGATGCATCTGCGGGAGGATGTTAATCTGCACTTTCTACTGACAAAACTTTCCACGAGGAGCTTATTTAGGCCAAGATGGTGCACTGATTTATCCGTGCGCAGCTAATTTTTTGTCAGCGCCTCCCCAGCTCTGACACAAAAGCACAGATTTGCATAAACAGGCAAACAATGCTGCTGTCAAGATGTCCATACGTTTTTTTTTTCTTTCTTTGACGTCAGATCGTCGTGTGCAGATACCACGCTGGGATTAACAAAAGTCAAGCTTAAATTAACCGTGGATTCTTCCGCCCTCTCATTGACAGTGATCACGGCCTGTCAATGCCATTTATAAATAGCACCGTGTCACCACTTTGACGCAACAAGCGAGTCGATCGTCTGGCCTTGCCCAGCTGGCTTTTGGTGCCGCCACGCACACAAAGCAAAGTGTGTGGGAGAAAGTAGTGACTGTGTGTGCAGATAACATGCTGCAGAGTTTTTTTTTTTAAAGTTAACGAAGTCTTTTACAAGTGACACATAACCGCACCGCAGGGTTAATCCTCTTAAACATTCACTCTGCCGATCTAAATTTATCTGCAGGTCTGAACTGAGCTGAACGATCGACTCCAGGATAATGAAATGTTGGAACTTGCTGCCTGGACAAGAGACAATAGGAGCAAATATCGAATATCATGTTTGTAGAGGAAGGTGGTTGAACTGGATCGGGGAGGAAATTACAGGATGAGTTTCACAACGACAACATTGTTTTGAAAGTGCAGACAAAATGAAAACCAGCTTCGTTCTTGCTGCAAACTGTACATTAGCCACCAGCTCTCAGCAGGTGTGTGCTCACTTCTGCGTCAGTCGATTCGGCTCTCCTCTTGAGTATATACACAGATCTCACCAAAATCTGGTGAACTGCCGTTGGATCTCTAGACTACAAGTTTTGAAAATGAGTCAGAAATAAGTGGGCAAACCAGATGACTGTTGCCCCTGCGCTTCATCTCTACTTGAGGCTATAATAGTTTTTACTATCGTTACACACCTGAATCCCTGAATGAACCGTCTGTGGTTTCATTGTGTGTCATTGGGAGTCCAACAGTGCAATGCTACATCTGTGAAGTGCTCTGTTGGGCCATACGTTATTTGACTTTTATTCAGAACGAGGATGAATTTGCTCTAGTTGAGGCCAGGTACAAACTGTCATGAGTGTCATATGAATTCTGCTCAGTCCAGTTCCGTGATTTCCCAGTAGAGCTGAGCTACTTTTAAAGTATTGACGCAGGCTGAATTTTTCTCCTGCAGGTTGGATAGACATAATCTAAGTTTTATTGTGAAAAATATCTAGAAAGAAAACCTTGTATTTCAAGTCCAAGTCTGCAATAGTTTGTGAAGAAAACAAGTCATCCAGCAACTCCAGGGAGAAACATGATGCTCAGAGGAGAAAGCAAAAACAGGCAGGCAGTGTAATTAAAGCTACATTTCTATTTTATGATCATAAATCTACTGTATCTAATTACAGAAGATCATTTTAGGTGAAAAAGCTGCTTTTACTGGTGGCAGACTAAACATCTGCTGTGTAACTCTGTAGAAATTACACAGTCGCATACCTGGCAACCCCGGCTTAGTCCAATGACACCTCCCATGAGAGTCGGTCACAACCCGGTCATGAGTTATGTAAGGGGATGTAACAAACTAGCGTGTATGTGTGTGTGTTTATATTTGAGCCTATTGGAATGAACACACACTAAACTGAGCCTCCTGAGGCAAATAAACTGTGGCGGCCAAAAGGGTGGGGAAATGTTTGAGGACCGGTCCAGCTAAAAACTGATCGTGACTCATTAAAATCACACCGCACAGTGACAACAAACCTTCACCTGAATAAACTCGGCAGGCGGCCTCGGACGAACACGCTCAGTCGTCTCTTTGCGACTTTTCAAAGTGAGCGTCTTCCCTCCCTCCTCCGCCTCACTGACCCTGATAACAGCAGCTTCTTTTAACTCATCCAGGGAAGTTAGCGGAGAGACGAGTGGCTCTGTCTTGTATCTTGGCAGAAAGCAGCTAGTTCATTTAAGCAGATCAGAGATCAGAGGATGCAGCGCCGGCCTCTGATGCTCGACGGCCTTTGAAGTTCGCAGCCTCAGTTTGGGATAAAAGAGCATCCTGCATCACTCACAGGTGCTCTGAAAGTCTACCTGCGCACGGACGCCACACGGCGCTCGATTTAACACCGTTAAAGTATCGCCTCTCACGTCCTGGCATCAGCCCGAAAACAGCACGCTGGAGTGTGTTTATGTAAAAGAGGAAGACGAGTTGATGTGCTCATGTAACCGTCCTACATCCAAGGAGAGTCCAAACATAGCTGCACTTCTACAGGCACCAAATCATCCAGCAGTGTGAAATACCACCGTCTGGGCCCGGCGAGCTGCAGGCACCTGTGATACACACTCGACCTCAAAGTGTAAACATATTAAATTATTGCTGAGTCTGTGAGCACACAGAGATCTGTAATAATTGGAGCAAGATCCGTGTCTGCTGTGAATCATTAATATTTAAGTTGGACGTAGAAGCGAAACATCATTCACAGTTTATAACCATCAGGGATTACATCGGTATCCCAGAAGAACATAGTGTTCCTCTGAGAGCGACACAGATTCTAAAATGTAAAGGGCAACAAGTTCCACGAGGGATTATGTCCTGCTGAGGACTCTCATTCCTTTCTCTGGGTGTGACACGGTGGCAGCGGTGCTTCCTCACGCTGGATGCTTGACAGGCGGTGTCACGACAAATGATTGACAGGTGCTCTCCTCTCCCAACAAAGAAAGGAAGGGTCACTATGTCACAGAATCTCACCTTGGTGCCAGACTGTATTGAAATGAATGGGAGACGCATGGAAATACACACTGAAACCCAACATATCTAGGTCGTTGGACTTCTGATGAAGAAATGCCTCCAGAAAATGAAAGCGAGTAAGCTAGCGACTGATTCTTTAATCAACGTGTTGTTCCTTTCCTCATATTTGTGGAGGAAAGGCTCCTGTTTCAAGCCTCATCAGTGGAAATCAGTCGGACCGGCCTCTTCATCTTCTGGAGGCGTTTCTTCACCAGAAGTCGTACAACGTAGATATGTTAGGTTGAAGTGTGTTTCACCGTGCGTCTCCCATTGAGTCCGATACAACCAGCACCACAGTCCTCCTCCAAAACAAGGAACCAATACACAGTTGTTTGTTTTTATGGCTTTATATCAAGCACTGGAGGGAAGGAGTGGCGTATGAAGACAGAATCATTTCCATAATCCACTGTCAACTCACTAAGAAAACACACAGGCTGCATTTTCCTACAACCATGCAAACACTTCCTGGTTCCTGATTGGACGAACGCTTTCATTCGCAGGCTTTCTGCTCCTGCATTTTGAACTTGACCGCCACGGCTGGTTTGGTAGTTTTCTCTCATAATGTGCACCGAAAATGCGTTCAGGCGAGATATGATCCACGCAGGGGGTGAATCTCTTCTTCACTGACAATGGAGAACGGTTAGTTTAAAAGATTTTGGGACTTTCCAGAGGCGGCAGGTTTTGCTGGAAGGACCTGATTTACATAAAGTAACCTCGACCTGAACACAATGCAAGTGAGGAGCGGTGAACATAACACCCTGTCTGTGATACGGGTCTGGAAATGTACTTGAGTAAATGTACTCAAGTTACATTCCATCTCTGCAGGAGACTGGGATATGTGTATAATGTAAATCTAGATTAGATACTTAGTATTACAGTCTGCAGCTTATCAATAAATCTGCATACTACATTGTTATTTTCTATAAAATGGTAAAAAAAAATGTGATTATAACAAAGACTCCTCAACTCAGAAGAGGAAATAAGACATAGACATGAACATAAGTCATTCATATCCTATATAACAGAGAGAAGCATAAATCCTGGAAACAAGATGTTGTTGACTAAATTCTCTGTTTCTCGACTAATCGATTAATACAAATCATTTGTTAAAATACACGACTCAAAATTTGTCAGGGATATTTGGTCATGGGTGTATATAGATCTCTTCTGTTGTAGCTGTTAGAAATCTCTGTTTTTATAACGAGGATATAACGAGGAGGATGACTTGAACATTTTAACCACTTGGCTTTTTTATATTAACGGTCCTCACACTCTGGCATGAACGCAGCGTGACAGCAGCCTCTCCGGTGGGCAAACAAACAGAGTTTATCTATCAGCTCCCGCTTTGTCATTCCCTTCTGAACTCTCAGATAATCATCTCACCCTGTGACGTCCTAAGACAAAGGTTTTCATCCCTAAACACTCAAGACACGAGTGAACAATCACTGCGGCCCGCGTGCCTGCCAACAGGTTGATCATGAGAGCTGAGGGTCGCTGAGCTGAATCATGGGAACTGGAGGCTGATCACCGGTGCGGACTGCAAACACGAACCATCTCGGCTCCTGATGTATCATATGACGGAGGCCGAGACTCAGGAGAGGTTTTCCAATATGCATTCCTGACCTCACTTTATCCCTCTTTTCTCTGTATTTATATCGACTGCATGCACACATTTTTTCCACTGATGCTTCTGCTCATGAGAACCGTTTAGCGGCTGCATTCCTGCACAGAGCCACATGAGAGGAATTAGGCTAATATCCGATGAGGGAGTTATATAATTCTGCATTTATTCTACAGCCTGTAACCCTTTGTTGCTTTTTTTACTCTAATGCAGACGCATGGGACCACTAAGACGACAGAAATGAACCCTGTGTCACGAGGAAATGAATCAGTTTCCTTTAGTTGGACAAGGAGAAGTTAATCTTTTGGTATAGAAGATGTTGTAATGTGTTGTTTTTACATATATTACAGCACATTACAGGATGTTATTTAAAGCTCTGTAAGGCGAGCTTTGGACACAGGACCTAGATTATCAGCTCCTTTAAGTTCTTTCACTGTTGAGACTTTTGACCTCAGACAAGCACAAAGACACTCCTGGAACATCAAATTACTATATTATTAAATAAGATACGACAGGCTTTAGATATCTTATGGTTATGTAAGAATCTCAAAAGGCAACGTCAGGATAACACGAGCGGAAGTCTCTTCGTCCGTCGATTGTGTTCAGTTTGTTACATTTCCTGACTTTGCTGCTTCATAGTAAATTAAAGATAACTTAGTAAGTGGGGCTTTTATTGTGAAGAAAGGAAATTAAACACCAAATTAGCTTTGTTAGCGGCTGTTCTACCACAATACTGCAAGGATACAGGTTATTAATAATACAGATTTCATGAGAATATTCGCCAATGTGTCTAAAAGTGACATAAGGGTTTATCCAGACACGAGAACATCTTGTGAAAAAATACGGTTTATGTAATCAGGTACAAACAGTATCCAAACAGTTTTTAGACCATCAGGGGAAACGAAAGCATCCCGCAGAAATATTCAGACTGATGGTATTTATGTAGGAGCAGCAGTTCTGAGAGGCTACATTTACAAAATGAATAAATAAAGAGGTAAATCAAGCAGAAAAGTAAACTCTCACATTCTCCTGCTCTTACAGAGTAAAAGTGAGTAAAAGTAAAATCCAGTGTGTCTGAGGTGGACGACTGGCTGATATTCTGCCTCTCTCTCTCTCAACAGCTGGCAGTGGGTGTTGGTTGGATTAAACATCCACTGTGTTAGTAATTTGGTTTAGCTGATCCTCTGTGCATGATTCTGCACAATAATCTGGATACAATACCATCATTGAGAAAAAAAACAACCCTTCAGCTGCAGCCCCCCTCCGACCACAAGGCTTAGAGAAAATGTAGCTTGGTCGCATGAAGGGGACTGATGAGGACGGTGCACGGAGGGAATTAACACGCGCACTTAATATGACTTTATGAATGAATGAGCGGATGAAGGACAGTCAGCAGCTTTATCCTCACAGTGTCCGTGTGTGAGATTTTAATATCCAATGTTCCTGAGGTACAGGAAAATAGTTCATCAGGTAAGCAGCTCTCCCCCCCGAACACTTTGAGTGGCAGGATACATTATTCAGTAAACTAAGGTGTATCACTGACACACATGCAAATATAATCTTTATTATTCTGTCACACAACAGAGAATGACCTCCAGAAATTTCATGAAGGCACAGCAAACTTAGTTATGCACCATATTTCATACACAAGGACACTTCTGAGGTCTCAAAGTAATGCGGGAAAGGCGACGAGACACATAACAATGAGGAGAGAGTTGAGCACGACGTGGATACAAATCTGGGTGTTGAAATGGGTGCGAAATCTTCATATATGTGTGCGATGCAAGAAAAGAAAAATATATCTATATGTTGTGCAAGCAGACAGTAGTTTCATATGATGTTCAGTGTCGTGGGGAAAAACAGTGAGGATTTAGTACATGGCTGACAGGAAATGAGGGAGAGAGATGAGAAGTGACTGGTGACGATGTGATTTCAAGGACAAGATTTGAGAAACATTTTGAGAAATTCATCTATGTAGTTTCTGTTGAGAAGATTAACACAACTATTCCCTCTGTATGGTAAATGCTTCTTATCGTAAAACTTAGCTTAGCGTTGAGACTGAGACACTCCTGGAACATCAAATTACTATATTATTAAATAAGATACGACAGGCTTTAGATATCTTATGGTTATGTAAGAATCTCAAAAGGCAACGTCAGGATAACATGAGCGGAAGTCTCTTTGTCTGTCCATTGTGTTCAGTTTGTTACATTTTCTGATTTTGCTGCTTCATAGTAAATTAGAGATAACTTAATGAGTGGGGCTTTCATTGTGAAGAAATGAAATTAAACTTGTTTAACACTGAATTAGCTTTGTTAGCAGCTGTTCTACCATAATACTGCAAGGATACAGGATATTAATAATACAGATTTCATGAGAATATGACAGTAAATGAGGGAGAGAGATGAGAAGTGACTGGTGACGATATGATTTCAAGGACTAGATTTGGGAAACATCTTGAGAAATGCATGTATGTAGTTTCTGTCGAGAAGATTAATTCTTCCTTCTGTACGGTAAATGCTTCTTATCATAAAACTTAGCTTAGCATTGAGACTGAAAACAGGGCGATCAGTTAGCCTTACTCTCTCTGAAGGTAACAAAATGTTGTTTTAGTCAAAAGAAACTTTTGGAGACCCTGCTGGTTGATGGGTAAATGTCAAGAAGTTTAATTCACTGGGAAACCATTATGTGTCTGGGGTTTAGTTTGTTTTTATAACCGTAGGACAGAAACAAGCTACCAGCTGAGTCCACAGAGGTGACCTGAGTTTGAGTCTTTGGCCCTTTGTTAAATGTACTTCCTGCTTTCTCTCATGTTTCCAATCACTCTGTAATCTGCCTCATCAAATAGAGGCTAAAAGCCAAAATAATAATTTAAAAAAATTGAGCTTCAGGAGCTTGACTCTCGCTCAGTCCTCTTCGATCATCATCACTTATGATCTCAACTTCTAGTAATATAAATATTTAGTCATCATGTTCTTACTGATATCTCACACTCATTCCCACACGTTCATCACGTCCACATCAGCTGTTTGTCTCTGTGGTCCACTGAATGAACTCTGAAGCTGTCCTGCATGTTTAGCCGTCACCACATCTCAGCAACAACAGCTGGAGCAGCCGGGACACAAACAAGCTGAAATCATGGGGGAAAAAAAAAAGAAAAAAAAAAAAAACCCAGACACACCAAATTTCGAGAGATTAAAGCCCGGATTGGTACTGACTGTACTGAACTGACACAGTCTGTACTGATGGCGCAGCAGTCTAAGCTGATCTCTCTGCAGCACAGAAAGGCTTAAAGAGGGAAAAAGAGCCACCCTGCAGGTTATCTTCTGAAGACACTTCAGGGCCTGAGTGTGATGCTGCCTCGGGGGCCCACAGAGTATTTTTATGTTACGAGTGTTTCCCACAGAGACATCAGAAGTGTTTCCCAGCAGCACCATGGAGGATTCGGCCTCCTGCAGATATGCTCATTCTAGGCTCTGACTCAAGTTTGTCTGGCTAATTATAGCAGCTCGCCGACCGGGATGGTTCAGACATCTGGTGTTATGTGCATTTGTTACTCGTCTGTGTTTGACGGGCACCCGCCGAACAAAGTTCACTACGAGACAACACCTTGTTTTTGTTATTTTATCTGAGCTCTCTTGCTGTTTTTTTTTGCTCGTAACGTGCAGAAGGTCACGCAGCGTACAGTCTGGAGTTATTGCTGTGAGATGAAAAACATTTTATCTCTCAGCTGTCAACAGGTTTAGGACTTCTAGTGCTGCAATGATCCATCGTCGGAGCTGCCAGAAAATATCATAATCCAACAACGACAATAACTTTTTGCTTTACTGCGACATTAGAAAGTAGAAACTCTTATTAAGTGAGAAAACTCTGTTCATGGTTCATGAAAGTTTGCAGAGAAAGTTTGCAGAAGAATTTGCATCTACATGTATAACATTTAGCTGATGCTTGCAGATGAGCTGGAGCTAATTACTAAGAGTTTCACGGCAGAATAGGCTTAAAATTTCAGATCAAAAGCAGCCGCATATGCAAACAGAGAGGTGAGAGCTGGGTCAGAGCGTCCTGGTGGGCCATAAACAAAAAAGAAATGTGGATAAACAAAAGCTGCGGGCCGAAAGGTGAAGAACACCCAAACTGAATTAATTGGTGTTGCATGTTGTTCCCACTGTGCTGACGACGCTCCAGCCTGCAGTCGCACCAGAGGATGTGTGATCAGTTCGGCTCGGCCTAGCGGAGGATTCTGTGGGATTTGGGCTGCAGATAATAGACTTAAGACAAATCTCTGCTACTCTTTTCTCAACTGAGCCTGCTGAAGTGGAAACTCACCAGACCGGACCGTGAGGGGTCACATTGATCAACTGTGGTCAGCTGATGAGTCTGTGGTGGAAAATTCCTCCCAGAGCAGTTTGACAAATTAACTGTCCGATCACTTTCACGAGGTCAAACACTGAAAATATATATTACGTTTATCTCATGATGACCGATGAGCCAGAATACAATGTTCGCATTTGGACTGCGACCATGTTTTTTAATTAGTATATATCATACTTCAGACACTTCATAAATCTTGTATACTAGCCAAGCAATATAATTCATTGTTAATGCAGGTTGTTGTAATGAAGTTTAGAAGGTTACTTTCGCTGTTTTTGCTCCTAAAATATCCCCAAATTTAGAACAGGAAAAAATGTCGCCATGTAAAGCCGGCATTATCCTCAGCAGCTCACTTATTGAAAGAGCATGGCACAGCTTCAGTAAGTAAGTATTCAGGACATTTTTAGAGGGAGAGACTCAGTAAGATAATCTGATAAAGTCACTGATGCATTCAGAGATGTGGAGTTCACCCCCCCTCCTACTATCCCTAAAACGTGCGTAAAAGGATTAAATCCATCAGAGGAAAAAAAGATCTCTGTAGCCATTAGCCGCTGTTAATTGATTCCCCTGTGGAGCCCCTGTGTTGATCAAAAAACGGCTTCCATTAAACCCCGGATAGCTTGACTCCTGGCAGGAGGCGCGGTGACACCGTGGCCTCGGTTTTAAACGACACCCACAGGTAGGCCGAGAAACAAACGACCAATTATGAGCAGCGGAGCAGCATGTTCCGTCCCGCCCGGACGTCCTCTCTAACCTGGCCTGTTGTCAAGCTGCTCGAGCTCAGCAGCCCGCCTCTGTCTGCCTCCTCACATCTACTTCA
Organism: Diplodus puntazzo; assembly: GCA_963678695.2. Classification (NCBI taxonomy): domain Eukaryota; kingdom Metazoa; phylum Chordata; class Actinopteri; order Spariformes; family Sparidae; genus Diplodus; species Diplodus puntazzo. The sequence continues at coordinate 6,876,045 of OZ023169.1, forward strand.
CAATTACAGCCTGTCTGATGGAGTGATAATCACTGCAGCAATCAAATCAGGCTTCAGACGCACTCCTGTGCTTCTGCTTGTGGCTCCAGTAGGCCAATCTGCCGGGGCCTCTGCTGCTGCTCTGATGAGGTGCTTGTGATAGAAGCAGTCAAGAATTCCCATGTGCTCAAAGAGGATGAATGAAAATGTCTAAAACGTAGACATCTGTTGTGTATTTTCTTGAGTTGTGTACTTACATTATCACAAATGTTCCCACCAAAGGTGGCCGCCATCCCAAAGCGCCAGTTTTTGATGAGGTGGGAATGAGACTCAAAAATATACTTTTCTTAAAAATAGTGCCTCTCAAAAAGCCAATCTTGCTGACTCATTGTCCTATGACCAGGACAATGACAATGAGATATCCTATGACTGGGATATGTATACATATAGAGTACATGTGTATGTTTATGTGTCAGGGCGTGGCTGTCCAGGTCGGCCCTTAGGCAAGGCCCTTAACGGGAACCAAGGCAGCCTGATGAAAAGTAAGCAACTGGAACAGGAACAAGACCTACTGGATAACAGTCATGGACTAGAGCGGAGAATATGGAACTAATGGATCGATAAGGTACAACAAACATGCTACGGCATGCTACGATATTGGGTACCAAGCCCCAATAACAATAAGTCCCAATGTAGATGCCTAACGTGGGCAGCTACCCGGATGTAGACAACAACAAGTAAGTGCAAGCAAATGGCAGAAGTAATGTCCTGTACTGTGAAAAACAGACAATAAACAGTTCAAAAACATCCTGAGTAAAGTGTCATGCAATGCAGACCAACTGCAATGGAAGTTGAGCCTTTTTTTTCAGGATGTATCTGAGTGTTTTTCCGTCAGCTGAGCCCGAGTGTGACAACATGAGACGGATCGGATTAAGTGTGTCAACTGCGTGTGAATAAAAGAACCGCCGTGACCGCGGGATATTTCCACACGAGTTTAAAAGTAGAGTAAAGGTGGCATGTGAGAGAACAAAAAACCCATAAAACTAAGTCAGACTCAAACGTTTGCCTCATAAAGTGGAAACAAACAAAACGTGACAACACTCCTCGTCACTCATTGAAGTGTCTCTGGAATTTTTACGGGCTGTATTTCACAACAAAAACCCGTATCGCAATAAAATGTGACAACAAAGCAGCCATCGGCTCACACTTGGGCAAAGAAATCTGTTGAGTCATTGCGAAAGATGTTTGAGCAGTCGACAATATAACTTCTGTTGCTGATCATAAATACTCTTATTGCTAATGCTTTATGCTTGGGAAATTCCTTTTGTGTGCAATATGTTCTTGTTTCGACAGCACGAGAACAAAACCTTCTGATCTGCTTGTACTGTAAACACTCGTGGGTAACAATCTACAGCACCGTGGGTTATGAAATCCAAACATGCAGAGAGCCGTCCTGCTGAGTAATACTGCTCAGGACTCAAAGTGTCTCTCATGTGTGCTGGACACGTTACTCTCAGATTTATTTAAACATCCTGACGCCAACAAAGGGACACCAGCTCACTCATGATGTAGATTTTCCCGAAACCTGTGGACAGATATGACGCTAGGAGGTGAGCCGGGGGGAGAGTATCTGCAGAGTCATGAAGCCGGTACACTGTGTCGTGTGATAAGGCTATTAGAGAAGGATCTGGCCTCCTTAAATAACCTGGATTTAAGCCCTCCATTGTGAGTAAAAGAGATCGTAAGGTGGCAGAGAAGGGCACCACTGGGAGAGGAGGAGGAGGGGGAGGAAGGTGGGAGACATTAAAAAGAGGAGCTGAGAAAGCTGACTCAGAGTCGCAGAGGGAGAACATCCTGCGACGAGCGCTGCGCAGCATTAAGAGGCTGACTCAGGGTGCACGCCGGGAAAATCATGTTCTGGAAACCGTCTTAGTGTGTGATCCATCTCCTGAATCACACCTACACACGCAGATGAACCCGCTGCACTCGGTCCAAGTGTCCATATGTGCTGTTCAGGGCTGAATGTCATTCGAGGTGGTTGTGAGTGTATCTTGAACGGTTGTAAGACTATTGAATCAGCATATATCTATATATAAACACATGTAAACAGCTAGCAATCGACTCAAAATCACTTCTGTGGTAGTTTACGCTACAACAGGTGTCTCCAGGGCCACATTTTATAATGATGACACACACACACACACACACACACACAGGCTCACCAGATGAAAACATTACCAGACGACGCTATCACAGCTGATAGAAAAAAAATAATCCAAAAGCAGTATTGTCTTTTTGCAGAGATCATCTGAATCATGATCTAGTAACTCAAGAGAATCTACAGATCTCGTTGTGAGCAGTTTCATGGAGGAACTATTTTCTTTCTACTGAACTACACTGTATCACTGCGCAGAGGGAAACATGCATCCACTGGATGCTCGCTTACTAAACTAGCTAACGTTAGAGCGTAGACGAGAAGAACACCATTATTGCTTACATCCCATTGTGGAATCATATACTATGTTACTGAATTATCGATGCATTAATGTGTTATTTATTTACATTTCGCTGGGTAGCTTGACCTGTCATAGTGTTGTGATTCATTTGTTGATAATCAAAACCTGCAAAGTGACCGGTAAGTATAATATTTTCATAAAAAGTAGCAGAAAATGGAACAAGTAAAGAACAAGCATCTGAACAGACTTGAAAAGTAAAAGAGAAGGGAGGATCATACTGACATTATGGCCCCACGCCGCCTTTTTCTCGACCACGTGGTACTGTATGTATTCCTCCTCATTTTGGCGGGCCGGGATCAGGTGAAAGGGATTATGCGCTCATTAAACCCTGAAGTCTGAATCAAACCTCAATTATCCTCGAACTCTGACATTTCAAAGCCTCAGGTTGCGTGGTTTCGTAAGAGTGGCCGGGAGCCGCTGCACGGGGGGAACCAGCTGCACCTCGGCTCTGCTTGTGTTCCTGTCAGTGATGTAGCATCCAGATCAGACTGCACTGTCGGTCCACGTGAATGTGCCCCAACACTGCAACAGCAGGGGCCCTGCCAGATGATTTTAGAGTCAGTAGAGTCAGTCAAAGTAGAGACAGGGCTTGCAGTTTGTTAGATTGGAAGACAACGTGTCAGTTTATTTTCATGGTTTAAGAGGATCGATAACATAACTTTTCCTACCAGATGTTGAAAAAGATTTACATTTTGGGATGCAAACATTAAACCTTTGCAGGCTGCAGCTTCTCAAATGTGAAGATTACATGCTTCTCCCTGTTTTTCCACTTATATTTAAAACTTAAGGTGCAATTCAAGGTAAGTGAGCATGCAAACACTCACAAGTACTTTTCTAAAAATACAAATAACAACATACTGGATATGGATAAAAGTCAAAAGTTTAGATGCACATCATCTGTCTGCAGAATGAACTGACCGTTTCTTGTAACACATTTAGCATCATCTTCCAGCCAAAGGGTAAAATCTATACGTGACTGGTAGATTTGCTCCACTCAACAGCTCCAAACAAAGGCGTTCTATTGATTGGCTGGTAAAACGTTAACATTCCCGAGCTATTTGGCCGGTGGACAACAAAGTTAATCTTTTCACCGTGTTCACAAGTGGAATAAAACCAGTCTTCCTTGTATTGTCATATATAGGCAATCTGAAACTCATTCCTGAAGGCAGCAGGTTGAAGAAGTCATAGAGGACAGCAAAAAAAAGGTATTTGTCTAATTGGAAGTTGGATTAAAAAGTATTTTAGGCATTGCTTAAGCACAACAAAGACGTAGTGAATCTAAATAAAGCTGAATGGCCACAGAGGATAGACTGCTGAATCAAAGCAGACGTCAGAAGCACAACTCCATTGCCTAACAGGAGCTGTAATCTACCTAAAGGCCTTTTGGCGGGCAGACAGTCCAGTCAACGCTGCTCCAACTGTCGTCACTACTCTGTGATTTGTTTAAAGGTGACGCTCGAAGGATCAACGCCAGCCAAGAGAGTTACAACTGCAATCCAAGAGCCTTTTCTCAGAATCAATTTGAGGTCACGTAAGATACCTTCGCTCCAGAGTTTTATACCCTCAGTAGGTTAAACTGCTGCACAGTGGACATGCGGTGGACAACAAGAGGGCTGCAGGTTTTGTTTCGGTGTAAGATTCAAGTGAGAGTTATGTAAGCGGCATTAAACCACACTGAGTCAGGATGTGAATAATGCCTTTGTTTGAATGCGAGCATGAGTGAGTCTGTTGTGTTCTTCTGTCAGCTGACCAACATCACAGAGAAAACACAGGAGATGCCACCTCGCCTGAGAGGATGCTGGAGATTAGTGACAAATCAAGTATTTTGAAATGAGTTGAACTGCACTGAATTAAAGAAGACCTTGTGTTTGTTTTGTACTACTATTCCTAAGGTTAAGAAAAATCTTTAATGCTGAACTGCCAGGTGTAAAACCAGCTTAACAGAAGGCCCCTAAAACCCCTAAATCTCCCTCCATATTTAAGAAGACATGACCTCTCTGTTCTCTGTAGTATAACTAAAGCTTTCTTATTATAAAACAACTGATGTAAAATAAAACAGACTTTTGGAGATGCATTTTGTTTTCTGAGCTATTTAAAGATTCTTCCCAGAGGCTGAAATGTGATAATGTGATTTTTAAAGTCTGGTAAATTATTTCAAGCTTGGCCCGATCTCTTCCGTTGATGTTGTTGTTGGTATTGTACAGACATGTTCATGCAGCAAAACAGACTCTGTCAGGATTAATCCCACCAGGACCAGGACATGGCCGAAATAGGATTATTCAAAAAGATCAATTATGATAAGGCGACTGTATTTTGTTTGGTGGAAACTTCGGAGACAAGATCATGTGGACTTTTCTTATTTACAGCTTCAGCAGAGCCGTGATGCTGATGTCTTTTTTACGTCACTTTTCTTTTCACGCAAACTTCCAGAAAATCCCTGAAAAACACAGAAACGAGAGCAGCAGCTTAAACAGCCCATGTTTGTGTCTAAACACAGATTCAGATAGTCAGTTTTGGCTCTTCGTCAGTATGCAAACTACGTCAACCGGGCAAACAAAGCGAAAATTCATCTTGGACGTCTGCTGATGGTGCGGACCACGACAGACGGCCAAGGAGAAGTCTGCTTCTCTATGGCTGGCATTGTTGTTACGACAATGTAGTCTGAGTCATCCACCACGAGCGTCCTCCTCGTGGACACAACAGGGCTGCCAACTCCCACCACCAACGGCTGTCCACTGTGTTATAAAAGCCCTCCTACACATAAATAGTCTGTAGTGGCTATAAAATCAGTTTTCAAATCACTTAATTATTACAGTGTGGATGCTTTCATTAAAGCATACTGTATTAAAAAACGGCGCTACATGAAAACACAAAAACTGTCCTGGGAAAATTCAAAATTCTTTATGTAAATATCTCATAAATGACAGGTCTGTACTTTGGTAGTAAGTGGTACAACGTTAACCTTTCCTGTCATCAATCTACATGAGGAAACAGGAAGCCATTTTTACATGATGTGATCATAATATAAGGGGAATTTGATTCTGTTTGTTATTTTTGGACTGCATGCACGCGGAATGTGAAGATTCGTTTTTCCGTTTGTTGTTATTTTGAAGTTTCCAGCATGAGGAAATGAATCAGACTAACTTCTTTTTTCCAACCTCTTCTTAAAATATATTTGAATAAACTTTATTTGTGAATACAGTGTGAGTTGTTTTGGATGCATTTACTTTACTAGTTTATGTGTTTCTTCCCCTTTCAGTTCAGTCTGGTAATAAGCTGGTGATTGAGTGTCACTAAGTTTATTTAGTCACATACTGTAGGCTACTTAAATACATTTTGAGGTACATGTACTTTACTTGATTATTTCCATTTTCTGCTAGTTTGTACTTCTACTTCACTGGATTTTCGAGGCAAATGGCCAGATGAGTGCATTTTGACATTAATGTAGCTTATTGACAATCAGATAAAAGAAAACACAATAATCAGAAATATGCTCAATATTGGATCTGATAATGGTCCAGACTGATAACCATTCAACCCATAGTAAATATATGCATAATTCACTTTGAGGCTACTTGTTCTTTTGATAGTTTAGTACTTTGACTTTAACCAAGATATTATTTTAGCACGATATCTTTAGTTTTACTCAAGTATGACATTTGGGTACTTTATACAACACTGTAATTAGCCTAGCCTACATTCAATTCAGATTTATCATCATGTATTCCTGTATTTATTCACCAACCCACATAATGTCTAAGATTACTTTACAGCTTACAACTTTTAAATTAGAACATTTGTATCAGCAATTCAGTATTTTGCTTTGCCACTTTTGTTCCTTCTTTTTTGTCCTCTTGTAAACCACCAAGAGTAGCAAGTTAGCATTAATTTGACTGCTACTTTATTAATCTTTCTTCACTTAATACCATTTCTACTAACGTTTTATTATTCTAAGTTAATTTGATTAATTGTGACGATCAATGTCCATTCAGCTATACACCGTCTTCCATCCAAAAATCACAGTTTTAAGAGAAAACGTTGAAATCAGTTGACGTACCTGGCCGCCATTTTTGGTAGTCTACCGCCCCCTGCTGGGCGACCCCGTACATCGAAGAAGAAGAAGAAGAAGAAGAAGAAGAAGAAGAAAGAAGAAGAAGAAGAAGAAGAGGTAAGTACGTCACATCCGGACAGATAGGTCACTTCACCGCGCAGCAGTTGAACGTGAAGGTACGTGTTAACAATCCGCTTCCATCCAACTTATATTATAAATGTTTTAAGTTTCTGACTACTTGAAATGTTATAAGAAGCAAAGACTTGTAACTAAAATGGCGGTTTTGTAAAAGTTTCAAACGGTTTTAGTCGTTGAAATGCGGTTCCTGCTAGTTAGCTAACATGATGTATGAGTTCTTAATGTTCATTATTCATGTTCTTTGTTTCTTTTTGCAGGCTGAATTCGTGTGTGCGACGTCCAGCATGAAGATGGAAATGTAAGATTGTCTTTCCTAATTCTTCCTGTCGGTGTCACAACTTATTTAGCAGCAGTTTGTCTTCCAGCCCATGTGTGAATCTGTTGGATTGGGTTGTGAAAGCTCTGCATGCTGTTCGCACAGGAAACGACCCCCAGACACGTTCAATATAAACTTTAGACACACGTGTAGTATTATTATATATTTAATTGTGCAGACCTTTTCCAGCGAGGCTCAGCCTGCAGTGGCTCCTTCCTTTCCTGTAGTGTCTGCTAGAGAGAAGTGAGGCTGTTTGAGGCCCTGCTGTGTCTCCTCATGGCAGGGTTATAGGTAAACCTCCAACAACCTGAGTGCAGAGTATCCATTTATTATGAGAAATGCACCTTAGCTCTGGATATTCCTCTTTAGAGAATATACTTAAACCTTAACAGGAGGCCATGAGGGAATGAGAGCAGGTTTTTACTCCTGCATGATATCATATGAGTGGATTTCAGTTTATATGTTAAAGGTTGCAACTTTTGGACAAAAACAGTGTCATAATATCCAGAAGTTCTTTTAATATTGGCATGTATGGTGGGCTTGTTCTATCACAGATTTATCTGCACATTTGTTGCCTGACATGCATCGACAGAAAATGGCAAAAGTACAGTTTATATTGCAGAAAAAGATGCCTGAGATCATTTGTACTGAATACATTCCCAGCAAGTTTACGGTTTCAGTCCTCTTGTTTTAGACTAAAGACTTGTTGTTCAACTATAAAACATCCTGTATCTGCTAAATGTTTGTCACAGGTGTTAACTACATTTGAAGGATCAGTACAAAACGCATGTTTAATGGCAGATTAATCTGGAGTAAAAACTTCCTGGAATTTCCCAAAAGTAGTGGTTGGACTGATGTGGTGATAGGGCAGTTTTATTTTTAGGTATAAATACACATGAAACGCAACTTTAACATCAGATTAATAAAATATTCCTGATGTAATTGCTTCATTTTCATCCATATTCTACGGCATTACACTAAACTAACATACATGTAACTTTGTCCTGTCAACAGAATCTGCCTAACTTTATCGCGTTTTTAGGCTCGTCTGTTCATGACGCCTTTTGCGTGTTATAATTCTGAGGTCTTAGTGTAAAAATGATCTTTTGCAGGACTATGGAGATGCAGCCAGGCCCCGCCCTGCTCAGACCGCCTGACTGACATCTTGTGCTCACTGAAGGTTGGTGTTTCTTGCATGTGGCCACAAAATGGCTATTTGTTTTCATATTGTGTGCCTGAAAAACTGTCTAATCTCCTATGTTTTAAGCATTGCTTGTGAACAAAATGTTACGCATACCCAGATCAGCGAACCGATTATTTTTCATGTGACTGGATCTTTTTTTTTAGCTCAAATCCAAACACGCACCTCCTACTGCTAGCTCACGGTCAATTGGGGTTAGCCAGTCACCCTGAATAACATTTCATTGAATAGGTTTATGTAACCGCTCCAGAGTTCGCTATGAGTCATCTAAAGTATTAAGTTCTACAGGCAGAGACAGACTTTAATATTAAACAGAGCAGGGCTGCATGATAAATCAAAACGACTGAGTGCAATATCCAAATCGCATGACGCTGCAATTTCTGTGACAAAACAGCATAATGATGAAGTGCTGCAGAGAAGCCCTCTCCTACAAACCTTGTTCTCCAGATGTAAGAAAAGAAAATGTGTGCAGACCCCAACAGCAGCAAAAATGAAAATTGTGATGCAAAAATTACATGCCAACTAAACATGAATCATATTGCAACAACTATCTGTCAAAATATTGTGCAGCACTAATTGTGAGATGGATAGAAATACATGACGGCTTCAAGAGTGCTTGTGAAGTGTTGAAATAATACAACACAAACATTCTATATTTTGGCCAGTATAATGAATATAAGCTTTTTGACAGCTGATCAGACAAGAAAACCATGTTTCTGGTTGTAGCGACAGGCTTTGGTATGTTTTAACATTTTGACTAATGAAGTCATCAGACAGAACTTTGTGTAAATGCATCCTTGGTATTTCTCACAGTAGCACGATCTTGTTGAAGGTTAAACCTGTAAGAAGTGTGCAGACCTCCAGCGAGGCTCAGCCTGCAGTGGCTCTGTCCTTTCCTGTAGTGTTTGCTAGAGAGATGTGAGGCTGTTTGAGGCCCTGCTGTGACTCTTCGCGGCAGGGTTATAGGTAAACCTCCGACACTGTCATCTTCGCTTTCAGATGAAGCTCTGGTTGTACGGCTCCAGCTGTCTTGAGCTTGTTGACTGAACTGTTTATGCCTTACAGGAGATGAAAACTCAGCACTACTTCAAGAGGCTTTCAGCTGCTGAGCACAGAAGTCTGTCATGTCAGAAGCCCAGAGTGAAGTTATAAGGTACGTTTACCAGAACATTTCTGTTTTTCACCAGTGAATGTCAAAAGTAATCATCATAGCACATCAATCAAACCTGGGTTGTCAGTTCAGTTTCTCTGGAATCATTCTTGTTTGCTTAAATTCTGCTGTAGTCATGTGCTGCTTCATTGTATTTAGTCGAGCGTGGTTGAGGAGTTGAATGGTTTTGAGTCCTTGTATGAGCAGATTTGGACACAGAGTGTTGTATGAATTAAACATCTGAGAACTGTTTTTTTAATTCTTACCAAAGCTTCACCGTCTCTGTGGATCAGTTCTGGCTCCTTGATGAAACCAGCGTGCTGCACACTTAAATGACGACACTTTGATGCAGGTGAGAAATATAGTATTCCACAAAGTCAGTCTAATGGTTCTTGATGTTACACAACATATGTAATAAAATATTTTCTTTATCTGCAGATTTAGTTGGAGAACCAGTTCGTCTGCAGAGGGGAAATAAGTGTCATTTGGACGTCTGATCCTCAGAACATGACTGTCTGCAGAAGAGTCCAAGTCTAGAGAAGAGAATCCTTGTGTCCAGTTTTAAAACGATTCGTACAAGTGCATGAGGAGAAACACTGTTTAATAAACATTATCCCTGAGACATTTGCTGTGGTTGTTAATTCATTTATAATCTGAGAAAAACTGATTCTGCATCCCTGAATTACACAATACAAGAAATGTATTCAGACTATAGCTGCTTTTATAGTCATAACACAAATTTGTTGATCTGTGGTTTTATGCAACAGGATTTGCCACCAACTAAGTACAGATTTATATAAATTAATATCCTGAAAGAGGAAAAAAAGTTCTGACAATCCAAAGCATATGTGTGCTGTAATCTGTCTGTGACGCTGTTTCTGATGACATACAAGTGATTTCAACAGACTCAGGGAGCATAAAGGAAACGTCTAACTTAAATTGTGGAAACTTTACTTAAATGTAGGCTGTGGGTAATATCTCTTTAGAAGGACACAGTTTGTAATCTTTTATTTTTATTCTGCAACAATGAATGTAATACTTGTAAATGTCCACATGGGGGCGAAATTGTGTCGTGTAGGACAGGATTACTTGGTGTAAAAAGATTTTTCTGACATACTTATTGTAAAGCTACAGATGTTAGTGGCCTCTTAATTTGCCACGCCTGAAAATCTAATGTGACCCAAAACAACCGCTCAGTCATAATTATATATTTAAGATGGTGTTATCGTTTTGCCATCCAGTGCAATTAGACAATAAAACTGCTGATCGAAACTCTTTATTACGAATGAGCCATTTTAAAGCAGCACTTTATATTTGACTTATTTTATGTTAAAACCCCCATTACTGTTTTTTCTCCCCAAGGGTTTTAAATGAATGCAATGAAATAACTTTCCCATCACTGATCAAATGAAACAAAACAAAAATGCTGCCACTGTTTCCTCACTGTAAACATGTGGAGAAGAGGAGTTAGATTTTACTTGGATGTGAATGTTTTATTGTGTAGTGCCTTAGGTGAATCAGGAGCGGACATGACGACGTTACTTTCGATTTGAGCAGCTGCCTGCAGCTACACACAAACTGCGGTGGTTATCCACCGTACAGGACTGAACTACACAGTAAGTTACCACATTGTGTAGATTGACTTTCCATTTGTTCCAGTTTGTACATCTGCAGGTTTATAGAAATATGAGCGCGAAAACTAACGAGTCGACTCACGTGTTCACTCGGTACTATTTTCAAGAACTCGTGATATTTACAATTAGAAAACACGAGTTTTTGCGTTGAAATTAGGGTTTCTTATCGAGTAGTCGGTGTATATCGAGCAGAAAGTTCATGTAGGTCTATTTTAAAAGAGACCACATCCGCCAAACAGCCCCAGTTTACCAAGAACAGTTTAAGTTTCACTTTCGGTGAAAACCTAATTCTTAAAATATCGTCCTGTAACCTTTACCTGGTGTATTCAAACTGCACAGTGTGAAGTATTAAAGCTGGGCTGGAGCCATGAGAGCAGTAAAATAACTGATACACTACCAAAAAACATTGTTTTGATCACATGAAATGCATTTTAAATGTAATTCCAAGTAGTTCCAAACATGTTTCCCAGCGCCATATTCTGTTGTTGTGATCTACTTTACACAATTGTCGCAAGAAGTGTGCTGCTTTGTGTGTGTAAGCCGTAGATATTGACCACGTAATGACGTAATGAATGTAACTAGGAACGTCAATATCCCAGACTGCCTTATAAATCGGGTGATTTTAAGAGGTGTTGCATCGCGAGCAGGAGCTTAATTGAATGTGTGAGACGGCTATTGCAAATTTTAACTCATTGGAGCCGTCCTGTGAATTCGGCATTAAGTACAATACATTAAAATGTTACTTTACATGTAAAAAGTGTCAGTTTCTCTGCAGTGTCGCTGTAAAAGCCTCTTCTTTGGATTAAGTCGCCGGACTCCCTTTAAAAAACGCTAAATTTTGAAACCTGTGCGAAAGGAGAAACTGTATGAACGTTGTGAAATGCTATTTACATCACACAAGGGCGACTTGTTAATTCGGCAAATAATGTACATGAAGATGTTTCTGTTTTTCATCTCTATGTTCTAATGATCTAAGTTTAGCTCTACATTTTCATAGAGCTGGGTTTAATGTCAGTCATTGTATTCTCTCTTATCTTATTTTTTGGTCTTAATGTTGGTTTGGATTGGTTATTTTAAAGACCCCCCACAAAGTTCAGATTATACCTCAAACCCTGATTAAAAGTGTGTGTTCGCCTTTACTGTTACAGTGTCAATAACACCAACAGAGGGTGGAGCCTCAACCTCTCATTCTCAGATGGATTTCCCAGTGGAGGCAACAGTACTTTTGAATAAGTTCCCCGATGAGACACAGGTGCGAAAAATCCTCATGACACACGGCTTTGAGTTGAGAGATCTGAGCAGAGGTGAAGTGAGTGTCAAGGGGTCATTTTTGAAACTCAAAGATGTGAAGACCTCTTTGGAGCTGCTTCTAAAATCGCAAACAAAACCGAACATCGCTCCATCTTCCCCCCCGCCGGTCCTAATGGCTTCCTCCGGAGCCATTTCTAAATACTACACTAGCAACAGCTCAGATCGTAACAGAAGCCGACCAGGATCCCGACAACAAGCCTCACCCACCACCTCCTCCTCCTCCGCCTACAACCACCACCCAACTCCTGCGTATTCTCCGAGACCAGACCAGCAGCGTGACTCATTCAGGTCTGGAAAAGAGTCCATCGTCATTGATGCAGACGTGTTCGAGTACGCAGAGAAGCTCAGGAGCAAGGACATTGACGGCATTCTGGACAGCCATAATGTCAGAAAAGAAGTACATCCAGTTGGCGAGAGCTGCAGCATCACTTTACACGGGAAGAGTGCAAGAACAGCCGCCTTTAAACTACAGAGTCTCCTGCACGATCTCAGCAAATCGCTCCGCACGCAGGAGGTTTCTCGGAGGGACATGGATCGAGAGGGCAAGGCTCTGTTGGGGACAATTCAGAAAAACAGAAACGTTTGGAAATTAGTGCTGGTGTGTCAGAAATATGACGGACTCCACCTCATCGGACCGTCTAGTGAGAGCTACGAGTTAAAGCAGAGGCTGCTGGGAAGGCCGATCGATCACTCGGGACAGAGAGGACGGACGACAGACAGGAGCTCCAGAGGGAGGAGCAGCTCTCTGCCACCGATCAATCGAAGGAACACAGAAAAAGAAAGTGTTGGTGTCGCTTATCCGTCTCCTGCTGGAGCTGCAGGTTACACTCCTTCAAAGTACCAGGATGCGAAACAGGAAGATGCTGAATCCAAGCGAGGAGCTGCTGCTGTTATTAAGAGAGTTTTTCGGAGAAGAAGTACCTCTGAGTCCCGCCACAAAAACAGAGCGGAGGGAACTAATGGCAACATGCAAGAGATGGAAAACAGGAGTCCTACTCAGAAAGCACCCAAGAAAGGCATGAAACCATTTCTTTTAAAAACTGATAATATTAAGAAAGCGTTTAAAAATATTAGAAAATGAGCTGTGAATGAAAGTTCAAGACGAAGCTGAAACCTTTGACCATGTTATGTGTCTAAATACCTGATATATGTCTGAGCATAGCAGCTGCAAAGAAACATGTAACTTTTTGGCCTTAGAATAACAGTTTCACAATCATGTTGATGGTTCAGTGTCTTGTAACAGGAGGAACTGGAGTCTCTTGTTTGCACTGTGTAACGTCAGTGAGAGGGTTGGATCACATTGTTACATACATGTTACGAGTTTCGTCCGTAGTTCACACCTACAGTACGTCTGATAAACTGTTACACACCTGAGATTTGTATCTATGGCAGTGGTGTTGCACTCAGAAACTGCAGGGGGCGCCAAATCACACAAAATGCAGACTCCTACATAATGCTTCTAAAGCCACTGATAGGAACTTTCATTTTTTGTTGATTCTGGTCGCCCCTCTGGATCAAAGATGAACGTAGTGAAGCACAGTGAAATTTGTTTGAGTGCCGTATCTCCATCTTTCATCCTCAGCACACCAACATAAAACTGATTTAATTTTCTGACTTCTTCAACCTGAATAACTAAAAGTCTGACCAGGCGAAAGCAAAAAGAAACACCACAATATTTTTTGCAAATCCTCTCGCTGAGGGTCTTGTTGGCACATGTAGACCACCTTGATACAGCAGTAATAAATTAAAACTGGTTCATCACAAGTTAAAAACTCCTTTTTAGCACGTTTAGTTAACCAGCAAATTACTGTGACTCCCGACATTATTGTCATATTAAATAATCAGCCGATAATGGAATTGAAGAAAGACGATAATCTGAAGCAAAACTGCTTTCAACGACTTAACAAGCACGGCACCTTTTAAGATAGTTTGTGACGAGTAAATCAGAAGAAGACCAGAGAGCCAAAACTGTTCGCCGGTGTTGATGGTTTTTACAGTTTCAGAGGAATAAAGCACAATTGTAATTTACACAGGGGTGGATTATGTATGTTTACATAAACTACAGCACAGGAACCGCTTTTTAAATTGAATATTTTTTAAATTATCGTTGAAACAATCCATATCGTGCATCCCTGTATTTGAGCTTCTGTACAAACATTTTTTGCTGTGTATCAGCCGACATGTGCAACAATATTGGTTTATAGTATTAGTGGAAAATAGCAGATAATTTCAGCCCTGCAAACATCAGTTTTTTCCTTAATCAGCTCTTCTAAATGTTTTTTTTTGAAGGGTTCTGAATGGATGAATAATGTAATGTGGTACAATTTACTTCTTTTGACTCTAATACTGTTTTTCCTCTGATGCCAGATTTTATATTAGCAATAGCAATTATTTTCTTCTGTCCTGTTAACGGTCATTTATTTACAGACCTGAACTGACATCTCTTGCACAATTATGTTTTGTTATTGCTGGATTATTGCACTGTAAATGTCGATGCTCTGTACATTTTTCCTACATCTGTACAGTGGATTAGAGCATCAGTATAATACGGTTTATATGAATGGAAAAAACTGACAATAAATATGAAGATTAAATTAACAAATGGAAAAAAAACAACATTCCGATTAATGATAAAGTTATTTTCTGCTCCGGGTCAGTTGTCAGCGTGCCTGTTTGTTGATTTTACTTTAACACCTGAATGCAACATAAAGATGGAGGACGCATGAGCAGGAAGTGAAACGGTGTCTGACGGCTGACTGACCTCATGCTGAGAGAGGAAGTGCTGGTGGCTGATGAGGATCTAACAGTCGGGGGACGAGACTGGATGTCTGACTGGACACCGCTGACATTATACACTTCAAAACAAGCTTCAGCTGAAAGGCTTTCAGATGCTCTACAGCAGGTAGGTGTTTTGTAAAATGTTTCAGGCTGATGGTAAAATCCCCTTTACTCAACATTTTCCAATCAATGCTTATATTCACTTCAGTCTGGGCTGCTGCACTGATGACTACAAGTGTGACTCAGAGTTGTTATACTTACGAGTCTGATGAGAAACCTGTCCTCTATTAGCACGCTGTGGTTTCCCCTGTTTGTTTTTGTCTGTAGTCAGGGTGTCGCAAAACCCGACACGAAATCTGATGGGCAGAAAGTTGTAGGAAGTCAGATAGTAAATGAGATTAAATTTTAAAGTTGAGTTCTCCCAAATGTGCCATTATCTGGATTGTTTCCCTTCTTTTTTCTTTTGTCCCTCACTCGTTATTTTCAGTTCTTTATTTGTTCTAAATTGTTGTTACAATCACTGTAGTAGTCGCTTGTCTACGTCTATTTTAGAGTGTTGTATCACTGCAAACAAGCCACGGCTAGAAGTCCGATATATATATATATATATATATATATATATATATACTATATTGCATCAGTTGCTTTTCAGTTTAGATGTAACAATGTTTAAGTGCATTGTCCCTGTCGAATAAACCGATAAATAAATAAATACCAGTAAAAAGTACAAGTATGAAATTTAAATCTTGACTAAGAATTGTTGAATGACAAAACAATCCCAGCTCAAAGCTCGAACTCCAAACTGGAACACTGCGGATCATTTTCTCAGTTGTCATGGAAATGACTCTGAAAGTGTTTGGGATTTAATTTCAGCCAACTTTTCCAATTATCAGCCTTTGCAGAGACTTCAACCGTGTCTGTCTTGTATGAAAGCCCCGAACAAAGCAGGAAAGTTGACCTTGAGCTTGGATTGTTTTGTCTCGTAATGAAACCCTTTTTGTTTTATTTATCAAAGTTTTGAACCTTCTGTCTCTGAGATGTACGGTGGACACTGTTCACAACACGATTATCAACGCTAACATCCTCAAAGCATGACGACAGATTAGATTGTTCCAAACCAGCGTGACTGTTGTCCAAGACAACATGTGTGACAGTTATGGGACAAACCTGGTTAACCCTGTGACGGTTGCAGTTTGGTTGCTGTTTGGTTGCGTCATGGTAACAATAATAAACATGTGGTTTAGGTTGTGAAACTGTATGGTTAGATTGGACTCCCAGAACTAATTGGTTAGGTATGTTAAATTACTTATGTGGTGTCGGTTAAGTATGCTACATAAGTTTAAATACGTTAAAATAAAGTTTTGGTTTCATATTAGACACGAACATCCGTGTGTGAACCAGCCGTCCACCCCGACCTTCTCCCTACGTGGACATGTCATCTCACGTACTTTCAATACTACATCACCAGAAATCCTCCTTTGCTCCCGTCATAATGTCTATGGCCACTAGAGGTCACTAACTAACAATCAATATAATTATGGATCTTAATAAACTCCTTACATAGGTACATACATACACACGTAGCCGTTCTCGAGCACTACAGATAAAATTACATTCACTTCAAACATGTTTCAAAACTTGGACAAATAAAAACCAAACACTTGCATGACTAAATACAACTTGAATAACAGAGAAAAATAATTTAATTTAGTTGAACTGAATTTTAAACAAAAGTAGTGACATAATTAAGTAATCATCCAGCACCAGTGAGGCAAAAAGGCTGATTATCCTTATCACAGACTCCATTCATGAAACAGACAATACAGGCGTGGATTCAGCTCATCATGGGAAAAAAACTCATGAGTCATGAGCTGAGTTGTGTCACTCGGCCTGAAAGATATCCACACGCTGCTGCAACATGTTGGAGAACCGTCGGCAGCTGCTGACATCATCTTCACCGCATCTTGACTTTCACACCCTGCTGAGAGGTGTACGCGTTAGAGGTGGGGTTCATCCATGGGACTGAATGAGCTTCGTGGTTAAAAGGGTAAATCAGACTTTTAACATGTTTATGTTCAAGATTAGGAAAACTAGATGAAGATGAGGAACTTTAGGAGCGTGTGACAGAAATGTTTCCTGGGTAAGTTTTGGCCTTCAGTAACACAAACAACACGGGACATGGGGAATTTTTGCTCTTTCTTATTTATTGTTTTGGTTTCTCTTTTGACATTTCCCCCTCTTCAACTAGAATTAGACCTACTTTCAATAAAGGCTGATGACAGCGGTCGGTCTTGACTGGAAGCAACAGTGTCGGAAAACAAATACAAGAGTTGCAGTTTTGTAGCGTTCATCTCATATTAATCAGATCCTAAAAACAGGCTGCTGAGTTGGAAAATGTGTTAATGTAAGCCTCTGAGTCGTAGTTCTGACTCTGAAATCAGGACTTTCTGACAGCTACAGCTGACTACAGCCGTTTGGTGAGATGAACTACAGAAGTGGCGACAAATCGTTGTCAGAATGGCTTTAAAGCCGCCATGTTAGCAGTGACAATGAAATACAGTGTTACCACTAATAACAATGATTTAACAAATATAATAATGTTTTTTTTAAATGATTTATAAACAAAAATGCTGATAGACCCTCTGAATATGTGGCTTAGCACGACATAACGTGTATTTCCTGCTTTATTTTGTAGGTTTCATCCTCGTGAGTCATGTTCTGTTTGACACTTCCTGTCTTTGTGTGTTTCTTTCTTTTTCAAAGGCCTTTATTTGTTTCACTTGTCCCTCATGAGTCTTCCCCCCCTTTGGTGTATTTAAGCATGTTGTTTGTCCTTCACTCTGTCAGTTTGTCGAGTTTTTTCCTTGTGTCACTTCTGCGTTTTGCCCCTCTCGCCATCTTACGTCAGTGTTCCTGTGTATTCAGTGTTCCTGGTTTTTGTTCTCCGTGCCCTCACAGTTTGTCCTGAGTTCAATATTTATGTTTCTCTTCTTGTTTTTTGGAAATTACCCTGAACTGCTTTCGTTGCCTCCCTTTGTGATTTTGGATTTGTGCTTGGTTATTAGAGCTTGTTTGTTATTTTTTCCAGCCGGCTGTCTTTTTACAAACAACTCGTTAGAAGCCGCCTTTTTAAAAAACACGTCAAAGCTTTATAATTCGAGGGAATCAGAAGTGCAAACAGATGCACTTATTTCCAGTTTTAGGACTCATTCCTGCAGAACTATAAGAAACTTATATTTGGACAAACAGAAAATTAAGAATGAATTATCATCTCATCATGACAGGCGCCCAAAATGAGTGAAAAAGAGAAACTACCTTGAAGATTACTTGATAAAAAGTTCACAATTCACTTAAAAAGCACTGTGAGAAGGGAGTTAAGAAATCAATCATCAGCCTGAGTAAGCTTTCCAGTAAACTCTTTCAACTATCACACACACCTACACTCTGACTTTGTCTATGACAGAGAGCACTGCAAACCCTTTTGGCTCCTGAGTTTTCTCAAGTCGCAGCTTGGCTCTGCCTGTGAGATGGGAACCTCTGGCTTCATGAAAAAAAAAAAACCCTCAGGGACACACTGCGCTGCCAGTGCCAAGTTAAGAAAGGAAATGCCACGATCCTTCCAAGGAGATAAAGGCCATTTTCCAACCCCCCAAATTTGCAAGGTTAACTGCTCTTGCCTGGCAGTGTGTCAGTATGCGGTTTCCTTTTTCTGGGAAGAAAAAACAAATGCAAAATAAAAAACAAGAAGATTAAGTCTGGTAGTGAGAATCACACTCTAAGTGACAGTTTTGAAATTTTGGAGGCCTCACGGCAGGAAGAGCGAGACGGAGGAGGATGCAGAAGTGGTGTGAGCTTTTAAAGATAGCCTCCTGCTATTTATATAGATCTGCGTGAGGGCATGGGCTGACTGACAGGATGACGTGCTGCAGCTTGTAGACCACAGCTTTCTGTGACTTTACTAAGCACACCCTAAAAACTCCACCAGAGAGCTTTTCCCCGCCCACAGCAGACTGTCTACACTAGTCGACCATAGTTCTCTTTCTTCTTCCTTAAGCTGCTTTCTGTTCCTCTGCGTCTTGTCCGTCTTTTTGTTTTTTTTACACATTCATATTTAGTGTGGTTGGTGAACACGGGGCAGGGATGGCGGAGCTGGAGGGCCTGGAGTTCGGGAAGTCAGACTTTGTGCTCCTGGATGAGGTGACGATGGAGCAGTTTATGGAGAATCTGAAGCTGAGGTAAGGCCTGAGAGACAGTTAGAGAGGAGGAAGGGAGGGGACGAGGGTGGAAGCAGCTGGGCGGCAGAGATGCAGATGGTTCATACAGACCTGATTTGTGAAGGAAAACGACTTGATTCTGCAATAAAACATGTTAAATTAAGGTTTATATGATAGATCTAAGAGTCTCTGACATTTACACAGTTATAAAACTGTCTCTGACACGAACCTGGTGACTTCTTTAAAGTAAGAGGCTCATAAAGATGAAGCATAAAGCGCAACCTGTTGCTTACCAAGCCGCTCCTGTTCACCCTCGGGGGGTTCAGATGTAAAATTGTGGCTGATCTCATCGTAACCACACTAAACACTGGCTGTCAAGTGAGCCAAATGAGGCACATGGCACCCCACCAATAAGAGCTAGCCTCACCAAACCTGTCTGACTCAAAATGAAGATGTAGCTCGTATTTGTTGTGTGAGCTTTCCGCTCTGCAGGTGTGTAAACCCTTCAGGATAATACTCTTTGTCCCCGAGTCAACACAGAGTTGTTTTTTTTTGTTTTTTTGTTGCTCATTTCCTCACTTCCTTGGTGACTTTTTCGCAGGGGCATCGTGTCCTCAGTTCAAACTGTGAGAAGTCGCACAGTTTCCCGTCATCTCAGAGGCACCGAAAATGTCAAACAATATCAGAAAAGCTCCCGATTTACAGGAAAACAAGTCACACTTTCTCGGCTGACGTGCGCAAAGCAGATGGGCTCCAGATTAGCATTTTTCACATGCTTACACCAGCTCAGCGCTCGTCTGTCATCACCGCTTGGCAAAATGATGTATGTAGAGTTTCCTCACACAGCTTGATCAGACTTGTCAGGTGGGAAAGCATAAGCACGTTGTGAAGTTCGTGCTGCTCTGATGATTGTGGTAACTTTTTACGTGTGAGTTCAGCTGTTTGTATTTTCAAAACTTCTGTGTTTGCATTTTTCTATTTTTGCACTTCTTTCCGGTGATCGTCACTGCTGCCAGGATGAGTGTGTTCCTCTCCTGTTGGGCCGGATCTCTCTAAGACTTACGAACATACACGCCTGGATGTTGGTAAACAGAGAGACCTCGGTGTGAACCTTTTCTTGAGTTTCTTCCAGAGATCAAGACTTGATTGGAAATCTGATGTTTTCGTCAATTTAAGTGCTGGAATTGACACTTTTAATGCAATATTTACTACAGGCAATAAAGGTTTCTCGCTCTTTGAGTTCCCTCTAGCTCGGATCATGGTCTGACTCTCCTCTCACCTGATTGGTCAGTATATTACCAGGAAGGTGACTGAGGCGACTTCTCTATTTTATTATTTGGCACCAGATCCGACTCTGACTCAGGGGAAACCTACAATTTGCTGCACCAGTGCTCGACCAATATTCCTGCTCTCAGGGCTGATTTAAGCCAGTTGTAAATGAAATATATAAATAGCCTCTCTGCGACTCGGATGCAGCCATAACCATCAGCGTACGTGTTGTAATTCAGACGGCGGGATCCTCCTGCACACTTCCCCTTCAGTGAACCTGAACTCGAGGCTGGACCTGACTAATAAAAAAGTTTAGCTGCACACAATCGTCTGATAACTCAAATCATAAACTTTCCTATTATTATCCTATAACTGGTCCTGTTATCTTTAGTCTATCAGTGGAGGAATAATTTAATATACCTTTATTGTAGTTAGACGTTAAAATGACATAAAAGCAATGTTTAGGTTTGTGAATGAGTTCATGAAGAAGGATGCCCAGATGCCCACAGGATGGTAGTTGAGCAACACCCTGCTTCACATTTCACTTTTTCATGTTTCACTTTCACTCATGCGATGAAATAAAAAGCTAAATATTTCCCAGAGATGGAATGTGACTAAGTAGATCAACCAGGAGTGGACGTAACTAATTACAGCCACTCAAATCAATGTCAAGTCTGCAATTTTATTTGGACTTATGTGTGCATTACACCATGTAATCTACTTAGTTACTTTTAAAATCATAATGAAAGCCTGAGAATTAATATCTAAACCTTTCATCCTCATCTGATCATCAGCAGGCCGATGGAAACCCTGACAGACGGACAAAAACACACAAATTTGATTCAATACCAGTAATTACTGTTTGCACCTGTGATAGAAACTCAAGTACAATGTTAAAGTATTTGTACCTTACTTGAGTATTTCCATTTTCTGCTACTTGTAGAGAATTATTGTGCTCTCAGCTGACCACATCTATTTGATAAGTTTAGTAAATGCTGCATCAGAGCCAAAGTAGTGCATTTTTCAATTAACTTATTTGATCCACAATCAGATTTTTTTTAAAAGGAAGAACACAAACAAACTAACTCGCCGGGCTGATCATCAGTTGGAGTCTACACAGCAACCTGTTAAACACCTGTTAGATAACCTGTGTGACTTCAAACCAATATTCCGGTTGCGTCCTATAAATTCAGGAACAAGACGGCAACGTGTCTTTATTGCATTTGAGCCTTTGAAATTGTTTTTTTGACGGACGCGATGACCCAACCTTTGCTCAGTCACCAACCCTCTTACAACACTGACTGTCTGTAAACCCAAACACGCAACATTACACGAAGCTCCATTAACCCTTGTGACACGGCAGCTCTACCTCCCTCCCAGCTCCAGAAACCCTCATGAGGTTTCACAAGGCCCTGACGCGCCCTTTGAACCACAGAAGTTTCATTTCCTGCTTTCGGTGTACACACACTTGTGTCACTTCCTGTCAGCCACATATGACATAAAGGTGCATGATCTTCTGTGGAACTTTCAGCTCGAGGCTGGTGTCAAAACGTCATTCTGTAATGAGGCTAAACACGGGCGGGATCTTTTCCAAATGAGAAGCCACAATGAGCCATTCTCTACACAGGTGTGCTCAGTGTTATCTGGGGAGTCTTCAGCAGGAAACTTTGAGTATTGACACACTCCATTTCCTGAATTATGGTGACGTCTCTTTGCCCCCTTAAACAAATGATTGAATTGACCCAAATGTCAGAATAAATATTGGCAATCTATGTTTCTGCAAACCACTGATCTGTTGAAACTTTACATTTCTTTATGTTGCTCTTGAGGTTCAGTGTCTATCTTATGTTACGCCTGTAATCTGGTTAGGTTTAGAGACAAATAACGCTCAGTGAGAGTAAGGAAAACATCATGATTTAGCTTAAAATCACCACAAGTACAGCTGTTGATGTCCTGATTTTCATCAAAAATGTCTTTTTTGATGCCATAAACAGCTCAACATTGTCCAGAGGTCTCCTTAAAAATATCCAGTGGTTCTAACACTTATAAATGTTGAAACGCAGTCTTGAACTGTGGTCACTGGCTTGGCAGCCTTCTCACCTGTAACTCCACCAGCATCCCCTCCACTTCTCGTTGTTAAAGTCAGGTCATAAACATGTAATGTGAACGGCACGTGGCTCATATCGTGACCGGGCTGAAGCTCATACATGCATTTAACATCTCCACATGTTTACACACACGCAGTATAAATGATTCCTGTATCTTCTGTCTTGACAGGTTTGAGAAGGGTCGTATCTACACCTTCATCGGAGAGGTAGTTGTCTCCGTCAACCCGTACAGAGACATGGACATCTACGGCAAAGAAACCATTGATGCGTACCGAGGCCGGGAGCTGTATGAGAACCCTCCTCACCTGTACGCGGTCTCCGATGCTGCCTACAAGGCCATGAAGAGACGGGCCAAAGATACCTGCATCGTCATATCAGGTTTGTCTCTTTCTCTCACGCTCTTTAAACCTCAAACCTGATGAGTCACAGTCCTGCAGAGTGTGAACTGCTGCTGTGTACAGCCTGAGGCTGCTGGACGGCTTTCTGTAGCCTGCAGGTGACACTTTTCCTACGCTTTAACAATCAAACTGGATTACAAACAACCACTTCTTGATTCTCTAGCATGGGGAATTATGTTTGATTTGAATTAATGTTGATTACACACGATTACAAACGGCTCGAGGGATTTAAAATGGTGAGAAAAAGGTTTTCCAGATCCTTACCTCTGTTGATTGTAATATTTAGCCTCTTCATTTAACAACAAGCGCCGCTCACAGTCAGCATGATCTCAGCTGTTAGGCTTGTGCAACATGCTAACATTCGAAACGTTATGTTAGCGTTAAGCTGACCTCAAAGTTAGCGCTAACTGAGGTTAACAGACACGGTCATCTTCTGGGAGACATGGAAGTCTGTACTTTACCAAGTCAGCTAGCTCGCTGGCTGTCGACATGTTTGCTCTTTATATACCGTAATTTCCAGACTATAAGCCGCTACTTTTTTCACACGCTTTGAACCCTGCGGCCTGAACAATGATGTGGCTAATCTATAGATTTTTTTTGCGCTAACGGCCTCCAGGCGGCGCTCTAGCAGGAAGCGCATGAGCAAGACAGACAGGTGGAAGAGATAATGCGCTAGTTTGATTGTGTTATGAACCATCAGTTTGCGCATCATGCACACACCCTCATCATGAAAACACACGAGGAAATGCATATGATGCAGCTTTTAAGTTAAAGGGAATCGATCTGGCTGCCAAAGAAGGAAATAGAGCTGCTGCACGTTTTAGTGCGCAGGAGGAAGATGAAGATAGCAATAGCAAATTTTTTAACCAGCCGTGTTACTGCCGTTTTACAGGCACTGTTCAGAAAAAAGCATTTATTTAATTAAAAATTTAAAGAATCTCTCTGTGTACCATCTTTCTGTGTAAATATCTCACGTGGAACGTGGAAACCTGCGGCTTATAGACAAGTGCGGCCTATGTAATTTTTTTTTCTTTTTAAAATTTGTTGGTGTGGCTTATATTCAGGTGCGCTAAATTGTCCGAACATTACGGTACGTGCAGTCAGAAACCACCCACTGTGGTGTGGCTGAAAGGTAACGTACCATTTTAAGATTCACAGTCGCCATTTAAGAATCAGAATCAGAATTCCTTCATTAGCTCCACAAATAGGAACATTTGTGTGTCACAGCATCTAAACGACAGTTCAGTTTAGCAATAAACACTAATAGTAGCGACAAATAACAATATAATAAAAAGGTAAGATAGGAAATCATACAAATACAATCAGGGTTGGATGAGTTACTTTAAAACTGTGTTCTGATGCAGTTACGAAGTAAGTAAAGTAGAAAAATATTTCAAGTAATGTAACTCGATTACTGTCTGTCACTGGATCACCTCAAAACCAAAAACATGCAAATAAAGACAATAGCAAAGAAATATCAGTAGGTTTACTTTTATTTTATCTTTATAACAAGCGCGTCTTCTCTGACAATTTCACTCAACACCAGAATGATGTTGTGTGAGACTCGAGAAGTGTTGTCGAGGGTGTGCATGATTACACACTCACTGTTTATTTTAAATCTTTATCTTGTTTGTCACCCCCCCTTTTACTGAATGTATCTGTAATCTAATAACATCTTTTTCTGTTGCTTTACGAGAATAAAGTTACTTTTTTTATATCCTTATTTCATAATTCCGTTGCTCCCAAGCCTGAGTACAATATATGTGTGCATCCCCATTCATTATGCATTGTCAACAGAAACTAAATAAAATAGAGGTAATATCTTTATTAGATTCAGGCACCCATAGATGATCAGATTATCCATGCAAATAAATACAACGTAAATCTCATGGTATCTCATGGTATGCATCTGTCAGTGTTGTGACTTCTCTGTGTTTTGATATTTCAGGTGAAAGTGGGGCAGGAAAAACAGAAGCCAGTAAATACATCATGCAGTACATAGCAGCCATCACAAACCCGACCCAGAGGGCGGAGGTCGAGAGGTGAGTCGCGCCTCGTGTTAACATGAAGGCACTCCAAATGTAAATCCAGTTTGGTTTTGACAAATAAATAAATGATTCATGAGAATAACGGATGTTACCATGAATCATCTCTCCGTCCTCCTCTCGTCTGACTCTATTCCCACGTCCCTGATGGCTTCTTTTTTCTCTCTCTCTCTCTGTGACATTTCTGTCGATGGTCGCCATGATGCGATAAATCAAGTGTGAAGAATGTGCTGCTCAAGTCCAACTGCGTGCTGGAGGCCTTCGGGAACGCCAAGACGAATCGCAACGACAACTCCAGCCGCTTCGGCAAATACATGGACATCAACTTCAACTTCAACGGCGATCCCACCGGGGGACACATCAACAACTACCTGCTGGAGAAGGTGAGGAGGGAGGAGGAGGGGAGGATGATGGAGCAGCTTCCACTGCAGACACAAAAACAAAGGAGTTATTCGCTCTATTGAGTCACAATGACCTCAACTCTGCAGGAAAGTAGAGAAAAAAAAGTTCTGCTCATTTAGTTTTTAAATTACATCTTTCTCTCCCGAACATGAATGTTTCATGAGGTGATGACAAAGAGGTGTGAGGGAACATCCACGAATAGATGTGACTGTGAAGCCGGCGCTGGAGCGGCTGCGCGTTAACGAATGGCTCACCTGAGGCTACTTGATGCTGCCGTATTTATCCGCTCCGTTAAACAACCGTCTGGCACTCAGAGCCGGCGTGAATGATGGTGCCGGGATTCATTTTCAGAGGGCAAGAAAAATTAACCACGCCGCTCCTCAGCCGCCATGTTCCCTCATCAGCAGCGAACAGTGGCGCTGCTGGAGTCTCACACCCAGTGGTGTGCACAGACTTTTTGAAGGGCAGGGGCGAAAAGAAGGGCACTTTGGCACACTTTTTTGGCTAGCATAAGGGCACTTTAGCGCGCGTTTTTCAACAATTGGGCCACGATGAGGGGCGACAGCCCCCCCTGTCCCCCCCTTGTGCACATCACTGCTCACAACCGGTGATCTGGTCGTTTTTGTGTGTTTGTCTTGGAGGGAAAAAAACCAAATTGTTATACTTGAACGCTGTTGGTAAACCAGCGTGTAGTGATGTTGACATGAGGTCGTGGTTGTTTCTCGCTTCTACAGACACCAGATGGTCCATGTTGACCTCACGGTGCAACTTTTAGACATTTTGAGTGCAGCTTTAATCTGATTAATCTCACACCTGCCAGGGACAAACATCCAGGGAAAAATCCGTCTTTGACACATGAAAGTGGCCGCTGTCTAATACAAGACGTGCAGCACTTCAATCTTTTTCTTTTGGACTAGAAAACTTACTTTGACCTCTTTAGAACTCTGTTTTTTGTCTTTTGATGCTGCTCATCATTGTCATTTCTGTCGATGCTTATCATTGTTCCTTGTAGGAGAAAGTTGGGTGGTATTGTGCACTTGTTAGTCGAAAAGGCTCTTATCTGGGAGTTTTCATCATATAAAACAGCTTTGATAGATTGTTCTTCTGGGCCTTATCGAACAAACTCAGTGTAATGCAAGTTTGTACTGAACTTGGAAGATCTGCTTTTTGTTTCATGCATGCTTCTGTTGGTTCCTGGTTTAATTGAATTGTTTTTTGTTACTTGTTTGATTTAAACTACACTTATACACTAAAATCTGTGTCTTTTAATATTTTGTACCTCACTGACTTTGTGTTTAAGTAAAGAAAAAACAAAATCGCTGACCTCTCTGAGAATTAACTGGAAAAAAAAAAGAAACTTCAGTCATTATCTACTCACCTCCACGCCGACTGAAAGTACTGGAAGCCCCGACATCCAAAATTGATTTGAAAATACATTGTTTGCACCTTGTTGTAAGCTTGAGTCTTCACCTAGCGGACGCCCGGCTCACTGCCGTAATCTGTTCTCCTGTTCAAGTCCAGGGTGGTCCACCAGCAGGACGGGGAGAGGAACTTCCACTCGTTTTACCAGGTGAGCTTCACTCCAGTGGTTCCTACATGATCGATGATATGACGATATAATGATACTGGATCTGAACTTGTGCATGTGCTGTGTGTTTAACAGTTGCTGCGCGGAGGCTCAAATGAGATGCTGGAGTCATTTCATCTACAGAACGATCCTGCGGTCTATACGTACACCAGAGAGGGCGCTGCAATCACCGTGAGTTCAGACAAAATGAGCTATTTTTACCTTTCTTTGGCAAATTTCTTTGCATTTGAGAACATCATGAAGAACTTGGCCCTGTCTTAAGTCCTTGTTTTTCTCTCTGAAGACCACCAACAATGATCGAACCAGCCACAAAGCGGTGATGAGCGCCCTCAACGTGATTGGCTTCTCAGAGGAGGAGATCAGCTCAATATACCAGATCCTGGGCACCATTCTTCTGTTGGTGAGTTTAAAGCATGGATTTCTAAATACAGGAAAAGTTGATGCATATGTTGTTGTATTTAAAACACATGAATATATTCTCACCCTCATCAGCGTATACTGAGCTGCGAATGGTCTTATTTTTCAGGGTAACATGCAGTTTGAGAGTGACGGCGAGAGCGTTCAGATTGTGGGACTGGAAGCCGTCAGCCACATCTCTGAGCTGACGGCCACCGACCCGGAGAGCGTCAGTAAGAGCCTGCTGTACCGCACCGTGGCCACCGGGGGCGGCGAGGTCATCGAGAAGGGGCACTCGGAGCAGGACGCCTGCTTCGGTCGAGACGCTTTCGCCAAGGTGCTGTTACAACCCGCTTCTTTTTGACATATAAGTTTGTGAGGATGATTCATTGTTGAGGATTAGAAACATTTTTCCTGTAACGTGCTTTTCTTTGATCTATTTCTCACAGTTGTTCTTCTCATGCCCGCTTTAATTTCTAGGGCTGCAACTAATGATTATTTTCATTCTCGATTAATCTGCAAATTCTGCAAATGCTCATCACACTAACCCAGAGCCTCAAAGTGACGTCTTCAAATTGTTTCTTTTGTCCAACCAACGGTCCAAAACCCCCAAAACTCTTCATTTACTGTCATAGTTATCAAGAAAATGAGCAAATCCTCACATTTAATAAGCTGGAACCAAGGACATGAATAACTCACAACTTGTTTTCTTTTGATTGATTCATAGAGGAGTTGACTAACTCTTGCATCTCCCCGCTGTAGGCTCTATATGAGAGGCTTTTCGGCTGGATCGTGAGCCGCATCAACAGCGTCATTGAAGTCAAAGACTACAATCCAATGCTTCACGGGAAAAACACAGTCATCGGCGTGTTGGACATCTACGGCTTCGAGATCTTTGACAACAACAGGTCGGGCGCCCGCTGTAGTTCTTGATGTAAATGGAAAGAAATGAGTCATTGTCGACGGTCGTTGCTCAAGTGTTTGTTCCTCTATCGCTTTGCCAGTTTTGAACAGTTCTGCATCAACTACTGCAACGAGAAGCTGCAGCAGCTCTTCATCGAGCTGATCCTCAGACAGGAGCAGGGAGAGTACCAGAGAGAGGGCATCACCTGGCAGCATGTGAGGCACACACAATAGTCAATAGTCTGATGTTCATGTTGAGTGTAGTGAGAAAAGGTGAAATTATTTATTGACTGTTTATTGGTATTGGTGAAATTACAGCTGATAGAATAAAGCCAATTTTTTAGCGCAGCATTCGATGTTTAGATACAGCTGACACCTTAAAAGTTGGTTTGTGATCGGTCAATAAACAAAGAAGAAGAAGAAAACGATTGCATTAACTTCTTTTTAAAATGTATTTTTGGTGTTGGCCATGAGATGCAGATGATTATTGGTGAAAAGCTGAAAAAAATCCATATTTTGCATCCCTAATGAGTTGATCTGTGGAGGTAAGGGTGATGACGGGATGTTGAAATTGTCCAACAATGATCGCAAGTCTTCCCTCACATTATTCAAACAGTTTTAGCTGCTGAATACACTTGTAGGAAAGGCTTTGTTATGAATAAATGCAATTTCTGAACAATATTTTCTCTCAATTACTCTCAAAAATCGCCTCGGAAAACTAATTTATGAGCTATCTGGAATAGATTTGCAAGTTTGTAACAAGCTCGAGCAAAAAATGTCACACAGAAGCACAAACTCCATTATCATCTTGTTTAACAATCCTGCTGGTTGTTCCTCAGATCGACTACTTCAACAACCAGATCATCGTGGACCTCGTGGAGCAGCCACACAAAGGCATCATCTCCATCCTGGACGAAGCCTGCCTCACCGTCGGTAACGTCACCGACACAGTCTGCCTGGACAGCATGGACACCAAACTGGCCCAGCACCCCCACTACACCTCCCGCAAGGTGAGAGCAGGAAATAGCATCCACCTGTGTCCACCTGCGCCCCGCGAACGATCGTTTGTTCAGACCTTTGCTGGAAACTGTGACATTATTAGGTTGTTGCTCAACATGAAACTTGCAGAGGTGTTTAAAACATTTAAAACAGGATCTTTGAAAACGTGGTCGGAGCTTCACTTAGTCGGTAGGAAGTGGTTATTTTAATACACACCACGAAAAGTGCCAAAGTGAATATTGTTTTAAACTTAAAAAGAGACAAACACGCAGAAAACCAGTGTAGGCGATTGCTTCATGCCCTCTGGTGAAGCAATTTCCACAGAAATGCTTCATGCGTAATGTTCAGTGAGTTGTCATCAATTCAGTTACTGAGATAATAAATTCTAACTGGAAATTAAAAGGCATTTTTTTTTTAGTTTTCAGTTATATGTCTGACTTGATATCACCAAGCTAGAACATCTATAATTGAGTGTAACCTTTAAAACTGACCATGATGCAGGCGCAGTTCTGCCTTTCAGTCAGTAGAGGGCAGAGTTTCTCCAGGTTTTTTGCCTTTAGAGGTCTGTGAGACATCATGAGAGACTCCTCTTACATCTGACCCCTGAACACTGAAAGTTTGCAACACAAGATTTAATAAGAAAACAGTTTATTGTTTCACGTTTGACTCACTGTGTCTCCCACCTCATTTCCAGCTCAGCCCCACGGACAAAACCATGGACTTCCAGAAACACTTCCGTATCCGCCACTACGCCGGAGACGTCACGTGAGTTCGCTCAACACATTTACGCGCTGTGTCGTGGGGGTCGTCAGGTTCGGCCAGACTGTGGCTGCAAAATGTGACCTGATGTTGTGCAGAGTTCATAAGTGTAAGCCACATACGGTAATCCTATTAAAAGGCATTTCAGCTCACAGTGACAGCTTTACTGATCAGTAAATTGTGGTTATTAACGTATAAAAGCTTGATGATGGGCTTATAACCAGAATTATGATCTTGCATCTCATATTTTATTCCCAGAGGTTGCAAATATCAAATACAGAATCACGTATCAAATAATTTAAAGCACATAAACAATTTTAAACTATAGAAAATTCAAAGATGTGAACGCTGAATGTCGCCACAACACATGCAGACATTTGAGCTGTGAGCTGAAACATGTACTGTACCTTTAATCCGTGAGAAAACACATGAAGAAGCTCCTCACATGCACACATAAAGCGCATTCGCCAACACAGCCGGACACCAGCGAGCACAACACACGTGTGACTGTCGAGGCAGAGGGGAGGAAACGCTGTTATCTGCGTTGACTTCACAGTTGTCGCCTCGTGAAAACGAATTGTTTCACAGAATCAGCGGCCGCAAGTGTTCACAAACGTGGCTCAGCGCAGCCGTGATTTGATCTGCTTCATCTTTTACGACTCATGCTGTGTTCTCGCTTCTTCACTCTCTCGATGGCTCGTGTCGAATCCATTCGGTTGCAGTAACAACAAGAGGCACACAGATTTTTACATCGTCTTGATATCGTACATACAAACGGAATAAACTCACTTTGTTAGAATTAACAGAGCACACCTGGATCGACAGAGACCAGATCTCCTGCACTCTGTTCAAGGAATAAACACTAATAACAATGTTACAGTACAAAGATCCTCATCAGGTTATTTTAGGTTACGTCGTCCAAGAATTGTTAGAATTAAAAAACCCGTATAGAACAGAAAGTAGAGATCAGGGGAAATCGTAATATTATAGGAAAGATCTGATCTGAGATTCAAATCTAATTTCCAAATGAAACATACATCGTTGATATTTCCAACAAAAGAAACGTGTGTTTTTGTCACTTGTCTCTGCTGTATATCTGTAAAAATGTGCATGTTAGCGATCATTTTGTAATTGTTCTTTTTGTGAGATAATCACAGAAGAGACTAGAGCCTGGATACGATACCTGGAACCGTCGAGCCGGGCCAGATTTGAAGAGTAACTCAGAAAAGATGTTGGCTATACGTCTTTTTGAGTGCTTGGGTTTGTTATTTATGTGACAGAGTTTTGAATGCGACACCGAAGCTATTTGTTATTTTCCTGCAAACATTTATTCAGCTGACAAAAACTGCGTCAGACGTGCAAAACAAAACACTTGTTCGGGTTCAGACAGACAAAAAGGAGACGCAAGAACAGAATTTGTGGGATTAAATTTATTATAAATCAAATGTAACACTGCAAAATGGATACGTGCTCATTAGGGCTTTTTATCTTTTATCTCTATTCTGAAAGTACAATCATTTTTGGCTTGTGATTCACCGGCTGAGATCAGTTTGTTCAGTTTCCTCCTCCACCGCTGCTCCACTTCCTTAATGTGTTGCCTGGATTTAACGGCCACGTCACAGCGGCCAGATGAGGCGCCTGGCCAGCAGTCACCCGTCATGGCTTTGGTTCCAGAAGATCCCCTCCGCTCACGTGTACTGCTCTCAATCAAGAGAGACGAAGGACATTAATATGTCAAGGGAACACGGAAGGAGGAGGAGGAGGAGGAGGAGGAGGAGGAGGAGGAGGAGGAGGAGGGGTGGTGCGTCCAGCTGATGAGACGATTTTGGCTCTGTGAGACGTGGCCGCAGCAGCAATCAAGGAGAAGTGGAGTAGGGTTTACTGAGGTTTTTGACTCTGGGAAATCCAGGCTAACACGATGTCGAACACACGGGGAAACACACAGCAATTACATCCGTCTCTGCAGCTGAAGACAGCTCACACAGACAATCAGACTGTGTTCTCTCTCCACCACCGCCCTCCTCTTGGCAACGCTCAGCGGCGGAGGACGGATTTAGAAAAGCACCATTTGATAAAATACTCCATTAAAACTAAGAGTCCTGATTGGAAAATGACACAAGTAAAAGTGTGTAAGTGCAAATGTTCAACTCATGAACTGACTGTTTTGGTCAGAAAGTCTAGTTTACTTATTTCACATGGACATAAATAGTAACATTGGTTTAGTGTTGATGGCAAAATGCTGACATACAATAGCGGTCCACGGGAGGCTTTGTAAATGTTAAAAGTAGGAAGAAGAAAATCAAAGAAAACAAAAAGGAGAATAAAAATGCAGCAACAGTCACAAATACAGTACAGGTATAAAAATACAGTACTATAAAAGTACAGGTATGTCTGTAAACTTGTATATTTGTTACATGATTGTTGCGTATTTATACAATTTTACACCAAAATTAGCGCTTAAATGCAGGTAAATCCCTAGAAACAGGTGATTAACTCTTTCTCTGCTGTCAGTAGATGAGTTTGTATGTAACCTTCGACGTCATGAATGCAACAAACAACAGACAACAGTAGAAAAGAAGCATGGAGGCCACTGATAATGTTACAGCGGCTACTTTTTAATATTTTTTTACTCTTTCAAACTTGAATCGTGCCACAAAAGGGGCGGGAACTGAAGCCAATAAATGCCTTCGACTATCAATTCTTCCCTTTTGTGCTGAAAACAAAAGCCAGGTGATGGTTGGTGTTCGTGCGTCGAGCGACCGCGTCATATAGAAATGTGTACATCTTCTGTGTTTCCAGGGACTGTCAGGTCAGCGCTCGAGTAAACGCGTGTTGTTGCCCTCCGCCGCTGCCAGCGTTAACATGACGGGGCTGGATAAGAGCATGTGTGACAGACCTGCAGTGGTAATGACAGATGGCTGTCCCTGTTCCCCGCACGTCCCCGTCAGCCTAACTCGCTTGTCTCTGGGCCACATCAGAGCTGCTCCAGCTGAGCTGTCGCCCCTCGTCTACTGCTTCCTGGTGGCGCTGGCCCCCCATCATCATCATGCCCTGTCACATCCTGCCCCATCTGAGTCTATCCTTACGCTGGCTAAATATACCCTCGTCACCGGCCGCCCCTCCCTCCACTCTCACTCAACCACCACTATCACAGGCTTTGACCTACTTTGCTCCCTCCTCCTCAACCCGTTTCCCTCTTTTTTTTTTTTTTTTTTTCTCGCCTCCTTGGTGTTTGCAACTCTCACCTGGCTCCCTTCGCCATCCACATTTTAATTCCCTGTAGAACTTCAGCCTGCACATGCAGCACTTTGAGCAGCCGTAAGATATATATCATGATGCCTTACTGCACAACTTTGTACTGCAAGAAGCCCCGCGTCTTTGTCACCTGGCTCTCTCAGTGTGCGCTCCCTCTAACCTTGCACAGCAATGCAACCTTCACACATACGACTGTGCCGTCCTCTAAATCATCCTCGTGCCCCTGGAGAGCCTGCACGTCCTCTCCTGTCCTGTCCGTCCCATCGCAGCACCGTCCTGTCCTTGTAAATGACTGTTGTGGCTTGTTATTGCGTGTTCTGACTGCTCTCTCTCCTCCTTTCACACTCCGTCTCGCTCCCTGGGATCAGGTCAGGTGGTTCTCGGCACCCATGAGCCAAGGGGACACATCTGTCATAGCCAGGCTCTGCTTCTTTGCCTCCAGATGTGACAGTCTAGGACACAGTCACAAACAGGGCCACGCAGATGACATGTGACATGCAGTGTGTGTGTGTGTGTGTGTGTGTGTTCGTTAGAGAGGGATGGATGCAGAGAGAATAAGTGGGAGAGAGCGTGTGGAAAATAAACGTGCATTCACTCGAGTACTGTACTTTACTCTCCTGAGTATTTCAATTGTATGTTATTATATACTTCAACTCAAAACGGCAAAAAAATAGAAAAGTCTTAAATAAATAGAGAAGCTCTCTTTGTTTTCATGAGTGAATAAACTGAACAAATTGACCTTAAAGGACGAATTTCACACAGTTTTACAGGTCAGGGACCTTATTTTCCTCTGAGAACAGCTTGTTTATTCAGTTATGTTTAGTTTGTATTATTACCTCATTAATACTGTAAATAATACAATTCTGAGTTTATATTTCTTCTCCAAAACTACATACTGCCCCTTTAGATAGATGTTTTAGTCCTAAAAAAGTAAAATCTATAATATTTCACATAAAACCCTCCAAAGATTAAAGTCCCAACAAGTAGTGTCGAGGTAACTTTCCTCTTCCATCAGTTCAGTGATTCTCACGGGTTTCAAACACTTTCTGTACTCGAACTAGAGCCGATCTGCTATATATATATCGGTCAATATTAGTCTCTCACAACTATTCTTGGGCCGACATTAGATATTATCTAATATTGCAATATTTGCCGTTATAAATGGCATTTATGTTTACTGTTTCTGTGCACGTATTTATTGTTCAACTGTAAAATATCCGTGTACAACAGCTGATATTGGGTTTTTTTGCTCCCTAATATCTGCATCGGCCCCAAAGATCCAGTCCCGGACTGTCTCATCAGGTTGGCGGATCTGGGAAATCAAAAGGTGTCCTTGACGTGATAAAGCTTGAGAACCACTGTCATCTCAGGACCGCTAAATTGATCTTACCACTGGATTAATCCGCCTGACTTTATCTTCAGAACCTCAACCGGCTCAGTAAACAGTAAAACACAGGACGCACATTCTATATTAACAGTCTATATGTATGATATACAACAATATGGCCGCCACAGGAGTAAGAGCTCCTAGATTAAGTTGATAAGACTTCGGTACAAAGTCAGACTCTGGGTGCAGAGCTCAGTGTGCCTGTTGTTGCTACAGTGTGAGTGACACAGCTGGGCGGTGGAAGTTTATTCGAGGCAACGCTTACACTACAGCGGGCTCTTACCCCGGGGCCGGGCGGCTTATGTAACTGTGCCTTACAGTGCGCCCGTGACCTCCCACTGATGCCTCACCCAAAAAAACCCAGTTTGGGAAAAAAAAAAGGCAGACAGATTAGTTTGTAGACAGACAAAAATCCAAAACGTGCGCCGCGGGGGGAGAATCTGACCATGTTCCTAATTTGTGAATCGTCTAAGCGGCGTGACTGTTTGTTCTAATCCTCCGGCCTGAAGGACTGCGAATCGTTCAGAGCAGAGGCCGGAGTCTGCGAGCGGGGAATGATAGTGACCCCTTCAGCGACGGCTCGAACTGTGTTAATTTCTGTCGGGATTGTAATTTCAATTTGTCGACTTTTTTTCTGACACTCGGTTTGACCCCCCGGTGCTCGTCGGCGTCACTCACTCCTGACTCCTCTCACTTCCTCCCTCTGTGTCTGTTGCAGATATTCAGTGGAGGGGTTCTTGGACAAAAACAAGGACATGCTCTTTCAAGACTTCAAGCGTCTCATGTACAACAGGTATCAAACACAGTCTCCTCTGCCTGTCTTCACGATGCTCCTGACAGTTCAGTAACTGGGTTAAGTGTATAAATGGGTTTCCTCTTTCACCCCGTCTGCACATCACTCCTCTGCTAGCCTAGTTAGTCACACCATGTCTTCACTCTTTGCCCTCCTTTTCTCTCTATCGCAGTGCCAACCCCGTCCTGAAGGAGATGTGGCCAGATGGTCATCTGGGCATCACCGAGGTCACCAAGCGACCTCTGACCGCCGCCACCCTCTTCAAGAACTCCATCGTGGCCTTGGTGGATAAACTGGCCTGCAAGGTCGGTGCTTTCAGCTTAAGATTGACTTCCTGTTCCCTTTCCTTTAACCCCTGTGGGAAGGTGTGGCTGGCATAGATTTTTAGACCAATTAAGGATACCTAATTCTGGCAAACGTAAAATAAAGCCACTGCTCTACAAAGGCAGAGCGAATATAGAAACTGTTAAGGTGAGAAGAAAGGTTTAAAGACTTCAGGCTGGCTGGAAAAAACAGATAGAAAGGTTGTTATGCCTGTTTCTTGCACCAACATATGGAAACACACTCGCTGCGTTGGATGATAATGACAGTAGATATTAATATATGTGTGAAATTCAAGGGGAAAATGTCGTAAATACAAATAAAATGTGTTATTTTCTGCTTTTGTGTCTTTAAACTAGTTTATTTATGAAAATATCAACAGTTTTGACTGTTCACCGTCCTTTCTTTATAGAAATTAAATATCTGTGTTTTAATAGTGGACAGTTTAATACATATAGTTATGTGATTTAAAGATAGATTGACCAGGTGAGTGAAGCAGTTACTGATTTCTGCTAAGCTAGTTAACTTTAGCCTGATTTGATATTTGAAATAACTGTTGTAATTTAATTGTTGTTCAATCAAATCTAGACATATGTCTAAGCTACGTAATAGTCTACGCGACATGTCATTGTCACAAGTGTTTTTATAACCACATTTTAAGAAATCGTTGCAAAAAATGTGTGATTATCGGCCGACATATCGATTAAGACTTTGATGGGACTTTCTGAAATCGGCACCAGCATCAACCCCAAAAATGAAGTATGGTTCGGGTCCATGTATATTTTCTAATGACATAAAACTTTTGATAACGTTTTATATAGCTCTCTGTTTAACTTCACACTCACTGAGCTAAGCTAGTTTGTTAACTTAAGCAGGAGTTCAACTGTTTTTTACAGAAAGCTTAACTTTAGCTCTTAGTCAGCTAAAGCTAGGTGGTTGTCACACCAGCTAGCAAACATTTGCTATAACTTTTTTGTTTGCCTTACTAGTTAGCCTACACAGTAACTTTTAGATGAGTTTAGCTGTATTTAAGCTTTTTGTTTTGTTTTTTTCTTTACAATGATTGGATTAAACTACTGCCCCATTTAGTTATTTTGTAGCCTTGAAGAAACTGAACAACAAGGTTTCTGTTTTGTAGTTGCTGCAAGAGTTGTTGTTTGCACAAGAATTCTACATTTTTCCGACAAAAACTTTTTAAACGGTAAGAACGATGTAAAAAAATGTCTTCAGAGCTCATTTCTGACTAAATATAGGCGCTGTGTTTGTAGGGCAGAGTCGACGAAACATCAAAGTAACTGGCGGCTTGATGACATGAACATTCTCATCTTTGTATTCGGTGCCAACGTAGATGTTCCCCCAGTTTACGCATCATCGGGAGGATGCTGTGTACCAGTCTGAGCTGTTCTGGTTGCATGTAAAGCTTGCGTGAGTCACGAGCTATTCTGAGGCAGCCGCTGTGTCGGCGCGATGTCTCTGTCAGGAGGACGGTTCATCATCATGCATGACAAAATGTGGAGCGAGAAGCCGTCCAACATGTATACATAGCAGAGTGCTCTTTTAGGTGTGTTTTTTGTAGGTCACTTGTCCTCATCCTGTCCGACTGCCTGTGGAGTCTGAAGGCTGGGGAGGGGGAGGTGGTGCTGGGCGCTCACCTCTCCTGGCCTCATCTCACAGACTGAAGTCTGACATTTCCTGCTGTTATTTTGGGATGGCCTGCTGTCAGACTGTGGTAGCATCTCGTCTCTTTGTGGCTGAGGTAAAATGAAAGGAACTCCCCTGGCAACTCCTTCGGGTCACGTTGAAAGAGCGGATGCTTCTTTCAAATGCTGTTCAGGAGCGCCGGTGCCCCGTCTGCTCCCCAGTCTGCCCACCTCATTTGCTCCTGACTCTCGTTCGACCGACTCCTCTTCTTAAATCTCTGCTGAAGTCGAAATTGGGGACACGAATGCACATGAATCATTGATATGATGGACAGCGGTGTCAAGGAGCGCTCACTTCGTTCCACCTTGTTCATTTTTCCTGAACGGAGACAGAGAGACGGTGAAAACACAGCAGCGTCTGTTCTGTGACAGGACGTCCAGTCCCTCAGAGATCCCTGTCAAGGTGCAGGCTTCCAAGATTGCCTTCAAAGATGCGGCACGCAGTTAAATGTGCTGTTAATAAGCTGATGTGCTGGATGTGTACGAGGCTCAGCTGCTCGCTGCAGCGTCTGTTGAAATACTCTGCAAGTCTGATTAAGGTCAGTGAACTCAGTTTGCCAGCTTGCAGCTCGTCGGCGGCTGTTTCATAGTCGACAAGCTGAGCGTAGTTTATTTACTTGCACAGTGATGAACACAGCAGCGGTGATGACAGCGATAGAAATGTGAGAGAAAAAATCAAAGACAAATACAAGTTTGTGCAGGTGATAAAACAAAAAGTGTTATGAAAAATACACTCAACCCGTCCAAGTGTTGGAAGTCTGCAACACTGCCGAACTTATATTGTTTCTGAAGTGTTTCATTGCATCATAACTTGCAGTATTAGTGCATATCTCACTTTCAATTGATTCGCAGGTCAGTCACAGTAAAGCAGTGATGTGATTATTCATGTTTTACGTCATTAAAAACAAACATTTCCAAAGATGAACAGCACTGTGACAAAGTCGGCTGCCTCTCTTCTTGTCTTGCCTTTCAGGAGCCTTACTACGTGCGATGCATAAAGCCCAACGAGATGAAGTCTCCGGTGTTGTTCGACGACGCGCGCTGCCAGCACCAGGTGGCCTACCTCGGCCTGATGGAGAACGTGATGGTGCGCAGGGCGGGCTTCGCCTACAGGCAGCCGTACGACCGCTTCCTGCAGCGGTAAGACGGACGAAGATGCTCCGTGAGGCGAGACAGCTTCAGTGTTTTCGACTCCTCTGTGAGGAAGTTGAGAGAAGCTCCTTGTACCAAACTATTCAGAGCACTCACAGGAGTTGCTACTATGATGACATTATACTTTAAATTACTAGTTTCCAAGTTGCATTGAACATTACAGAACAAAGTTACATGCAATCTTTAAACCTTAAAAGGCAGAGAGGACAGCAAACTCGTTCCTTTTCTTTTACAGTTAAAGAAAGTTAGATTGATGATTCTCTCTGTCTCCTCCTGAACACTGTGCAGGTATAAAATGACTTGTGAGTACACCTGGCCGCAGCACCTGATGGCCTCGGACAGAGAGGCCGTGGAGACCATCGTGACCCAGCACGGCTTCCAGGACGACGTGGCGTACGGACACACCAAGCTGTTCGTCCGAACGCCGCGGTCCCTCTTCACTCTGGAGCAGGAGCGAGCCGCCCTCATCCCCATCCTGGTGCTCTTCCTGCAGAAGGTCAGCCATCAACTCCAAATCTGAAAAGAAAGAAAAAAAAAAAAAGATCTCTGTGGCTTTTTTTCTCTTTAAAGTCGTGCTCGTCTTCTGATGAGCCTGTATGGATCCAAACAGTCCAATTAATTAACTCAGAGTCTTAATTAAATGTCACGGGCATCTTGAATCATGTGATTACAGCTAATCACCCGCAACGTCATCATCTCCAGATTCACATGCAGGCCCGTGGGTTTCAAAACGGGAGAGCGCCGTTTGCCTCGGCCTCGTGAAGACGTGGCTCCTGGATATGTTCGACTGAAATTCATCTGCCGGCTTGAATCCTAATTTCCCGTAACAATAATTGGGATAATTAATGAGATCCGAGGCACAGTTACATTAAAGTCAATTACCTCACTCGCTCAACGAAACGCGCTTCTCTTTTCTCCATCTCCTGACCTACTTCGATGACTCTGCAGAGCGGTCGGGCTCTTTAACTGGAGCGCAAGATTGTCTCCAGCTCACTGGGACTCTCTCGTCTTTAACGTCCCCTCTTTTTTTTCCCCCTCTCAAACTCACAGGTGTGGCGCGGGGCTTTAGCTCGCATGAGGTGCCGGCGGATGAGAGCCATCTACGCCATCATGGGCTGCTATAAGCGCTACAAGGTGAAGGCCCACTTCTGGGAGGTGGAGAGGAGGTTCTCTAATGTGCGCACCATGGCCGACTATGGGAAGCGCGTGGACTGGCCGACCCCGCCTGCAGCCTTGTCCCAGTTTCACAACATCACAGTCATGCTGCACCGCAGGTCAGATCCCACAGAACGAAACTCTATCACAGTAAAACACAACATATTTTACTTTATAAACACCGTCAGCGATGTTAAGAATGAGAATAAATCAGTTTTAAATGAGGGAATAAATGCTTTAAAGGAGTAGTTTGACATTTTGTACGGCAAACAAGAAGCCGCAGCCTGCAGACAGTTAGCTTAGCTTAGCATAAAGCCTGTTTCTGCCTAAAGCTTAGACTTCAGACTCCAGGATGTCACTAACAGTGTTTCCATTAACATATTTTTATGCAAATTTCACATTAAAGTTTGAAAAAAAACATTTTAATTTTGTAAAAAAAAAAAGTTTTTCAGGTCTTTTTCCGTTGATGAGTTCAACAAAAATTCAGTTCAAGGATGTGTTGTTGATCCGCAGTTTTTATCCCACACGTGCCTCACTTTGAAGCTCTTCCTCCCACTGTATTGTTTTTTCCGATGCACCTTTGATGCATTACTCCGCCCACGTGACGCGCCGTCTCGTTCTCAACCCCCTTCGTTGTCAGGTGGTGGGCGAGGCAAATCGTGAAGAACATCCCCCCGTCTGACATGCTGGAGGTTCGGAGCAAAGTGGCAGCTCTGACGGCTCTGAGCGGGGAGAGGAAGGACTGGGGGGTCGGCAGACCCTGGGAGAGGGACTACCTGGCAAACGTAAGAAACACACATGAGCAAAAACACAAAACATGAAGTGGAGTCTTAAGTACTCGTGACTTCCATCTATGATTCACCATGCATCATAATAAAATAGTCCTTGATTACTTTTGATGTTGATGTGGATGCTCAAGGTATTTTTTTAGGTTGATAAGGAGGTAAATCGCCTTTTTTATTATTTTAATATAAAATAAAAGAACTGAATTAAACATCACTAAATTGGACTCATCAAAACTGGCGAAAATCTGATAAGAAATATAAAATTATATAAATAATCAGCCTTTTATATTTAGTATTTTTACTCAAAATCAGCAAAAAGTTGTGTTTTCTCCTTGTTTTTCTCTCCGCCTTCTATTTCCGGAAGCCTTTTTTTTTAATCCGTCTTCACCACAACATGACCTCTTTTACATTTTTGCAGCTCGGTGTGACACGCCACACAACAAAACGCTCATTATCTCTGAGAAAATTAACGGGGGAATTCAGTCAGCCAGCAGAATTCTTCACACTACACAAGGCTTGAATGAGCGGCAGTGTATAGGCTCACAGAGGAGAGTCATCTGTTGTTGTGCACGTACTGTATGCGGTGCATGTGACGTGCCTCGCAGCGAACAGCATGACTCAAGGAGGACGGCGCTCGTGAACACAGAACTTCCTTAATGAATCCCACAGCCGGCTCATTTACGGGCTAATCTGAGGGTGTTTGGTGGCTGCAGGCCCTGAAAGACGCCTTCAGGGAGCGTGAGCATGACTGCCGCAGAGTCCTGAGTCACTCCCCTCGTTAGTTTCTCAGGCGGCCCGTGACTCGTTAGCCTCCTTCAGGGCGCCGGCTTCACGTGATTGTTGTTAATTCCACAAAGACCTATAGATAAGTGCACGTAATGCGGCACGCAGTTGACCCCGAATCGTGACTTGTGTGTGACAGGCGCCGCTTTCGATCCGTGAAAAAGTGGAAAAAAGAGGTCGTTGGGCCAATTAGTCTCGTATTCTCAGCAAACAACATCACAAGATCCAACAAGTTCACTCACTGGTATTTAGAATTCAGACTCATCTCAGAGAAAAAAGACATCAAACGAAAACAAATGTGCAGTTTTTCGTTGAAACATCTACAAACATCCATTACACAACCATAAAGGAGCTTCTATGAAACGCTGGATGCATTTTTCTGACTCTGTATTATCAGTATTCAAATCAACTAACATTCGTTAAGTGTAAAACGTATGACGATCATTTATTTTATCCTAGAGATGCATGTATTTATCGGCTGAACGCTGTTATCAGATGATATTCATCTTGTTTCTTGGTTCTTGACTATTTTATCCATTTGTATGCTGGGACTGAACACGCTCCTCAGGCCCAAAAATGAAGAAGCGTGATTAAAAGCAAATAATAGGACCATCTTTGAACAAGGTGTATCATATAACTGTTGCTCTAAAGAGTTTGGAAGGTTTTGGAGCCTGGCTGGTTGGATTTGATCCCATCCAGCCACACGAGCGTTAGTGAGGTCGGCCTCTGATGTTGGAAGATAAGACCGGGCTCATTTCATCCCAAAGGTGTGGGACGGAAGAAGAACAATTTCTTAATGAAGCTGGATTTGTGGACAGGGGTAATGCTGCGTTCCTGTACAAACTTCCAAAAATGGGGCATTAAGACAAGGAATACAATGCTGGTCATATTTGATGACAACCGAAATTACATTTTTGTCATTAAAGAGTGCAGAAAAAAAAGGTGCCATGGAGTACCAGTGCTGAATTCCAGGTACCGGTACAAGTATCTGTAAAAACAGGGGATCAACTGTGAATGTTACCCAACAATAATTAAGGTTTCCTCTCATCTCAAACACGTCAAAACAGACCAAAGTTTAGATGGGGTTGTCCACATACTTTTGGCCACGTGCTTTTGTGTATTCTGTACAAACAAATTGAAATTTTACCAAACACACTTTTAATGAATGCAAAAAAAACTCTTTGCGGAAATTGGGATTCAAAGGAAAACACGGCACAGTTTTGCGGCGGACTGTGTTTCTCATCGTCTGGCAGTTTAGCTGCAGCGTCGGCCTCCTTCTCTCTCTAACTGCACGTCCGACACCGTGTCTGGCAGCAGCAGCCCGGGGCCCCGAGCTTTGATCTGCCTCTTATGGAATTAGTGTGATAAAAAGGCTTGAAAGAGGCTGAGAGAGGTCACCCAGAGTTTTACAGCTAACGTCGGGATTCATTTCTATACTCTCTGTCTGCGCTGTAGCTGGTGGCATCAGCCGGCTCCGCGTGATAATACCGGCCTTTCATTTTGTTGCAGGTGCGAGACTGCCCGCAGACCAGTTCCAGCTTCACCCGTGTCTCCAAGGAGCTGAGGAACAAAGACGAGTACAGTCAGGTCCTCTTCTCCGGCTTCTGTCGGAAGGTACAGTATGTTGGGGAAAAGAGCACGGCGGAGTGAAAACGTCTGATTTGTACGAGGGGTTTCTTTCTTTTGTTGCTTCCTTTTAGCTCTGGGATGTTTTTCTCGCTCGACGCGCTCCCCGTTCCACTCCCTCGCACTTCTTCTCTCTTTTGTGTCGGCTCGTCTCTCAAGCTTTCATGTTTG
Organism: Diplodus puntazzo; assembly: GCA_963678695.2. Classification (NCBI taxonomy): domain Eukaryota; kingdom Metazoa; phylum Chordata; class Actinopteri; order Spariformes; family Sparidae; genus Diplodus; species Diplodus puntazzo. The sequence goes on from OZ023169.1 coordinate 6,919,328, forward strand.
CGGCGGTGAACGCAGCCCCTGTCAGACAGGAACATAAAGACGTGAGATAAAAAAAGATAATAATCACAGGATAAATCATGACAGGAGTTGAACTGTGAATTCGCTCCTACCGTTTCCCCAGCCCTTTCAAGATTATCATTTAACCTCACGGTGAGCTGGCTCTTATCATCTCCCCGTGGATAATAGTGGCCGTATTTTCCTTATCAGGTATTGCAGAGAGAAGGGCTTCCACTAATTCCGGGTGCAGCTTTAGCCGAAGGGTATTTGGAGATAAGTGGGCTTTGATTAAGTGGAATAAAACAACCTCCAGCGCTGACAAACCCACCAGATCCTTTTGTTTCGTTCTGTCTGAATTTGACTTTTTTTTTTCGTTTTGTTTTTCGTGTGCGCTGTGGCTCCGCAAGGAAAATTGAGAGACGTGATAACCCAAAAGAAAGAAAAGGACTCTTAACAGGGCAAAGAAAATGTACAAATGTGATGCTTTATCCTTTGTTTTTCTTCTCCCCTCCTTCCCTCCGCTGCTCTCAGGTGAATAGGTTCAACAAAAGCACAGACCGAGGCCTGCTCGTCACAGACAAGTACGTCTACAAATTAGAGCCGAAGAAACAGAACTTCCTGGTTTTGAAGAGGCTTCCTTTAGACGGCGTAAGTACTCACAGGAGAGGGCACACATTAACGCACCGACACACAAGCTTGCTCCTTAATCCGAGGCTGTAGAGCTCCACACGCTCACACAGCGTGAGGCGACCACTGCTTGAATCAGGGGGATATTTTCCTTCGTCACTGTAAACCGGTTTGCTTTAGTCCTCCCAACATTCATTCATCAGCACACACAGAGCAGTGTGAGCCTTGTAGCTCCAGACACGACCGCTTGTGGATCGAACCAGCTGATCAAATCTAATGAATGTGAAAGTGCTGCGACTCCATGCTTTGCGCTGAAAAATTGAGAATGTTTAAATCGCTAAAAATCGCTAAAAAAACCAACGTGCCGCATCAAAATTATGTCTTTTGCCGTGATGCATGTCTAGTCTCAGTGGGTTCGGCTGTTTCGGTTTTGTTGGTAATAGTGAAAAGTTAAATAAAGCTAAAATAAGACTTCAACAATCAAAATACCCGTCGCTGAGACGTCCCTTTTTCTCAGTCGCTAATGTAGGTCAGCTCTCAGCATCTCTTCACAAACGCTGTATCTGACGTTTACCCTCCTAGCATCTTTTCATTGTGGCGGTTGTTTTTCCCGTCAGACAAACAAACGCATCTTTCAAACTCTGTCACGGTGTTTCCGCTGCGCGAACTTTCCCAGCGGACCAACGATCTTTTGCGGAGAGCTTAGAAACAAGGAAGCTGCGTCTAAATTTAGCTCCTGTGAGATCGTTGAAGGTGGTAAAACTCTCCGCTCGTGGACGGTGGTACGGTCCAAACGGTTCAGGAGCTGTGGGAAAATGAGTCCTGCGGTAAACTGCAGCTCCCGTTGGTTACACACATTTACAAAACAAGGAAGCGCGCTGAAACTGAGATGGGGATGTGGGTCGGACATTTCTTGTTGCGAATTAAAGTTTAAAACGAACTTAGACGTTGTTATTGACCGCCTGACTCGTTTTCTTTCAAAAAGTACAGCAGGCAAGAGAGCTTGGTAGTGAATTAGAGGTTGTGGCAAAGAAAAAGCTAAATAAGAGAAGTTAAAATGCATTTACTTATATTTTATTTTGGATATGTTCTATAGCTGAAATCATTCTGTCATATATTCAGTACAATTCAAACATCAGGGTCATGCAACAATGATTACAGAGAACAACAGACAACATCCTCGTGCTGTGATTCTCTGGCAGCTTCCCTTTTTTTAATCTAACCTAATTTCTCAAATCTTTACAGCTCTGCAGACGTAAAGGTGAACAGGGATGCACAAAATGAAGGTTCACTTTCTACTTTCTTTCCCCTGGTTCCATAGAGACTTTTTGTTTCAGAAAACGTGCTAATTTCCGACAGAATCAGAATCAGAAATACTTCATTGATCCTCGAGGGGGAAATTGCTTGTGTCACATCTGCTCCCGATCAAAAGTCTTTGAAAGTAAGGAGAAAAATAAAAACTATATACAACCAAGAATAATACAAATAGAATATAAACATGAGAAATGTACATGTATGTATAAAGTGTAATAGATAATGCTACAGATAAAATATGGGTTATTGCACTATAAAAGAGAGAAACAAAGCGAAAGAGATCCTCCTTGATCAGTGAACCAATCTTGATGTATAATATTGGTGAAATGCTTCCTTAAAGGGGCAGAATGTAGTTTTAGAGAAGAAATTCAAACTCAGAATTTTGATATTTACAACATTAATGAGGTAATAATACAAGCTATTTTACATAACTGAATAAACAAGCTGTTCTCAGAAGAAAGTAAGATCCACAGAACACTATTATAAGCTAGAAAGGTGGCAGGGTCCGCCACATATAAACAAAGTAAAACAGTGTGAAACTGTGTCGTCCTTTAAGGTCAGTTTGTTTATTCAGTCATGAAAACAAATAGTTTGTTTAATTAGTTTGTTGAGGCATAAAAACACAGTCGATGAAGATCTTTTTAAATTTCTTCCCTAAAACTACACAATACACCTTTAACTGAAGCCTAATTCTGGCCGTGACCCTAAAACCAAGTCTAAACTTACTTATATGAAGCTGTTAGAAGGGAATGAAGCTTAAACGAAGACATAAACAAAGACGCTGTCACAAACCGCCACAGCTCCAGTTTCTATTAGCTGCCACCAATGTGGGTCAGACCACTTGTACTTCATCCAGACTGTCCTTTATTTCTCACAACGTCCTCTCAGCTGAACACGGCCTCTATCCACTGCACACACACACACACACACACACACATCATGTCCACACATCAAGCTTGACCTTGGTCGCCGCCATCCATCAATAAGTGAGGGAAAGTACACGAGCACTAAGAGGACTGACGGTGAGAGAACACAGCCTCCTTCAGACTCACAGGGCTTATGACCTGTTTTAGAGTGCAAAGATTGGAGAGGTGTGTGTTCTCCAGTCAGTGTGTGTTTGTGTTTGTTAACCATGTGTGAGGTGTTTGTGTGGAGACAGTAGATGGCAGCTTTATTTAATCTGATGCCCCTGAAATAGCTTTCAGCCTCCACAGTTCGACGTGTCTCTGGATCGCAGGATGTTGTCGAGGAGCAACAAGAACAAAAACCAGGAGTCATTTTGATCACTGTCTTAACAAATAAATATTTGATATGCATTATCGCACGGCACATACACACTTTACAATAACATCTGTAAACTTACCATCAAAATGTTGTGAAACTTCCTAAATTAAAACTAGCGTGCTTGGTCTGATTTCCTGACGCTAAGGAAGTTGGTTAAAAACTCCGACCACAGCGAAACGTACAATGTTCCCAACTGATTTCCTTTACAAATGTTCTCGGATGAGCAACACAGAGCTTAAATTATCACTTTTTTGTTTTCATTTTTAAACAGTGGGTTTCATTTTTTACAAGAGGAGACGTTTTTGAACATCAGCTGATTTGATGGGCTGGTGTTGCTGATGCGTAAACCTTGAAAGGTGATTTTATTTTATTGTTACCGGAAACATTTATAGCGTAGTTAGCTTAATGATATGGTAGTTTGTTTTGAACGTAACAATGTGTGCTTATCTAGGCAGTAAGCTTGTTAACTGGGCATGCTAATGTTTATAGCAGACAAAGAGGGAACCATCCGTCCTGAGCGATCCAATCAGTTCACACCTGGAATTAACATGCGTCTTGAGTGGCCACTATATTAAACATGTGCCGAATTAACAAGAAGGCCCCGATAGTGAAGAATTTGTTGTAGAAAATGTTTCACAAAGTTTATAAAGAGTCTCAGAACTCAACAACTCGCAAAATTGAGCGATTTTGCAAGGGAGTCTGGGGACCTCACTTGTTATTGGGTCCCTGAGGACGGATGGTATCACCCGGTCTGATCCATTCTTTACGCTTTAGTTCTTGTACTTTTTTGTTTTGTTAAGTCTAAAAAAGAAAAACAGAAGACATAGCCCGACAAAGTTTATATAGAGTGTCGCTCTCACCACAGTGTGCACACTTCAACACGCTGACAGGTCTGCTGCGCTTCGTTACAGTTGCTTTGCTCTGTTTGGACGATTCCTCTTAAGTGAACGCGGTTTAACAGCAATAGACGTATTTTTTGACGTTTGACATATGTCTCACAGAAGCACCATCCAGTTTAGGAGTCAGCCACTTAATAGATCTGTCAAAAGTGATTTATTTGGCAAATGTAAAATAGAAACAAACGTCAGGTTTTCTATACACGAGACACGATTTAAGTTTTAGGCTGAAGGTTTCATGGACTTAAAACTGGTACTTTATGGAATTAAATATACATGTCAGACATTTTGGTGTCAGAATCTCTCGCTGACTGTCAGTTTTAGATTCTCCACTGTATGTACAATGTAATTTCACTTTCAAACGTTTGTGCAAAGGTCAGCATCACCTACGTATCAAGTAGTGAGTCAGCACAGCTGGCCGTCCAGCAGCGGTTTCAGAGAGAGCGAAAGAAAACGGGCTCAAAACATGCCAGAGGGTTAAAAACCATCATTATGCAGCAGCGGAGCGGCTAAAGATAGCTGATGCCATTAAGCTCCGCTGCTCAGACTGAGGGGAATGAATCTTATCCAGGTCAGAAACAGAGAATAGAGCGTGAGAGAAGCAGGGCAGCTCTGCCCTCGCGTCGTGTTTGAGGAGTGTCTTCGTGACAGAGTCGTCAGGATCTGAAGGCCGAGATGTCACACAGGTCGCCGACCGGCGTCACAAACACGATGGAGCAGCGTGACAAAGTAACATCATCGTGTGAAAACTGTGAAGGTTGTTCAGTTTGTTGTCCTGAATCAATCGGACTCGTTTGAGTCTTGACGTTTGACACGAGCTTCAGAACAAAGTCACAAGAAACAGCTGAACTTACAAACAAACAAGTGCTGACAGAGGAGCTGCTCTCGTGATGTTTTTACCTTTGTGATAATTAATCCGAGTTGCAAAGCGGGAGAATCTATTTGATGCCTGAAAGCCTCCATTCATTTTGGCCAGAGACGATGATTTGTGACTCACAGGTGGAGCTCCTCCTCAGCTTATACAGAAGATGAACAACTGCATCAGAACATCTGTGTTTCTTTAATGAGTGATTTGATAACGTCTGATTCCAACTGTATGTGTTTACTGACCACAGTTTTATAAGGTGTCCCTGAGCCCATGTGGAGATTTCCTTTATACAATCAAGTGTTGAACCTTGCCCCGTCCATGGCTGTGATGATTGAGCCTCTCAAGGCTTTCAGCTTCTCTAGAGTGGTTGATTCATACACTTTCCCTTTTTTTTTGTACTTTTTGACTTGAAGACGCCACATTGCACTCTGAGAAACCGGCTGGAGAAACTGGCTTTTTGCTATTTTCTGACATTTTATATCCCAAACTAAACAAAGACAGAAAGAAGAAGAACTGACGATGAAAATAATTATTATAACAGCGGCTCTAAAAACGACATGTTCTCGCTGAGGTTAGGAACATCCCGCACACCTTTTCCATAAAATTAAACTCCAAATCAAGAGTTCTTTCTGTCCATCACACTGGATGAATGGCTGCTGAATAAGCTCGGCAGCGTTCCCGTCCACGGAGGGACAGGTTGTACTAGAATGTGGCCTTGACGGTGTTGTGCGCTGTCGTCCCTGCTGGATTAACCTGTGTGGCCGTAAGAGGCTTAGTCCACTCTGTCTCCCATTCACTCTCTAAAATCTGTGACGCACTTCACTTCCTCTCTCTGTCTATACGGCTCTCATACATGCTGAGTGTTGAGGTACTTTTACTGCAACTTTAAACTTCCGATCCACCACATTTTGGATGTAAATATCGTACTTTTTACTACATTTTTTACAGTTTTATTTACTGATTCCTTAATCTGAATCAACTAAGTATGATTTTACATTAGTGTTTTTACACTGTAGATAGTATCTGAGTACTTCTTGCCCCCCCGGCCTCAGTCAATCTGTGCATTATTCCATCTGGGTCACACCTCATGACTTTCCCCTCGTTGAACTCGCACACGTGCACCTTTTCTCTCGCCCTCCATACTCCGAGCAGAAATAATCCTCCGACTTCACTCTTGGCGTGATTTGCGATCCAGGATATACCTTGCCGCACTGTATTAAATTCACAGGTATTATACGTTGACGCGATAATCCCTTACATCTTTATTGAAATTAATTTCCAGCGCTGTCGCATCCGCCGGTGAGCACCAAAGTCGTTCAGCTCACGGTCAGGACTTTACCACAGCAGCAGTGGAGGAACAATTCAGATCTTTCACCGACCTACAGTCTACCGGCAAACGTTACAAGTATCGGCCCTGCTATCCAGTGTTATTACTAGCAAGATGTACAAAAGTGTCATGAAGACCAACTGTGATTGATATTAAATGATGGTTAAGCTGCATTTTACTGCTAAGCGCTCAGTTTACTACATTATTCAGCGTTGGATATTTAAATGTGCATCAAAGCTTCTTCGTTTATCTGAAGCACAATCAGCAAAGTAACTAGTAACTACAGCTGTCAAATAAATGAAGTGGAAAAGTTCAGTATTTTCATCTGAAATGTGGTGGAGTAAGAAGTATAAAGTAGCAGAAAATGGAGGCAGCGACCCCCAGATTCCACCGAGCACGTCCGCTGGAGCTGGTCGTAGCCGTTTGGATGGATGTAAAATGAAGCGCTTGACGCAGCTTCATTTTACATCCACCAAAATTTTGCAGTTTGAGCCAGACCAGATGTCAAACACCGGAACGGCACAGAGCATCCGGTCAATTTTCAAAACCATGTGCAGACACAGAATCTACAGCACACACAAATTCAGAAATAGAAACACAATCAAAATATAGAAGAAACCATTAGCGATGTAGCCGTCTCACTCATGGAAGAAGCACAAAAATAATAAGCGAAAAACGTGCCCAGGCGTAACTCAGATTTGTGCTTCATTGCAGTACAGTACACTTGTTGTACAGGACGTACAGTCATGTTTTGAGTCACTGAAGCAGCCGGAAAAGTTTGCTTTTTGATAAACAACCACACAGTGTGTGCATGCATCCTCACCACAACCTCACACACACTTTACCTCCGTGCCAAATTTCAGCCGCCTTGAAGGAAAAGTGTGGCTGCCGAATGGTGGAGCGAACAAACAACCGACCAATCGCCGTAGAGACCGAGTACTTGGCATGAGCTGTGCGTGGCGCTGTGTCTAAATATTAATAGGAAATCTCAAACATTTTAAAAACATGTCACCAACTGTGTTTGATGAAACTGACCCGCATTGCTGAGACAGAAATTTCCACCAAAAAGATCAACAAACACACAAACAAGAGCCCCATTGATTTCTATTTTAGTACCCCACAGTATCTCATAAAACCAAATGTCAGGAATCTTTCTGTAAACATGTTTCTGTAACAGAGCAGAGGAAGTGATGCTCATGGAAGCAAGTTTAACCTGCATGAAGACCGAGATGTGGCTGCGGACCTCGGCGGGAGCGTTTTGTTTTCGGTGATGTCTGACCTTGTGGTTTCTCTCCACAGTTTACAGGAGTGAGCGTGACCAGCGGCGCCGACCAGATGGTGGTGCTCCACACGTCCTCTCAGGACGACGTCCTGCTGTGTCTGCAGCGAGGGGCGCTGTGCCCCAACCAGGACCGAGTGGGCGAGCTGGTGGGAGCGATGGTGGACCACTTCACACGGTCAGTTTTCACCAACGGCCACTGTTTTGTCTCACCAGGCCGAGCTCGCTAATTGTATCCCGTGGCTTCCCTAACTCCGTCGTCTTTGAAGCGATCAGCGGGAGACGCTGAATAGTTTCAGAGACATCAGATACTTTGATTCCTGATCTCTTGGCAGGATTTTCTCTTCGTAAAAGATGAATCTCAGGGTCCGACACCGACACGATGATGTGACCTGGAGACACCGCTAAAGCTGAAAACGGAGTCCAAGTTCAGTTTTTCTAAAAGCTCCATCTGGACCAAACTTTTTAGACGTTCAAAGAAAACATCACTGACAGAGCCGGTCGTCAGTTAGTGGCAGGGTTGGTAGTTTCATCCCGGGCTACGTGTTGAAGTGAGGACAAGCCAGTGTAATGTAAAGGAGCGTGTGTGAACCACTGGCTTGTTTAAAGATGTACGACATGACAGATCCTCAAAAATGAAGCCAAAACAGCTGGATCACCTCCTGGTGTCCAGCTCCATTACAGGTCATAAACTCCTCCCCCTCACATCTCTTTTATAGACTCATAGAATGAATACGCTCGTGTTGTGTGCTGTGTTGTCGGTAGTTGCAGCAGCTGTTTCAACCGATTTTCTATATATTAGTCCTCCACCTTTGTTTCTTCGACATGCACGTCCCTTTAGAATTCAAGTTCAACGTCATTCTACAGCTCAGAGTTGTTGTTGTCCCTCTATGATGCACAACAACATAACTACAGGGTATTTTCAGGTTGCAGTAGTTTCTGGGCCGTCTTTTCAGAAGCACTGCAGGAACACACAACCACTTTTCACGCGTAATAATGGTTTGTCATTGTTTGCGCATGCTGACCATTTATTTGTGTGCTTGTTCGTTATTAGATGAGGTTTTCATGAGAACAAAACACTGGAGAAATTAATTATGGATTGTTTGCGGAGAGAACGTGCAGCCTGTCGGGTCTCGGTGTCACGTGAAAAAGCAGCTCGGCGTCAGACTCATTGTTACCGGTCAGAGACCTCGACTAAAACCGAGTCTATTAATGCGGCATAACAATTACGCAAATCATATTCTTGGCATTTATCACTGTCATAGTTGTCGGGCGTCCGCGCCCCGCTCTGAAGAACTGCCGTGAAATGAATCAGTCACGCTGACATTTATCACATTTATCACTCGGAACCCTGATTTGTCGTCGCTGTTTAGAAAAACTGATTCACATCCACCCACATTTATCTCTGCCAGACTTCATTTGAATGGCACAACCAGCAGGTTTTCACACACGGCAGACTGTTTCGGTTGTTGTCGACGGGCGTGTACGTGTGTGTGTGTGTGTGTGTGTGTGTGTGTGTGTGTGTGGGTGTGTTGTTGTAAGTGCGGCCTGACGAGGCAGCACCCGGTCTGCTGTGATTGGTCTCCCAAAGCGCTAATCCTCCAAATCCTGCCAGGACCACGCTGAGTGACGTAAAAAGAGGAAGAATTCACACAAACACACAGTTTCTCCCTGGTGGAGATCCATTGAACTTCTGCCAAAAGCCACCAAATCTTTATACTTCAGACTCATTATTTTTTTGGGGGAGGTTTTATTTTTCAAATTGGAGTTTAGGTGCGCTTACTTAGTGTTTTCTGGAGCTTTCAGCCACTAATTAAGATACACAGAAACACACTTAGGCCACACGACAACAAAGCAAACCATCTGCATGTTTGTTTGTTTGCTTGGATCGGTTTTAGCTCAAGGCTAGAACAGAATCAAGGCTCCCAAGAGTCCGTATTAAAATCACAATAAAAACATTTTCAGAAACACACACACACACACACACACACACATATATACATATGTACCTACAGGACATGAAAATGCAAATTGGATTTTTAAAAATATCATTTGCTGCGTCAGCGCTCTGTAGCTCTGCGGCTAATGGTGTTTTCATGATCAGCTCATCTGCAGATTTTTTCTTCCCGATTAACTGTTTTACTCAGAAAACGTGGGAAAATGCATCATCACACAAAATCGGACCATCTGTAGTCTTATTTTACATTTTCATGTGATTAAACTGCCTGTCGTACGAGACAAAGACAAAAAAAACACATTTTTGGAGGCTGGAACCGATTTAACTTTAGCATTTTTTCTTAAAATATGACTAGACAATTAGCTGATTATAAAAATACTTGCCATTTGTTTTCTGTCGATAAACGTTGGCTGCTCGTGTGTAGAAGAGAGTGCACAGGAAATCTATGTCTTGGTGGCCTATTCTACAGATACAGACATTAAAGCTGCAGTGAAACGCCGGTCTGATGTCTTCAGGTCGGTTTCAGGTCTATTTTAGCCACGACTTCGAAATCGCTTGAAACATCCGTGAGACGTGGGAGGTTTGCACAAACCTGTTAACATGGAAGGCAAGATGTCACTGCTGAAGCGTCCAGTGTGGCGAGCTGGTAGATTAATTGTTTCGTCTGTAGTTCATTGTTTTGTTTTTTTCACTTTTGGTTTACAATCAGTACGGATGCATGTATCGGCCTGTTGACGAGCGGTCGGTCGGTTATCAGCTGATGATAGAATTGCTGTTTGCAGTGCACTACTGCACTGGTTCAGAGAAGATGGTAAAAAAATAACTGAGTTTAGACACAGCAGATCTTATTATGGCTATGAAGTCACCCACCGTAGCTCCCTCCCTTTCCCTCGGGTGTGCACAGACTACAGATCAGGGACTTCAGTCACAGATAATGACTGAATTTTCCTTTTTGGGTGAACTTATCCTTTAAGTCTTCATGTGATTTAAGATAAAACTTTATCGCTGTGGCTCAGCACAGAGGCCGGGCAGACGGTAGCAGCACCAGGGTGTGTGGTGTGTGTTCCACTTTTACGAGTCTGTCTGTGTGTATGTTCAGTGAGCTGATCCCAGATCCCCGGTGAGGCTTTTGTGAGTCTTATACTGTCTGGGTTCTGGGGTTTGGTGTTTTTTCGGGGGGGAAGGGTCCCTGCAGCAGCTGCGGGGCTCTGGTTCGGGGTGCGCCGCGGAGGAGAGCCAGCCATCGGGAGTCAGTTTCAGCCCCTCCGCCTGTCTTTGTGCCACCATCTGCGGTGAATGGAGGGGGTCGCGACCCCTACCAGGCTACTCATCAAAAGGCTCATGAGACAAAGTCAGGGGTGAGCCGTGTAAGTGTGCGAGCATGTGCGAGGGGGGAGGAGGAGGATGACTACACACAAAACACACTCCCCTTGTGCTTCCTTCTGTCAGGAAGTGAGGTCTCAGCCGATGAGAGTCACGCGCACATCATTTTAGTTTATGAGGTTTGGAGGATGGTCAGGGGAGGAAACAGTCAATGGAGTGATTGTGACTCCTGCTGCGTCTCCTTCCAAACGCCAGAGAGAGGATCTGTGAGTGTTTTCAGCCGAGAGAGTGCGAGTTGTGCAAAAACTGGGTCAGGGAAAAGGCAGCATTAGAGGCACAAGGTAAAGTCTCGACTTCAAAGCCGCTCTGTGTTGTCGGGCGAGGACGGCGAAGACAAGCTGTCTGGTTCTCTGTCATGTCACATCCGCGTCTCGTTCCCTCGGCGGAGCGCGCTCCTCCACTCGCTTCATCCGTCGCTCTTTCCTGTACGTACCTGCCCCCCCCGTCCTCTCTTCCCTGTCTGTCTGCTGCTTTCTCTTCCTGTCACCTGGGCCTGAGCTGTCAGCATGAATGAGGCGTGTGTGTGTGTGTGTGTGTGTGTTGGTATGTTTACTGAGTAAGAAGTAGTGTGTGTGTTTGTGTGTGTGTGTGTGTGTGTGAGTTCTGGGGGAGGTTGGACCATCTGCTGGGACAGCTGGGGGCGTATGAGCGGGCTAAAGGCAGATTTAGGGTACGATCGGCCCCAGCTTTAAAAGATTGAGGAGGATTCTTTGCTTAAAAGGCAATTTGGGGATTTATATTGTTTCATTGATCGCTGCGGAGAACAGCGTATCCATTTCGTAATTTCTTTCCCAATCAAAAAAAGAAACTAAAAACATCCCATCTAAAGTGTGAAATACAAACAAAACCTGAAAATATGAAACCAGAAGCATCACGTCAGGTCGGAAGTCTCTGACTTCTGAGTCCAAGTCGAGTCTCAAATAATTTAATTTTCTGTCCAGTCAAGTTGTAATCAGAACAGCGACTTGAGTCCACATATCTGCGACTGGCTAAAAAGGGGTGAAGAGGCATCAAACTTTATAGGAAGACAAACATACAGACACCATTTCTTTCACTGAGCCCTTCTTGTTCCTGGTCGCAGATGAAACGAGGAGTTCAGGAGACGATCGAGTTCGGCCTCTTGAGTGTAGCCATCTTCTCACGGTCTCCCTTTCTTCCCTCTCTTTTCCACCTCTCCTCCTCTGCCTCTCTATTTGTTTCCACTTCTTCAATCTCTCCCTCCTCTCTCCTTCTCCAGCATTTCTTCTCCACTCTTTCTAAATCAGCACTTTCATTTATGAATATGGAAAGACCTGGGACGGTGTTGCATTAATAGCAATCTTCTGGGTCACCCCCTCCCTTCCCGGTGTAGCGAGAAAACGAGGCGAGAAAAAAAAAAAAAGAAGAAGCTTGATTTCATTAACCTCGAAGCATCTGTGAGCGGTCTTGTGATGTGGCCGTAATGACCCGAGACACAGCGAGCGTTACGGATGTCGAAGGACTTGTTGACTTTCTAGTTCGACCTCGTTGGGCGTCAACAGCTTATCAGTTAGTGCAGCAGCGGGGGGAAATTAGCCTTCTCTATTCTTAATTCACTTTTTAGGTCGTGGAAAGGCGTCATCCTAAGCCTGAAATAGCCTCCTCTGTCTCTCTGCTCCCCCTCTCCTCTCCTCCCTCAGTGGCTGTCCTCAATGTGTTCGTCTCGCAGTCGGTTCCTGCCGGCCGGAGCAACAGGAGATCCAGCCTGCGCTCTGAACTCTCCTCGGTCAGCTCGTCCCCCTTCTGCTCACCTCGTGTCCCTCGATTCGCGTCTCTTTCTTGTTGCTTTTCCACCGCCACGGCTCAGGCACAGGACGATGTGAAGAGTAACCACAGCAAACTCTTCTGTTGTGTATTATCGCCGATCTGTGTCGTTCTCAGTCCTCATAGAGTTTGCAGGTCATGTGGTTCAGTGATTCAGTCCAGCCGGGTCCTGGCTGCTGTGACTGGCTGCCATCAGCATGTGTGTGCGCGTGAATATTTCAAACCTCTGTGCAAAATGTGCTTGTATCATAACACATTCAGTATCCTGACATAAAAAAACATATTAGAGTTCAGTATCTGTAAGCAGAGCTGGCAGCAAGTCAGTGTTTTTCTGGGTCTGTCTTTCATCTTGTGACCCAAACGCTCGCATTAAGAGGCCACGGTTCATTTTTTATGGATAGATGAATAATATTTAGGTTGCATAGTGAGGTCAGACGCATTAAAAAGATGATTTATATGTGTGTAGATAAAGAATTTATTCGACTAAAAGAGGAATTAACTGAATGTACTGAACACGAGTGTAAACGTTAGCGTGTAATTCTGAGTAATTTAGTACATATGTCACGTATGAGCTGCGATTGATGCTGCGAAACTGACTTCATGAGCCATCTGTTATCGTCATAGCAACCAGGGTTGAAGCAATATACTGTTTTCCAGGTACGCCGTGTTATGAAAGTTGAAGATCTCATCCCGTTGCATCTCGTTCTGTACTTTCTAACTGAACCCTGAACAAAAACACAACAGAGCTCATTTCCAGTTGGTTAAACACAAATTAAAACATCATTAATGGACATTATATTTCAATTTCTTCCAATAGAGTCGCCTAAATCCTACACACTGCACCTTTAAGTACTGGATCTGAGGACTTCTTCCACCGCTGGTGTATGAGTGCAATGCCTGCAACTGTCACAAGCAATCTGTCTGTTAAATAGACTCGATTCAAGTCAAAGTCACCTGCTCACACTGTGGCACAGATTAAAGTAAAGCTTCAAAATGCTCCGCTGCATTTTCCGCCTCGTATTTGAACGAGTCTGTTGACACGCCACCTGATTTCACACACAAAATGCATTTAAAGCAGGCAGGATGATGTTGTTAGTGTTAAAAATGGCAGGAAACTATCAGCCTTTTCTCTGTAAAACCAACTCTTCATCTGTAATTTTGTAGGATTTTTTTTTTTTGACGCTCCTGAAATGGAAGCCACTTTCCCAGGTGAAACAGATTTCACAAGAAGACAGACGCGAATGAGGCGACGCGATGTAGAGGACGGATTTAACAGCATGATGGATGGGCGGGAAACATCAAACGTGTAGATAAAGACTTCTACATCACATTTTCCCTCATTCCCACACGTTAACATCAAAGAGACTGTGGAGGAGCAGATTTAATAAAGACGTCCTGACTGCGCCTCCTGCTCGGATGTTAAATCTTGGGGACTTTCTGATTCGGAGTGTCTCGAAGCCTCCTGGGCGCACTCACAGAGTCGGCTACTGACCTTAAAACTGCACCGGCATCAAGAGGCCTCTTTGTGGGTTTAAACGACGCACGCGTGCTGCTTTAAAATCGACCACCGAGTGAAACAAATGGATTCCTCGGTAACGTTTTCATTCATCCCAACAGCCTCACTGAAGTTTTATCTCAGCGGGCACCACGCTTTTGGTGTTTTCTAGTGTTTTTCCACCCGCTGAAGATGTTTGGGCCAATATGATGGCATCAATAACAGCCGCCTGTCCGCTGACTCTCCCACGAGGTGCAACATTAAAAAGCTCCAGCAGCATAAAACCCCCTGATAGCGTTCGACCCTCTTCCTCTCATTGATAATCGATTCGATGAGACGCTCGGCTCCTCCGCCGCGCTCCATCACTGACTCACTGTTAAACTGATTTGATCTTATCTCAGAAACACGTCAGTGGTCTTCAGAATTAATCAGCACGGAGGACATTATTGACGCCAGCGCAGCCAGAGTGCAGCGCACTGAGTGACACGCGTTTATGATTCAGGACATGTGCGTGTAAAAGATACCACTGTGGTGCTTTTGCATCTTAAACTGTAATTGCGCCGTTTATATAAATCACTCTACATGTGTTAGCTCGGCTGAGGTTACAGTATGACTCATTTTTTTTTTCCCAGAATGCCCCCTGATGAGGCTCAAGACGCAGGGTGCAGCTGGTTGAGATAGGCCCACTGTTAGTGATGACGTTGATGTTAATTATAACGGACGAAATCGGTGATGATCAACGCTACGACACCGACGCCAACCCCGCGGGTTTCTGCTCCCCGCCTGCCCGGTGACCTCGGCCCACGTTGCCCCCGTGGCGAGGGCCGTAGATGCTGCTGTTGCCCCAGCGATGGTTGCCAGGCAGCTGGGGAAGTGCTAATTAAGATTGCATGGGGAAATTGCAGTCTTCTGGTGAAGAGGGGGTTCTGAGTCAGGTGGGATGGAAGAAAGGACGGCTGTGGGTGGAGGTGAAGTGGATGGAGAGCGACAACACAGACGGCTTCCGCTTGTAATTCTCTTTCTTAAAGGAGACATAAGAATAAACCTTATTTACTTTCAGGTGTGAGTTCCATGAGAAGGCTGGTAGCTCTCTTATAGAGCGGTGTAGTGAAGACGTTCTTTTGTAGGCTAATCTGGATGATCGCCCTGGTTTCCTCGACAAAAAGTGGGACTTTTGAATTTAACTTTGGAATAATAATTTTATATTACTTACATGTTTAATTTGTTCAGCAAGATAATCTTCACAGGTGAACACTGATGAACAGCTGTTGTTGTGTGTTTACACAGGATGCCATCAAACATTACTCGCTAGCTAGCTTCTGATTAGCCAATTTTTTCAGCCAATCAATGCATTTAAAGAACAAAAGTTCAGAAATACAACCTGAGAAGTTTACAGTTTGGTTCACTTCTGGAAAAAACAACTACCAACAAGGTTAAGGCAGGGCTACTGTGTATCTGGGCAACTAAAACTGCTTGGTTCTGGTCAGGGAAGGATTGTGGTCGTGGTTAACGGAGACCACGCTGATTGTTGGTTGGAGACGGGATTCAAACCGCTGGGTCCGGTGTCAAACACAGACAAATTGTACTCCCAACCATCCGCCCATCCCTCCTTCCTGAGAGGTTTGGCAGCGGGATGGCAACGAATTTTAATCCAGCTTCGTTTCACACAATTATCAAAAGGATTTGAAAGCCAAACTCTTTTGTTTGTTGTACGCTGACTTCCATTTTAGACTAGATTGGCTCTTGTTTATCACCCATCTGTATCTGAACAGAAGCATTCGCATGAGGAGTGACGTTTTGTTATCTTTGCCATCAACAATCTGAGCCTCCACGGTCGTCAGCTCTCCTCTCGCAGCAGCAGGAAGCTTCACTTTGCTGCACCGCGGGCCTTCGCAGCCCGTCGTCTGCTGTCCTCGGGTGCAGCCAGAGGCTTTCTCCAGCACGCTCTGCCGGTGTCGGGTTTGACTTGTGGTAGCCGGCATGATGAGATCAGTATCGCACTCAAATCAAAACCATGTGGAGGTCAGTGGGTTTCTGTGTCGGGTTCGTCACCGCCCCGGTAGGGCAGGACAGCTGGTTTTAGGGGGCTCAGCCAGGCGGGGGTTTGAGGTTGACGAGGGGCCAAGTGGGAGTTTGGAAAACAGAGCGAGGCCACACCTGTCGGAGTGACTTGTGATGAACGCTGACACAGATTTGGACTTGTGCACTCCGTTCAAGTTCTTTTTACACTACAGCAAACAAAGTGGCAGCTGAAAGACTGTAAATACAGAAGCTTCCTGCTGATAATGTTACAAGAATATTGTTATATAACTGAACAGATGTGCAGCCTCTTCCTTATCTGACCTCAACCGTCCTGATACAAACCATGTGGTTCAGGTTTACTTCTTTATTTATGTTATTTATTAAAGGATAAATTCACCCAAAAATGATTTTTTTAAAGGCTGAAGTCTTCACTGTAGCGGCTAAGCTAAAAGCATTAGCACACATTTCGTCTGTAATGGGCACACTTTATGTCGTTTGGCAGGCTAACCCATTCCTCTGCAGCTAGTCTTTGCTATGCTAAGCTAAACATGTCTTACTGATATTTTGAAAAATTCACTGATGTTGCTCTGGGACATGTTTAGCCTAGCATAGCACAAAGTGAGGGGGAAAAGGTTAGCCTAGCTCAATCGAAAGTGAATAACTGTCTTATTTACACACAAAGAGGAGATTTTGTCAGAGTTCTTTTTCTTTAAGCAGTTTAACTTATTATACAAAATGTAATATACTTAATGTAGCAAAATCAATCCTCTTGATGTGTGTGTGTGTGTGTGTGTGTGTGTGTGTGTGTGTGTATCTACTGTACTAAACCAGGTATGCCAGCACTATTACATAACATCCACAAAATTATGTAATCTGCATTAATTAAATTCACCTTGAAGTGATCCCTCCTCTGCCGTGATGCTGGTGAAGAGGACCAGTCAGTCTGGGGAGGACTGGACACAAACAGCTACATTAGGTCGCTCCTGCCAAAGCACGCACACAGCTGCCAAACTGGCCTATAGGCATGAGCCAGCCCTGCTTATTAGTCACATTATCAACATTCAAAGACGTCCACAAATAGCTGTTTGGCAAATAATATTCTGCATCTGCTTCCGAAAGCCTTCACGTCGGGTTCAGACAAAGTGACTCCACTGACAGAAAAACAACAAACCGATCTGAATACATTCACAAGAGAAATGCCGCCACAAGCCGGAGTATCAACCACGACCTCGCAGTCCCCCGAGCCTCCGGATGTGACGACGGTGGACGCAGGCTCTTTGTATGCAGAGGCTGAGCCGTGTGCCCGGGCAGCTTGTGTTTGGAGCAGCGGGGTCGCCGCTGCTGACTGAGGCTGCAGGATCCCCGAGGGCCGGGAGGAAGTAGCGACTTCACAGTGGATCATCTTCAGCTGACGCTGCAGAGCCACACTTCCTTCTCCCAGCTGTCAGCAGGAGGATTAGGTGTGTGACACCAAAGCACCTGCGTTCTGGACGTGACTGTGATCAGAGGAAATCTTCCAGAGGCAGGATGAAGTGTGAAGCGATGAAAAACAAACTCTTTTTGTTTGTTCAGTCCTCTGGAGATGTTTGTGAGGATGTTGACATGAGAGGAATGATCACGTTGCAGGACTTCATGAGGACTTTTAGGCCTAAAGATGGTTACAAAATTCAAACACACCTGGAAGAAAACACATGTTTTAAACCTGGTCTTTCTGTGTTTTGAATGTTTATTGTGCTATACAGATTACAGACACACCTTCCCGCTCGCTGTCTGGGGGCGACATGGACCCCTCTGACAGGCACAATTCAAATCAAGGGACATGAAAACTCAACTTATCTACGATTGCTACTAGTTTGCTGATGTCTTGGCAGCTAAAGGCCCTGACACACCACACTGACATCAGTTAGCTGCGATGAAGGCCGACTGTTGCGTCGCCTCACATCGCCTGTGTCTCATCCACAAAGCTGCACTTGAACACATCGCAAAGACTCCGGCCGACAGCCGACAAGCTTGTGTGTTCTGCGTCTGTATAAAAGGAAATACCTCTCTGCAGACGTACAAACCGTTGTTGTGTTTAGGCAGCATTTTTTGACACCAGTGTCACTAATATAGCAACTTCTTGTTAAGAATATGAAGAAAACATAAAGAGAAACTGCACTAAATGGGTGAAATCATTGATACAGCAGCGGCGGGCTCAAGCGGCTCGCACTGATACGTTTAGAATAAACTTTGTCAATGAAGAGTTTTACAAGACTAGTAATCCTAAAATGTATTTGTCTTTCTCTCTTCCAGCATAAAGAAAGTCCAGTTCCCCGTGAAGGTTTGCCGCTCGGGCGTGCAGCTTCACATGCGAGGCAAACCGAAGAGCGTCAGCGTGGAAACTAAACCCGGCCAGACCAGCGCCGACTTCAAGAAGAGCCGAGAAGGTTTCACGCTGTTCGTCCCCGGGAACTAACAAGGCCGTCCGACTGATCCGCCAACAGCAGTATCGACCTCTGAACTGGTCAAAACGTCAGCGAGGTTCATGAAGATGTAAATATGTGACTCTTACTAGGATTGTTAAAATATTTTTTCACAAGAGTTTTAGCGTATTGACACGTCGCAGAGTTGCTGGCAGAGTCTGCTTCTTTAACCTCGAGCTGCAGGACGAAGATTACAAAAGTGACGAATAGCTGTAGAGGCAAATTTGGAGAGTTAAACAAGTTAATGTAGAGACTCACTGTGTGTGTGATGCTGTCTTTGCTTCTGCTCTTACCAAAGAAATTTGAAGATGTTCTTTAATTGAAAAATGCAATAAAAACATGTAGGCACTTTTTTTTAAATGACAAATGTGTCCATCACGATGCGTAAAAACAATCAACACGAAAACGTTTCAGATATATTTTTGTACATTGAGTTCTTTTTTTTTATGCCGTGTCTCATGCTGTTGTCTTAGAAAAGGCAAACTGTGACGATTATTCCATGTCAGAAGTAATAAAAAGAAGAAAGAGGAACAGCGGAAGAAAAATAAATTATTCAAGATTTACTAAAGCAAGTTCTCCGTGTTTTCATTTCTCTCTGAAGCTCCGCCACATGAAGAGACGGCGGGCTGTAGACAAGTCTTCATTATGCAGAGATTTGAATATGTTTCTCGATTTAAACGGCACGATGTGATGAATGAAACAAGTCGGGAGTCTGTCGACGTAAAAAAAAAAAAAAAAAAAGCTGTGCGTTGTTCCGTGGCGGAGAGGATTTCCTGTACAAATACAGTTAATTTACAGCCTTTCGGTTTGAGTCCTGCTGTTTGTGTGAAGAGAGACAAACTGCACTCAGTGACTTAAGAGCTGTTTCCTCTCTCGTCCCTCCGGTGTCCTCTGGATCAGATCAGCGGGGGGATGATAGTCACGCAGGGACGGACGCTGCAGCAGACATTTCACAGGATTTCGCCTAATGTGCAACAGTGTTCAATGCACTTGAAGTTAAATTTGGTTTCCTATAAACCTCACTTTCCCTGTGCTATGTTGTCCCAGGAAAATGAAGGTAACTGGCAGTAAAATGTACATTTTAAAACACAGCTGATAACACCCACTGTTACGCATTTGTGAAATGTAGTTACGAAGCTGCCTGCTGTGTTTTATTTTGCATGGTGGATGTTTCAATTTGGACCGACGTCTTCGTATCTCACCGAACAGTTTAGTCTGAGGGCTTAATTCTGTCGTCTGCTGCCAGTTTTCATCCATCTCTCTCCGCAGCGACCTGTTAGTGCGACTTAGTGACGGCCTGCCCTCGCTGTGACTTGGCTTTTGCTGCTCTCTGACACAGTCCCCGCTGCGACTCCCCCAAATCTGACTGCTCGGTAATGCTCTGATGCTCTGAGTGTGTGCAGATGTGTGTGTGGACGCTTCCTGGTTGATGTATTTATCTTTGATGAGAAGGTCGTTTGCATAATGTGGAAGCACTTTGTTGCATCTGTATAATTTACACCGAACTCAGCGAAATCTTCCGTTTGAATTCGACTGCGTAGACGTCGACGCCGCGTTTGTGTGGAGAACGTTTGCACCCGCGACAGCCGGTTTTAACACGTCTGATCAGCCCTGCACCTCTTCAATCAACACGCCGCAGCTCAGAATAACTGGAGCTGCAAAAAGAAAAAGAAAGCGTACTCGATGTTGTGAGAGCGTGATCTGTGAATATGGATCTGTGAATGTGTCAACATTCATCTCTGTGTTTGTGTCCTCTGCTCTGGTGTCCGGTTCACACCTGGTATCAGCAACACAAGTGAGGGGCTGTAAGTACAGGTGTGAATGTCCCCCTAGACCTTAACCCTGCCAATGTTAGCTGCGTAGACGCAATATCACCAGACTCCCTTTACAAATCACGTCATTTTAAGAGTTGTTGCGCGAAGAGAAATGTAACAAACTTTGCGAGACTTTGCTACAACACCTTCTAAATCATTCACGCCTTCTTGTAAATTCGGCATTTAATGCAAACATTCAGGTTTTTCTCTTTCCTTGTAAATATGGTTGCGACATTACTGCACCGACCTGCCTGCTTCCATGTCTTTAGCAGCTTTTTGAACACACTGTTTGAACCAATTTTAAACCTTTTCAAATACATTTATTAAAAGGAGGCAACTTTTTATTGGTGGCAAGTCTGTCAAATTTGACATAAACATCCAACAGTAGCCAATATAAACTACTTCTAAGTCCCCAGACTCCCTTTAAAAATCTCTCAATTCTGAGAGTAGTTGAGTTTTGAGAAACTTTGTGGACTTTGTGAAACGCTGTCTACAACACATTCTTAACTATTTAGGCTCCCGTGTTGATTCGGCAAATGTTAAACAATAAGTTCTTTCTTTGTCCCCAAGACCATTGCTGCATTTAAACACAACCTGACCTTGAGTTAACAGACATCAAACATGTCTGAAACAGCTAAATCCAGTGTTTTACTGGTGGAAATTTAAAACCCAGCTTCCCTTTCTTTTCTCTGGAAGTGGCCCTGGAACAGTACGACCACAATGATGCACTCAATTTGTCGCGTGAATGTCATCCAGATTGTAGCCTGAGGAAGCACTTATCAGCTACTTACAAATCCCTCCTGAGACATCCGTCCTCGGGCGCTTTCGACACCCGTTCACACCTTTATTCTCGTAACTCTCGTCACTGAATTGTGACCCACAGGTGACACCGACGTGTGAACGACCCGAGAAAAGGTTAAATGCCTGGTTCTCCGCAGCAGTCAGGAGAGAGGACCCTGTATGAAATGTCAAATGTCGTCTAGAATAAAACAGGAGGAAAAAAGGAGACAAGTTTATTGAAATACTTTGTCAATAAGATAAGCTGCAGGTTGCTGGTGTAAAGTTGACACATTCCACATAAAAGACACTTGCTGGATGGTACACACAAGTTAAAGGTAAGGATTTAAGACCTTTTCATGCACACAGAGGAGTGATTCTTCTGCACTTCCTCTTTGCCAGGACAGGTGTGACATGTCAAGCTGCTGATTAAACAGCATGATCAGTGCACAGGTGCGCTTTGTGCTGGACACAATAAAAGACCACTCGTGCCAAATATGCAGCTTTGTCTTGAGAAAAGACATTCATTGCACACAGAGCCGTCAAAGGCATTACAGTTACAACTTTACATGTTTTGGTAACAGATACTTCTCCTTCAAAACATAAACATCAGCATCTTGATCATTCACTCCTGTTATCTGGATTGATTATCCTGCCAAATGAGAAATTGCCAAATTTGCGCCCGAAATCTGAGAGAAATAATTCAGTTTTCTGCATTAAAAAATCTTAAACTTTTTTTTTCAAACATCCTCGTTCCAGCCAGGATCCTCGTGCGCCTTTGTGTTTTGTTTTTTTTTCTATTTTGAGCCTTTTATGTCTGCGGAAAGTGCCCGGCATTACCCACAATGCTCTTTGCCTCCAGGTCCTAGTAACTAGGTGACCTAAGTCGGCAGCTGTGCAGCAACACATCCATTCTCCGGCACTTCTGGTTTGTTTGGTTATTCTGAGATCTCATTAGTCAGAGTAAAGTGCAAGTAAACATCAGGCAGAAGTAGCCGTCCTCCACTCATCTCATCCGCTCGCTCTCTCGCTCTATTTTGACATTTAATTGTGTTTAGTGGCAAAATAATGCTAATTGTGAATCTAATTCCGAGTCTGATTTGGTTAAAAGCCCACATATTTCTGGCACAATTGAGTCAGCCTCTGATGGGGAAGAAAATCCGAGCACTCACTCCAGCTACGGAGGGAACTCGTGCTCGAGCAAATGAACGAAATCTGTTTATTGAAATGCCACAAACAAGCGTCTCATCCTCAGCCTCGCGCTCACATCTGTTTCTGTGGAGGCTCGAGTGTTTCCTGCGCCAAAAGCGAAGGCCGGCCAATCTTGCTTTCGCTCCTCTGCAGCACCGTCGACTGGACACCACAGCTCGTCTCCCAGTTACAGCTCCACCAATCAGATCCTGTACGTCCTATTCAATCAAGAACAGAGATTACAGCATATACGCGGAATTTGTTTGCATGTAATCCTTTAATCATTGACGTAAAAGCAGTGATTTATAAATGAAGTGTGAGATCAGTCTTTAAAAATGCAAATTCGTGTACATCCTCTCCATCACTGATTATTAAAGGCATTTTGTGTGTGTGTGTGTGTGTGTGTGTGTGTGTGTGTGTCAGTTCCTAAACAGATGAACAGTTAATCATCAGATCAGGCGAGCAGAAGCAGAATCTCCTTTACAGACAGAAGATTTATTCATCACGTTTTGCTTTCCCCCCCCCAACAGACCGTGATATCTTTTCTTTGGATGGCAGCAACAATTGTTTTCCCAATCGTTTCCTCATTACATTCACAGCCGCTCGGCGCTGCCAAGCGTCTCATCCACGTAATTTTTCCACTCGTTTTCCTCTGTGACAGCTCCGATCACGTCCCTCAGCTCGCTGTGGACTGAAAAGCACACTCGCACCCCGGCTGGCAGACTAAACACAACATCGCAATCAATCGAGTGGTTTGAACAGAGACGCATGTAAATCAATTCTAATTTTGTTTTGTATTATGATGAAGTTTCTTAGTTTCTCCTTGTACAAATGGGATTCTCCTACTTCTAATCTAATTTATCGGGACTGGCAATTGTTGATGCAATCACTTAAAGCGCTGTGCAATTCCATTACAAAAAGACTGGCACCTGGTCGGTCTCTCTTTAGAGATTAGCAGCCCTGCAGCGAGGATTTGGTAATGAGTTGGAGAGGATTTACCAGTGGGAATATAATATGTGTCCCAGAGCTGCTGTGTTTTTCCCTCTAAATCCTCTCAGGGCAGACCAGCCACTGGTTTGGTGAGCGCTGCAGGTTTTCCAGCATCCCCTCCGTCATCAGCCCGAGGGGAGGTCACATGCTGGAGATTACAGTAACATGAGGGGGGAGATTGGTTTTTACTTTGGCTCGCTCTAAATCAACATGCCATCAGCCTGAATGCTTACTAATCAGGAAATATTAGAGCAACCAGAGTGCTCAAACTGGATTTTCCAGTGTGAAACAACACTGTCCAGCATGTGAAACGATCCAAATTTGATATAAACAGAATCACCGTCACATTGTTACTGTGATTAATCAAAGATTAAAAACAGTTGTCAGGCCTCTTTGGCCTTCTTCTTGGTCTCCTGCTGCTTGTTGCAACAACCAAAGGGGTCGGTGTGTTTACTGGGGGAACTACAGCTCCCAAAAACTTCCAGCAACAAAAATTCAACAAATGTTGATACTTAAATCCATCGCGAGGCATCATACACATGTTTTGGATTTAAAATCTAATCTGAATAGTAACTAAAGCTGCAACATAACTGCACTGGAAATGAAATTCCCATCTTAAACATAATGCTATAAGTGGATAATCAGAAATAAAGTATTTAACATTTACATTTCAGTTTAGTATAGTTTTATGCAGTTTAACAAAACCCCTGTTTGCTGGATATAAGTCTGCTTGTTTTTCTAGCACTTCATAAAGCTTTAATGAGACCTCTGATTGCTCTTCACCAAACTCGACATCCCCACAGAGTCTTGTGGAGTCCCCCTCCGGTGGTGTCCTTCGCCCACTACTTATGGGTGCATGGCTGAGTGAACCATCTGTTCACTCAGTCAGGATGTGCCAGCAGGCGACTGCACTCCAAGCTCCCAAACTGTACTCATGATCTGTAAAGAATCTCACAGTGGAGACTGACCCCGATATCAAATGATATTATTCCTCTGAAAGCTCTGCGACAGGATTTCGTTTTTCCTACTGCGTTCAGAGGAAACACTGCCAGACTCACATAATGTAATTTATATATGCACAGGTAATTCCAGTTAATGCAGTTTGTGTATTTATGGTTTGCTAAGCTCCACTCCCCTTAGTTAATGTTGCTACGCCTGTCAATAACTACAGTGGCCCCAAGGATCAAAATACATGCAACATATTAGAAAACCAACAAAAATGTCATAAGACTTGTTTATCTTATCTAAATGTATGATTTCATGCTGAACAAAACATGCTTTTTGGATGCAGACTAAACAAAGAGTTTTGGCTGCGTGAGTATAAACATACCCAAAATCCATAAAAATGAGATAGCGGGCTGCTAATGTTAGCATAGCCTTGACCAATTTCATAGCAGCCAGTTGAACCATGTGATATAAAAGTTATGATGGCAGAGATGAAAATATGCACACAGCATTGGTTTCATATTGCAGTGTCAAGCGAGTGAGTCTAAGTAGGATGAATAATAAGGAAAATGTAAAATGGGGCTGTGTCGTCGTCTTCGCTAACCGTATGTTTTCACGTTGAACAGTATAAAAGGCTTTTTGGATGTGAACAAAAAAAAAATGAGTTTAACTATGATTATGTAAGTCAATGTTTGCTGGAGTTGCTCAAGTAAAACCACATAATAACCCAAATCCAACAAACAAAACGAGCGAGTTGCTAACGTTAGCTTAATCTCTGTAGCATCTAGGACGAGATCAAAAGAGGGAAAAACTAGCTACATAGTAAATGCTTTAGCCAAGACGGTGTCTTTTTCTGCGTAACTTGTAACCTCGCAAACCAATGTAGTTATTTAAGAAAATACTCTGGAGAAAAGTTGCTCTTTTTACTAGCAAGCTAGTTAGCCAAAGCTACAACTGCAGCTTTAGCATTTCCTTATACTTGCACCTGTCCTTGTGTTTTGGTTGTTTGGATGACGACTGTACAGATGTCAAAGATTTTGCATGTTTATGCTATGAGTTTTATTATTTTTTAATACGTTTTAAATTTTAAAGCTGCCATTAGCAATATGTGACGAGCTTGAACTGGAAAAGTGTCTCTAGCTCTAAAACACAGCTTGAATTGATAATGTTTCTGAGTTCTGTCTATAGGAAGCATCGACAGAGGGGCTTTTTGGAGCATGTTAGATCCCAAAGGGCTGATAGAAGGCGGCGAACGGCAGACAAGGCTTTTAGAAAGCCACTGGGAACGCGCTATAGAGGAGTAACACTGGGAGGCAGAGAGCTGGGTGATTTGTGTTCTCAGAGGACATGAGAAAGCTGGAAAGGACTCAGTCAGGCTGTGGCAGCCATCTGCAGCGATGCCTCTTCATTTCATTTCATCTGTCCTCTTTTCTAATCAAAGCCTTCCGGCCTCACCTCCCTCACCTCTCTGCCCTCAGAGGTGTCCCCAGCCTCCGCTCTGACCTCGGCTCCGACCAGCGCCATATGGTTTTCACCCCGCTGCCCTCTCGCTCCGTCATTGTGAATAGATTATAAATGGCATTTAAATAATCATTTTCCAATACCATCAGACAGAGCGAGCAGACAGACGCATCGAGCCTCCACAAGTAAGCTGCTTTGACTGAAAAGTCATTTTTGAATAGTTTTACGGCCGACATCTGTTATATGATAAAAGCAAAGATAAAAAAAGATAAAATAATCCTGTATTAATCCCACAGAGGGGAAGTCTCAGTGTGAAATGACTGAATCTGTTAAAAATGAAAACCCTGTGATGTTGTTCTGGGTTCATTGTGGTATTTTACTACAATATCAGACTAGTCATATCAGCCGTCAGGTGAACACAGTTTTCTCTCACAGCAGAGCGATATCAGTGTTCTCATCTGGCAACGAGACAGCGAACATATTCCCCAAAATGTCAAACATGTTAGAAACCTGATTTAAAGATAATTTTGTTAATATTCACATAATTTACACAATGAACATTTTGTCTAAGCAGCAGTATTTTGATGTCGTGTTATCTTGCCTCTATGTCATGTATGATATGGATGAGTTTGCACACTAAATGATCTCCCAAATGTGTGTATTATTTAGGCATTTTCCCACAGACTTTGTTCAGCACCTGGTCAAAGTTGTAGTTGACATTATATTTCTTATAGTGACCACTGGATAACTTACACTAAACTAAATGTAAGTCTGAAAGTAGCACAGTTCATTGGAAAAGCAATTTAATCACTTTTTTTGCCAACTTTTTTGATTTAAGATTCACTTGTTGTTGTTGTTGTTGTACCTTTACTGTACACTTTGCAGAATGCAGAGGCCAGTTCAGGTCCGACTAAGGCGTACACATGAAAGAGTAAACCAACTTCCAGCTGCATTATGTGGTCAGACTGACTTTGAGAAATTCGATTTGGTACGATTTTAGTCGGACTAACATGTTTACACAGACTTTAAAAGTCCAGTTTCAGTCATACTAACACATGAGTCCGACTCTTTCTAACATCTTGTAAAAGTAGTGACTGCAAAGAGAATCGGACCACAACTGAAAGGCAACAATGTGTAATTGTTTCACACTGTTTGGGCCAAATGAAGCAAACTATACAGCAACCACTAAGTGTGAAGATGCTAGTGTGTCAAACTACTCTGTAAAAAAACAAAAGATGAAATTACCAAATTCACATGCAAGCAAAGCAAAAAATGCCATTTAATTGAGATTATTGCAGCTAGTGCGCACTTCTTCACAGGTCACTAAAAACCCAAACATAAAACCCAACTATTCATGTGAATTAATTGTTATATTTCTTAATTTTTTTCCATATCTCTGTCCGTCTCTCGCTGAGGGGGACGAGGTGTGACAGTACAGTAGACTACTGTCATATCTTTTAGGACAAAAAGGTTTGAAAATGTGTCATAAATCAGGAGAATTACAGGAGACATGTGACCCCGGGAGGAAACCGGAAGAAGGCAATGAAAAACATGAGCCTCCCTTAGAAAATCTGGAGGATCTGCAAATATGCGTCTAAATTGTACAGATTCACAATCTTGATTACATGTACTCAGTTACATTCAATGGAAAATTGATAAAATGTGAGATGTAGATCGTGCCAAATATGTGACATTACAGGAAAAAACAGATGAATTTGAAATCTGCAGCTGTTGCTGTGCGTGAGTGTGACAGCAGAAGGCAAAACTTGCACGCAGAAACCTGCTTTCCTCTCTTTTGTTTAGTATTTTAACCTCACAGAACAAAGCCTTCACTTTCATGTTTCTATGCCGCACGAAAGTTTCACACATCGTGCCGAGAGGAGGCTGTTGCTGAGCAGAGGCAGCATCGCAGCGTTTCCACCTGTGGTCGGAGCACGGAGGGCGGTGATTGACTGCAGCGACATGCTCAGATGGAGCGCAGCCCCCCTTCTGACAGGAAGCCAAAGGGCCATCTGCAGCGCCGGGGCTATTGTGCGCCTGTGCATTAAGCTATTTTATGTCCCACGTGAATTTACTGCCAGTCTTAAGTTAGCTGGATTGCAGGCGGAGAGCATTTCATGAGAACTGTGGAGGAGAACAAAGGCAGTTTTAGTTAAGTGTGTGAAAAGCTGCACGTGTACAAAACGAGGGAAACAGCCGATCTGGATTTCAGCTCGATGCTTTATTAAATAATCAACATAGTAAACATCATCATCATGAAAAAGGAACAACAAAAAACAAACATGAAACAGTCACTTTTGTTTTTTCTTCAAGTTTCCCCATCAACAGTTTTTTTTTTTTTTTTTTACTTTTAGCTTCACACACACATTTCAGTGGCTTTACAAAAGTCACTGGAGGTGATGTGCCTATAGAGACTCGCAGAGATGAAGAGTTATATATTCATATTTGCATTAACATCTGTCCAGTGTTGACGCAACACAGAGCAGGAGGTTGTGATGAACGTGAAGCTGTGGAAAAAATTCGAAAAAAAAAGCCGAAGCATCAGAGGCGAAGCTACAGTCGGTGAAGCTGAGCCGGAGCTGTCTGCGACAAACGCTGCGTGCACAACGGCTGCCTTTGTGTCACCAGCTGGTGCACTGACGAAGAAAGCTATTGATAGCGGCTAACTCGATCATTTCTTAATGTATACTGTTGTCTGTGTGAATCTGAGGGGCAGCAGATGAAGCATCGTGACCACAACTAAATTAGCAAACAGACGAGTGAAGTCTGGTACGACAGCTGAGTTTAAAATAAAAATGGTTACAATTCTGTCATCGCTCATATGAATTCACATGCTTCGCTCGTTCAGGCTTTGAGAAGATGAGCGTCGATTGTTCATTCATTTTTTTTTTTTTGTCTCTATTGTTTCTAAACATAAGAACAGACCACCATAATGATGATAGTTACACCTGCAGTCAAGAAGAGACTTTAATACTGTTGATCACGCTTCCTATAAAAAGGAAAACACTCCGACGACATCCAAGTTTTTAAGTTACCAAAGAAACGATCGGTCGTTTAAAACATCACATATATAAAAATCAAAAAAAAAAGCAGAGGTAATAATAATAAAAAAAAGAAACGTTGTCTAAACTACCTGGCTGGCATGCATGCTACTACACAGCAAGACAATTTGTTTTTGTTCATTTTTTTTTTCAGCTCTTTTTTTTTTGTTACACTCCCACATATTTACATCGTCAGTCTGAGGTGTGTCGTCTGAGATATCACACCGACCTACAGCAGCAGCAGCAGCGTCCCGAGATAACACAACTCACAGAGCTGTGGTGATAAGTCTTGCTATACGCTATATTTTTCTTATTGTCGACAAAAGACCACAACAAGCACTTGGAACACCTAATTTAACGTCTTGGAGAGTTACATTTTGTCCAAAAACTATGAAAAACACATGAATTAACCACAATATTGCACCGGGGGACGCTTTCCTTCAATCCAATGAACGTGGTTTTATTAATCCTTTCGCTGCTTTAAATAATCAGAACAGCAAATGTGTACTCTTCCGCAGCTGAAAGTAGTTCCCTAACAAATTCACTTCTTCTCTTGTTTGAGTAATATTTGTTCAAAGCTACAGTGCCCAGGTTTAATGGGGAGATAATTACCCATTTTTACACAGAATAATCTTTTTGTTCGTTTGTTTTTTTAAGCTTAATGCATGGGAAGAAGCCAAATTACCGTGAAATGCATGTTTGTCGTTGACAGTAAGAAAAATATGGAATGCCACAAGTCTTATCCGTTAAATCTTTTATCACATTGTTCGCACAAACTCAAAAGTCTCTGAAACAGAGCCAGTCTAAGGCCCATCTGAAATGTTCTGTAAAGTCCCAGATGAGGGTCCCATCCACAGAGAAAGCTCCAGTTTAATTTAAGTGTAGGAGTCAGTTTCCTGCAACGATAATCCACAGAGATGTCACAGGCATCATGTGTCCGTTTGCAGTTGGTCAAAGAGTTCAGGAAGTCACACTGACGGGTTTGATTGGATGAAGAAGAATTAGCGCTGCGGCTGAGATGCGAGTTAATTGGCCCGGAGGCCGCTACGCTCCTGCAAAACGATTGGCGGAACAGCTACGCGATTCCAGCTCGGCGACTGATTGGACGGAGGTTCTGAAAGAGGGGACAGTTGCGACCGAAGTGCGTCACATTTGACAAATTTCGTTAAAGCTCAATTAAGCTTAAGTGACCATGGTTCCCCTGTGTCTCTGCCAAAAACAAGCGTGAAACATGACCCAAATAGGAGCAACAGTTGCTTTTCATTAAACGGCGTTGCTAAAGGAATCTCACAGCAGATTGCTCCTTAACTGCCAGGTCAAGAGTTGATACCTGCATAGCATTAACAGGCTGTACTGTATCTTCTGATTTAATTTAATGTCCAGGTCTACAGGAGATGGGTGGTGGAAGCAGCTGTTGCCCTTAACTTTGACCCACATTCACATACAAACACATCCAACCCGGTGCCAACAAACAGTCCCATTCTGCCCTTCCTCGTCCTGACAATGGCTGGCGGGTGTGGGGTGTCAAATCTAATGAAACGGGCAGGGAACAACAGCTGAGTGTGTGTGCAAACAGGGTTGGAGGGGGGAAGAGAGAGGGAGGTGAGGCGAGGGGAGGTTGAGTCAAGACACTGGTGTCCTTGTCAAAACCAGGGCCAGAGAGAGAGAGAGCTGCACTGACCGCAACAACGAGCCCAAAATGGCTGCCAGTCAAAGCTCCAGAAAAAAAAAAGAGACTCTCTGAGCGTGAATCACTGCCGTCACTCTGCTCTGGTTGACTGGTGTGAGCTCATGCGAGGTCCCTCAGAGGCAGGCCTGACTCCAATAAGCCTGGGCGAGCTGGACTGGGCAGCAGGGTTGAGCTCTGGGTCTCTGAGGCCCCCCAGTTTGTTACCGCAGGATTTGAAGGCTGAGCCGGGGGGGGGGGGGGCAAGAGTGCACGACAAGTGTGACACCAAATCTCATCGGATTCTGAACCGTTTACTTATTTCCTCATGTTTTCATCCCAGTGTGCTCGCTCTCTCTATTTGATTGGGTGGGAGGATTAGGACTGGATTACCCAAGGAGGGGATGTGAACCGCAGTGTGTTTGTTTGCACACAAGGACGAGCACAACGCCGGACCAAGGTTGACTAAGGTTTGCCCTCCATGGCTGGAAAAAAAAAGTTGCTTTAATTAGATCAGCCTATACTGCCAGCTTTTATTAGATTTTGATGGTGATGCCTCCATGGGACGCAGCGATGGTGTGACCACGAGCCGTAAAACAAACAAAAACAGACGTGACGCAAAGCAATGCCCCGCGCTCCGGTTCTGTGACCCTGTAGCGTCAAAACTTGTTATTGTAGCCGTTGTTTGAGAACTCGGGAAGATTTTAAGTTAAGTTGAAGGTTATAAGTAAAAAGGATTCCCTGTGGATGCTTTCACTTGAACCAATCTTGGCAAGTTAGCTAGCTGGCTAACATCCAGGCAGCAGGGTTTGGGCTACTTTTCTTTTCAGTTCCTTAAACTTTGTGGGAACCAGAGTGTTCCCAATCGATCCAAACCCAGTAAAAATGCATAAATGATGCCTGGGTGCAGGTCGGGTTCTTTCAAGATAAATATAGTATTAGTAGTGAAATATGTAATATTAAAGGTGCGATATGTAAGAATTGGCATCTTGTCAAATTCATACTCAAAACAAAGATGGGGGCAGCATGTTGCCAGAATAATGGCTGCTAACTGTAGCTACTATTAGCTACTTAGCTTGGTTAGCAGTGCAGCTAGCAGTCTGGTCGAGGATCTCAGAATGTTTTCAGCTAAAATTCCTGCATATCGCACATTTAACATGATAACGGATTATAAGAGAGGGACCTACTGTCTGTGTTGGGGCTACATGTCCAGGGTTTTATCATTTTTACATGACTTTGACTGCAACACAGAAGCTGTTCTATACATTAACTGCATCTTCTTTAATTTGGGTTTGGACGTAAAAAGTCTGGGTTGGTTTTTACTGCTCTCTCAGACTTGGTCGCGTTCAGACACTCCGCCGTACCCGTCCCTGTCAGCACATGTGTGTAAAGGTCGGATCCAATAAAGTTACTTGTTTATCATACGACCTTGCGGGCGAGTGCGCATACAGTGTGCTGCAGTGTCACAGCTGAGTGTGCAAGGACGACTTTCACATGGGGGAGGAAAGCGGAGCGCCTAAACCTCCAGATGCCTGAACACAATAAGATTACGGCTTTGCTGCATACCATTGTAGACATCTTCCTGAGCCGGTGGTTCCCAACCTGAGGGTCGCGAGATACGTTTGAGGGGTTTGAAGACGATTAATGCAGAAAACTAATTCATCCTCTAATTTTGGGCTTTTTTTTCTTTGCTTTTTTGGGAAAATGTCAAAATAAAACAAGAAGAAATGTCTTTGGTTGGAGTAATAACAACCAAAGACAATCCACACTGTAACTTTCTCCAATTACTGTATATAATACATAATAAGCAGTTAATTTGTGCTTTTGTCCCCATTTTTCTGTCTACTTTTTACTAGGAATCAACAATATACTTTAAAATATATATTTCAGTGTCGTAGTGACGAACCATGAGCTCATCTGCGACCATCTCTGACATGCTCAAACACACATTAAAACACAGGGGACAGAGTGATTCAAGCTACTGAAGCACGAACGCCGATGGTTCATTCAAGGGAATAATTTAGCACGAGCGTAACAGGAGTCGAGAGAAAACAAGCCTCCTGATGGCAGATGAGAAAGTGGGACAGCAACAAACCCGTTTAACCACAACAGTGGTCATCTGACGGGATCTCGCTGCTGCCTCTGCGGTGGAGCCTGAGCCGCACGCGTGTGGCGTTTTATTCATGCACCGAGGAGAATCGAGTACACACGACTGGGTATTTAAAACGTGTGTGTGTGTTTGTGTACAAGTGTGTGTTTAGAGTCCAGCCCGGTCCGGCCTGGCCTGGATTAGCCACCGAGGCTCTGCAGGGCTGCCGAGTGGACAAGATGGGGGCAGAGGTTGAGCGAGGGGAGGGGCTGCAGTAATCTGCTAATCTCATTAATACCCTGGCTGTGGGTGCCCTGTCAACAAGACGCCGGGAACAAAGGATGGAGTAAACAGCTGATGACCCTGGCTGCCGTCCCACTGCACACACACAAACAGACACACACACACACAGCCATGCCCACAGAAAACCTGTCAATCTTAAATCCGTGTTCTGCTTGCACCATGAAACCCTCCAAGATGAGATAACAGAGGAGTCCACTGGCATGTTTGAGAGGGTAAGGAGGAAAAAAATAGCAACTGTCCCCTCGGGCCAGACGACCCCTCAAAAGGCTCCACAAAACACTGCCTGTTCGTTTTGCTTTAGTGATTACACAGCGCACAGCAGGACCAGCGGGACCTTACATGGACCTCTCAGCTGCTCCCATCAGTCTGAGTCACTTTTCACTGCTGGCACACAAGGGCTTAGCCAGCAGCGGATGTCAAGATGTCTCCTTGTATCGTCCGGGAAAATATAACTCGGCCTAGGTGGATTATATCGTCTGTGTTTCAGAATAAAACAAATCCGTGATGGTCTTGTGTGAGCGATGATCTTTTTGCCCGGATCACATTCAGATAGGAGGGTGCTGGGGGGTGAGCTGGGGTCGGACTCATGGGGGGTCAGACGGGGGCACAGGTGGACCAAATGGTGCCACAATTCAAGTAAACTCAGGTGGACACTCCAGGAAAACAAGCACAACTAGGAACCTCTGTCGGCCAATTATCAGAGGAACCCTGAGGTGGGACAGATGCTTTTTTTCTATCTGTTGATGGAACGGGACAAAGGCAACAAACACAGATGGGATGATTAAATACGTCTACGTAACGTCAAGATAGGCCTTCATTGAAGAAAAAGGTGAGAGGAATCTGTATGAGACAAATGTGTGAGTGTACAAAAGGCATGCGGTCAGCAGGGATCAAACGTCCTCTCACCGGTCCAGCACTCGACTGTAGTCCTGAGGCCCACAGCCGCCTTCACTCTTCAGTTCAGCAAATACTTGAGTGAAAAAGTGCGGGTCTGCGTTGATGCGCAGCATCTTGGCGCTGGTGGCGTCGATGATGGCGAGGCAGCGGTCCCAGAAGGCCTCCTTGCCTGCCTCCACCAGGAAGGGCTTGAGCGGGTACGAGATCTCGTTGCCCATGTAGGAGTAGGACAGGTAGAGGCAGGTGAGCAGGATGGCCTGCAGCTCGTGCTCCGACGCCACCAGGTCGCCGTCCACGACGTCTCTGCACAGCATGTAGACGAAGACCACGTTGGCCGGTGTGACGAAGGCCTGGTCCTGCCAGCCCTGCAGCAGCAGCGAGCGATCGACGGCCCGCAGCCAGAGCACCGGGTCGGCCGGAGACAGATGCTTCAGGCGGTAGCAGCGACAGCACAGGAACTCCCCGAGGCAGCGAAGGAGCTCGCTGGTGGACGCCTGGACGATGACTCGCTTCGGGGACGACGTCGCCGTCCCTTGGGGGATTTTCTTCACAGAGGAAAGCTGCTGGGACTTGCTGTAGCCACATCCGTGCCCCTGGCCCAACCCCAGGCCATAACCGAGCCCTAAACCCAGTCCTGCTGGGCCCTCGTAGCTGGACAGGTTGGCACAAGAGAGCGACTTCTTCACATTCTCGCGGTTGAGGTGCAACACGGGGTCCTTCTGGTAGATATTGATGTTGTTGTTGTTGTTGAGAGGGTCACCGAGGGCTGCCGGACCCCCTTTCTTGGAGTTGCCCTTCTTCTTTGTCGAGGCCACCAGTCGCTTCCACGTGAGTGCCGGCAGGAAGATGGACTGGCCCCTCTTCAGCCCGCGGTCCTTCTGGCTGTTCAGAGAGCGGCTGCTGAGGCTCGGGTAGTGGCTGAGCGAGCCCGGCCGGTTGTCATAGTAGCCTGATTTCCGAGAGCCGGGAGACAGCGATAGCACAGTGCCCATGGTGAGTCAGTGCTCCAGAGATTAGACTGCTGTTGGAGAGAGGGGGACGAGGCTGAGCTCTCTTTTATGTCTTAATATCCAGCAGAGGTGAAGAGATGTGCGGTGCAGACATGTCAGGGTGAGCTGGACGGGAGGATCGTCACCTGCAGCACACAGGAGGAGAGGATTTACACTCAGATGTCACTTTGTTCAATCTTTCTGCCCGTCCAACAAACCCAATTAACTTTCTATCAAATTATACAGCAGAAGGAGATAAAAGTGTGCAAAAACATCCATGTTAGCATCCATTAAAACATCACACAGCCTCAACTGTTCAACTGAAAGAGGATCAAGCTCATATGTGGACACAGTCAGACAGTGTGGAGAATTGTTCCGATCTTTCACGGGGAAAAACGCGCTTTAAAATGGATTTCAGGGGTTAATCAACAGCCTGATTCAATCTGTGTCATCTTTTCTCTGAAATCTGTTCGGATTCCTGGATCCAAAACTAATTAAAGGACTCTATCTTTCTCGGAATTACTAAATTTAGCACCCAAGAGCGCACAGGACGCACTTATTGTCCCCATTTTCTGTCAAAAACAGTTTGAAACATTCAGATAAAACAGCTGTGACATCAGAAAAATCTCCATATTTATTCTGACATTTTCCTCCCGGAGCAGCTCACCTGTGTGCGCGAGGTGTCCGGGTACGAGATGATCCCTGCCGCAGTCCGCGATGATGCAAAGATACGACGGCGCGCAGCAAACGCGCTGTTTCTGCAGGATGAGGTGGAGATGTGTCTGCAGAACCGGAGGCACAGAGTCACTCTTGCAGAAGCTCTGACCCGGTTCTTCACAGGTGCCAAGTGTCGGTCCTCGCCAGGCGGAGTGCAGGTGTCATCCTCCGCTGCGCCTCAGAGCCTGGAGGCGGGACTGACGCGCGACTTCACTCCGGTTAACTGTCTTTTCACGCGTGTCTCCATATCCACAGCGCAAACTTTCACACTGTCTGACTCCTCTCGATGTACTCCATGTCTCGGGTTCGAGCGAGAGGGAGATCCAGGTTCTGGTTCCTGGTCTGCGGTGCAGCTGTGAGTCTTCACACTGAGCTCCAGTCTCCTACTGACCGGTGAGTGAGCCGGCAGTCAGACCGACCTCTGAGCAGCTCCGCACGGGAGAGGAGGAGCAGCCAGCGAGCGTCACACACACACACACACACACACACACACACACACACACACACACACACACACACACACACACACACACACACACACACACACCGCCTCACACAGCAGACTCCGCCTAACACACACACATAAACAAACAGGAGGCGACAGTAAAATATCATCTTCTGCATCATCATCTTCATCTTCATCTTCACTGACAGGAGCAGCGAAGTTACATTATTTGTAACGAATCGCCTGTAATAAACAATTTATTGCACATTTATAACAAACATATATAATCACAAACATTGCACTGCAGAAAATAAGACAATAAAAACCACACTGATATCAAATTAGTCAAAGAAAAAAAGTAATTGTATGTAAAATAAATGTATATCAGCCTATTGTCAAACAGAGTGGGGACATTTTTTTTCACACATTTTTGTATTATTATTATTATTATTATTATTATTATTATTATTAGTAACAATAATAATAATAAAACATGTTCAATCTGTTTAAAACATTTTTTTCACGTGGAAAAAACATTAAATAACTTATAATCATTATCCTTGCAATTCTTTTTCTCCACCAGTTTTCAAGTCACACTCAGAAGAGAGAAAACAATTTAGATCAGACTTAGAAAATGAATCAGCAGGAAAAAGCTTTTTCTTCACTTGCCTCTTCGGGCTTCCATAGACTAACTTGGTTGAGAACAAGTTAATTTCAGGTAACAAAATTAAGTAATTAAGACAAAATCTTAAGTAAACTTAACAAGTAGATATATAGCAAACAAAACTGAAGGCTAACAGTTATATTAACTAATTTGATGGAGTTTTTCAATAACATCAGTTAGTTAGTGTTACCTGATGCGTTCAGGGTCTTTGTGACTTCCTCTATGTTCCCGCTGACCTTTGACCCTGAATCGACGTCCAGATGGGAGCAGCGGCTGTGAGATATCTGCACTTATCTGTTCCTCCTCTCTGTGTGTGCAACACTGACAAATATATTGCAAAGTTGTTTTTGTGACCGTCCAATCGCCTTCGCTGCAGTATTGACAATATTGGACAGCTCGTCTCTTCTTTTGCACTGAAGGTGCCGCACCGAGCTCTTCTGTTCAATGATGAAACGCTTTCAAGCAGGATCCTCTTTGTCATTTTAGGTGTATGTTGGCTAACAGCTGATTAAAAACAGTCACTGATTGGCTCTCAGTGATGTCATCAGAGGTTAGGATGTGAGCAACTGATCAATGATAGTCCTCAGTTACTTAAAGGTGTTCCTCTCCTTCTACAGGCTGGTTATAGAGTTTGACTGGATGGGTGTAAATGCTATTACTTGTTTTTGTATTTTGTATTCTTTTGTTTTGGTCACATTCGTTTCCAGATTTCTTGTCTGACACCAGTCCTGCAGTAAAGTGACCTGGCTGAAGTAAACCTGCTCATGTCAGATTTTACAGTGTAAAATTTGTAAATAAATGAATAAATAAACAAAATAAAATGTAACCGTGGTGATAAAAACATATTTATTTTTTTAAAAAAGGTAATAATAATAGTTAATAATCAAAAAATATAATTATTTTTTATATTAAATTTGGAAAGAAATATAAAAGTTGTGACTTTTTTTTTATAGTTTAATTTTCAGACTGATGAGAAAAACCAGTCACCACTCACAAGTTTAACTCTTCCAGGGCTTTCGATCACTCCACATGAGCTTCATCAGCCCAGTGCTCTGTCAAACTGCAGATGACTACATTATAATTATCGATGCATTAATGTGCACTACTGTGTATTTATGTGTATTGATGCATAGCTAAAACAATCAAACAAATGTAGGGGAGTTTAAGTATAAAATAGCCTAAAATGGAAATACTCAATTGCCTTAAAATTTCAATATAATTTAGTAATTAGTTACATTCCACCAGCAGTGGCAGATGAAATCTCAAATGTAATCAGTAATCAGTGAAATGTGTATTCAGTTTTTTGCACGAAGAGTCACTTCACCCGCTGAAGTATGAGGTCGTCTTATAAACTCGAACTGCAACTGGAGCAGAATGTGTGCGGGGCCAATAAAGCAGTAATAACTCTGAAGAAGTTACGCAACAGTCCCTCAGAAACCTGCAAGTATGTGTGTCAAACACAGACAGGTGAATGTAAACGTTCATGTTGATTTATAGGAACATTAAAGCGCAGATGTTTAATGAAATGTCCTCTGTTAAACTGCTCGTTTACCTCCTGAAGTCTCTGCTGTGTTCACTGACGTTGTGCTGTCCCAGAGACAAATAAAGGTTTATAACTCAAATGTGTGTGAGATGATGATGAAATGAGAGTGAGTGAGTCTCACCTGGAGTGTTTACTGCAGAGTGTTATCCTCTCTCACGTGTTGGCAGGTCATTGAGACGCCTGAGCTGTCGACTATAAGAGGATCAGATACGACGCGTGGAGGGACGGCTGGTAAGTTATCAATGAAAAGAAATGAAGATCAATGACATTATCCTGATAGGGCCGAATGAAAGTACTCAATATAGCATATTATAAAGATACATGTGCTAAATTTGCAGCTGATAGCTGGTTTCTAAGTTGTAACCAGGGACTTTAGTTACCAGCTAATGAATGATTTACTAATGCTTTATAGATAAATTATAATCAGTGGTTGAGAAAGAATTCAAATTCTTCCCTGAAGTGGAAAGTGTGATAACCCTGCATGCTATAATCAAGTAAAAGTATGTATGTATAATCAGGAAAATGTACCCAAAGTACTCAGTGCAGAGAAATGTCCTGTGTTGCTGTTGTACTATTATATATGATACAATGAGATTATTATTATTACTCATAAAATCACCTTCTGATAAACACTGCATGCTACAGAACTGCAGGGTGCTGAATGATGCAACAGTGCAGCCATAAAACAATGATGCTATATATTATTTCACTGAATGTAAGTTTAAATACTGTAGCTTCAAGCAGAGCATGAAAATAGAATGATGTAGATACTAAACTGTTAATGTCAAAACAGGAGTTTTACTTTTTGTAGTTGAGTTTGAGTTCAGTTTGAATTGTTTTGCAGGCGACTGCAGCCACCGATGACGTCCGTTATCTAATAATCTGTCGATTGTTTTCTACCATTAACTGATTATCTGAAAACATTATTACTCAGCACGTCAGGATGATCTGACCAACAGTCCAACCCTCCAAACTATTAAAAAGATTGATTAGAATCAAATCAGATAAAAAGCACTCACTCTTTGTGCTTGTGAAACTGGAGCTGTGAATTGTTTTTGAAAAATGTAAACGGTTAAAATGGCTCCCAGTTAATCATTCACTTGATTAATCGACTGATTGTTACAGCTGTACTTGCATTTAACTTGTTTAATTTATAAGAAAACATCATGTTTGATCAACTCTTCAGAAATCTTCACTCGTTAAGTAAACTGACTAAAAGCTGTCAGACAAATGCAGTGAAGTAAAAAAGTACAATATCATCTTTTAATTGGGGGAGAAGTTGCACTAGAGTACAGTACCTGAGTAAATATACTTAGTTACATTCCACAGCTGGTTATAATCCATTAATAAGATCAATTTTGGGCTTTCAGGTGACGTTTGATTATTTGGATTTACCAACTTGTTGAAATCTGAGCAATTTGAGGGCTAAATGATAAATAACATTTACATTCACAACCTCATTTATAGCTTAAACTAATCTCTAACACATGTTGATTATTTATTTACCATATATAAACAACGACTTACATTTTATAATCTGTTAATGAAGAGTATCTTTTTTTGGATTTTCCCATGCTAAAGACTCGATGTACAGCTGAAGAACATTTCTGGGAACAGATGAGGAAGTGTTACAGCAGATTACCGCTCGGTAAATCCCACGAGATGATAACATGTGGGAAACAGGGAATAAACAAAACAAACAAACCATTATGGGAAGGCGAGATAAGAAGGGTGGTAGTGTGCAGGATGATGTCGAGAAGTACAGAAGATACACAAATCTTTTTCTTTTTTTTTCATTTTATTGAACAGCAGATCACAAACTCCGCAGGAGGAAAACTACAAAGACAAAAAACAGAAGCAAAAGATGAAACGATAACATCCTCTCTTCAACACAGTAGTCATCCACAACAGCAGCCCGATTGTTACTCAGTTTAACATAATGAAATTAGAGTCTAATGTGGGCGGCAAGCAGTTTAATTAGCATTGACTGCAGGTCAAATGACCCTTTATCTGCTTCCTTTTGGTCTTCCAAGAATCAAGCTAAGTCTTTTCTTCTCACTGTGCTCAGCGCCGTAGATAGACAACTTTCCATCACCCATCTTAGAGTTGTAAACAGACCGACAAGCCGGTAACCTTCTGCAAACACAGTTCTGTGTTTCCTGTCTGTAGCATCTAGAAGAAGAAACTGGGCCAGATCTCAGGAGCTGCAAAGGACAGAAAACTCCAGAAACTTCAAGTGCCCTGTCAGTCGGAGAAAAGAGACAAACACCAGTAAGTTATGAGCAGGATCCTGAACACACCGGTGGAAAAAAACACAATCATTAGAATTGTCTCCTGAGGAGTCCGTCTCCCAGGAGACCTTTGTTTATAACCACTCTTCTGATTGAGCGTGATTCACTTAGTAATAACCTTGCAGAATATGTCTAAAAGCTTGTTTGGCAGCACCTCAAACACGCCGTCAGTCTCACAGCTCTCCACTGTATTTATGAGTGAGTCATCCTCCAGAAGATCGGAGCCTCTCAGCTCTCAGAAAGACAAAACTCCCCCCAACGTGCGTCCGCTACGCTGCGTCATGAAGGCGACTCCTCTACAAGCGTGTACAATATATTGAGTAATACAGCAATCGTAGTATGAAGACGTAACTTATTCATTTTTCCACCCACTCGTCTTGTTACTCAACTATATTCAACTTGTAATAAAAATGGATAAAGGCAAAAAATAGTTTCATCATTTTGTGAACTGCTATTTTTCAGATGATCTTCCCAACAGTTAAATGAGTAGATCCACACTAACTCTCCTGTCGGTGTGATGAAGCTTGTCGTCAGTTAGCTTAGCTTAGCATAACAACAGAAGGAAACTGCTGGTCCTGTTCTTTATAAAGATGCACAACAGGCTGTTTTTAACAAACATATCACAGTGAAAACTTCCCCAAAATATATCACTTAGCCTATTTTGTGCAAGATTTCTGAAATGTTATGTTTTAATATTCAAATGAGAAATTATCTAGTTACAAATTCATGAATATGCATTAGTTACTCTAACAGAAATCTGATCATTGTTTCTGGAGTGAAAGGTTTTTACCGAGGAAATTTGTCTTTATCATTTCATAAATCAGAAAATATTGACAGTAGCCATAAAATTCAGAGATATCCGAAAACAAGTGAAGTGGAGATTTCTCTGAGAATTAACAAATATGTCTAACATGTTGAACTATTCCTTTTTAAGAGGAGCTAAATAAACTGATGTCTCCTCATCGTCATCTTACAGTTATAAGTCTTACACCGCCACAACAAGATACTTTACATCATCGTGCATTTTGCAAACAGCTGTGTTTAAAAAAGAAAACTATTTTAAAAATACATTACATCTTCTGTCACTAACACATGTATGCACTAACTGGATCAACTGGTGGTGCCCGTACCACTTTTGTCCACAGGGGCCGCCAGAATCAACAGAAACGTACAAGCTCCTGGTGCTGCTTTAAAGTTTTCGACAGAGGAGGATGGAGGTTGTGGTGGAGTATGATGGCCCTTGTTCAGAATATTGTGAGATGCAAAAGATTCACACATGAGGTGTTAAAGCCAGTGACATGTTTGAACCGTCTCTCTCCTGTTTAAACCCAAATAACACACGGAATGACTCGTTTTAGTCTGAGTCAACAACGAGATGCAGACAAAACAAGCAGGAGGCAGACTCTTCTGGCATAAACCCATCTTTGTTTTCTCTAGTTGGTGTTTTTTTTTTTACATCGGTGAGAGCTGGCTGATTGGCTGGTGGAGCTGTATAGGGGAGATCTCCTCATTCGCACACACACACACACACACACACACACACACACACGTCCTCATTTTCTCTGCTGTTCTTCCCTCCCGCTCCCTCCAACAGCTGCAGGACTCTCAGCATCTCCTGCACAGCTGACCCGGATACACTGACAACTATGAAAAGAGCTGTTGTTGTCCACCGATGACCGCCTTCCCCTGCTATCCCTACACACACACACACACACACACACACACACACACAGCAACAGACATGAGGCAGGACACTCGAGCACAGACCTGTGACGGCAATCGGTGTCACCGTAATCCCGTTTTTGATGTTTTATTTTTGAAATCCTGAGATTAAATGTGGATGAATGGTGTAAAAACTCCGTCTAAGCGTTTGTCACACTGAGTCAGCTGATGTTAAAGATATTCAAAGGGTGTCCAAGAATCTATTTCTCGTTTAAAGTCCTAATTCTGTTTCAGAAATCATTCATGGGTATCATTTTTCTGTTGTCTGACCCACTTGCGTTATGTTACTGCGATGTGTGCTGTCATGTCCCACATTTTGCAGCGGCAGAAGAAGACTGCTGCTGTCGATAAAACAAATTGTGTTTCTGAACCGGGGGCTTCTGTTACAATCGAGGCCCAGCAGCTGTTTTTTTTTTTTTCTCCCTCTCATCACAGACACTTTCATCCAGATCCAAACGCACAGCGGATCCGTCTTGCCTTTCTGTCTCACACCCACTGATCTTGTTTTATTTCTTTAAAACAGAGCAGCAGGAATCCACTGAAATGAGAGTTTTCTCTTACAGCAGCAGGGGTTTCTGTTTCCTCTGCTTCATCTGAGTTGTTCTTGGTGTAATTATGACTCGCTGTTTCGGCTCCTGACTATACTTTAACTGTTATATTTGAGCTTATATGGTCAGTTCAATAGAAAATCACCTGTAGTGCTATTTTCCCACCTAGATGATGGCCGTAGGAAGCATTTAAAATGTGGTAGAGTCGATATTTGTCATGTATTTTGATGCCTTCTAACAGGTGGTTTTATACATAATCTGGCTTTTACAAGCATGAGAAAATGATGGCCTACATTTTGCAATTTCATCCAGAGGACGTGTTGTAACATACGCTGTTATAACATTGTAAAAGATAACATATTTGAAGATATCATGACACTAAATGTAAAGAAATCAATTCAAAGACTACTTATAAAAGCTCTATTGCACGTTATTTCATAACCTCATAGCATTATAATGTGTCCATCTTCATCGATTTTTCTTTAATTTACTTGCTCCTTCTCACTCTCCCTCTCTTTCAGTCTCATTTGCCACCTTGCTTTCCTCTTTCCTGTCATGTTTCCCTTCTTCCTACCTCGTTAACTCTCTTTTTGTCGTGACACTGAGTGACCCACCTTAAAGGAGACCTGCTTTTTTTGTTTTTTATGTTATTTTACCTCAGTGTGTTATTTAGGTTCTCGTGCAAAGTTTAAAAAGCCCAAAGTCGGCGCCATCGGGAACTCGTCTTTCCGACAGAAGACACTGCTCCTGAAACGCCTCGTTACATCGCGCTACGTCAATCTGTCATACATTTGCATAACATATGCATAGCAGTATTTAATAAAGCTACTGAAATGGAACCCTGGCAGAGATTTTTTGTGTAACGTTAGTGGTACTGACGTGTTGAAAAAATGTATTTTCTTCGATGTGAACTCAAGAAGATGAGTCACTGATTGAAGTTATTGAGTCGTACAGTTCAAACGTCTTCCTGTTTTTCCATCAATTTACTGACGGATGTTTTCTGAAGCAGCAGCATAACATTGCTGGACTTTCTCAAAGATTAGTTATGATGAAAGATGGGGCAGCTCCCACTTTGTTGGACCAATATAGAGACGATAGTGATTCAGGGTCACAAGACACAAGTTTGCTCTATTGGTTATGGATGTTTGTTTCCATCAAGTGGATGCATTTTGGATGTAATGTGAACTAAGCTGTGGCTCAACTGTAAATCGTCCATTATTCGTACCATCTACTTTGATTCGTGGTGCACTGCAGGAGTGTCATCCAGCTCTATATACCCAAGAAAAGGCCAATATCTTTACTGATATCTGCAAAACTCACACCAAATCAATCTAGATGGCATTACAGGTGGGAGGAAAAACATGCACTTTTGATTTTGGAGTGATCTGTCCCTTTAATTTGTCACTTTTTTGTGTTGTTGTTGCCTGAAATGAAATTCTTTATGACCCGATAACTCGCCCAAGTGCTGCATCCTCATCTGGCATCTTTTTATTTTAACTCTCAGTTGGTTTATGCTCAAAAGGCACATTTTAGGTTTCAAAGGATCCCATTCACAGCTCTGCGAGGGAACAACACAAAATGATGAACAGCATAAAAAAACAGCATCAAAAAAAGGAAATAAAAGCCTCAAAATGAGAATGAGAAATGAGAGAAAACCAGGGCAGAGGAGTGGGCGAAAGGCGTAAAAAGAGGGCACAGACAGACAGAAAGGGGAGCAAAGCGAGGAGAGAGAGATTGGCGAGGAAAAGGAGAACGACAGTGGGAAGAGACAGTCACGGGGGCTTCGGAACGAGGCCACAGACAGGCAGAGAGGGACAATGAGCTCAGCTGTGGTCCCTGCCGGAGTCAGACAGGTTCACCTGATGACACATCTGTCGGTCTGACTCAGCCAGACTCTGTAATCTCCCCCTTAAAGACCTGCACGGAGCTGCAGACGACACGGAGGGCAAAGACAACACGCGCACACAC
Organism: Diplodus puntazzo; assembly: GCA_963678695.2. Taxonomy (NCBI): domain Eukaryota; kingdom Metazoa; phylum Chordata; class Actinopteri; order Spariformes; family Sparidae; genus Diplodus; species Diplodus puntazzo. The sequence goes on from OZ023169.1 coordinate 6,964,082, forward strand.
AGCGGGATTACAGCGTGTTTCAGGCCAGTTTCAGGCTTTTATTAAATGTCAGACGATGACCTGCTTTACTGTCCACTGCTGACAGGAAGGATGAGACAAAACCGTCTGACTGTCTTTGGGTGCACATGTCAGATACCTGCACTTTTTAAGTATATTCCCTTTTATGCCACTTTACACATAGTTTGTACTCCACTGTATTTATCTGACAGTGTTACTTTACAAATTCATATTTCTACATAAAACACATGATAAGCTTGTAAAATGTGATGCATAGTTATGGATAAACGTACCCAGAAGTTTATAAAATGGTTAAATTAGCTCCACTTTAACCAACTAACTGAGGTTAATATATGATTGTATGACACACACGAGGCTTTGCATACTTGTATACATATAGCTGAGGCTACTTTTGCCAAATGACCTTTTCGATGTTTTCCTGTAATGGAGTTTTTTAACAATCATGCAGTCGCTATTTCTTTTACTTAAGTAAAGTACTCGACTACTTACTCCTGTTACAGAGACTTGTAATGGGGCCACAGCTCTGATTAAATCGCTGAATACACGCCTTTTAAATTTCCTCATGAAAAAAGTCACTATTTCTGTTTTATTCTACATAAACATGCACATCTGCCACATTTTCCCTCTGTTAGCTGAAATATAACGATTAAAAAATCTGTTGTTCTGCAGACATTTTTCAACCTCATGGACGATCTGTTGGCATACGAGTGTAGAACTCTTTGTCAAGCACACATTTATGAATGATGATGCTGAATACAAGGCTTTCTATTTCTGTATGAATGAATGAAAGCGTTTGCTGTCTTCTTTAGTCTACTGTACATCCTAACATTGTACTGAACACACATGGTAACACTGCACTCTAGTGGACCGTTTAAGTCCATGTTCTCTGTACTGCAAGGCTCTGATTCCAATGAGAACTGAAATTAAACATTTATGTGGGTTTATTTGCTTTTTTCAGACTGTGGTGCACTGAAATGATCATTTAGTATAGTAAAGCTTAATTGAGAGTAAACCTGTTGAGTAAATGTTCAGTGATGAAGAACTGGCATCTTACATGAAGTAAAAGTAAAGCTACTATAATGAAAACATTTTACCTCAAGCAAAAGACTTGTATTAATTATTTTACAAATTAAAACACAAGTGCAGAAAGGCTGCACTCGTAGGCTGTAATTGACTTAAGTAATATTATCAAACATTAAACTACTCATGGCGCAGATTCTGCCAAAGTAGGCTATCATTTTTTATGTTTTATAATTACTGCTACATTAATGTGCGCATGACGGGCATTTTGACTTTCCAGCCGACTGCTGTGAGGCTAATATTAACGAGGCCTACTTTACAATTACTTTGGCAGTTTAATTTATAATTCATAATATTTAGCCTATGCCATGTAAAACCTGACTGCTCTAAGTGAATGTGGATAGATACTGTAATGAACTGCACAAACTTGAATTATATTTTGTATTGTATTGTATTTATAAAAGGTAAACAATAAGTGTAGTGACATAAAAAAAAGGTACGATAAAGCAGCAGAAAATGTATATACTCATCTCACATAGGCTAATTCAAAATAGTAGCCTATTTAACATAATTAAAGCAGGATACTAAAGTAAATGTATTTTACTTAGTAACTTGTCATCAATGCCTAAATCCTCTGATGAGAGTATCTCCATTTAAATTAATGCTGTTGCCATGGCGACAGCTAGAGGCCAGATCACGCAGTGCACCTTAATTGGTGGCTGTAACAGGTTGAGGTAGCTTTATGTCGGCCTAAAATAAACTTGCGAACAGTTACAGCAGCATGAGGTGATTTTGTTACATGTTTCATGTAAAAAAAATATCGCGACATTTTGAACGGAGACTTATGGAGCTTGTTAAAAGAAACGTTTTAAATGTCGACCGTTTGTTTGGCTAGCTGGGCGCGTGGGCGTGGCCGTTGACGTTGTTCTCAGATTAGCCTAACATGCTAACCGACAAACGAAACAACATGAGAAATTGGAAAGAACCTCCTAGGAAGAGTTTATTGATTAAAGTAACAGAAGCCAAGTCGACTGGAGGGCTTCAGGAGCACATCTGAGATCTAATGTTGAATTCATTAATAGTGTCCACCTGTCATCCAGGTAATATAACTTGCTAATTGAATTGCTAATCTGTCGCTAGCTTAATTTGTTTACACTGTCCAGACACTATTTTGAAGCTGTCTACTCGACTTAATAGGATTTATCTCTCACTTTATATTCATTTTAACTCATTGGAAGCTGTTTTATCATGACTGCTCAGTTAATAGTGGCTGTTATGTGGCATTTTTGTTTGTAACCCTTTCAAATGTGCTTATGTAAAATGTACACTACTCATAATTAATCAGGGATGTTGGGATATTTTATTGTTTCACTTGATCTGTAACACATCTGAATGTTTATTTTCGTGTTTCGTGAATATTTCTGGTCCCCAAAATTATGTTGACACATTTCATTTGACTTTTATTGTCTATCCATGCACATGCATATATGCCCCCACATCCCAAGATCCCTAACTAATGCTGAGTAGTGTACTTTTACAGCATTATTAGGCATTTTACAAAACTACATCTCATTTATTGTATTATTTTAATGTGGATATTGTTGGGATGCTGGAAGAAGCATACAGGTAAGTGCAACTCTTCAATACAATAAAGTCTGTCATGAAGATCTTTCTCTTTTAATAATTTTTTTTTCCCGAAAACTACATAATGCACCTTTTAATATTATGGTGAATTGGATATTTTTGTTAAAAATAATCAATTGTTAATACTGTTGGTCGTATAAAACAAGGCTCTAGGAAATTTTTATGTCCATTTTTTCAGTGCGGTTGCTTAACTTGGCAAGAAAAGTAATCAACAGTCTAATCAGTAAAGAAACAATGCATTTTTGCAGACCTACATGGGGATATGTGCTAGTTTACGTGAAAACTAACACGTGGTTGATATTAAATACATAGATTCCAGGGTTTTTTAAGGCAGAGGAGGAATAACACCCCACCAGCATTGTATGACATTTACAGACTGCATTATTTTGAAAATTTTTTCACTCATTAAGATGCAAAAATTGATCTGATGGTGGCTTTAAAATGAGATGTTTTGTGCAGGATTTTGCTGTGGCTGATGTTTTCGCCTGTTCCTCCAGTAGAGGGCAGTAGATACACGCCATTCTGCTTCTTCTTCTGGCTTCATGCCTTTGCTGCTTCTCTGTACTTGTGAAGTGCTTTGGTTCCAGTTTGGTTTGGATCTAACTTGTATTGGCAAGGTGCTAAATGGTTTCATAAGGGCTTGGCAACAGTAGTTAAACTTAATTGGCTGTCCTAAATTAAGTTTGTAGGGCTGTTTTTACAGGCTGCACTGCTGCTATCAACGCTGACGACCTGGTTGTTTATGTGTTACGGCTTCTGAATGAGTATAGCCCACAAACACTATGTTGTTGGAAATGACTGACCGGCGTGACTGCCGTGCTAATGCAGTGGCAGCTTTAGAAAATTAGTGATTTGAATTCTATTTTTATTTTTGTTTGCATTAGCATCTCAAACACAATAAGTCAGAACAATTAGATGGCGGTTCTTAGTAATGCTCCAACAGTTAGGTCTTTAATTGACGATTATACAGACTACTGATAATACATTAATAATTTAAGTTATTTAGGCATCACTTGAATGTGAATATTGACTTCTGCATAATTTAACTATGTAAATTTTGGTTTTGGACTGTTGGCTTGGAAGATAAGTTAGAATTTGTCACGTGGTTTTGGGGAAATTGTGATGCATATTCAGGCATTTTAAATCCCCAACGAATAATCAATTAATTGAGAGAAATAATTGGTTGGATAATTGTTGCGGCCCTACTGGTCTGATGTTAATACAGTGAAATTAAATTATGTTCAACCACATTATTAGATTGCCATCTGTAGTGTGAGCTACATTACATCACAATAAATAAAAAGTTTGATTAAACACTGGAGCTAAATAAATTAGTCGATTAGTTGATTATCAGGAAGTGGAAGTTTGGGATAGACTGACGTATTTTTGCTATGCTAATACCATACTGATCATTAGAAATTAAGGAGACGGATAACTGATATCTTGGACTGATTAACATTCGCAGCAAAGATAAAAATCTTAGTGTCAAAATTAAGAGTAACCAATAATGGAATGTAAGTAAGTTCTTAAGTACAGTTTTATGTTACTTAAGTATTTCCGTTGTCTGCTACTTCAAACTTCCTCTCCACTATATTTACTTTACTTTAGTCAATTGTTACTTTGCAAATTCAGGTTATTCAGAGTCGAAGGTTTTTACTTGCCGACGTGTAACCAATCAGATACTGTTGTGGGCGGGACATTGAGTGAGACCACAGAGTGGTGACTACAGACAGAGAGAGGATGCTGCATCAAAGCCAAACTAGCATTTTTAAGTGAATTAATCTTATCGGCAATCAGATGTAAAAAAGATAAAAAATAAAACACTGATACAGATCAGACAGAATATTTACCTGGATATCTGTTTGTCACTAATGAGCGACTTCTCTCAGCCAAAGGATTTTCATGGCATATAAACCGCTTTAAAAGAGGTAGTGTTGCTTTAATATTTAGATATTAAACAAATTAGATGCTAATTGCAAAGCTAACCAGCTACTAAAGCTTATTTACCATATTATTTAACCATATTTACCATAGATCCATGAGAGTGGTCTCTTTCTTATAATCTTTCTTGCAGTGAGACTGGAAATGTGCGTATTCCCCAAAATGCCAAACATTTGCTTTTCCCCCAACTTTTCAAATGTGTGAATTAAGTTTAAAATCATTGTACATTGAAAACTTGGACTGTTGAAACAGACCAAGCAGACAGTGTGAATGTGTCTCAGTTGGTTCTGGGGCGATTGTGATGGGGTTCTCTTCAGACATTGTTGTGTCAAGGGTGAGTTGTGACTCTTTTTTTAAAAACTGTGCACACTGTATGACGCAAAAAGAGATCAAATGGGGGTCCTTGGTCCAACATGGAACTGTGATGAGATCCTCGACGCGAAGAAACCCTTAAACCTTCATGTTTTTCCTGTTAATTGTTTATTAGAAGATGTTTCTTTACGTCTTCCAAGACGCCGGGTCTTGTATGTCTGTGCGACGGGCTAGCTTGTCTGTCTTTGACCATCATGCCTTCGAGGGGGGGGTTGAGGGTCAAACCTGTTAACCTCTCCATTGAGGAACACATCATCGGGGGGGACGTTGTGCCGTTTGCTACACCTTTAGGCACACAAGCAGACACCCTGATCCCACAGGCAGAACGTAGCTTTCAGCACCGAGCAAACATCAGATCTGTCAGCGGATCAGCTCGCTAACCCTCACCCCCCATTAGCCCGCCGTGTTTCACTCCATTGCTTTTATTTTACGGTGTACGGATAGAAGAGATGCAGCCGATTGAGGGACGATGTATACGCCACCAGCAAGCAGCTTCAAAAGAAACATTTACTGTGTGTGAAACTGAGGCATTAGCTGTGTATTTATAGCGTGATGGCATTTATAGGAGCAGGAAAGCGAAGCCCCTGTTGTGGGATTTTGCGGACAACTTGTTTGTTGTTGTAGAGCAGCCGGTGGTGTTAACCCCTGACCCGGCTGCCCTCTGACCCGCGGGACGACAGCTCCATCCACGCGTCGGTCAGAAGGGCTGTCACAACAGAAACATCCAGAACATGGGGAGGAAGGGGACAATCAGGGCTGGTGTGGCTAACGAAGGATCAAAACCGCCGCACGAGTTGAGAGTGTCAGGCTACCGGATACATAATCTGTCTGCAGGAAAAGTGTGAATGGACGCCACAGGCTGGAGAGGAGAGTCAGGATTAAGAGCTCAGCTTTGTTAAAGGTTTCTGGGAGCAAGTGATGTGTGCAGTGAAGCATCTAATGACTGATTAAGTCTGCAGTGTTATCAATAGCGAAGATAGTCATCCATCAAACTCCAAAAGTAGAGCTTGGAATTTTTTGATGATTGATCTATTTCCTCATTTCTCATTGAGAAAGACTCAAGATCATGTTGATGTTAGAGGCTAAAATCAGCCCAAGCAGCAGTTTGATATTGTTAAACTGCTGGATGAAGGAGGGACCCACACATGTAGACATCTGATTATTCTGACATATTGTCTGCAAAAATGCCCAAATTTCAGGATTTCCAGTTTTTCATATGTGACACATTTGCTGTTTTTCCTCTTAAGGGTTTTGGTTTGTTTGTCAGGAATAATCAAATATAGAAAATGTTATCTCATAGATTATGTTTCCAGAAACCATCAAGGACACATCTTCGGTATGCTTGTTTTGTTTGACCAACAGTAAAACCTCCTTTTATTTAAAAACAAAAAACAAACTTAGTTTCATTATCTCTCCCACATTGTCACGAACAACAACAACTTCTGCATTCCAGCAAGTCAGAGGGGTCATGTACTTTTTTGTGCTCTCTGTTGGGGCCTTTTAAATCATGTTCTTACATCATGTCGAAATGTTACAGGATTAGTAGTCGATGACTGTCAGCCAATGGTGATGGACGATGTTGTCGCCTATCGCCCCAAGCCTCGAACATATAGAACATATAGAGAACAATGTCTTACAGTTTGGAAAGAACGTTAAGCCAAAGCTCAAGCTACTCAGAGGAAAACTTCAGGGGTACATTTGGGTTCAAATGGTCGAGGTTCCTGCTTTTACATCGACTGTTTATTTTATCAGGAACTCTGCATCCATCAGATTGTGAAGGCTCACTGCATTTATCACTGTTTCTGCTGATAACCACATTCCACTGAGGTTACAAGTTGCACATTTGTCTTGTATATTTTCAGGTGACAGTTCCCATCTACAGTACCTCGCTGACGTGACCAAACACCGCTTAAGCAACTGCTGATGGAGGGTTTTTTCCCCATTGGTGAAGCCTTCGGGCTGTCAGAGGAGAATGTGGAGGTGGGTGACCACAAACATCCGTGTGCCAGCACGATGTCACACATGTATCACACAGGGTCACATTATCTTCAAAGCCTGTCGCCTCCAACATGCGACTCAGACCTGAAAAAAACAAATAAAACGAACGGCAGACATCTTGCATTCCTGAGCCCATTCCACAGAGTACAATAACTTCCTTGAATTCTTCGACCCTCGACGGCGGAGCCAGGGCACATCCTGTTGTCCTCGCAGCACTTCCTGCTCATGCAGCTCAATCAGTCTTCCTCGTTGCCATGGCCACTGGAAAACACTGTACTCATGCTTAATAGGCACGCTAGGGGTAACGCTCGGATGACAATGGAGCTGACAGCAGATTACGTTGGCATCAGTTTGCAAAAAGTGCGAATGATTGATGTGATTTCACAACGTCCATTACCTTTTAGAAACGTTACTGTTGATGAAATGATCTTATCCTCAATCATCTGTTCCCTTCTCTTTCTTGAAGCTTTGTGATGTTTGACCGAATGAAACATTTTAAACCCAAGGTGGCTTGTTTTCATAGCTGCATCGGTACATCAAATGGAGATACTCTAGATGTCATTCTGCTTCATTTTATATCTTTTTCTCCCCATAGAAACCCAAGACAACAGACAGATGAATCTTTAGAAACTTTGATGTCAGAGATCAGTAGTGTCATTATCTTTTTTCACCCTCATGCTGATGGAAAGTCGGGTGAAGTTTCATAGTCCATAAAACATTTCTGGAGTGTCACAGCAAAACAGTGTTCTCCTAAACTGAAGTAGATGGGGATTTGTGTTTTAAATTGTAAAAAAACTATTAAAAAATGACTTGAAATGGCTCCATACAGTTTGCCTGCCATAAGCCAAGTCACTGGAAACCCCAGAATCCAAAATGGATTTGAAAAGATGTTATTTATACCTTTTGATGTGCAGTCGAGCCCTTGCACCCACTTTAGACACAAAGCAGCTGTTAGAATTGTGTTATAGACAACTGAAACATCATTTTATTCTCTCTCTCTCTCTTTAATTGCTTTTTTTTAAGTGAGGTGCAGACAAGTGGGGGCAAGTACATTGAAATCAGTCAAGGTTATAATTAGGCAACAGAAGGGATGGACTGTGGTCTTCTGAACATGTCATTTCTCGAGTCACTGCAGCCTCCAACCTTAACCACGGGCTGAGCGCCCAAACAACACACATAATAAAAGGGGAATATATTCGACTTGCCAGATATGTTGATTGACATTTCCTCTTCATGTCAACAGAAATCTGGTCCGTATCATGTTTATCTCAAAATGTATTTTCTGTTGCAAATTACATGTATATAAAGGTAATTATAAGAGAAGGGTTATTTATGTCAATGCAGGGAGGTGGAAAAGTGCCGTATATCTATGTTATGTTTCATGGCATACAGTAAGTCTCTGGTGTGTTTTCCTGTTAAGTTTTTAGGAAGATAATTGTACAGCCTGAATAAAAACAGTAGATTTTTAATAGTCTGCAGCACATAAACATGTGTGTTTTGCCTGTGAACACTGTATAAAGTTCCTCCTGTTTATCTGGTTCATCTTCATAGTGTTTGTTTGCGATGTGAACAATGCAAGCAGAACTGCAAGAAAATCTTGTTGTAGTGCTCAACCCAAAACAGTACGCCTGACAAGCTTCACTGAATATTGCATGGCTGCAAAAGCACTGAGACAGTTTGGCCCAAATATCTCCAATCAGGGCTGCTGCTCACTTCTTGACAGCCTGTAATAGCCGCATACTGTGTATTTAATTTTTGGATGAGCGCTGCATTGAGCTCAGATTGTTTCATAATCACATTCTTTCTGCCAGCCCAGCGTTCATTTGTCAGCCTCCAGCACGCTGGTCCTGGCCAAACTTTAATCCTGCTTTGTTAGGGAGAGACAGAAGGAAGGCGAGCAGGCTCTCCTGGGTATATACTCAGCCTGGAGGGATGCATTGAATTCTGCTTCCTGCACTGCTGCGTCTTTGCAAGAGTCCACAAGCCGGAGGAAAACAGCCTGGCAATAGGCCCTATTAAAGGGATGTTTGGCAGGTCATTTTTTGTATTTTTTTTATTTCTTTAATTGCATTATTTAGTTGATTTTTATTGGCTTATTTTTTAATCGCTCCACGTGAAGCTCACCTGCAAATCATCCCGTCACTCAGCGCCGGCTTTGAAAGCGGAGGAGGGATGTTACAAGCCCTCATACCCTGATGGGATGAGGATGAGTGGACATTTGGAATGGACAGAGATAGCAGACGAAGGTGGCGGTACATGACATCATGCGTCAGGAAGGTGATACCACCGCGCCTCGGCTCTGGCAGAGTTCGTCCCGTATACCAGGAGTTTAAACGCCACACCTCCGTCTGCTGGCTGTAAACATGACTGACAGCAGCTCTCGTTGCATTTAGTGCAGGAATGTTTAGGATCTCCCATCACTGTGATTGGGACTGCTTGGAAGGAGAACTGTTTTGCTATTTTCCTCCTATATCACCGAATTTATTGTTATGTTGTGTAACAACAGTTAGAACATCTGAGCCAAACAAGTTTATGACATTCGTCAGACAAACCTGTAACGTTTAGAGTGGCGATGCAGGTATTCGTGACTGTACACTTTTCCTCATGATTCACCCCGTATCATTTCATGCTGAGGAGTTTTCACGCCTCTTGGATTATCCGTATCAGATGGCATACCGGATGCATGCGTCTCGACGAGGGCTTAGGTATGCTTGTATATTTGTAAGATCAGGTTGTTATCTGAAACGCCCCTACACGACCGATCCCAAACATACACAAACATTTAAACGCAGAAATCGGAACGTACGGACGCTCCTGTTTCTCTGTGACGTTTCTTTGCGCAAAAAAACTTGGGTAAAGTTTATCTTCTTTAAATGAACGTCACCATGATGTATCAGTGTCAAATTTTCCTCTCGTTGTAAATGAATTTATGGAGGTAGACAATCACTGGATGTGATCTCTTATCATAGATGGTGATGAAATCTCTTTGGCGTTGTTGTCACATCGGCTGTGACTGTCTTGTGTACATAAAGACGCTCAGAGTACAGGTTATGTCTCGGATGTAATTCAGTAAAAGTCCAAAGGCTAAGATGACATTGTAGCCGTCGTTATGCCTAAATGTCTGGTATGTTTTTGAGGTAAGTTTCAAGGCTGACATAAGAACAATATCCTCTACAATATGACATTGTTAGCATGCCTGATGAACCAGTTTACCGCTCAGAAAAGCAACTGAGAGCATGACTGCCAACAATCATAATTAAAAAATTGTTTGTTGATGAACACATCCATTGTTGGCGTGTTTGCGCCCTGACGAGGAACCTGGATGTTATCAGAGTTTAGGTTGAAGTTTGCAGCTTTGTGCTCAAAGGTTTTCACTAAACATTGGTTAGTACTCATTATAAAAGCCTTTTCTTTTCTTCTATAAGTGAAATATATCAAAAGAAAAACGTGTAACCGCTGTCTTTTCGAAGATAAATTAGAAGAAAACTCTAGCGTGTGCATGCTGTGCCTTTTCTTTCGCTCCATCAACATCTTATTATAAGTTAACCTGTAGGAAAAAAAACATTTTTGGCATTTGTGAGTTGATTCTTAATTGTCGGAGATAAGGATCAAGATTCTGTGAATATGTTTTCTTTACCCCTACATAGAGGTGCAACAAGGGTGACCATGTGTCTGCCTTTACATGGTAAATGGACTTGCATTTCTATAGCGCGTTTCCAGTCTACTGACCACTCAAGGTGCTTTAGAACACTTGTCACATTCACCCATTCATTCATACATTGATGGCAGAGGCTGTCATGCAAGGTGTCGACCATCAGGAGCAATTTGGGGCTCAGTATGTTGCTCAAGGATACTTTGACATGTAGCCTGGAGAATCAAACCGGTTCCCTTCTGATTACTGGACGACCCACTCTGCCTCCTGAGCATCAGCCACCCAACGTTTGACTGCACAGCTTTTTTTTTTATTTCTTGCCCTCTCTGTTGCCCTCCCACATATTGAGGTGATGACGCCTTTTGACACACTTTTCTAAAAATCTGGCTTTCATCCAATGGCTGTGTTGAGGAAACAGAGAAGGCTGTCATCAAGGGGATTTGTTTTGTTTTCTGTCAATCAAACAGCACAAACGTGGTTAAAAGTACTGGTTAGCCTGTCATCATCTTTGCTGCCAGCACTACGCCCCAACGGGATTCAGGCGGAATATGATGGAAACAAGACTTGTTACAGAAGCTTAAATAACTAACATTTAACACATCACAGCACTCTCAATCATACTGGTCAGCAGAGTGTCGTGAGTTAGCAGAAGTAATTTAATAAAAAAAAACGGCATGTTCAATTTTAAAGCATATTTTACTTAGAGGCTGAATAGAAGTGTCTATTTTTTAAGTTAACTGCTCATTAGATCAGCATTGTCCAACACAAATAGGCTAATTTCAAGGTATAAATCACAGCGGTTTTTCATTTAATGAAAACATAATTATAAACTACGTACTGAACCTTTAAAGCTGCTGTAGGTGATATATTTTTACTAAAATCATTGTCAGATATCTTTGTAATCAAACAGTAAACACTGTTATAAAGTGTTTGGTCAGTAACCCTTGTCTCTCCTCCCCCTGCTCATGCAGTAAGAGAGAAAATAAAATGTCGTAGTATCCCTGCCCAGTTTATCCAATCAGAACAGAGATCTCCATAAAGAGGCGGGCCTGTGTTCTATGTTTATTGCCGCTGAGCGTTAATGCGTTGACGTAGAGCGAAAAGGAGGAGATTGCTAACTTTAAAACGGACAGGAACTTAGCTAAAACGACGATAATACTTAAAGCAGCTTTTTTCATGTCAAGGTGTACATGTGTCTGTGAGAAGACACCACGACACATCACCTGTGCAGGCCTGCTATCGGCTGATACAGTGCTCGAGGGAAGGGTTTTTTCTGGGCAGACATGTTTGTAGTCCTGATTTATGACATTTAAGAGCCACTTTGCTGAAGGTTGCTTTTGTCTTCACTCAACAGAGCTTTTAAGTCGTGCTTTCACTAAGAAGTGTTTGTGTTGACCAGTCTTATAAGCTTTTCGACAGTGTTACTTAAGTCAATATTGTTACGGGCCCTGATGGAAGATTTTCTGGCAAGCATCCATTGAGTTAAAGTACTATTGCCTTCACATACTTTGAGTTTCAGCCATTATACCTGCTGTAAAATCAGATGGGATTACACAAAGAACTGAACACCAGGCTCCATTCTGTGTACTGTAACTCCGGACATGTTGAAACAGATGACATTAGTGGGTGTTTTCGATGTTAGAATATTTTTTTAATGTGCACCACTCTGAGCCGAACACCGTTTATTGGCTCTAACACGATCAGTCGAAATCCTCCTTAAGCCTCTTCCCCGCAGCTCTGCACGCTCATCAAACTTCACTCAAATATGTTATGATCTTCTAACTGCTTTCCCCAACAGGGCAGCATGTAAGGAATGCTGCTTAATGTCACCGGCTGTCAGTCCGACTTAACGCGAGCCGCTCTGTAACACTACGAATATGTTCAACCCTGTGATGTCATGGCGTGAGAGCCGGGAAAAGAAAAACAGCCGGCACGCGATGTTATTAATAGAGATATGTACATGAGTGGGTGTCTGCAGCTTGAGCTTGAACAGATTTCTCTAATCAGGTCTCCCGAAGGTATTTTATTAGAGGTGCAGATGTGTGTAGAGATCAATACAGATTAAAAGCCTATGTAAGGACTCATAACGGATCGTCACATGTTGCATGAAGAGAGATGTAACACGGTATTCACTTTAGCTGTTGTGCTGAGTGTGTTTCATGGTTTTTCTTGCTTGTTTTCGTGTCTTTTAAACGAAGATGAAGTTGAGATTCAAAGTCTGTTCCTGACTTTCCCACCAGAGGGTTCTGTTAGTGCCTTCGCTGGAGCTTTTCAATCATATCACACAATCCTCATCAACAAATACTCGTTACGATCATTTCAGCTGCTGTTTCCAAAGTCAAGAATGGATTCTTCTCAGATGGCCTCTCAAGAAGAGGTTGGAGATTCCATGTCCAGGCCCTTTTATGTTTAGATAGTTACACTCAGATCTTTGATTCCCTCATGCTGTGAACTTAGTAGATGTAGGAGTCAGCTGCATGGTCGTCTGGTGAGTAAACAGTCCAGGGGTACGTGTGGACGTGGGGGCTGAAACCTGATCTCGTCAGGTGATAACCTTGATAAAGATGGCTCCTCCACACATCGTGAGGTTTGTTTTCATGGATTTTACATTAGCCATGAATGTCGAGGGTCGAAGGTGGAAAGGAGAAGATTGGAAAGAGACCTGTGTCCAGTCAGACCAGGTGGATGGTCACAAGGGGACAAGGGCTTCTTATCCAGAGTGTGTTGGCATTTAAAATGGAATAACATTTGCTGGTTTATGTATTATGAAGTATATAATCACTCCTCGGGTTGTATTCCACTCCAGTAATTACCCCTAAAAATTCAATGTTGATTGAAATGTTGATTGTGCACTGTAATGGCTTCAGAATTATGACACCATCAGCATTTAGATTGGCTCGTTATAAACCTTGCTGCTATTTTGTGTGCGCAAAATCTCTGGGGAAAATTAAGGCTGACTGACGGTCCAATCAGACTGCCACCGTCTCTATCTGCTTCCATGTCTCCATTACAGAGTAAATAAATTAATAAACTAATGTTTTGTCTGAGAAAAGCGGAAACCATCCAGCAGGGCAGAAGTTCTGTTTTATTCAGGTGTTTTAACGGCTATGAAATTGGTGTTTGTAAGCCAGACTGAATCTATTCATCACATCAATGCAGTTTTCACTTTAAAAATTTGAAGCTAAACAAGTTGTGGAAAAACTAATATTTGTGAAGTAAAAGTCAAATATTGACTTTTTAAGAGCTTAAACTGAAGTTGCAACAAATCAATTTCTCCCATATTTAGCTAAATGACTAGTTGCATTTCAATCGGGAGAGACTTGAAAGAGTGGAGAAATATTTTATTGACTTATGCACAATACATTTAAAAAATAACGAGAATAATCTTTTATTAACTTAATTTCAAATTGTCAGCAAAGGTGAACATGGAATCAAATATATACAGATAAAGCATGACGAGCGAAAGACAAGAACCACTGACAAACAGCAGAAGATGGCTTAAAGAACCAGATTTGACAAAAAAATAAATAAAATAAAAACAGATAAAGATGCAAGAGTACAAAAAACAATAGGGGTTTTTTTGGTTTGTGAATTTACATCTATTTTTATGGAATTTGGCGAGAAGTAAAATCATATTGATGTGCATTATCAACCCTGTCAATGTCATCAGAAATGACAATAGTCTTTGGGGATTGGGCCTCTTTTGTGACATCATCGTATTTAAAAGGGGTAGTGCGTGGTAGAAATTGTGTGTGGCATAGGAAAGCTCCTGATGGAGTCCAGACACTGGTAATGGTGGTGATGGCATGTAGAGAATGCCTGAGATCTGGAGGGATGTGAAGAGGCTTCTGGTGAGCTCAGACTTTGGCACTGGCAGTTATGACACTTGAGGTAAATGGGACGGAGGAGGGTCGTGGTGATTTGTACTGAAATTAAAAGCTGCAGAGAAGAGAGCAAATTAAAGGTTTGACAACAGTATGTTTAGCTGATAAAGATCATGGCATTATCTCGTTGGTTTCAACTGAAAGAGTAAACCCGCTGATGACAAAGAGAGTGGGAGAAGAAGGTCAGAGAGGGAGCAACCCGTAATGGATCCGCTGGTCCACCGTGTCACTGGAGGTCACCTCTGCAGACTGCTGCTGCAGTCAGGTTGATAAACCGGAGTGAAGACAAATTCTCTTTTAATCCCAAACGTCATCTCTGAACTCTCCTCCTGTCGGTAAACAGATGATCTGATGTGACTCCTGGTGTTTATCCCTCCAGAAGGTCTAGCTCTGCATCAGACCCTCTGCAGTGATGCCTTCCTGTCCGCCCGGCCCTCCACGCACAACTCTCTGCAAACGTCTTTCGTTTGTTTTGATAGAGAGCCCCACGGCACTCTGACTTACATATTGTGATTGTCTCCTTGTCTTGTACCCTCTTCACATAACTGAGTTGTCATTTAGGTACTGTCAACACTTGGTCTAATTAGTGAGTATATCACTTTCCCTTTTCATCTTCAGGAGGTGCTCATGAAGATTTACTATAAACCAAACTGACAAGCTCCGTGGTTCATTGGTGGGGCTCTTGCTGTGACTTGCAGTCCGTGCGGTGTCGTCACCTCTCTGGGAAAATGGCTCAGGTTCAAAGCATTTGCGTCTGTGTTGGATGCACCACCAAGTTTGCCTTATTGCTTTGCGGTTGATTTTAACTCGAGCACTATACATTAAAGAATCGCCTTGGCATCTTCGAGCGGAACAACATTAAATTAAAAAATGTCAATGACCAAGATTGAACTTGAAACTCAAGTGACTCACCGCCAACATTTCGAAGGAGTGTCTTGTTGTGAAAACCATTTTGCCCATAGCAACATTTTTTCTCACAGCTCGTATCCACATACAGTAGCAGCCAGATCAAAGTCTGTTTCTTGCACAGACCTCAAACATAACAGAACCTGTCAGCCAATCACAACACCCTGGCCTGCTTCCTTGTCCTTTTTGCGGAGTCCGTGATTAAGAGGAACACGTGTTCCAGTCTAACCTGAAAAACAAGCAAACAGCACAACAGCAGCAAGGCCAGAGAGTGAGAGCGAGGGAGCAGGGAAGTGCTGGAAATGCTCATTGTTTTTAAGTGTTAGAAAGAACTGATTGTTTCTCTGAGTCACCAGACCGTTGGGACCCTCGCTCACTCTTTTATTTTTTTACCTATATTCTTCGACGACCCTCGATTTTGAAGCCCTCCTTTTTGTAACTTCCTCGAAGCACGGTAGCTGTTTCGATTTGTCGGGAACTCCTCATGGGGAGTGGTGAGAATGTGGCTCATTTGCCAGAGGCCTCGGGGCATCCATAGTTCAGACAGATTGATTCTCACCTTTTGTTAATACGTAACTGAGTTCAGCATTAATAGGTGCTTCTGTGGAACTTCTCAGAGGACAATTCCAATAACAGCTCTCATAGTTTTGTTTCCTGCTATTCCCTATCTGCACAATCTTAATTATCCAATTAATGATACTCAAATTTAGCAGGATTATATTTTGACCATGCATTTAAATTCAGTGGCTTAAGGATGAGAAGTATAATCAAAAAATTGTAATGTAATGCCAGCTGGGCTTTGGTTTGTTTTCCCAATAGTAATTGGTTGTTAGCTACTTAAGCATGATTATCCCTTCTTTGACATTTTCGAAAATTTCTCTTATTCATTTTCTTGCCAAGAATTCGATCAGAAGATTGCTGCCAGTCTCATGTCTGTGCATGTGGAGGCCAAGCTAACGTCCAGGAGGCTGTTAGCCTTGCTGGGCATGAAGACTGGAAGCATGCCAGGCAGCTAGCTAGATTCAGACCCAACCCAAGTTCAGACCAAAACTTCTTGACAAGACTAAACCATTTTAGAACGTTGCAAGGAAAAGTTGCAGCGGAAACCTTTGCAAATGCAACTGTCGCAAACAACTAACTACCACTATCCTCGTTCATATTTCAAGACACTGGCAATTTTTGATCCAGCTGGAAAAAGTTAGAGATGAGGTACAGAGAATTGTTGCTATGAAGACAATTTCCGTCACGTTGCATTCGTGGGAACTGGCAGGTTTTCAAAATGTGACAAGTTTCAACTTGTCCTAAAACATATCGAAGCGGTTGTTCTAGTTTGCGCTAGATTTGTTCCTCGTACAAGTTACCTTCACTGTGGAATTTTGTCTGCCACTGGGTACGAAATTTTCCAAGGTAAAAGGAGGTTCGATTGACGGTACAATACTTCCTGCGCTCATGTCTCCATTCATGACTAAATGCCTGTGAGCAAAATGAATAAATGAATCCATCATGACAATTCTTTTGAATGAACAGGCTTCTTTTCTATGTCTTGATTCCAAAGTAGCATTGAATTTTGATTAGAAATACATCTAGTTGTCTTTGTGACGGTGGAGAAAAACAATGAAAGCACTTGGAAATTTATTTTTGCCTTAAATTCTTAAGAAGTCAACTCTGACTTTAAGAAGGAGACAGGATGTTTTTACTTTTTCATTATCTAACCAAAAATACAATCTTTTCCTGAATCCCAATGTGAATTACCAGGCATTTTCATAGATTTGACATAGGTTTTGCTTTGGTCTCGTGATTCCAATTACTGGATTTTCTTTAGAAAAAAAGGCGAATAACTTGTTTCGCAATGATCAGACTGGGACCATGAATCATTCGTAAACACACACAGCACAACTGACTTCTGTGCAGAGCGAGAAGATGACATTTACCAAGACTGGAGAAAAAATTGCTGTTGAACAAGATCCAGGGAGCAATTACATTTCCTTCGAAATGTATTTGGCAACCATTTAGTAGCATATAATTGTCATTTCTAGCAGTCAGGGTTGTTTAGTCCACGATTTTAGCGTTTAAAACTCAAATTCAGCGAAAATGATACTTTACTGCTTTACTTTAATTGATGTTTATGCTCCAATTTCAGCAATTTCCAGATATACCTGCTGTATCCTCCTTTTCTGTCATGTTATTTTTGTGCAGCATGAGGAGACTTTCATGTACGAGCCGCTATCTATATTTAAAATGATTAATCTAAGTTTGGGATGATTACGAGGGCCTGAAACTCCAGTCGGTGCAAACCACAGGTTTGTTTATGACAAGTATATCCTTCGGAGGAACAGATTCATTTTGCGTCTTGTAATCACAGAGTGTGGTGTCTACAGTCATCTCTGCAGTTTGTCAGCAGGAGCACACCCATCACATACCAACTTGTTTTATATAATAAACAAGATATTAAATCAGTGCAACGTTTGACCTCGTTTTGCAACAAAAAATGGGGCTTATTAGGATTACATAGCCTGGTGCAAGGCCCTGTCCTCAGGCCTTCTCTGCTCACTGATGACAAAAGTTGATAAGTGTGTTTGTTTTTGGAATACTGGTTTGTATTTTCATAATATTTTTACTGGGAGAGACTAACAGCCAAGACGTTTGACATAAATTGGAAGTTGTCCTGGATTCTCGTCCAAAAACGGTCAACCAATCCAAGTCAGCATTCAATTCTTTCACCTTTACATTCATAATGACTTTATGACATAACGAAGTTTACGAGTTTTGGAGGGCGGAGAGGCACAAAAAGGATTTAAGGTGAATGGCATTCCAGAAGTTGTTGTCATCATATATTTTCCATTGCATCAGAACTGCCTATGGGGCATAAAGAGGAGGTGATTGCTGTCAATTATCAGGACAAATGGGTCTCCTAAACATGGCACCATTAGCCCAGACAATGTCTGTTACAGAAGAAAGAAGTGATTCCATGATGCACGCAGGATGCTGCTGAAGGTTGCTGCTTTGATGTGTCACAGTCTGAACATTTTTGGCTTTGTCTTCTCAGATTCCTGCCTGTATATTGTCTTGAATAGCTAAATATTATCTGCGTTATTCATTTCTGGAGCTCTTTTATGAGGCAGCTCGAGCAGCCTCAGGTCCTCATTCAGCGTGGCTCTTATCTGCAGCGCTGCAGGAGCCACTCTGTGGTTCCTGTTATTGCGATCCTGCGTCGTGCAGTCAGATACTTGCACCCACTCCGGTTGCGGCCAAGCTCTCGCCTTTACCACTGCCTGACAATTCAGATTGTATAAACCTCGATGGCAGAAAATAAGGATTGTTTGTTATTACAATGCCAGTCTACAGTGGCTTGAGCGTGCGTTGTTTTGACTCTGAGAACAATCAACTGTTGCAATAAAAGAGCGTCCCTCCCTCCCTGCACAGCTCACCTCCTCCCCTCTAACCCCCTTCCCTTCCCTGTTTATTTACAGCTAGGATTCCACTAAGACTGTCACTGCCGACGTTCTTTTACTGGAACTGGGGAGACACCTCTACCTTCACAATTCTTTGGAATAAAACCAAGTTTTTGGAGTGTCCTGTTGCCGAAAGTTGTCCATCAGTAGCTCTCATTAATTTGATCAAGATTTACAGGTGTGTTATGTAAGAGTATCAAAACCACGATACGAGTGTGGTGAATCAGAATGTAAAAATGGAAGTCAAGGAAAGTGTTCAGTAAAAACCATGTAGACTGGACTGGACAAGCTTTGTATTCTGACACAGCACACTTGCAGTTTGCCATGGTAATTGTTGCAGATTTGCTATTAAATTCTATAAACAGTTAACCATTGATTCCAGCTTCTAACACTGCATAAATATATTAATATAAACTTTCAGTGCAGAATTCACGTGTTGCGGGGCTGTCCTGAGTGTTGTGTGGGGAGGACCAAGCAGAGCGGGTGGACTGAGCCGCTTCTCAGGTGATCAGAGACGACCAGCTCTGGAGGATGGAGTCAGGTACAGTGCCAGACCTTGTGGAGGAATAAACACCCAGAGTCACATCAGATTCTGCTCTGATCAAGAGCAGCCAACAGAAAGGAGGAGAGCTCGAAGATTGCCTTAAAACTTTTGGGATTAAAAAGTGGATTTGTCTTCACTCCATGTACTTTCCTACATGGACGTGACACTACAGAGAGGAATCCCCTCTCCTGAAGAGAGAACCGGAGTCTCTGGAGAATTCTGATTTTATTGAGAGGCTCAGCTGGATTCAAGCACAGAGATACTCACACAGCCTTGTTGCGTGCTGTTGCTCACTAGCTTATGGCTAATGTGCACTAAAGCATTCTGACATTATTGAGCGAATAAACACAAATCGTCCTGCGATGAAAGCCTCACAAGTGACATCAGGTGAAATTGGCTTCGCATTCGGTGTTAGATTTTGTGTGCCCCGTTAATATCACCGAGGATAGAGCTGCAACTAAAGCTGATTGGCTAATAGCCATTTTTTAAGCAAAAAAATAATCTAACATTTTTTCTGGTTCCAGCTTCTTAAATGTGAAGATTTGCTGCATATGTTTTTAATTTATGCCATTAGATAAAGAGTTTTTGGCAGCAATTTGCAGACTTCACTCTGGAATTTGGTATATTGTGACATAACTAAATAATTTTACTGTGGAAATAATCACAAGTTTATTCGATAATGAAAATAATCATTAGTTGCAGCCATAAATGAGGGCGGGTTATGTTACAAAAACACATTTCTGTATGATGCATTACAGTTCAACAACATCAAGAACTACATCCTCCAAAAGGACGATACAGTCGAATCAACACCTCTCAAAAACAAAGTCATCAAAAACTGAACTGAACACTTTGATGCAGGTCTGTTGTATAAGACTGCATTAGTTTGAAATTGGCATCTGAGTGTATCACTAGAGGTGGTTTAGATCCTTTTTATAGATGCTTCATGAAGCCATAAACAAGTGTGGTTTCTTCAGAAGTTCTGTGTTATAATGGTGGAAGCAATGAAATGAAATAAAGACTCTTAAATGGCAGTTAACTGTAATAGTAACAGCATGGTAACAAATCCATCACCTCACAATGTACTGTAGCTTTAAAAACCTGCTGTGTCATTGTGGTTTATACCACTTGTACTTTGGAAAGTCTGGAGTGAACAACAGGAAACTGGGCGGCATGTTTATGGAACAGGTAGCTAACACACGGTTACGTAGCTTTGTGTGAGCGAGATAAAACACAAAAGCTGTGAAATACGTCTGAAATGGAAAACTACTTACTGATGGAGACTTTGGGAGCTTTTCAGCTTTTCTCTCCAGACTTTCCGTCCTTTTTTTCCGTGTGTGTGTGTGTGTGTGTGTGTATGTGTGTGTGTTTCAGGGGGTTGTAGGTGGACGGTGGGTGGTGGAAAGGTGGGAGTCTCTCCTTTCAAAAGGGCCGAGAACAAAACAGGAAACCATCCCCTTGTTTTGGCTCGTGGTCGCTACAAGTGTTTGGAATTTAGAGGAGGTGAATTCACATGTTATGTTCATGTCTGCGCTCAGGTCAGAGCATGCACGCACAAACACAAACACATCCACGCATTCACATTCGCACACAAACACACACATATACACACGGTGGAGGGAATGTCTGGCATGCCTCAATAAGCAGAGACATGAAGACTGTGAACCCCCCGTGAATGTTATGAGCAGCGATCGCTGAATAGACTAAATACCCGCCGAGATGGTTCTGTGACCTTGTTCGAATCTGGACTCATGTTCAGTTTGGGTCAAAGTGCTGTCGATGCTTGTGTCTTCATGATTTTGACTAAAAGCATCATGACCTCTTTTATAAACTGTTAAAGTTACGCGTGTCCTGGAGTTTTATCCGCCATGTATTCTTCAGTATTTTCACAAGAAATGGAGACTTGTTGTTCTGAAAGAAATCTGGGAGCTGTTGTTGATGTTGTTTTTTTCCACTTAGAGGAGGCTTTCCTGCACTTCCTCGGGCATCACATTGTTTGTGGCATAGTTGGCATCCTCCATAGTTGTGCACTTTGTGTTTTAATCAGGGACCCTCTGCCTCCACAAAGTGACACCTATTCTTCTCTGCTCATGTGAGGGAGCCTCCCCAGCGGATGCCTTCCTGTAGCTGTCAGTTTTTGACTCCGGCCCTGGTGATAAACAACATCTGAAGAGATGCCTCTCCTGATATTAAAGCTTTTTAATGCTTCCTATTATTGTGTGGAACAATACAGTTACATCGAGGTCAGAGCCACAAAGAGAGAAAAAAAGGTTTGCCCTGTAGTTGATACATCGATTGTTCAATTCAGGTTAAAGTCATCAATCAGAGTTATTCTCTTCAGCAAGCTTCTCCCAATGGAAGGTCTTGTGGTTATTTTAAGACTTATGTTATATTGGGGCCACTATGTGAGGATGGATGGATGGATGCTGGCTTCATCACCGTCACTGGCATCACATTCTGGTATGACACTGATTTTGCAAAACTGTCAGTACTGTCCTAAATGAACAGTGACAACATGCGGTTAAAATAGAGAAGGACAGTAACATCCAGTAACTTCTGTTTTCCTCATTCATGCCAAGTCTGGTAACACAAACATGTGGACGATAAACAAAGCACCCACATTTCTTTGTTGTTGCCTGCAAGGACCAACACAAACATCAACTCCACCATCAGAGGAAGTGGAGAACCAGTGGATTAGCTGTATTTTAAAGGAAACATTCCCACAACAGCTAGAACACTAGTAAATGTTTGTGCTACCCATTTTACTTCAGGCTGCTTCCTCAACGATGGCTAGGAACATAAAAAGCATGATGCACTTTAAAACTCAAACTCAAAACCAGATCGCTACAGTTCCATCATATTGTAGCACATCCAGCAATGTTATAGTTTCATAGGACAGTCAAGGGAAACTGATTGCAATTTCGCTTTTTATAAAGTCTGACCTACCAATTCAGATTTTCTTTCTAAGAACATCAGAAACATTTGTAGGTTGGTAGACAGTTTGGTAGGGAAGTAGGTGAGGCAGAGCTATGTTTGAGTGGACTGTCCCTTTAAGTTTTGTTATAGCTTGACCATCACCACTGAAAACAAGACAGATACTGTAATGTTAATGGTAGACAGGCCGGTAGGTTGGTAGGTTGGGAATTAAAAAAGGTAGGTACATTAGGTTGGTAGGTGAATTGGTTGGTTAGTAGTAAAATGGATGGAATTATAATTATAGGTTATAAGTTAAGTGTTATTGTAAAGGCAGTCAGTAAGTCCAGTTCTCCGCAGCCCCCCACTTCTCTGATGGGGATGAGTTTCACAGTTTGATTGGCACCAGGGATGATCTTCTGTCCTGCTTGCTGGCACACCACAGAGACGCCAGTGATGCCTTAGCGGAGGTCAGAGACTTTGGTCAACTCTTCCTCCAATGAATGAGCCCGGTTAGTAACTGCAACCAATGATTATTCTCATTATCTGCTGATTCATTTTGTTGTTAATCTATAACATCAATTCTAATGAATGTTTTATTGCAAGCGACTCAAAAGTGACGCTTACAATTGTCGTGATTTGTCTGAACAACAGTCTAAAAACAGATTCAGTTCGCAAAGAACCAAAAAAATGTATTTACATTGCTTAGTTTCACCGTGTTGCTATAATTATTGGGTTCTTTGTCGTCTTTTTTCTCCTTCTTATTTTAATTTGTTGTTAAAGCTGTTCATACAAACATGGGGATGCACCGTGCCACACACACACTGCCACACACAGACAGATGGACCGAAAGCAACAACAGCCAAGCACACAAAGCAGGTATTTTCACCTTTGCTGCACCAAATATTGGTACGTGAACAGTGCAGTTTTTTAGGCAAAGTTGTGAAAAAGTCCCGGCTGTGTTTTTATTTTTTGTGTAAAAGCCAACACTCCGACAGAGTAATGAGGCGAAGAACGACCACATCGTCTTTGTTCCTGTGAACTCAACATTTCTCTCATTACACTCTGTGTTTCTTGTTTACATATAGACGTTGTCACTCAGGTTCAATAGCTTTGACCTCTGACCCCGCAGAAGTACTTCCAGGTGGAGCCTCTCTGGTCTCGCCCTGACACCGAGCAGAGACCTCCTGCAGCGACACACAGATACTCCAACCCTAAACAAACAGTGATCTGACCGCTCAGCAATGTTGCATGATCCCCGCGAACATGCCAGCTCAGTCGTGCGAACTCTGACATGCCTGCAAAATCACAAACCATGTTGTCCACGTTTCTACTGCTTTATTGTTCCTTATGTTGCAACACTACAGCACGTTGCTTTACCTAATTAAACTAAAACGTGAGAGTGACTTTGCACCACAGATTCCTAGACCACATCAAAGAAGTAATTACATACCAGAGCTTTGGCAGACGTTTACTGTCACACTGCTTTTCCTTAAACAGAGAAGGCAAACAGTGTTTCAGTCTTTTCTGATTCTACACAACCTTTGTATTTGAATGTGTCTCCTTAGTTGAGTGAGCAATAATCAACTTTAGGCCTGTTGTTTAATAGAAATGTAGACAGCTCTCTCTGTTGGAACCAAGTTAAATAGCCAAGCAGACTGACTATAGTCGTGCGCCTTGAGATCCATTAATGTTCTGCCTCTTATTCTTTTTTTGGAGATGTTTCCCATTTTTTTGTGAGGACATTGCGGGCCGGATTGAGATGGTCTCTGGGCTGTATTTGGCCAAAATTGACCACTGCATGAAAAAATGGCACTTTCACCTGTTTGAACATTGATGATTCAGTGTTAAAGGCCTCTAATATTCCCCTGCAATTACTCTTGACTAACTTATCATATCAGGCAAATGAACGGTTCGAACTCTTGACAGGATTCCCTGTAAAAAATTACAGTGTTTCCCTTGAATGTTTTGACAAGGAGCTTATTTCAAGACGTGTCGTGTGAGGACAAGTAGGTTAATATAAAAATATTTTCAAATGAACTCACATAAATGATTATGTCATCACCACAGTGCAGTTCCATGCTTTCAATCATTTAATACCAGGTCATCCGGTGCAAGTTCACAGGTTGTTTTAAACGAGAGGAAGAATGCGAAGCAAAGAAACTGCACATCGACAACTGTAGCTGCAACATCTAGGACTTTAATCTGACTCTGGAATGTTTGTTTCTCGTCAGCTGTCAAATAAAGATGGACAGACAGTCACCGCTCTTGGCTGCTTAGATTTTCTTGTCCACCTGTCCTGTGTGTCTCTTGCCTGTTGTATGAAGCCCTGCAGACTCCACAGTCTCCACTTATAGAAATCTGCAGTCAGCCAGCTCAGGTTCACTCTCAGGACCTTTTTTGCTGTGAGGTAACAGAGCAAACCACCGCGCGACTGTACAACCTGACACCTCATTCGTCTCTTACATTACAAAGGAGCTGATCAAAGTCACTTCTGCGCGATGATCCGCTTGATTTCACCTCTTTCCATCACAAACTGCGCCGCTCGTGTCTGCAAACGTCCACAGCGTATCTGCCTGCCTCCTCGTATGCAAAACACTCGCCCGTGGCTCCAAACATCATCGTCTGAAGATCAGCTGTCAGGCCATCGTTCCCCAAATCTGCTCCATGTGTCAGAGGAATGCGCGCAGGACAAAGGCTGTGGCTTGTTGCATTAGTGAAGCTGGAAAAAAATGATCATGCCTTCCTCCAGTACCTCAGGAATGCTAGTGTGTGAACCGAGGGGTCAGTGTGGAGCACACCGAACATGATAGGAATTTCTTTTTCCAAAATCCTTAGCAGGTGCCTGCAAGCATGCTTACTGTACATGTAATCTTCCCTGAGGGGACTGTGGCGCCCCTGATATCACGCAAGTCTGTGTGCGACGTCTTAGTCCTATAATCCGTCGTCTGCTTTACCTGCTCTCTGCAGAGTGTCTGCGTGCAGTTAGCGATCAGGACGACTTGTACAACACTGCCTAATGTTCACCCCAGATGCCACCTGGGAAGTGGATTCCCAAAAATATGGAAAACATCTCGGTTATTACCTCCACCTGCTATGTGGAAAATGTTCCAGAGGAGTTTTTTTTTTTTTTTTTTTTTTAAGCATGAAATGTTCACAATGCACTAAAAAGAGTTATGCAAGCGAATCCTTTTCCAGCTGATTCCACTCAACCTGAGCACAGCAGTTCATGGAAAGTTTGCAGAGCTGCAGGGAGGTCGTTCAGCTGTAATGGACCAGTGAACAAACAAACTCGGCTGCGTTAAGATGATGCTGAGAGAGGCGGCGGGCTGAGGAAGAGGATGCTGTTCCTTGTGTGTTGGTGAATGAATGATGCCAGGTGCCACCTGCACTGCTCGGACCTCACAGGCTGAGTCAAGACCCGATTCCTCACATTCAGCCTGTTTATGTGACCGAGTTCCAGTCAGTGGGCCAGACATTACCGGGCATTCCCGCCAAGGGTTCCTGTTGTTCAACGCCATCTCTCCCTCCTCTTCCTCCTCCTCCTGTTTGTCTTCCTCTTGCCCTGGCTCAGTAAGGGGCGGTAGATTTAGTCAGACTGTAGTCAAAATATGTCTAAAGTGACCATTATGATGACACAGAATTTATTTCCAAATCTTAGTTAATCTGAAAAGTGTTTTACTTTCAGTGCTTGCAGCGATCACATTACTTTTAATATTCAAGGGTTTAAGCAGGCCAAAACCTTTTGCTTTCAAGTCCCCTCTCAGAGCAGCCAAGTCCAATGGCGCCAGTATAAATTGCATGTCACACTGTGGGAAATGGATCTAACAAAATCCTAACAATTTGTGTTGGATTACCATAACAGATTGTGCTATGAATGCATGGTGAATCAGCACTATGATGGTAATAAAGTTAATAAGCAGGTCATCTACCAGAAAATGCTGTGTAAGTGGAGCCTGTCATTGCAAAGATAAGGAGGGCAAAGAGGGCAACATGAAATGCCAATTCTGCAATTTCCTTTAAAATCCATTCATTTGTTCACTGGTGGCTGTAACTTTCTGGGAAAATGATGTGCACACCAACAAAGTGGACAGAGCTACCATGAGGTCACCCGAAGGTTTCTGAAGAGCCAGAATGAAGCTCAGAGTGGATGGTACCAGCCAGTGCAGACAAGTTCAGAGTCAAAAATGAAGATAAATCCACTTCTTGATTCTTAAAGTTTAAAAACCAAACTGTGAGCTCCTCTCAGCTCCGGGTGTTTATTCCTCCAGAAGGTCCAGGCTCTACTCTCGGCTGTGTCCTTGAGAGCCTGCCAGCTCTAACTACTGTCTGCCGGTTAACGCTAACAGAGTCGCTTCTTAATCCAAAACAACGGCGTCTGTCCCTCCCCTCCTGTCTCTCACTCCAATCAGAAAGCCATATTATTTGTCCAATATTTGAGTTGCAAGTTCCCGCGACTAGCTGTCACTCACAGCGGCCGTGTCTCCAATTATACAACTATTGGTTATATAAAAATCTTGCTGAGCCTTGTTTTCATCAATTTGTCTATTGTAGATGTTAAAAAATCTGTTAGTAATCTCTTTATAACTCTGCTTTATGAATTGAGACTATTGTTAAGTATTACTGTAATGTCCTTCCTGCTCCCTCCGGGCATCACTGCTGTCTCATACGTCTTCCACCCTGAACCCTCCCCACACTCCCCTCGACTCATCCACCCCCTCATCTCCCTGAGCCCGCTGTGAGCAGCAGGATTACTCCAGTAAGAAGCTGTCCGTCGACGCCCGCGGCCTGTGGCAGCGCGGTAATGGAGCAGTTAAGAGTGTTTTGAGGTGTGTATCTGTCAGACGTGGCGGTGCTGCAGGCTCATGGCTCTGGGATTAGCGTGACAGAGGGGAGAAGGGGCTGTTTCCTTATATTAGAGTTGACTGGGTGACCTCATTGTCAGCATACCATTAGCCTATCTGATCGCCTCAGCAACACTCGAAAATATCTCATGGTGCATGCAGTGAGAGGGAAACTATAAAGTTTATTGCATGTGTTTGTGTAGCCGTCGTTTCCACAGCGTCTTTGATGGCTCTAATCGGCCCACCAGGGACCTGAACTCTGTGACCTCGGGGTCCAGCTTTGATCCGTGCTGTTGTTTCCCGGGATCTCTGAGGGACGGGTCAGGAATTAGGAGAGAGTCAGGCTCTCTTCGACAAACAGGCGGTGTCACCAGCACTTTGCCAAGATATTTCATGCTTAGCCAGACATTCCCCGAAGCTCATTACCTAAGTAAGGCGAGGGGGGGAGGAGGGAGGAGGCTGCCGGTGACACCAGCATCAGGTCGAGATGAAGAATGTGGATAACGCTGTTTGTATCTGCCTGCAGAGAAATTTAAAATAACAAATGGAGCCGTCTGGAGTTATGAACTCTATCAGCAGGTGTTTAAAAAGGATTTGATGATTTTTTTTGTCATTCAACAGAAACAACACACAGACATAATGACGCTATCAGGTGAAAACACTCTAACTCCAAAATAAGGGTCGACTGATGCGGCTTTTTCAGGGCCGATAACGATTTGCAGAAAAATGTAAATCTTTTTGTCAAGATTTCGATCAACCAGTGATGAAATCAACCTGAATACAATTTACAAAAGTACTGTTGTTCAATAAAATTTTGAGGTACTTTTGAGTATTTCCGCTTTCTACTACTTTAACAACGTTTATTTAATAACTTTCGTTACTAGTTTCTTTGCAGCTTCAGATTTTTCAGTGTTTATCAGGTATTAACAATAATGTGTTACCAATCAGATGTTGTTGTAGGTGGGACATTGTGTGAGAGGATGCCGCATCAGAGCCAAAAAGTGTAAAAATCCTTTTTGAATAGATCGGTTTCCGAATAATAATTTTTCATAATCTGGGCGGGCAGAGTGTCACTAGGTACCAAAACTACTTGGCTACTTTAGGAACTCACAATACAATTATGTCATTAATTATGTATTTTACTTACTTATCTAGCATAACTGAAAAAACTAATCAATCACCGACATAAAGTGTAAAGCCACTTATCAGGTCGTATTATTTGACACATTGGGAATTAAAACGGGCCGTTTGTGTTCAGTGAGCAGACACGAATCTGTTGCACATCTTGTTGTTTAACTCTAAGCAAGAAAAATCAAGTAAACATATTAGCCAAGATTTTGGACCTGTCCTTTACAGCAGAATTTGTATAGATTTCTGTTGCTGGTATCTAATAAACACAACATGTCAACAGTGACGGTAGCAACAGAGCTGTTTCCACCAGGTGTTCAACTGTATTGAACAAACACATCAGAGTCTATTCACCAAATCAAATGAGCTGGAAGAAGTGCAGCTCAGTGGATCAAATGTGAGGAACGTTTCGGATTAGCAGTGATTTAGCTCTCTCTCAGTTAAGGTTGCATCATTTGAGCGGCAGATCTTTAGGATAAGTGCGGAATGAGCGTTGTCTTCTGTAGGTGTGTTTGGATAAAGACAGAATTCAGGATAACAGCTCCGTCTGATACTATCTGTATTTTCATGTCTCTCACCTCTATTTGTCTATTCCTGCCATAACGTCTGTTTTTATCAGGACTGGTTGAGACTTCACCCGGATTTATCGAAAGCAAGTGATAACATCATTATGGCGAAGTGTATTGAGACAACAACAGGATTATGGTGCGATCTCACCACAGCATGCTCACTGTAAGTTTTCACCCATTATGAGCAACATGTAGGTGTACTGTAGTCTGACTCTGAGCCCACTTGGTTCTACTTCACCTCCTGCTGCCTCCTCCTGCGCTCTCTAACCTTCCCGGATAACCTTTCTCTTCTCTTCATTCATCTCTGTCTTTCAGCCTTTTGTTCCCGACTCTTGTCTTCCTCCAGCCTTTCAGGAGAGTGTCCTCGTTTCAGGTTCAGTGACTAACAAGCATTCGGCACAATAGTTT
The DNA here is from genome assembly GCA_963678695.2 of Diplodus puntazzo. NCBI lineage: Eukaryota > Metazoa > Chordata > Actinopteri > Spariformes > Sparidae > Diplodus > Diplodus puntazzo. The sequence goes on from OZ023169.1 coordinate 6,993,375, forward strand.
GAGTCTGAGAAATAGGGTTCAACTCGGTTTCCTGTGAGGAGGAATCCAGTTCCTTCCAGTTTGGAAATGACAGAAAATAGAGACATTTTCCTAACCGGTCACTTTTTGTTGAAAATGGCTCGAAGGGCTCAGATGAAAAAACAAAAGTTTGAATCGGTCTTCAACATGCAATTTTAGACGATGTAATATGAGGATTAGGTATTGATCGATTATCAGTATCTGTGTTACTAGTGTTCGGTTGCTGATAACGTTTTAAAAAGCACTACTCTGATGCAGCCACCTCTTTCTGTTGGTGGTCAATAATCTGTAGTCTCCCATCAACAGCCTATCAACACTAAAAAATCTGAATCTGCGAAGTAACTAATAAAATAAATTATCAAATAAATGTAAGTGGAGTGGAAGAATAAAGTGCAGAAAATGAAAATACAGCAGTTCCTCAAAATTGTACTCAATAAGAGCTCGCACCAGCATCTGTTTGTTAATTGTTTCCAATGATGAACGTGCACCTTGAGCTGAAAATCTCTCAACTCTTCGGGAAGACGCTGGCGACGTCACCACCACCCTTTGTCTTTTTCCTGACCTAGGCGATAATAATCTCTGTTTTTTTGTCTCCTATGGATCATGTAGCAGAAAGATAAGAATACTGCTGTTTCAAAATCTTACTTAATTGTAGTTCTTGAGTAAATTGTCCATCCCTGCTTATTCTACATTTTGACACCAAGATGTAAGTTTTTCCTTCAAATGTGTATTGGTTCCAAATGTCAATTGTTGGTCTGGTTTGCTTTCTGATCATTGGTATCAGTATCAGCCCTGAGAAAACACTGTCACTCGATCCCTCGGGAGGATTATGTGAAGACAGAGTAGATAATCACAGCAGTTTGTTGACACATTTGTCAAATAAAGTTTATTAGGTGTGTTTACAGCTCGTTATGGTGACAAAAGCATTCATGCTCTTCCACTTAACCACCAATCCTCTGCGCTACCACAGTCTGGCACACCATCAGTCGACTTTCACTTGTTTCCTCTCCAGGAACAACACCAGTCACTCAGGTGCGGCGAGACGCTGGCGTGCAGCAGTCGCCTCAGAAAAGTGGCGGTTTTGATTCTGGCTACGAATTTGCTTCCGTCAACGAGGAGCTCGGGACATTTTCTTTTAGACTCCCTGGTCCCTAAATGCATTGTTAAGAATAACAAACAAGCTGCCAAGATAAATCATGCCATGTTTTTCCCTCCCAGTTCTAAAGGCTGCCATTTCATCACGCTGCTGTCATCCTCACAGGCAGATAAAGGGTCAGAGACTAAGAGGGTGTAGAAAGCCATCCGTCCTTCGGCCTCATTTCACTTACACGCAAAAACACATCGGGTAGTTTGCATCCTCCTGACTGTGGCTTTTGGCAAGTGAGCATGAAAGGGAAATTTACCATGATTTGTCCGGATGTCTGCATTGCACAGGCCCGAGCGTTGATACGAGCTGTTTTACTAAGCCGATAAAAGGAGGCAGAGGAGGACTCAAGAACACAACAGCACGGACTGACAGGATACACTCCGGTGCATTGATAAATGTGTCACGCTGCCATTATCACTTCCGCTCACCCTGACAGACAACACAAAATTTTCCATTTTTACATTCTCGGAATGCCAAACAATCATCAAGGACCATACCGCTGTTTATGTATGTCACTTCTCATTAATCACACACCTCTGACACCTCTTGAACAATACAATCACCAGAAAAACAACATCAATATTGGATGTATCTGCAAAGCGCCGGATCACCCATCCTTCAAATTAAAAGACACAATACATTGTTTGTGATCAGCTCCCATAACAACTAAGGCTGTGTACCGAACTCCGGTTCTTTTAGGGCACCGACCGAAATGCTTAGGTATCAAAATATGCCTCGTCTTTCGTTGCCAAGTTTCGGTGCCCAGAGGTTAATCACGTGATCAAGATCTGATCATGCTGCCGGTGATTGGCTGTAATGTTACACGTGATTGCAGCATGCAGGAAAAATACATACGTGGTTATCAGAGACGCTTTGAGGTCACGCATACTGACGGAGTTCACGTGTATCTGTGTTGTGAACTGTAGTTGTATGTGTCGTCGAACCGGTTAAAAAATGCCACCGAGGTCAAAAGCTTGGCTCCATTTTAGCAAGATTGATGCCAATCTGCAAAAAAGTCACCGTTGCTAAAGCCGGCAACACGACTATTTTGATGAAGCGCGTGACCGTGCACGGAATCAATTTAAGAGCAGAAAGTTGCTCCGTGTTTGACTGCAGGAAGAGCGGACCGCAGCCATCCTCCTCTCAGCATCTTAGTCCGCCTGTGGACGTTACAGAGCCTGAGCGTCCGAGTCAAAATCCCCAAACTGTCACACTAGAGATTGCCAGTGACAGATAAAGCTTATCGAAAATTTTTGATTGATACCCAGCCCTAATAACAACACATGTAAACATTTCCTCATCTGACATCTCCGTCAACAAGATCGTACAGATTGGAAAGCCCACTGAAGCATTGTGATTGTGATCTTAAGATTCGAGATGCACCTATTGCATTTTTCTCGGCGAAAATTCCCATTTTGCTGATTCCTATTTTCTTCTTTCTAAGAACCGTGATTAACAGCGTACACAAACACTTATGTTACCTTTTTTTAATGGAAAATTAATTTGTGTTTTTGTGACTTTAAAGTGAAATAATCCTTGAAATAATCCGCTAAATCTCCCCAAAGCTCTAAAGATCAAAGTTACATTTGAATGATGAATTGAATAATTCAAAATAAATATGAAGATGCTCTTTGTGTACAAAGATGTGTGTGTGACTACCGCCTAAGACAATAAATTGGGTGTTTGCAGTGCTGATAATAGTGCAGTTGCTTTTTCTTGTTATTGTAATAATTATTAGATATGGATTTAGTTTTGTGTGCCTGTGTTGGTCTTTTCTTGGGACCAATTTTCTGCATGGACAAAAAGCAAGTCAGACTGCCTGTGTGGTGCTGATGTTATTATGACATGGGATATTTACAGTCGGTACCAGATGTGCTGCTGGTTGGGGAGCTTTGACATTTTTGCAAATTATGACATTCCTGGAAATCAAGCCTCAGTTTTACATAAAAAATGTTTCAGCCTGTTGTTGATGTTCCCACAATCATTTTAGAGCAACTAGCATTCTTGTCTCATCATGAAACTGCTGACATCGATTAATGACATTAGTGAGTTCGGAGGCGTACGATTCAGCTGGATCGACAAATTTGGAACTGGTTTTCAGCTGGAACAGACTCTCGACCTTTCATCCTTATACTCAGCCTCAGTTGGTTTCTCGCTCCCTCGTTGCCGGTGGTCTGATGCCGCTGCTGCTGCTGATGACCTGTGTGGTCTGAAAGGTGGATGTCAGGGTCAGGGGAAACACCATAAAGTCTAAAGGATTTATACAGCCCAGTTAGAGCCGGGAGAGCAAACTGTGCACTGTGAGAAAACTGTGGTGTAACACTGCTCACGCTCAGTTTGTATGTGAAGTTCCTTGTCAGAGCTGATTAAATGATTTGCAGAGCAGAGTGGCACATCATTTAAAAACCAGCTGAGCAAGTTGAGTAACTTCTTGCTGAAGTCTATTGGCATTAAGCTCCAATTGCCGTGATGCTGGGCGAGGCAAAACGATCCTCCGATTGTACGATATGTATGCAGGAGGGGAAAGAACACTTTCACTCACATTGAATAGCAGACACAGATCATGTAGAAGTATAGCGACGTTTGACATAGTTTTCAAAGTTGTGGGTGCAGATCATCGGCTGAGCTGCGGCTTATCTGTCGGTGTCACTCGGCAGACTGCAGCGACTGAGAGGAAGACAGAGAGCAGTGCCAGTTGTCTGAGCTGTTATCACTAAATAAACTCAGAGTGACACAGAAATCCTGCTCAGTGTTCAGACACACACACTGGACTATTTTTGTGACACGTTTTCTTTTTTCAGTGCCAGAAAATTGATTTATTTTTGATTATCTGCAGTTTTAGAGTTTTTTTCTTCTTGGCGGTCAGTCAGTCCATCCAATGCTTCATGTTCAGAGCGAGATGTTGTGTAGCATACAGATTGCCTGAAAAATATGATTTTTCATGGTTCATTTGATTAAGACAGATACAGTGTATATAGACAAACTGGAACGGCTATCAAATGCAAGTGTCATAGAGTTTATAGCAGATGCTTGATTGCAACACCCGCCCCCAGAAGCTTTTGCAAGAATACGATTGAAAAGAGACACTTTTGGTGACATTTGACCTTTTATTTTGTGTCACAATTATGTCAGAATCCCTCCTAAAAAACACTTTTGTCAGTGATTATGTTATCTCAAACTACTTACAGTTAGCAGGTGTAGTCCAGTAGGAAGAAAATATTTCCGACATTAAATTTTTGTTAATAAGTCAACACAAAACAAAGAAACGATGTTAACAAATGATTGTTTGATTTTGGGGTGAACTTTCCCTTTCAAACTATTTGCTGGACAGGCTGGACAAATTGGATGCGCGTGCAGCGCTGTTCGGCGTGGCGTTAACAGGTTAGACCGGCCGCACTGGATGCACGAGTCGCTTGCTTCTCGCGTGCGTCAAGCGAGGCTGATTCATCACTTCATTAAGAGATTCCCGCCTATTGCCACCACCACACGCACATTTCTCTACCACAAACAAAATGATTGACATACTTACAAAGCAAAAGTGAAATGACATTGCAGATGATGAGAAGACAATCGAAGGTACAGAAACAAATACTAAGTCATTAGAAAAACTTTTATTTTTGCAGCGACAATCCAAGATTGCAGTTTGACATTTGCCGGCACACGGTATGTTTTTATTTTCCTGCCGACATGTTTCTACCACTCGGTCTTCGTCAGGGCTCCAAACAACACAATATGGCCTCACATATATTATAGCAACCACCAATAAGAGGCAAACACAAGACCCGGATAATGAGTTACCAGGTGAAGCAAATAGAAAAATAATTAAACAAAGAAATAACAGAAGATGAGATGACAAAGATTTGCTGTATATCCTGTGAAAGTAAATCAAGTCAATGGTTTGAGTTATGGATCACAGTGAACTCACGGGGACGCTGTCGGATCTTCCACTTTTCTTGTTTAGACATTTTTCACTGTGCTGTATTTACAACACTCATAGAAAGTCCATGTTCAATATTATGGAACATGTTGCCCGGTGTTTACAAGCACTGTTTGGGGACAGGGCGTGATGTGAGGATGACTACAAAGCAGTTTTCAATACTTAATGTTACTGCAGCACCCAAACATGAGATTTTTATTCCAGACTAAAACATAAACCTCAAGAGTGAACACTAGCTTTATCTACAGCCAGCTTAATGTCAAAGAGTGACATATAATAAGCCGTTGGGGGTCACACCTGCTTACTCACTACTACTGTACCACCTGTGAGTTTGCAGCTGGTTTCTCCACGTCGCAGCTGCAGATACTGTCCCAGCTGCCAGATGGTCGGGAGTAACAGTTCATATTCAACATACAGTAAGAGTTCAGCCTGTAATAGACCATCAGAAGTTATCTCTGTCTACATACGCCCAAGAAAGCCTGACATGTGGCCTCTAACAGTCTTCAGTTTTTTTAAAAGCGCAGTAGTGGCACAAACTGTCCTCCTGTCTGTTCCCAGTGGCTGTTACGCATTTCACCACCTTCGCCCAATTAATGCCATTCAGAGCAGCAGAGGTTTAGTTTGACCCCCGTTGTTCCCCCGCCCCTCCCACTCTGCCCCGAGGCGGTGTTCCTGCAAGGAAGGTCACCGCGGCCTGAATGGTGATCCCAGATAGCAGTCATAAAGGCATGGAGGGTGCAGGACCCCCGTAAAGATCAGTTAGTCACCACAGACGAGGCGGGACCGACGCATGAAAGGACCGGCAGGAGAGCAGGGAGAGATGTGACCCTCCGACACTCGTCAGCAGCCATCATGAAACATGAGATCGATCCAAAAACCAACAGTCACTCCGAAGCTTAGCTTAGCATAAAGACTGGTATCAGATGGACACAACTAGCCAAGCCATTACTAGGTTATGTCTCATTTTGTAACAGAACTGACGTATAGAAACGACAGGTTGCTGTTTTCCAGCTTATCTTTAACAGTCGGACCTTTTCTTGGCCGGTACCAGTAACTTCCTGGTGTTGCCACTTTTGGCCTGACGACCTCTCAGCAATGGCAAGGCTTCCAGGAATGCCTTTTTTCCAAAAAGGTCAAACTGTTCCTTTAAAATCCAGCCGCAGACAATGGCTTCACGTATCGCCCTCCCAGTTTCATTCTTGGCGTGTTATGCAACATTCCCCCCTACTGTTATTGTAAATGGGACATTTGCTGTTAGATACATGAGTCTAGGCAGAGGTTCACTCGAGGCTGCGATAATCTTCCACGTTATTTGGGTTAGAGACGTCTGTAGATGTGGCGGTTGACAGCTGGCTCACCAGCTGTTGACAGAGTTTGAGTATTGTTTGGGAACGGCTGCCTCAACATGCTGCAGGTGCACACAATCATGTTTAGTTTGAGGGGAGATAACAACGGAGTAGTGAGGGAGAGGGTACATTGTTGGACGACGGGGCGAAGCGACATCATCAGAGCCGCACACAGACGCTCAAAGCAGTCGCTGAGAGTCAGGGGTGATGGAGCGATAGCCCAGAGTGTAAACACTTTCCTTTTGTGACTGCTGCTGAAGTCAGTAACTGGCTGTTGCTTGCGATGACAGGCTGCTGTGAGTATTGCTGTGACCTCCTTTCACACCCGCGAAGCAGCAAAGAAAAGGTATTTTACAGGCAGTGTGTTGAACTACTGAGTCCAGACTACACTTTGGAGTCTTGAGCCAGTGCAGACAGACAGTCACATAATCAAATTAGCTGACTAAGTGGGATATTTATACAAATTTAGGCTACACATGGTTGAGTCACAAAAGACAGCTCAGCAGCTCATACCACAAAACGACAAAATCGTCAGAGTTTTGCACAACAGCACAAAATAGATACCCACATGGTGTCTGTGTTTTGTCCAGTGGTTTTGGTCTAGTCACATAAACAGTGTGGTATAAAGTACCCAAAGGTCATGCTTGACTGAAGGTGTTAAATATTGCGTTGGTTAAAGTGAAAGACACCCAAACGAATAGAACTTGAGTGAAATATTATATTGAATGGAGGGAGTGCAATAACAGCCGTGCTCTGGTGAAAGTCTCCCAGACAGTGAGAAAGTCTGGGTCAGTGATGCTCTGACTGAAAAGAACAACCCACTTCTTTCCTGCTGCTCTGGGAATATTTTTGGTCATTTATTTAAGGAAAAGGATTGTTTCATCGCTGCAGCTCTGACAGTCTTTTTTACTTTTCACTCCTGTCAGGGGAATTCTTGTGTGACTGCAGAGTTCTTCCTCAAAATATTGTGATGTTTCTGTCACTTGATAGTTGGAGTCACCGGACTGAAATGTCTTTTGTGCTCTCATGCGTTTATTTTTAGATCTTTACCTGGTTTCCTTAAATTTGATCAATCTAATAAATAAGCCCTTGTGTTTCTGTCTTTGCTGTAATTGCTCCTCTGCTCCATACATCTATCGCTCGATGATCTACAGTCTCTCACGTGATGGGACCAGAGGAGCAATCAGGCCACTCCAATGCAGCTGCACCTTCCACAACGCTGCTGTGGTATTCAGTGTTGAGTGGGGACATGTGGGGCCTCGGCGCAGACTGACAGATGCTTTGGGAAATGGGACAAAGTCTACGAGAAATTATGTCTGGAATGTGTAACAGATAGAAGGAGAGAGGAACTTTCATAACCAAACCAAATGAAGGTTAACGGTTACGGTAATCTGTCGGTTCATCAGTGATGTCAGTGTTTAACTCCTCGGCCTTGTAGATAACTCTCAAGGATATTAGCCAAGCTGTGGATATCGTGCTCATTTACAATATGTGCTGTTATTTAGTTGAGTAATTTACTTAAGCTTATTGGGGTCAAGGCAGTGGGTCATGTCTGCTGTATGTATGTAGTCCATTCTCCAGTTTGTGTGTCAGTGTTGTAGTTAAAATGTGATTTTATTTATTTGAAAGTAAACGCCATAAACTAGCAGGTTGTCTTTGACAGGATTAACTTCTAAAGGTCAAAGTAATGAAGAACAAGATTATTGTTGGTTGTGGAGATTTCCAACCTGAAGTCTTTAACTCAAAAAATTTTTTTTTATCTAAACTGTTTTACACTTTTTTCTCATCAAATATTTAGTAGTTCTTTCCATGACAATAATGCAAGTTAAAGGCATAGTTTGGAAAATGTCCTTTCTCACTCTTACTGATACTCTTAACTGAGACAGTTGATACGACTCTCATGTCTTGTAAATATGAAGCAAGACCTTTCCTCACAGGCGGTGTGTGATGAGGAGGGGTAAGGGGTCCCACTCATGTAGGAGACCTTATTTGACCTTAGAATTTTTAGGAATATTCTCCAAAAAGCCCAGAAGCCCACAACACACAGCGGATCATCTTGGAAACAACCCAGATTTGAACAGGTTGAGTGCCAGCCGCGGTCGTGTCGATAAGGGCTCGCTCCCTGTGAGTGCACTTTGCTCAGACCTGTTGACCTGCGCTGCTCACGGGAATTTTTACATCCACGTTGTACCAGTGCACACATGTCCGCAGTCCTCTCGTTCTCGTGGGCTCCCGTATTTGTAGAAGGCATTCTGCAGCTCCTCCCGTATTGTTGTAACTCCCTTATTTCCCGCCTCAGGATGGGATTAAATCTCCGAACTTCCACTGAACTAAATCAATCCGATCAATCGGACACATCAAAGAAATTGGATACAACATGTTGAGGGATGCTCAAACCAGCTAATTTGCTCTGTTAAGCCCACTCGTAACATTACAGCTCAAAGTGACATGATGTTATTGAGCTCATCGTTACAACAAAGGCTTGGAGAGAGTTCAGAATCCTCCAAAGGAACATTTATTGTGATGTAATCTGATTGGCCCACAGTTATCAGTCACTCCTTGAAAACGACTGACTGACGATAATTTTCATGAGACTGTATCAACAAAAATGTCCAAAAAACGCAGCTCATTTTAGGAGGTTATAAAAATATTTCCAGAGATATGAGAACTGCTCGTGCAGAGCTGAATCATACTGGGCAGAACTATGTGTTATTGTTTTGGCTGAGACTGCTGTCGGATCCATCCCAGAATCTTTTTTTTTTTTTTTGACAATAGAGAGTGATGCAAAATTCGGGAATCCAGCATAAACAATCAGCTTGGCATGACCGGATACGATGAAAAGCAGAACTAAAGAGGATGATGATGATTATGACAGAGGATATAAAAAGACTCGACACAATGAAGTTTATCACCTGGCAGCCATCTCGTCTAAACATCGATCTGGACTCGGGTGTCCAGACCCACTTACATGCCAACGTCGGGATGACTGATGCATCATGTAGAAAATTCAACAAAAATTTATATCAGTTTATGTAGTTTTATGTGTTTTGCTCTTTGTATAGGCAGTTTTTTCCACCTAAAAAAAACATGTTTTCTACTATTTTGTATGCACAAAATGAGTGTAAACAAGGAAATAAAGAACTACAATGAGTTTTTTCCCATGTAACTTTCAGGCAGAGGTATCTTGAGGTCATAAAATGGCATTTTTTTGCCAAGCACCTGAATATTTCCTTAGAAAAACACATTCATTTTCAGTGATAGTGTGATCTAATCTGAATTCGGACCATATAATACTACATGACGTTAACCCATTGTGTCTCTCTAGCTAATAGCAGTTTTACAGATCATTCACGGACTTGCTTTTGCATTAAGAAATTAAGGCAAGGAAAAATAAATAAATCATTCTGTGTGTTCAAACTCGAGATTTGTGCCAGAGGAATTTTGAGAGCTTCTGACAGCTTGGGTTTAGTTTATAACCTTTTTAGAATAGCCCAGAAACATGCCTGTACACCAGGTGGTTCGACAACAGCTTTGAATTTACTTTGGGCTACACTGGGTTACATGTTTTAGGATAATTTTGCATCAGTTATCCAGGAATAAGAACAGGTGAACTTAGAATATCATAAAGACCAGAAACAGTAGGAAACAGTTGGTCTGGCACTGTCCAAGTGTAAAAAAAAAAAACAATACCATGACTTTTAAAGCTTAATAATTAACTTGTCACATCTAATTTGTGTAAAATGATAGTTGTGGTTTCAGCAGTGGGTATCTGCCAGTGACTCATTCTTAACCAGGAGCGGGAAGTGACAAAGCTAAGCGGCTCCAGTTTCATACTCAACATGTAAGTATGTGGGTGGTTTGATCCGATTATGTAACTCTTGACAAGATAGGGAATATGTGCATTTCCAGATTTCACTTGTTTCCCCAAAATGTCGGTCGAGCTGCTCCTTTGTTGCACAGCAATGACTTTGATATCTCACTCAATGAAAGAAAGAAAGAGCCCTTACCAAAATGTTGAACGACTACTTTAAAACACGTATGCTACTTTAAAAAAAAAAAAAAAATCACATTACTATTGGGATTACTCCGGTTGTTTTTATGGATTTCATTAAAAAAGTAATGCACCTGGTTAAAAAAGGCCACCATCTTGGAATTTCAAAATCCTTTCACAACCCATTTGTTAATTTAGAAAATACCTTAACAAAACCAAAAAACAAACAAGGCTCTCCTCTTTCATCCCAAGTCAGTGACACGTCATAAACCCGAGCTATTTACAGCACAGTAATCTATAGAAGTTAAAGAAGCGTTGGCTTAGACTGTCAGATGTTACAAAACAGTTTGCTCCGGATAGGAAAATGCCTGAATACCTCAAACAAAGAAAGTTGTTGTTTTAAATCCACTTATTCTAAAGACAGATGTATGGCTTTGATATGTTACATACATTAACCAATGAAAACCGAGATGAAGGCATTGATCTCTGATGAAATGTCCTTTTTGAAGTGACTCACACACAAAGGTAAAGGCTTCACCACTTCATGCACGCCAATGTTTACCTTCGGCATCCCTCAGAGAGGATTATCATCACGTGTTGAGAGAGCGAGAAAAAAAAACTAATGACAGAATAAAAGCTTCACCTCCACCTGCCTACCAGTGTAAACAAACACAGTGACTAAGGAGGGCAAAACAAAACAGGAACGCTTAATAACACGTGTACCGGGCATGTTACTGTGAGTGAGTGTCCCCATTCTTAATGTGTTTTTCCTTGGAATTATCTTTGCAAATTCAGCGGCGTTGGCTCCGTACGCTGTTCTCTCAGATAGTGAGATGTTTGTTCAAGGCCCGATATATCAGCACTGCGTGTTGACAATTATGGCGTTGAGAAACATATGGGTCAACATCCTCATTTACAAAGGAAAATTCCTATCTGTGCCACATTGTTAAGAATAAGATAACTTTTTGATTTCCACGTGTGTTTACCACGTGTATGTCAACTTTTAGCCTGCTAACATTAACTTATTAGCATGAAACATAAAGCACAGCAGCTTATGGAAATTCTATTCTGAAGATATTTGGCCATTAACCAAAATATTGGACACATGTAATTTTTGACCTGATGATGGCACAAGATGAACATCAGGGGGATCAAAGTTATCACGATTCATCCTGAGGGGACCCTGAATGGATCTACCAAATGTCATGGCAATCCACCCAGCTGTAGTTGTCGAGATTTCTCAGTAACAAATCAAAATGGTGGCATGAGAGGAAAAGTCAGGAGATCTCCAAAGTCATTAGGGATTAATCCACTGGGAACCATGAATATCTGTACTAATCCATCGAGTAGATTTTGAGATATTTTATTGAACGAGCAAAATATTTGACTAGATGGCGCTAGGAGGAGAGTGAGTCAGGTCCAGAGCCACCTGGAGGAATAAACACCCAGACTTACATCAGATTCTGATCTGATCCAGATCTGTTTACTGATGGAAGGAGTGCTCAGTGAAAACTTTTAAACTTCTTGGATTAAAAACTGGATTCATGTTCGTCCCTATTAATCAGCCTGACTGCAGCAGTGGTCCACAGAAGTGACCACCATTGTCGAGTGATTATGTTCTGAAATGTTGACTTGAGCTTGAGGGGAAATGTGCTTTACTTTGTGGAATATAAATGTCTGTACACAATTTCATGGCAATCGATCCACTAATAGAGATGTTTCAGGACCAACGTGGCGGATTGACTCACTGACAGTGGCCTCGAGCAGCGCTGCTAGCATGACTAAACAAAACCGAAAATGTCTCTTAGAAGTTAATTATGCTGTTTTAAAGCTAATGCCAAGATTTTACTGTACTTCTAGATAGCACACCCTCAGGCTGTCTCTCGTCAGACATTGATTAATGTTCAACCAGGTGAATTACTCCATCTGGAATGCTCTGAGACTTAACACCTGTTAGCCACTATGACAGAAATGCAAATAATTACCTCAAGTGCCAAATAAATGCATTTTTCTCCCTGCATTTATTATCTGTGTGCATGAGGTGTATATAATTTGTTATGCAACGTATATATTTTTAAACATCTTTGGAATATGTGTTTCTCATCATGCCGAGCTAATTTTGGAGTCCGGCCTGTTCCTGATCTTGTTGTACAATTCTTTGCATTCTGAACATTCCCTGCAAATGTGCATATGAGCAGTGGGTAACACGGCCCCCCACTCTCACTTTGATTTCAGCCTAAAGTTGAATTAAGCCAGGGAAGAGCAGAACTGCAGACACCACTCATCCTCACTTTCGTGTCTGTCAGCAGAGCATTTTTTGAATATCTCGGGGATATTCCTGTAATGCTTTTCAGTATCTGTCTGCTCCTGGCAGCGAGGGCGGCAGGCGCTGGGCTGGGCTGGACTGAGAGTGGGATTACAGGCTGACAAAGTGCTGAGAGATGCCTGCAGAGATTCAGCCCTCTGAGAAGTGTGTCATCCTCTCCCGCCCAGATGATGACAAATCAGATTCAATGACACGGAAGAGTCAATTATCAAGACCTTCTCCTGCAAAGCAGACACTAAACGGGCAACTTCTTTCCCCCACTCTTCAAGTCAACCTCCCTGACAGGTTTCCCGCGGTGCTCCGTCACCCAGCTGACTCCTGGTGACCTTTGTCAGACAAATCCTGAGTTTGACTCAGCCAGCACACTAATTAATCCCCTCAGGTCGGGCTGCAGCAGGGTTTCGTGAGATGCTTTGGCACAGCTGGGAGTACTGGTTGGAAAACAGGGTGTGTGGAGGTAGAGTCGGGCGTTGGTTAGACGTCAGAAGCCGAGGCCAGTCCTCCCCGCCCAGACGTTCCTCGCAAACAGTCCTATTGTTCGGCTCCTAGGCTCAAGAATTCCTGTCGAGTGGAGGAGATTCCTTGCTGTGTAATGGGGTATTATGTTCGCCTGCTCTATTCAATAGGCTAATGAGTTATCACACAGAGCTGCATAGTTTATAGGGTAAGTGCCATTGTGTTGGGTCCTGGGCCCGCCAGCGTACTGTTAACCTATTCAGTGTGCAGGTACATGGAGGCATCTCCTCTCAGCTCCTGCAGAAGCTTAATAAAGCTGCGGCCGGCTTGTGACGTACAGAGCACACAGTGATTCTAAAGATAAAACTGAAAGACTCAAGCCACAGAGGCAAACATGCAGCAGACAGTTTGATAAAGGCAATCTGATAACAAGCTGTAGGATCAGTGTGTTAAAGGGGCTGTAATGATATGGATTATCAGGAGGAGTGTGGTAGAATAAAAATGTACACCGAGTACAATTACTCTAGTACGCTTTTTAGATACTGTACTTTATGCTCACCGACATTTATTTGACAGCTTAAGCTACTTTTCAGATTCCAATTTTACATACAAGACCTATAAACTTCAACAAATTCATCCTTATTGATTAAACTGCACCACAGTATTTAAAAATAGCTCCAATTAGTTTTATTTTGATCAACTACATCAGGGATCTTTGATATCTTTCATGTCAAGGACCCCTTAGATGATAGAGCGAAGGAGCAGGGACCCTGTTATATATTGTATATTATACAGATTGTATTGTACGTGTACATTATTGTGTAGTTGTAGCAGGCAAATGTGACGCATTCAACTTTAGAAACCACCAGAGAGACTGCAGAGGGTGAGGCTGAGTGTCTTGTTGGATGAGTTACAACTTTTCCAGGATCCATTGTGGCTCACAAGAATGTCCGTACACTCAGTAATAATACTAATAATAATGATGATGATGATGTTTATGTAATATAGCACCTTTCACAGAGCGAACTCACAGAGTCATCACTTTAATCATCACTTGAGATAATAATGCTATTAACTGGCCAATGTGTTTCGGTAATCATTAGGTGGCTGCTTCGCTGGTATGGATAGTTGGTGCACAGTCATGTATCCGTGGCAGCCAAAAAATCATCAAACTAAACAACGGTTTTGTGCTCCACCCGCATGAATGTATCAGGTAATATAACAATGATGAGCACCATTTTGCTGCAAAAGGAGTTCTGTCGGAGTAATGTTAGTCCGGAAAAAAAGTTTTGCGGCACTTTTCATCCTTCCCAAACCTTTGAACCTTCCAGAAACTTTGTAATGGAGCCACTTTTGTATTTGAAATCATCTCTATTATTTTTCAGTTTTACTTGTGTTGGAAGATGTTCTCTCTTTCTTTCTTTTTCCCCTACATTTATTTGACAGCATGAGTTCCGTTTTAAATTCATATTTAAAAGAACATGCATCTTGTGTTCCAACTAAGCTATCCAAATGTATGTAAAATAGTTCCAATAAGCTGAATTTCAATCAACTACAAGGTTAAAACGCTGCTTAAAGTTAATGATCTATAACAGTAAACTAATATAAGACGTAGTATAACAGCTATATAGATCATTCTGTGTTGTATGGAGCACTTTCACCTATGATACTTGATGTACATTTTGCCGAAAAAAGAATCTGAATACCTCCTTATCCGCTGAAACCTGGTCTAAAAGGATAATGGTAAGGGATCATAAACGACGAGGTGTCTATTATCAGGAATGTGGATGTAGAGGCCGGACCTGTCTGATGCACAGCAAGTAAATAAGATATAGAATGTGTCTGCAGTCAGATGATGTTTGAGTTGTTCCATAGGTGTCCATATGTCAAGAATATTAACAAATATGGCATAACTTTTCATAATGCATCAGATGAAATAAACGTACCAGTGAAGTTAATGTGAGGGAGCCACTTTTGAATGTGAAAGCATCGCTATTGTTGTTCACTTTCACTTGTTATGTAACATATTGTGGACAAATACGTTTCAGTGCCGAGCATTATGCTGGTTTAATTTCCTTCACGCTCCCAGGAGAGTGCGACATCACACTTACTTCCATTAACAGGAGCTTAGCTTGGCTGCGAGGACTAGCGTGCACTGTACCTGCATCACAGGATCAACTTCATTTCTGGCGTATCATCGAAACTGCCTGCCTTTTGTCGCCGGACTGTCTCCTGCAGCAGACGAGTTTTCGAATTGTTTTGCAAAAAAAAAGTAGGTCTGTCTGGAAAATCTGACATCAGTGTTATTATGATTTGAATCTGCACGCAGGAGGACGCAGCAATTTTTCTTCCACTCAGCCAGCGGCACAGAATCCAGCGGGGATTTGTTTGCTAAATGGGCTGGATGGGCTGGATAGATAAGACTTTTTCAACCAAGTTGCATTGGATTGTTCTCCGCTGCCAGCTCGAGCAGCGCCGCGATGACTGATGGGAGCGCGTTCCTGGCGCACCAATGTTTGAACTGAACCCAAGAACAACTTGTTCGACATATATCACATGTACAGCTGAGATACAGAAGGGACGAACCTGACAGATGAGATGGCTTTAATCTCGTAAAAAGTGCTTGTGATGATGGAAACAACTTTTTAAGAACTTCAATCATTGTCCAATAAAGAGTCTTATTCTTAATCCATGCTTACTGGGTATAAGTGAGGGATTTCTACTTTGCTCTCCAGTTAGTCCATGTTTGGTTGTGACATTTTCACACAAATCAAAGGATTACATTCTCGTCTACTGGTTGAGAAAACCTTTTCTAAAAACGTATTTGACTGTGTGACTCTGAAATCCTGCAAACTCAGCTTTTTTCATGTTAGAGGCTTCTCTTAAATCAGCAGCAGAATTAGCTGGATGAGCGATTAACTGACATTATTTTTATTAACTGAGGCTAAATTAAAGATATCCACAGAAGTTCAAGGCGTTTTCGTTTCATTACAGGAGGAAAAACAGATGGTCGAGGAGTGGTAATGAGTGATTGTGTAAAGATCGGCCCTTATCTGCAATAATCATTACAGGTGAGCGGGGAGGCCGAGGCAGGTCGTTGAGAGAATAACTTAAGAGTGAGTCAGGCGCTGCTGCATTTCAGCTGAGTCACTTTTCAGCTCAGAGACAGAAATGCTCAGGCTGAAGGTGGTAGATATTTAAGAGTATTTTAAAACAAAGCAGGTCATAACAGAGCTGAAAACAAACAGCGTACTGGATGTGTCTTTGAAATCCGAGCCGCTGATGGAAAAACCTTAAATCAACTTTCCGCTGATTTGGAAATTGCAGAGTGTAGTCTGGTTTGGCACGCAGATGAAAGGGCAGGGTGAGCTGGGTTTTATAGGCTGTTTGCCTCGCTGTCCTCCACATCAACACTTTCTTGTTATCGTCTCTTTCTTCGTCCCCGTCTCTTGTGTTTTATCTCACTTGTTTGTGTACCTTTCAACGTAAAAGAAAAGTTCACCCACTTCTGATGAGATGTACGTTAGCGCTTTTAACTTTGCAGCGACAGAGAAGACTTTGGCCTTTAAAAGTGTGTTAATAACGTCTTTTCAAATCAGTTTGGTTTCTTGGAGCTTCTTGGAGCGTCCGGCTGCTGTTAGTTAGTTAGTTAGTTAGTTAGTTAGCACATTTAGCAGTGCAGCTAGCAAACTGGACCGAGAGCTTGGAACACCAGGAGAAAGTTGGTGTTGTTCTGACAGGGAACTAAGGAGCTTTGGACCGTCGGGAAGACTTCAGACATTAGATATCTTTGACATAACTTAAAACCTGATATAACCCTGTTGATGATTTTAGTTACATTTTGAGTGTTTTAAACTTAAATTCTTACATTCTATATCTTTAAAATCATTTAATACTGAGCTCATACTTCTTCTGTTACATCTCTGATTTATAGAGCTCAACGTTCATAGAAAGTTATTCCTACAGCCGAAACATTGTTTTTCTCATGTCACAATTCTTTGCACGTACAACACAGCAGGATAAACGCGCTGACTTTTTTAATAAGTTTGTACAAATTTATTTAAGATTGGCCAAAACTTGGCACTTTGGTGACAAGACATTTCACAGAAATGACAAAACCAAACATGTGAAGGGCCAATATGGCCATCAAATTACAACATACAAAAAGAATAAATAAATAGTGGCATCAACATACATACATAGCATATTTAGTGGACAATTAAATTATGATAAATGAAAAAACTCCCAGCAGCTACTGTACTGCACAGCTACAATGACCTGTGTCCTGACACACAGGGGACGACCTGTTACGTAAAATGCAGTAAATAGTTTCAGTCGGTGAAAAATCGCCTTGTGTGAAGCAGTGACGAGGCACATGATCCCTTCTATGTAGACGTAACAGTCTGGTTCTGCAACTTTGTGTGAGGAAAAGTAATGGCATCTTTAAATATAATGAGTAGGACTGCCCTCATCCGTATACGGCAGTGGAAGGATTGACTGTATGTGGAATCCTTCCAGTAGTGTTTGAAATGCTCTGTGGTGTTTTTTTTTCTTTTAGTCCATATGAGGAGCGGTGATTGAGTCTGACCCCGACACCGACAGGATCAATCAATGTCCTCGGCCGAGTCCTCCGCTCAGCTTATCTACTTTCACCTGAACTCCGTGTCTGCTGTCTCTGCCCTCGTTCATCTGACTGATGAAGTACAGCCGAGTTGAGTCGTGAATGCTCTCGAAGCCAACATGGAGGAAGTTTCCCGGCCATATCTGGGCTCTCCTTTGTCTTCCATTGGCTGTTGAGAAAGGGCTTATGAAACCCTTCCCCCCTCTGTATGACAAGGCGCGGAGGTTATCTGTCGTCTTTAGGAGGCCACGCTCTCGCCCTCCCATGCCCTCGCCCTGTGGCGCTGTCTCGCCCTCCATTTCTTCAGAAGCAGGCTGGTCTTCAAGGCGGCCCTGATCGCTAGAGGCGACACCCGTTTCTTGTTGCCATTCTTCATCCTGAACACAAAGACAGAGAACGATTAGACATCTGAACCATCGATCTCTCAGGGTTATGTAAAAGGTAAACCCACACCTGGGTGGACTTGAGCTGTCAGTCAAACATTCAAACCACTAAGTAGGCAGAGTGTCAAGCAGAACACACTCTGGAGTGGTTGGAGGAGACTGAATGTTATGTTTCCAATTATTAATGTGTCAGACAAATGGCGCTGCAAATTTGGGAGTCTTAGACATGATGGTACATGAGTGCTGCTGCAGCACAGGAGCTCATTTACTCTCAGAAAGGTGAGGGAAAGTAGTGCAGCTCACTTCAGGTAAATTCCACACAATCTCAGAGGTCTTATGGAATGCATAATGCTGCTCTGTCATCAAAATGTACAGGGAGTTTAATGCTTTAGGGACTGATGAAATTCCTGCCTCTGAAACACGTGCTGACTGTTTTCATCTCAGGCTCACAGAGTTGACACATGCAGACATCAACATGTTGCCCTACAAAAGACCTCAGTGCGAGTAAGGTTATAATTACCCCGTCCATCTATTTATTTTTTTGCAAATTCGCTCCAAGCTATTCAGCCTCATTCAGTGTGAGCAGGTCGTCTTACCTTTTAATCCTGCCCGTGTCTGCTGCCAGCTTGTGTTTGCACTGCGCCTCGGCACAACCATCGCCCTGGGCGGAGCGGATCACCGTGTCTGGCAGCGTGTCATACCTGGAACAGCGCACGATGAGAGCGGGATCCCATTAACATTATTCATCAGGCAGTTTCGAGACATTTATCGGACGAAACTTGTCCTCACATGCACACACAAATGATAGACCGAGGCGATTCCGAGTATCAGCGACATGAACTATGAACCGTGTTTGGGTTGTTGTTGTTATCGCGTGCTAATGAGACTTTTCGAAAGTGGGATAAAAGTGCAAATTACACACCTGAGGTGTTTTTCCATCCGGCAGAAGTTCCTGCATGTGCTGTCTTCTTCGTGGGAACACTGACACCGGGGTCCGCTGCTGCTGCTGCTGGTTGCCATGGAGCCCACGACCGCGCGCTTCGTCCTGGGAGCGTTGCCCAGTCCGTAGGAGACCACGCGCCTGGAAAGTTAACACAATTCGAATCAAACAAACTGAACTTAACGGTAGAAAGAAAATGTATTTTTAAAGTCAGCTCGTTTAATTTATAAATGTACAAGGGACTGTTACCCAGCGCTAACAAGGTATGAACAACTGTAGTTTGTTGTCAGGTAAACTCGCGAAAAGTTTTTTAAAAAGTCGAAAACGTACTCAAAGTGTTAGCTTAACGTTACTGTTAGCTAATCATCCGTCTAATACGTCTTGTCTATCCAACATTTGAGTGAGTAATTAGCTTTTTTCTGCGGACACTTTCAGTTTGTAGCCTATTTAAAGGAAGGTATAACATTTTACTGCTGTTTAAACATTTACATAACGGTGACTTACTCAGGTGTGTTGACCCATATGATGTCCAGGTGGCAGAAGTAGACGCACTCCTTGTCCAGGAAAGTGGCGCAGGAGCAGCGTTTGGTCCGCACATGGCGCCCCTGGGTGGTGGTGGAGGCGGTGGTTGTCTCTCCAGAAGGCGCTGCAAGTACTGCAATGAAATACTCATCATTAAAACACTGCATATAAAACATAAAACATTAAATGTCAGGAATGTGCGTAAAGCTAAAGTGTTATCTGCGCAGTTGCAGCAAGATTGTGCTCTGCAGCTTTGCAGATAAGTTAGTATTCCAACTTTACTCTTTATATTAGTTATTCAACTATTGCTTATATAATATATAAACAAGTAATAATTAATTCATGTTGATACATAGGTAGAATATATAGAGAGAAGCGTTCGGCAAAAGTTACCTGTGCACAAAATCCAGGAGTACATCACTGATAACACGGAAATCAAAACGTGTAAATCCATTTTTCAGGTTCGTCTTGTTCGGCAAAAGTAATAATAATCCTCCTGAAGTGTAAAATTAAAGATCCAGTGATTCTCTCTTCGGAACAAAGTCTCGCAGGTCGTCCTCAGAGATTGACGCAGGAGCGGTGCAGAGTCTCTGTCAGTGTGGCCCCACATGTTCAGCCCTTTGACTTTATACAGGAGCGTCCCACCTCCCCTCCTCCTCCTCCTGCTGCTGCTGCTCCGCTCTCTGTTGTCCTTTGGCTCGTACCCAGACGATGATGTTTGTTAGTGGTCGGCGGCTGATAAGCAGCCGTGCAGGCGGAGTGGAAGACTTTGAGATGCCTTGGCTGTGAGTGAGTGGATGATGGGGGAGACGCCGAGTGATTGAATGCGACCTGTACCACACTTCTGTCGGACTCTGTGGCTGAGCTGCAGTGGCAGTAATGAGACGGCAGGTGGCAGGCAAGCGTTGTAGTTGTGAACATTACATAAAGAAGTATATTATAATGTTGAGAGTATAGATAATAAGTGTTACTTAGGTAGAAGTAAAACATATCTTTTGCTGAAACTGACTCAGATAACATTAGAATAGGTAGGGAGACAATAAAACTGATAAAAAGGTTTAGACAAAAGCATTCAAGAGATAAAATATTACTTAAAAAAAAACAAAGGCAAAAATAAACCAAGAACAATTAACAGGAGGAGGAGTCATTTACTGTAAGATTTACATTGTTTTGAATTTGGCAGGAGAAAGAAAAATTCCTTGTTTGAAATCACAAAGGACATCAGGAAGGAAGAAGGTAAGAATTAATATTATTTAAAGCCATAAAGAAACACAATGAGAGCAGAGACATGACTTAAACACAGCACTAGTGTTGTCAGGATACATGAGTTTCTAACTTTGATACAACAATATTCAGTATAATTTTCAATACCAGAGGAACAAATTGACAAAATATTGAGGGCATTAAACTTTGGATGTTTATCAACTTTTCTTGGCTAACAGCAGAAAGACTGTAGTCAACAATAAATACCAAACTTTTATTCTCTTCAAATTAGGCTTTTAAAAATGACGTAACTGCAACCAACATTTTCTATAGTAACCAGATGCAAATCCTATTTTTTTCAGAGCAATTGGTGCAGCACATTATTCATTCATTAAGATCTGGGTTAACAAGTTTATCGAGTGAATACTACTATTATTATGTTGTTATTATTATTGCGTAGCCCGCTCAGATAACGCTCAAGAAGCCTTGAAAGTCCAGCCGGTGCATCAGTTATTTTGAATTTGTATTATTCCCACCAATTCACATTGCAATTGTTATAACTGTCAAAATAATTGCAGCTTGATTTTTTTGTTTTTTTTCCATGTTGTACAGCTCTAGTATCAAAGTACCCTGTACAGTAATCATTTTCAAATGTAAAGATGATGTCCAACATGGTGAGAAGTTTTCTTTTCAAGCTTTCTCATAGCTTTACTTTGATACTAGACAGGTATCACGATTGCATAGTTCCTTTTCCTTGTGTCATTAAAAGAAAAAGAGTTTCAAGCTAAGTGGAAGTAACATCACAAGGTTATTTTTGAGTACCATCCTTCAACGTGCTTATATTGATTCTGATTTTTTTTTTCTTTAATCTTGACCACTACATTGTGGTGTGGAGTACAAACATAAAACAAAAGCATAATACAAAAGTAAACAACCAGAATAGACTCCCAAGTTCAAGCCAAGTTATTTAAAGGGAAGCAAAAAATTACTCAGAAATGCTCCTAGTTTACATACAATCTTTGGTTCATCTGCAATTACAATATATGTTTAAACATAGACAGATGATTAACAAAGTATTTTGACTAATATCTCATTGTTTATCAACAATATTTGTGTTTTTACACTCAAATAAAACATGACATTCATCCCCAAGGCAGTTATCATCACATGAAGTACAAAATATTTTATTCCTTTCCAGACCTTTGTATCTTTCTGTTATTTTAGGAACTCTGAGATTACAAATAACTGGGGCACAACACTGATTGTCACAAAGTAGATACTTTTCAAACTTAAACTCCTCTTTCAATTCACAATATACCACTTTTGCATAAACTGACGCATGGTAATTACTAAAAAAAATTGAATACAAAGTATGCTAAAAAAAACGTCTTGATTAGCAATGAAAGTATTTTTAGTTAGCAGCAATGTTGTCACAAAGTGAAGTTTGAACTTTGAGAGCCAGCCCACTTTGTACACAGACAATGAGGCTGCCAGGTAGGAGGAGAGTTTGCCCTTTGCATGGTCTGGACTGGAGCAGTGGGGTGGAATAAAACTCAAAGTTTAATACTCCTCATTCTCTGTTCCTCAAAATACAGTATTATAGGGTTATACTGGACACTACATCCAACATTACATAACCAGCACAGGCAGTATAATCTATATTCATTTTTTGAGCATGATTCCTGCTGGATGTTAAACATTTCAACTGGTAATTAGAAGTATAATGTGTAAGCAACATGGCTTAATATACAGATGTTTACATAAAAATCAACATTTAGAGTCTATGAGATAATCTGTCGTCCTGTAATGTTGTCATTACATTGACATCATCCCTTTGCTGTAATTATAACGTCCTGTTTGCCTTTTTGCTCCACAACTGTTGCATTTTATTAATTGATAAATGAAAGTACAAACATGCTCCAAAGTGGCCGTTGATCTCATGTTTTCCTTCCACTAGTTGTAATAAACTGTGGAAACCGAGTAGTGCTTCATTTCCCTAAATCACATCAGCAGTGGAAAACTGACCTTGCTTATGTGTTCACGCATGCTCCGAGTGGAAATTTCTTCGGTAAAGTTTCCTGACATACTGCGCCTCTGAGGCCTTCAATCACAGGCTGGTGCTGTGACTTTCCACTGGTCAGGAGACCACAATTCATGACAGAATCAGACAAAATCGAGTAGCATGAGATGCAGCTTTATAAAGTTTTGATTCAAATATGGATGCCTCAGTTTAGAGATGTTGATAGAGATTTGTTTTGCTGATCAGGCGCTTCACTTCAGCATCCTGCTTTTTGTTATCTTAGCACTTGCAGATAATGACCTCTAGGTGTCTCTGTTTGCTTTACTATAGCTTTCCCGTACATGTTTCATTCAGCTCTGGGGTAGAGGAGGGGGTAGAGCGATGGGGTCTGTTCTGTAGATGGATGAGTCACCTTCTGAATGGGGTGGAACAAGGAGGTTATCACTGTCAAGCCTCTTGAGATGAGAGAGAAGTCTCCCTCATTGAGGCCAGATTGCAAGTTTGGTCACAGTCCTCTGGGAGCTCATTACCCTGACTCCTCCTGTACAGTAGGGATAAAATAAACCAAATATAGTCATAATAAGTATAACGTCATATTAGTAAAGTACTGTTTTTTTGATCTGCAACTACAGATTTTTAATTCAGAGGTATTATTGTGATAATTGGAGGATCCCGAGGTTGTCTCCTGAGGATTAAATCTCACTGATGTTTTCTGCACAAAAGATCCCCCTTACTGTTGGTGTGGGATGGTGAAGGAGGTTGAATTGTTTTACTCTATACAGCATGAAATTCTTACATTATTCTGTCGTCATATAAAACAAACCAACGATATTGAAATTCCTCCCTCTGTTGAGCTTCATAGAAACGTTATCAAGCAGAACAGCACTGCTGAAATCTGTTGAGAAAATTACACAACCAGGTATTTATGTAAGAGCCCAACCAATTCATCAGTTGGATGACAATATGGGCTTACATTGGCCTACCACAGATATATTTATATCTGCATATTTGTTGCTTGATATGGACTGAACTGTGGTTTTTAGAGATTGTATTGCAGAAAAAAACATTCGGGATTCCCAGTAAGTTCACTGTTTCAGTTAGAGACACACAATATGGATTTTTTTTTATCTTTGTGTTTTAAAGAAGCTCCCGGTGTATAGTTTAGGCACACCTGAAAGTAAGAAAGGCTGAGCTGTAGTACGCAAAGATGGAGAATTTTATATTCCATAGCTTAAATAAGATGTGTTGTTGCACAAGTATTTTTTTCCTGAAAAAATGTCCACCTGCGGTATCGAAGTGTACAGATGGTACCCTTGTTAAATCAGTAAGCTGTCAGCAAATTGTAAAAAAAATAAAATAAAATAAATAATAATCCCAGAGGCCATGATGATGTTTCTAATGTCTAATGTCAATTTATATATATACACACACACACACACACTAGTTAGTTATTGCTTAATTCAAAGTATGTTCTTGAATATCAATTCTGTGTGTAGTGCCAAATGTCAGCAAATTGTAAAAAAAAATAAAATAAATAATAATTCCCAGAGGCCATGATGATGTTTCTAATGTCTTGATTTTTCAAACCAACACAAAAATTGTGTTGAAATAGGAGACTGAATTTTTGTGACTTTTGTTTGATTAAATATCAAACTAGCTGGATTAGTTTTGTTTGATGATTCATTTTCTGTGAATCAAATAAACACATACCAAACTAAATCAATTTCACACCGCAGTCCCACATTTAACACTCACCGATTTCACGATAGTTGTAGTATAGTTGCAGTCCAGAGTCAACCTGAAAATATCTAATGACACACTTTCTATTGTGTAACTGACAAATCACAGTGACGCCACTTTAATGTTTGTAAACAAATTTTTACTGATACAGTTAAGAATATTGATACAGCAATGTAAAGCTACCATAATGCACATACCTATGGACTTATGAATCATAATGGGCACTAGATGGATTATAATAAATAGTTGAACACAACATCTGTACACAGAAACATTGCCCGATAATCCATAGAAATGTACACATACCAGTACAACATTTATAATTCCATAAATTTACGAATGACAAATCCTCCAAAATAAAACTGATATCCTCCATTGTTATGCCTCTCTTTACTTTTATTTTTTTCTGAAATAAACACAAGCAACTACTGAATGTATAAGGAATTATGTACAGGTTCCTAAACAAGAAACTCCATAAAGGCACAATTGTCTATACAACATGTACAAAAAAAAAAGAAATTGTCTGGAGCTGACAAAAAAAGTAAAAATAAAATGATTGGTCATCATTATAATTATCATATGATTGCACATACAATATGAATGTCAGCATCTGTGCTTTGAAAGGTGATTTGCAAAGAAACAAACCCCTGAAAAGTGTTTTCAGTCTTACAAAGTGACAAGAATTACAAAAAGAGAACAAGAAGAGCTTTCAACTTGGGGTCTTCAGGTGGCAATGACCAGTCTGTCTTCATCATCACTGGATACCTCATTATCGTCATCAATTACCTTCTGCCAGCTGGTCACTGGTGGTGCTCTATGTGGTGCAGGATCACTCGCTCCCTCGACTGATGACTCCTTAGCACCGTCTACTCGGCTCTCAGGAGCTGGTGATTGATGCTGCTGTGGGGATTTCTCCCTCTCTTCCCTCTCAACAGTCTGTGTGAGCTCAGCTCTGCTGCTACCTCCAGGGCTAGCCCTGCTGCCTGATGTCACTTCTGGAGAGCTGCTGACCTTCAGCGGGATGGGAGATGAAGCAGACATGCAACTCTGTGAAGAACCGAGCCCGTGTTCACTTTGAGACGGCTGTGCTCCTGGAGCTTCAGGGCTGCCCTGCCTCTCTGACGACCCAGGCAGAGGACTGAGGGTGGAGAGAGGGCTAAGAGAAGGAATGATTGCAGGCAGGGCAATGTTAACTATCTGCAGGCCTGGGACATGTGTCTGGGGGCCAGTGCCGCTTTGCGAGGTGGGGTTGGCAGTTAAAACCTGCAGCCCGAGGGTGGCATTGAGAGTGAGCCCTTGCTGGTTTAATAAATGGGTGGATGCCAGGCCTGTGTTGGTCAGCCCCATGAGGTTAAGTGTCTCCAGACCGACTGGCTGTATCGTTTGAGCCTGCAGGCCAGCAACCTGCCCTAGAGGAAAGCAGGGCAGGACACTGCTGATTGGTTCCTGGACCACAAGTGGCTGGGCTTGCAAGCCCTCTGGTTGGGGTGAAGAGTTGGGAGCTGGTAAAGGGCTTGTGTTTCTGTGAATGACGCTCACTGCTGGGATAGTGAGCTGGACAGGCCCAGCCTGGATTGGTACAAAGGTGGAATAAGCTGCCAGGCCAGCGGGCACCAGCTGGATCCCTCCAACTGGGACCATGCTGTAAGAGGAGCGAGAAGGCTGCTGGGAGTGCAGGGGCAGGTGACTGAACAGGTGGGTCTGGGTCTCTGTTCCTAGTGTTTGGGATAGACCCTGTGGGGGAAAGTGCATGGGGCCTTGAGAAACATAGGAGGAAGTCTGAGTGCTCCGGTCCACCGGTATTCCCGATTCACTGGTTACCACATCAGGAAGGGCAGGGGAGGTATCCTGTGAAGAGAGGAAAATTCAACATCATGTCATCATTCTTGACTTGAAAGGAATTCTGGTATTTTCAAACCTAGACCCTTTATTTTGATTTGCAATGGCTTCTATGTTATCCTTGGGGAAACTCTGACTATTAAAGTTACATCCACGTTAAGTGCTTGTTTTTTGCCACTGACTAAAGTTATTATTAATAAGTGTCTGACCAAGTGGAAAAGATTCCTATCCTACATGGTTGAATATTTAACTGATGTTGATGATCTAGATGATGATGTCTGTGTTGCTGTGATTCAACAGCCATTATTTTTTAACTCATTACCCTAAGAGTGCATTAGACTTTTTCTACGATTCTGAAAGAACAAGGTCCCTAAACTGATGCACACCAGAGGGACACCATTTTCCTCAACTGAGCAACACTCCTTGCAATCTGTTTTTTGACCTAGATGAAGTCTGGTTCAAGAAGTCTCACTCAAATCTCTCGATAAGTTGTCACAGTTGTTGCCTTATCTACATTGACAAAATCAGTCACACATTCAGCCGTCTTGCTGCCAGTTCCTCTCTCACACTCTGTCTTACATTCTACTGTTGTCTTTTAGTGGATGAACCTTTGATGCTCAGAGTTACCCCAAAGAATTACATTGCAGTCATTGCAGCTGAGGTGATCTACTGAACCGACTCCAAAAATATTGGTAAGTATGAATGATTTACACATTGTAATATGTAAATAAAGGGCTCAGGCTCAAGAATACTGGATTTTCCCTTTTTTCCCTTTCCCTTTCCCTTTTTTAAGTACATTCTTAGAAGATGAAATGGTGTTTGGATCAATCTATGAAAGCGAATCAGGATTATGAACACTATTCACCTTTTCAGAGCATTCACGGGAGCTTTGCGGAAGTGTCTCGCATGCAGGATTGAAAGTAAGGGTATGGATAGGAAAGAAAGGAGGCAGGCAGGGAGGGGTGGAGAGAGATGCAATGAGAATACTTGGGTCTCACCTGGCCTAGCTTGGAGACCTTGCCTGGCACTGGGGGACTAGGGGGCACATCAAAGTCAGGATAGTCGATGGACATCTGCCTGCACGGTGACACTGGGCTCATCATGTGCACTGACTCTGTGTCTGAGGTATAGGAGTCTGATGTGGTAGCAACAGGTGGAGGAGAGTAAGGGAAGTGAACTGGGCCACATGATGACCCAGAGATGGATATCTGCTTGCTCAAGGACACAGGGCTCATCATGGGGACAGATTCTGAGTCGGATGTAGGGGGTTCAGGAGCTTGAGGCTGGGAGAGAGGTAAGGAGACTGAGCTGATTGACATCTGGGCGAGGAGGGCGCTAGGAGGGACTTCAGCCTCTTTGGAGGGGATGTGCTGCGGGCTGGCGGAGACAGAGGGGTTGGTGGACAGGCCCGACTCTGCCTGGCTGTCCTCCTCTTCCTCCTCGTTGTCGTCATTCTCCTCATCATCAGGCCCATCAGAGTCATCGCCATCTGAATCTTGACGGTCAGCGCTGCTCACCTGGCTGCGGTCTCCTGCAGATGACAAAACTTGTAAGATGGAATCTATTCTTGGTATTCCACAGTACATATGAGTCATCAGAGCTGGTATGAAAATAGATACACCCTTTGGTAGTATATACACTTTCATTCATTAAACATCTTCTGTTATCACACAGCGAGAAAATCCATAGCTAAGAATGCAATTCAGTAATGTTTTGTGCTGCGGCTGCATAGTTTCACACCCTTGACCACCATACGCCCCTGAGCTCCATCACAGGCAGAGGAGGAAAAACAAATATGCTGGGACCATAGAATGCTTTCAGGCAGCTTCTCTCACTCTCTCTCTTTTTTTTTTCTAAAATTAGACGCAGCAATTTCCTCTTTCTAAACGCTGTGCATGCCGCCCACATGTGCTTTGAGTTAACAGAGGAAGAAGCTGCATTTAGAATTTCTAATTAGACCGTGGCAAAGCTATTGATCAACCTAGCAACAGAGCACAAGCAGGGACAATCAGGGTTTTATATCTTATGTCGTTAACAGGAGAACTATTCTGAAAAGGGCATACCTGTTGTTTGAAATAAAAGCAAATGGGGTGAACAAGATCTATTACATTTGTAACAATATGCTGTAAATAAATCCTTAGAGAAAGAACATAGACCTTTTTTGCTTTTTTTGATAAGTTATAGTTTTGGAGAACACGATGATCCTTATGTACCTGAATCCTCTGCATCCTGATCTTCAATGAGACCTTCAGGAACCCCCATCTCCATGCATTTCTTACTGTGGGCCTTGGACTTCATGTGCTTGGTCAGATTTCCTGCAAGAGGAGAGTCAGTGAGGTCTTACGGGTGGGTAGAGCCTGAACAATAGCACAGGAGTTTATGTAAGAGAATGTGGTCTTTGGGCAAGCTGTATGTAAAGGGTGAGTAACTGATAAAGACATTTTTAAATGAACGTGGGTTGCTGTGACACCAAGTACTGTTCTGCAGCGCGGCGTGGGTAGGGAAGTTCGATAAAGAATGGTGAATCATACTGTCTTGGTTTAAGAGATGGTGAGACACATCTTGAATTTCATAGCTACTAGAAGGAAGAAGTGAGCTGTAGCAGTAGAAGGCTACATATTAAAAATGTAGGTAAAGCGTAATTTTACAGTTACACAAATTGAAAGGCAAGTAGGTGGTAATTACTAAGCAACATATTTGAAATTTCACAAAAATTGGCTAAAAGTTCATGGAAAATTACCCCAGTAATTAAATAATAATAATCTGCTATATTCAAATAAGCAGTTTTGAAAAGGCTGGTAAAATAATTTTGGATACATTTTGTGGTTATTTGGGTGTCATTTCAATGTGTTGCTTAGTAATTAACATGTACTTGTCATGAAATTTTCCAGTTACCAGAATATATTCTTTCAAATGTTAATTGTAGTGAAACAAATTGTATGTTCAAGTCTAAGATCAGGAATGTAATTTCATTGAAATTTGTGGTACTATATGCATCATGATGTACAGTATATGTGTGTATATATCCAGCAATTTAGAGCCACATACCGTGAAGGCAATTGTTTTGAAAAAAACTATTTGATTTTGTATAATTGATTTATTTGTGAAAGTACTGAGACTCACTGAGAAGATTTAAGAAAATTAATCAACAAATGTGAGTTTAACGAATGATTAACTGAGTTCTAACCTTTTGTCTTGAAGGAGAAGTTGCAGTGGACACAGTGGTATGGCCGGACATCAGAGTGGGTGCGTATGTGTTTGCGCAGCATGCTGGGCTTCTTGCAGCGGATCCCACATTCCTCACAGATGTATTTACCGCGTCCACGCCCACGTACGTACACATACTCCTCATTAGATTTGTATCTGTGGGATTACAATAGAACCATGAGGGACACATGGACGCACAAACATGTATAACCAAGCAAATACGATTCCTAACTGCAATATCAAATGTTTTTATTGTTTTGAACCGTACCCGCCATCGAATATTTTGACCCGTCTTGGTTCTGTTTTAGATGCCACTTCCTTCTCTGACTCAGTGCTGGTCTGAGCTTCTGGTTGCACTTTACTTCTGGTTTCAACAGATGTAGACTTCTGGGGTATTGGCACCTGCAAATAGTCAAAATGATTGATGCATTTATTGACCCGTTTCAAAAACTGTGGTGGCAAAAAAGGCAGAAAATGAATTCGTACCCTGGGCATGACGTCTTTCAGCTTGCTTGAGTAAGACAAGATGTCAGATTTCTTGCTGGTTTTTATGGCCGAAGTGTAGTGTATTTTCTTGGAGCTCTGCTTGGAATCGAACAGAGACATGACAACCTTGGTGGGCAACCCAAGTGGGTTTTGGTTGTTGGGGTTGACTGTCCAGACAGCATATGCAGAAGTCTTCAGGTCAGTCTGTGGAACATGAAGAGGCTTCCTCTTCATCAAGAAACACCATGTGAAAGTGGTGGCAGTCTTCAGGCTGGGGAAAGACAGGCGATGACTGTCTTTTGTGTTAACCACAGACACTGATGTAGTCAGCTTCATCTGACCACCTTGGAAACTGGAGGGCCTAGTTGGGGATTTGGCAGGAGTCCATCTCTGTTCCTCAGCTTTCTCTTGGGGTTTCAGAGTGTTATTAGCTGGTATTATGGTACCTTGGCTACCAGCTGTAGTATTCAGGGTGGGGCTCACTTCCCCAATAACAATGCTTGTGTCTTTTTCCAGGCCAGCACTGTCAGGTGACATAGGCTTAACATCATCAGTAGCCTCTGAGTCCTTCTCCCCATCTGCTTTAACCTGCGGCAGAGGTGGTGCTTCAGTTTCAATGGGACTGTCCACTGGTTCAGTTGTGCAAACCTGCCTAACGAGTGTTAGCTTCCTCTGTCGGGTAACCTCTGACATTTTGGAATTGAGATAATTGACTGATCTGCCATCAGTGAGACAGGCCACACCATGCTCATCCTTAGCTCGTTTTTGGTGCTTTTCCATGTAGATGTCCAAGCTGTTTGCAGGTGACAGCATTCGTTTACTTGAGGCAGTGGGCTCCTGCTGTGGGCAGAGAGTTACTGATGCCAGTTTCTGAGTGCAATGTAAGGACCCAAGAGAAGGTGCTCTTTCTCCAGAATGGTTGTGAGTGCTAACAGTTTGAGGGTGAGTCCTATCCTTCTTTACAGTTGGAACAGCTTGAGTATCACTCTCTACACTATGAGTGGATGAGAGGCTATTTTTATTGGACACAGAGGGAGCAGGGTTCATCTGCTCATGAGTGATGAGGATCTGTGGCAATGGTACAGCACCTGCTTGGGTCTGATGAAACGGGTCCCTTCGCTGTTCACCTGACAGAACAACCGTCTGTGTCTTAATGTCAGAGGCCTGCTGATTATGTTGAGCAACATATACATTTTGGAGTACATCTGATGATTTCGAAATGCTTAAAATTGGATTGGCAATAGGTATTGTTAAAACTGGCAAGGCTATCTGAGTTCCCTGTGTGTTGGAGAAAGAAAATGTTTGGCTTGCTCTTAGAGCAGTACACTGCATTTGGTATTTGGGCACAAAACATTTATTTTCTTCAGAGTTGGCTGGTTTGTTTTTTACATTCTCGCGACAAACTAAAATCTGGCTCATCGGCTGTTGTAACTTTTGGCATATTTGAACCTTTGATGTTTGGTGCCAAGGATGTGGAAGGCCGTGGACTTGAGGCTGCTGAGTTGGGCTACCCAGATTAATGCTTTGCACCATTTGCTCATTCTTTTGCAAGGATGAATCTCCAGTATGCAGAATAAAGGGCTGGGCCATGGTGCGCCTGTTGGCGATGTGAATCTGCTGTGATCTATTCTGAGTTAAAGAGCTAACATTTGTAATTGGAGGTTTGTCGTGAGGTATGACTTTTCTAACAGGTTGCTGACTCTCTGGGCCTATCTTTAAAGACATTTGGCGAACTAATGGCCCCCGCCTTCTTTCAATAAGTGGCACTTGGGCAATTTGTGAGATTTGTCCACTTTTTGGCTGTCCAATTGGTGAGAGAGATCTGCTGGGAGAAACATTGCCACAGTCAAAAGACTTGCTACGGTAGTCACATGATATCTCAACAGAGGGTTGAGTACAAGTGATCTGTTCAGATGCGGCACGCCTCATCATTCCAGGCACACCAAGGGTGTTGAATGCTGCTGGCAGACCTTGAGGCTCTGGAATTTTGCTGACACACTCCCCTCGAGAAGGACTCTCTGACCTAGATGGCTCATCTCTGTCAAAAGAGGCTGAGATGCTGGAACAACGAGAAAGACTGCTGTCCCTACTCAGGCTTCGCGAGAGGCTGGACTCAAAACTGGATTCACCTGAGGAGTGGTCCATTTGAGCAAGACGAATTCTTTTCTTTTTTGGTGGAAGTTTCTCTGCCGGTAACTTTGACAAACTTTCACTTCTCTGAGGCCAGCTGAACTGATCTGCAGGCTTATCTGCTGGCTCAGTAGTCTGAGTGTCATGTTCTCTGTCAGGCTCTTCTGTGACCAGAATCTCAGGAACTTGTATGTTATTTTGTCGAACTAGACGAGACTGATGGACAGGAGTAGAGTTTTCACCAACTGCTGCTACGGTGGCTTCAGTGCATTGTTCTGTCCTTTGTTGTCCATAGTCAGTACTCTTGGGTTTGGATAGTTTTTCATGGTAGCTGTCAGCTGAGACATTTGCTACTGCATCTGTTTTGAGCTTGTTTAGGGGATCCTTCTCCATACTTTCAACAGGAGAGGCCCTGTCAATGGATTCTGTCTCAAATGAATTGGGTCTACTGAGAGAGTTGGTGTGTCTAATGACTGACGTACCACTGCCTTGCCTTTGCAGTTCACCTTTAGTAGAGGTGCTGATCTGGGTCTCTCGTATTGGTGACAGTCTGGAATCTGGAGTATTAATGCCTCTTGCTATGAGCTGAATCTGAGGTAGCTTTGACTGGTTGTTTTTGGGCTGTATGTCGACTATTACATTATGCTGAGAATAAGATCGATTTGCCAAAGCTGTAGGTAGCTCAAAACTAACTGAACAGGGTGGAATAGTGTCAGTAGGAGATTGATCATCCTCATCACCAACACTTTTCATTTTCCTTCTCTTCCGAATTGAAGTCTGTTGATCAAGTATTCCTGAGCCAGTAGTTGATCTTGGGACCAGGGGCTGCATTATGTTAACGTGAAAAACATCTTGATCAGATTCTTTGACAGTAATTGGCTTGTTTTTTGGACCATGAAGCTCAGAGCAATAGAATTTCTTGTGAGTTTCAAAATTCTCTAACTTTCTGTACCGGTTACGACAAGTTTCACACTCATACATTGTGCCTTTATTCTGCTGAGGCTTTCTGTTCCGGTCCTGGTGGTGCTCAAAAGATCTGCTTCTTTGCATTAGTTCTGTGGCACTGCTCGGACCATGATAGCCATCATCCATGGAGCGAACACTAGGGAGGCCATGCCCCTCACTGGTGGAAAAGTCTTCTACAGCTGCTTGTCTGACTAAGGTACGAGAATGTATTGCTGGATTTGGGGTTGATGGAGCTGATGAAAATACATCATCATTCAAAGAACTAATTTTTTCATCAAATGACTGACAAATTCGCAAAGGGTGTGGGAGGGGGGCAACGTTAAGGGGAAGAGCAGAGTGTCCCGGTGTGGTAGGCATAGAGTTACTCCTCGTTATTGGCAAACAATCCATTGGTGGGTATTGAGAAGGTACAGACAGAAGAAATACTGGCTTTGATTTATCTGTGGGGGTGAATGGGGACTTGGGGATGTCTGAGCTGGAACTTGACCTTCTTCCCATTGGTTTAAGATCAAACTGAAAAGAGTCTTTAAATATGTACGATTTGGGAGAGTCAATACTCCCTCTCCGTGAGAGAGAGGTCCTCCTCGGCTTTACGCTGTCCAGCTGCTTGTTGTCAACAACTGCTTCATTATCAGATATCAGCTTTGAAATCCGTTCTTCCAGAGAGAGTGCTTTGGCTTCCAATGGTGGACGCATCTGTCCTTCTGTGGCCCGCTGCTTTTGCTCAGCTGCTACATGCATTACTGTGGCGACCACATGAGGGACATTGGGAAGAATATTCTTGGCAATGTCAATGTCCACTGGTGGAGTTATCTTAACAAATGGACTGGGTGGACTCATGGCCTGGTCTGCACTTTCAGAACGTGAGAAGTAGCCAGAATCTGTACTCCCCAAACTGCGAGGACTAAGCAGACACTTCACCTGCTGCTGTTGAGAATAGTCTGTTGCTTGTTGCCTCTGAAGCTGAGCATGTCCACCCAACAGCGGAGACTTACACTGATGGTCTTCATCTTCACTCACAGTATCTAGTGAGGCATTTGTACCATCTACCTCTTTCAGAGATGACAGGACTGTGATGCTTGATCTTAGATTGGCAGTCTGGAACTCTCGTTGCCGTTGTGCAGCAGCTTGCTCGGGCGCTGTACCTGTAACTCTTGGGCTGTCTGCCCTCAGAGGGGAGACATTAACTGGATACACAACAACTTTTGGGAGTGCAGCTGTCACTTTGGGCTCATGAGCCCTCTGACCGGAGGCTGGTTTCATTGACTCAAACACAGCTGTTGAGTCAGTTTCCCCATGGCTTGCTTGGGTTGTACCTACACTCTGTAAACTATTTTCAGATAAAGCTGCCACACTGCTCTGCGATGAGTCAGGGTCCAAGTCAGCAGTGCTACCTTCCTCATCACTGTCCCCACTCTCCTCCGCCTCTGAATGTGTACCGATGGCTTTGTCAGATTCTTGAGAGAGTGAGCCACCTCCAGATTCAGAGCGTGCGATGAGACCCAGTTTTATGGCATGAGCATGTGACTTCTTGTGCTTGTACAAGTTGCTCTTGGTTTTGAATGAGAAGCCACACGTTACACAGGGGTATGGTCTTTCTCC
Source organism: Diplodus puntazzo (assembly GCA_963678695.2). Taxonomy (NCBI): domain Eukaryota; kingdom Metazoa; phylum Chordata; class Actinopteri; order Spariformes; family Sparidae; genus Diplodus; species Diplodus puntazzo. The sequence goes on from OZ023169.1 coordinate 7,028,255, forward strand.
TGTGTGAGACCTAATGTGTTTGAGCAGCACGCTTGGTTTTGCACATGCTCTGCTGCAGTATTCACAAACATACTTTCCTGGCTTCTTCGGCTTTTGGTCCTTGTAAATCTGCTCAGTGCCAAAGTTCATTACCGTGGTCATCTGAACTTGGTTTCCACCAGGTGTAACTGGGACTTGGATTGTGCTGGGGACACTTGCTGAGAGGGACTGGCATGTGTGCACAACTGGTGGTTGGCTTTGTGGCAAAGTATTGGAGCCTGAGGGAACAGGTGCATGAGTTATAGTGGATGGCCCATTGTTAAAGCTCATATGCAAGCTAGGCTTATCTGGATTTGAAGCAACAGGCATAAACTGTGGTGTAGCAAGCGGAGAGGACTGCATGGGAGTAACCTGTGTAGATGTCTGCCCACTTCCCTGTAGTGGTGCTGCAATGCCAATAAAGTTGCCTTGTTTGTCAATATAATAAGTCTGCATATGGGAAGGTTGAGTCTGGAGACCAACATTGACAGCCGGCATTGTTCTTAATTCACCACTAGATTGAGCAGTAAGTATGGAAGCTGGTTTTCCAATGACCTGCAATGAGTTTTTCCTCTCAGCCAGTGTGCTGAAGTCATGCTCCATGGCTTTAAGTAGAACATCAAGTGGAGCACTGCTGTGGTAAGGATCTCCCTCAAAGCTGGGGTCTTGGCTCTTACTGTCCTTGGACAGAGACACTTTAGTAGTAATCAAAGAGCCCTCCTCACCATCAGTGGGCTGCAGTGATGGTGGCCGAGAAGATGATTCTTCCTGTTTCAGCCTTTCAGAGTCAGCAGAAGATGACCCCTTGTGAGGGGATGCTGCAACTGGTTGGGCATACTGTTGATCTTTTTTCCCACTGGGTGATGAAGGATTGTGGGAAAGGCTGTTGGAGGATGAGCAGCAAGAAGCAGTCTGTCCCTCAGATGGAGCTCTGTGGAGTGCAGTTTCAGATGTTTTCAACTGTAGGGGCTTCTTGACTGGAGATTTTGGAATTTTCTCGAGCCGATTCTCTGCAACAACCTTTTTTCTCTTTAGGCCTTTTATGTTATCTGCATTTCTTCGACTGCTTTCAGATATCCCTGAGGAGAGATAGAGAGACAGAGAAGTTGAGTTGGTACAATAACACCATCTTTATCCAAACCTTTCCCAACACTCTGCCCTATCTGTGAGCTCAAAAAACATTCTGTTTCTTGAGGTGAATTGTTGTTGTGCTTATGAAACTGATCACACTTATGTTGTGTTTGACTTAGGGATCAGATTTTTTAGACATTTAATCATGCTTTAAAAATAGTGCCCATTTTAAAAATATTGTATAACTGCTATTTAAACACCAGTAACATTTAATTGAATTTACAGTCTTAATTTGCATCAGTAATTAAGCACAAGGACAATGGGTGCAATTTTACTCATCAATAATGAATAAACAACATTGGATTTTCAAAGCACTGATGGGTCAATTATCAATGCTAATTACTATGCCTGTCACAGTCACAACTAACACAGATGACAAAATGAGGACATAACATTACACCAAAAAAAAGTGTCTGAAGTGTCAGATTAAAGAGTTTAAATTTCTACAGTATTCTTAATTAACATTCTGAATTATTATGTAGAACCTTCTAATTACTCCTCCTCCCTACTGAGAAATATTAATACATTATTTAATTTTAAATATTCAGATCAGCAATTTAATACTTATCAACATACAAGAGATGTGTAAAAATACAGTTTGATTTTAGTGCAATACAGTTGCATAATTGATGGCCTACATAAAACTAAATCTCTGGCTCAACCTCTATTTAAGTGCTATAACTTTAAGATAAAGAACTTCTACATTCATTCTCAGAAAAGCTTTCATGAAAGCTGCATGCCTTAACTCTTTATTTTCTCTGGCTTTATCAACAACTTCTTTTGATGAAATTGGTAAGGGGTATATTGTATCATTTCCAGACATCACTCGTACTTTTATTTATTTGCTCTTTGACTAACACCACACTTCATTACATAAGTTAACGTTATTGTTTTCCCTTTTCTTGCTGTTCATGTACGTAGGCTTTGAGAATGTAACAAACAATTCAAAGACAGTGAAGAGAAAACACCATTACAATAATAAAGCAGCATTGTTTTTAAAAGGGCGCACCCATACCATGGTGTCCCATAATTGGTTGTGTTGGCCCCACAACAGTGATTCAGTCATCGGAGTGTTTTAAGGACATGTTGCATAAGATTAGCAGTGCCCTGTCACAGTTTCCTGGCTTATGTAGGTATTTCCCAAGATGAGGTCAGGGTTCCTTCAAAGCCTCGAGCATAATTAGATTGAGGAACGCCTTGTCTTTACACAAGTTAATCCGTTCTCCACACAAACATGCAACCAGTGAGCATCTAGAGGAGCACACAACCAGTGTAACATGCGCTCAAAGCAAACCCTGTGACTTTTAACAACTCAATCTAAAACACTCCTCACAAAGAAGCACATTTGTATCAATGGCCTCTGAGAGACATGAGAAAAGGATTAGTTCTTCCTTCCCACTACTGGAACAAGTCTTCAAAAGAGATTCCATGACTTCACCGCAGCTTTTCCATCAAAACAAAAAAATACACTGCATAAACAAACAGCATTTTTAAGTGTCAGTCTTCAGCTTTAACTTCTGTTGTTAGCTGTTTAGGCGTCTTTGGATGAAATTAAAGTCCATCCAATCAATATTTAAGCTTGACATTATTTTACTTTCTTCTTGATGATCATACATTTTAAATCCTCTAACTTTTTGATCACCGTATAAAGAATGTGATTTCAATGTTGAGCTTTAATGATGAAGTGTGAAAGAGCTTGTAAAAGAATTAACTTCTGGGTCATTATCCCAGGGATTAACCTTTGACTGGTGGGCCCTGACATCAGTAGCTGCTGTACTGTGGGAGGGGGATTGAGATATTCGTATTTGTGCGTGTTTTATTTAGCGTCTCTGTCTCACCTCATTTACCATGCATGATTCAATCATAGCTCGCAATGTCCCATAAATAAGCTGGGTGCTTTTTAAAAAGGACAATGTTGTAGCGAAGCTTAAATGGACACAATGAAGCTGCTTCGGCTCGACAAAACTGGTTTCTCTATTTGAACAAAGTTACATAACAACCACTTCACAAAACAAAATGTTCTTTATGTGTGTAGAAATGGCATCACTGTAGTGTTCCTTCTATATGAAAACACTACTATGTTTGTATATCAAATTTAGAAAAAGATTATTTTCTGTGAAACAAAATAGTCATTAACTTGGTGTTGCAGCATAATTATAATTATGTCAAGTCACTGCTGAACCACAAGAGCACATTCAGGGTGAAAGATATTAAAAACAATGTTTGTGCTAGCACTGACCTAAAACCCTGCTGCTATTAAATATTCACTCAGGAACGTAAAATTTTAATAGTGCAAATATTTTTCCTAAAGCAGAAACATTAAATGGGAAGGCTGCTGCAAAAATCCAGACAGGATCTGGTTTAGTAACAACTAGTAAACAATTATTTTAACTCTGTTTGCATATAAATATAAAATTCCTTAAAGAACATGATTAATTATTTCATAATCCTGAATAATTCTTCTGATGAATCAATAATACAATCTCACACACACACACACACACACATAAACATTTTGCATTCCGGTAAATTGTATTGGTTTCACCCAATCAGGAAATTTTGTAAAGAAGTAGTGAAGCTTTATTTTATTTTCCCTTCTAAATGATCACACATTTTAAATCCTCTAATTATCTGATTATCCTATGAAGCAAGTGAATGTAATTTATGTAGAGCTAGTAAAATAATTATCAACCAAACTGACTTTTGTAACAATTGATACTATTGATAAGACTATTGAATTTGTTTTGTGCTTTTGCTAGAAAAACTATTTTAGGTTTAATCATACATTTAATTCATTCTCAACTGCCAGGTGGTGAATGAGAAAACAAACTGCCACGCAAATGAAAGATAAAACAAATATTTCCTTGTTAAATATCTCTTACCTTTGTGTGCGGCTTTGGGATCTTTAAGCTCTTTCTGTGCCTCCTCAATTTTATCTGTAAGACAAGAACAGAAACCATTTTCAGCACAGATGCACACACACTCCTGCTCCACAGTGAAGGCAGCGAAGAACGTAACTAATGATACTGGGGATGCTTCCCACACGGCTGCAGCAGGATGAAGGTCTTTCAAATGAAAAACAGATATTCTTCCATAGCTGAGAGAGTGTGCTATTCCATATGGAAACTATTATAATCATGAGGGGGGGCAAGCCTATGTGCACCCAGTCAACGATCAAGCACACCCACTTGAAGAAAGAACAGCACGGACGTGTGTGATATGCAGGTTAAGTTGAGCAAATAAGTCAATATGGTGGGGTCATTCTCATTATCACAACCTACAGATATATTTGCATATTTAAATGCTGTTTACACCCCTGAGGGAGGTCAAATTCATCCCTATCAGGCGCTCCACACGTCACAATTCAGCAGGTGAAAAACCTGTTTCTGTATGAAGCATATGGATGAGTGGGAAGTGGCGCAGGATTTGCTGTGTGTTGCTGTAATCAATATTAATTATATACACTGCTTAATGTGGCGTGAGTGGGTAATACACAGTGGAATAGAGGCAGAGAGACGAGGTAAACCCTCTGTTTTCCTGCCTCTGCAGGGTCACTACCTTCAGCTGGGGGAGGAGGTGTGTTCACATCCTGAACGTGTCCAAGGCTCATTAGGTTTAATTTTTGATTAAAAACTAAAAACTAATTTATCTTTTTAGTTTAAACAACAGGTAAAACAGTGAAGTAGATTGCTGATGATGATATGAATGATACAAAAACCCATGCACACTTTTGTCCTTTTTTTTTTCTTTTCACTTTTCACTATCACACAAACATACAGAACATATCCTGAGCTGCCAGCACTCAGTTTTGTCTACTATAAAGTCAGGATAGAACAGAAAATAGGTGTATTTTGAGTCCAACTGCCGATGAAATAATAAATAAATTCAAAAATTCTTTACTTCGGCTCTGCTGCAGCATCCTCTGTGTCTGTAGTCTCACTGCATTTGCAAAGTAACTACTTACTCAAGTTAGCAAATAAATGTAGAGCAGTAAAAGTGCAACGTAGCAGAAAATCGAAATACTCAAGTAAAGTTCCTTAAGCTTTTAAAGTCCATCACTTTTTATTCTGAATTTTGACATGTATATCAGTTTCAATACAAGTAAAGTGTATTGTTTTAATGCTCTGATGTCATTTTGGATGCTGAAGTTGATAAAATACCTGCCTCCCTTGTGGGATCATGGGTCTATGAACATTCTGTATAGGAATATCCACTGATCTATATCTCCTTTTGTTTACTCCTAATATGAGTATCAGTGTTGGCCACAAAAATCCATTTTCAGTTGGGCTTTAAATGTGTACTAAGGTAATCCGTTTCTTCTGGTCGAAGGAACAGAGAAATGTATGGATGTGCAAAGGCATACAGGAGGAAAAACTAATCTGCTTCTTTGAAAAAAAAAAACAGGTTTTTGTGTAAATTAATAAAAACAAAAAGCAACAAGCCTCCTACATGTGGATGTGTATGAAACACACATTAGCCACAGAGGTAAATAGGCGATTACTGGAGAAGCCTTGCATGTTTCTGTCTCCCATGACCATGGAAACTGGATGGAAAAAATAAACCCACTGTGGCTTCGGTGCCCTGCACATGACATTCGAGTGCAAGACGAGTCCTCGAGGACCAACGGTAACAACTTTTGCCCCAGATTGCATAAACGTTAATGGATGGTGAAAGAGGATGTTCTGTGGTTCCCAAAATCACAGTGCGATGCCGGGAATACTTGGGGGAGGGGTGACGCGAGTGGGCCACAGAGGAGGTCAGTAGATTATGTCATCATATGTGTGTGTGTTACTTTAGTCACACCCTTCTCCATCTCTCTCTCTATTCCTCTGTATATCTCAGGCACACGCCACAGATTACATAATGCGTCCCCACCCCTGCGCTGCCGTGGAGGAAAACAAAGGCACCCTGCCAGCAGAAACACAGCAACCGAGGCTCATGAGGAGAGGGCAGAGTGTTTGTTTATGAGCGTGTGTTTGACAGAGAGGTAGACAGAGAGGAGAGAGAGCTGTGTGACCATGTGAACGCCCTCGCCAACAGGAATCAGGTAGGCTGTGTTTTCCTGGCAGCGACGCTGGCATGGTGTTCCACCAAACAGAGAGGAGCTTCCCTCAGAGTTACCGCGGCTCAATCTCACAGCTTCCTCGAGTAAACGGCTCCGTTATTGCAAACCAATTTGAGATAATAAATGCTTATTTTAGCGGTTAGAAGATTTGAAGGTAGATGTTTGCTAGCATACGCTTCATTGTTTGCACAGCTTGATACATATGTCTTGTATTAGACCGCACTGGCAAACCGAGGCGTAAGTGATTACTGCCCAACAAAAATCTTATTAGTGGTTCTTTATGGTAGAAGCTGCTATAGATCAGATTGCACGTCTTACATAATAAGCCACAAACAAGACCCCTCATGCTGAATGACACCCATGAAGTCGAGCTCCGAAGCATGGAAAAGAACAGGAAACACCGGCCCAAAGGAGTGGAAAGGGACGCAGCAGAGTTACCCTCAAAAAGGACAGAAAAAATATTCCATCCACAGCGCCCGAGTTATTAAGACAGCAGGGAATGATTATAGGGTTGTTCATATTTCCCTCATTATGGTTGTTGGGGTTTCTGAGGTGGTCTGGGTGATGGCTACATACTTCATCCGAGCTGTGTGCAATTGTCCTGTAACCACAGGAAAACAAAAGGAATGTACACAAATGTTGCGTGTTGTCGGTGATGAAAACCAGAGCTGATTGTGGAACATGACCACGAAATTTGAGGGCAGGGAGAAGAAAACAGTGTGATGGTGGTGAACACAAGAAGGCCTCGCTTAAAACAAAACTGTTTACTGTCTACTGAACACACTGCACACAAGTTACACTGCAAGTCTTTCTGCCGGAGTTAAAGCTGCTTCCAACCAATAAATGACACAAAATATCAACGAGAACCTGCAAAGCACATTGATTCTCTTGCCTAAGGGGCTCAGTACACTTAAACATAAGGTAAAATGAAGTGAAGTGTCTTTAATAATTTAGTAGAATATGAGTCAATATGCTTAAACATGTGGTTGTGATAGTGCATCTTGATCAAATCACAAAAGAAAATCAATCCACATCTGTTACTATTTGTCTTGTTCAATCTTCCTTCCCTACTTTATCTACCTGATCTCCCTAATAACTCTCCTCAGTCCTATAAATGTGGGTGAGGACAATCAAACAGAACGGCAGTGAAGCGTCTCAAGATGTCCGACTCATGATCCCTGATCCCCGTGCAACGTGATATCTAACGATACACAGGGATCAGGCGGGGAGGGGCCGCAGTGGGCGTGTGCATGTCAATTAGGCAGGTGGGCGAGGGACTCGGGCTCCTCGCTGGTCGCTGTCATGACAACCACGAATCTTTAATGCAAACACCTCCCCTCCCTGAATCTTCCAGCCCACTCCTCTCTCTGCGCTGTTGAGGATGAGCGGGAAATGTGATTATTTGTGCCCTGAGGACCGAAAGTGACGTCACCTTACAGGGAAACGTTCGTGCTTTTTGAATCCCAACGCCCACCTGATGTGAATTCACAAGACATCAGTTGTGGCCAGGGGGCTGCTCAGTAGGAGGGGAAGCCCATCTCAAGTCCATTAAGGCATCTGACAGAAGATTATCAGTCAAGACATGGCCGCAGATACAAACACATGCTAATGAGCAAGAGCACTATATTTGCCCTTTGGAGAATGGACCTAATAGACCTGTGTGTGTAGACCCCTGCCTGTCTAATGAATAACAATATTACATTACAGCAAAGAGCCATCTTCAGCACCACTGCCTGGCACTGGATCCCCTCGAGAGCCTGCTCCGCCTGTTGGCTAACAAACAACCACCAGGCTCCACACACCCTCCTCCCCTTATTGCCAGCTTGTAACACATTCATATTTTGCTCAACAGCCTGCCCTGCTGGGCCTCAACATGCCAAATGGCGGCCATCAACAGCATAGTGGCAGCTTTTCATGGAGTCCATATGCACGGCGTTCACATGGTGCTTTGGCTTCTGCTAGCATCAAAGATATATGTTGAAGGACCACGGGGAGGATGAGTTGTTTTGCAAAAACAGCATCTGTGAGGGTTGAGGTGTAATCAGTATGCACGACCCAACACCAGTATACCAGCAACAGGCCTGAACAATGCCAGTGGACCTCAGTGTGTGGGCAGATGGGCATCCAGCAGCGCTGCAGCAAACCAGTTCACAGTGAGCAACTTTATCACAACACGTTTAATACATCAGGACAAATGGCAGCCCAAGTGTTAAAGCCGTGGAGTAAGCTCACACAAACATACAGTGAAGCTGGAGCTGCCAGGAGGATTAGGTTTGATGTTTGGACGATAGCAGGTTGATGTCTGGGTGCACTGCCAGCTGGATGTGGACTGCACAGTGTAGCGTGTTGTGTTTGGAGAGGAGAGAGCAGGGAGAGATGCCTCAGCAGGCTGAAGATGACGAGATGGGAGTCGGCAGCTGCCCCCTTCCCTGTCACTGTGCGGGAGGGAGATGGAGATTATGTAACTCGAGCACCTCCACCAGCCTGCTGTACACGCCCGGCTGTTAACAAACACACGCACACACTCACATCAAACACACCCTCGCACTGGCTGATGCATTCTGGGAACAGTCACTAACGAAGACGATTTCCAGTAGACGAAAACAGACACAATGCGCAGATGGAAACGTTGATGTAGAGTCGATTACTCAAATATTAATAATAAACTATTTTGATAATTCATCAGTTTCAGTCTTTTTTTTTTAAGAACAGATTTCCTGATTATTTTTTGTCTTAAATTGAACTGAAGATGTTTCAGACATTCATCTTCCCGATGCCTGCTGGGCATTTTTCAATGTTTTCTGATAATATAAAAAGCAACAAATTACTCAATATTGACAATAATAGTTAGTTGTAGCCCCACCAATCTCACACAATAACATGTGTTTTTGTGTGTTGTGGCTCCAGAGAAAGCTGCATGTAATCTGATAAATTGCCTCCAGTGATGTCACTGAGTGGTTAAATTATCATTGTAATACACATATTAATAAATCTTGTAAAAAAAAAAAAAAAAATCCAGTGCCTTTTACAACTTTTGCGCTTTCTTTCATTAATCATATTGGTTGGAAATAATGCACCTTAATGCTAGTTGCTTCCCACCATAAAATGGAAACTGGCACAGCCCCAGGTGCATTATGGGTGATATACTGTAGTTGCTATGGTTCGCAAAGGAAGAACAATGCACGGAATAAAAAAGGCAATATGACTGGTTTATTTCTGATCATTTGATTTTAAACTGCATTAGTGCACCAGTGTTAAAGGAGTGCAATGAATATCAAAACGCGGTGCCTGCATTACCCATAATGCATCTCAGCCACTGAATGACATCACTGGAGGAAGTTTATCAGATTACAAGAAGCTTCCTCTGGAGCTACAATTGGTTTTATACTACTTTTTCTTTTTCACTTCACCCTTTAAAGGAAAACCCGTACATCCGAGCTGAAGCGACCAGTTTGGAATCGGGTAGTTAATGAACATTAAGTTTATCTGCAACATTTCTGGTATGTGGATTAATTGTTGTATAGCAAAGTAAGTTCAGTTCAGTCTTATGTAACAGCAGCTTGAATATGTTTTGGTTTTGAACTGAACTCAGACAAAACAATCTGAAGATGTCTCATCAGCTGCTGGGAACTTGTGATATGAGGGATGTTTTCCAGCCCAAACAAATAATGAGTATTTTGCAGATTAATCCCGAGCTGTGTTAGAAAAGTGTGAATTTATATAACTACAGTTTTATATAACATTCATAGGCAACTGTGAAAAAAAAACTCAGTCTCACTCAGTGAAAAGATGCAATCATATGACAATAACTCTATTATTACACAAGGACGTCTCCTCCTGTAATAGTCACAACAACAGCTGGGAGAAGCATGAGCTTTGCAGAATTCCCTGCCACCTTTAAGGGAAGTCTGTTGATCTTATCTCAGCTTTCTTCCTGTGGCCTGTGGAGGAGACGCAGCGTTTTCTGCAGCCCTCAGCAGCTGACCCATGCAATAAGTGGCCATAAGGGTTACTGTCAGCATCTGACACATTCTTTATCTTCACGGACACGCCCGTACAAAGAGGCCTTGAGGGAGATGCATCCGTCCAAAAGCAGAGACGAGACTGAGAGCGCTGCCACAGGAAGCAAGATGCGCACTCCCTTAGTAATCATGGACAGACCATGATGCAGAGCAGAGGAATCCCCCGACATACCAGAGTGTCCCATTACCCTGCAGTCTATCATCATCAGCTGGCTAAGAGAGGAGCGCAAAGTGACTTCCCTCTTCCTCTCCTCCCTCACATTAGGTGGACTGGGAGCTGGAGTGGCTCGCTCTATAAAATCTAATCAACACAGAAGGACGGAGAGAATGACGTGGAGATGAAAGATGGAGATGGAAGCAGAGGAGAGGGCGTAGAGTTACCGACAGCTACATATGCTGTCAGCTCAAATGTGTTCAAGGAAATGATGGAATTCGGGATTTTTCAGGAACTTTGACAATCCATCTGTTTGAATTTAAGATATTGAGATTTCGTGACAACAACGCTCTCACCTGGTGACATTAACTACAACAAACAATGGCAACAATGTTTCATTTGTTAATGAAGAGATATGTAGCACAGCAGTAGCTAATGTAACCTGTTAAAATCAAGCCCTTTAGAAAGACGTGGACGTGTCTGTAAAATGCCACAACCTCCGCATGATGACTTGTTTCGTTGTCATGATTTGATCTATTAGGTCCAGTAACATGAACAGATTTTTTGTTGAGCGATCAATGCAAAAAATGTGTGTATTATAGGCGAAACATTGATATCAGAATATTTAACTTCCTAATATTGTTATCGGCATTGGTCCGAAAAAATTGAGCATTAGTTGACTTAGTTGATTAGTTGGCTACGGTATGATATAAAGTTGTCAAAGTTGTGTTCTCAGTACAACAGTGGTTATATACTTCATGACAGCTGTTAATCATGCCTTCCCCAAAGCGATGACCCTGTGATGTTTGTGTTGACGTGCCTCCCCCGGGGCAGTGACCCTCTGATGTATACAGGACAATAACTGTCAGCCTGTCCAACCTTCTGCTAACACCTTAAGCAAAGAGAATTACCCCTCCTATGAATTCCTGACCTGCTCTAACCCTGACAACTCCCCTCACCTCAAGTGAAAAGCATCTCCCCTCCTCTCCCATCCTGATATGTTCTGATCCACACATTGATTTCTGAATCTAGAACTGTTTAATTCCTACACCATTTCAATTTAATTGCTATGTCTTCCAGGGAAACACCAGATAATACGTCAGAGTGAGAAACGAAATCTGCAAACTAGCTAGCCACTCTTTTGTTTAACAATGAAGACAACAACTCCAACACAACAGCTAACTGAGAGACCCCCTAATGGCACAAGTTACATACTGTGCATTTAAATGGTGTGACCACACGGCAAGCAAATAATAAAGCGAGATCCTGCTGTAGTCTTCATTGTACTGATAATAATATAAATGAAGCGTGAGAGAAAACGTCCAACATTTGCTGGTTTCAGTCTCTAAAATGTGAAGTTTTTATGTTTTGGGGCTCAAAAACGTCCCACCACATTTAAAGACGACACAATGGCAACTTTTGATGGAGTTTCTGGGGCTGCAACTAACTTTTAAAGTTACAAAAATAATGCGAAGTGCCCATCACAGTTTCCAATTCCAAGGTGATGCCTTGAAATGTCTTTATTTCTTTTCTTTTTTGTTTTCCTTTGCTTCTGTCCAAATGTTATGAAAAATCTCAAGACCTCTCAAACTGAATTTGTGACACAGGGTTGGGATTAACTGAGACAGAGAGAGTTGAATCAATAATGAAAATAAGTGCTATCTGCTGATTCTTTTCTTACTTCTCTTGGAAGCTCGTGATTTTTTTTTCTACGTCACCAACCGGGCTTCACACCTTCCACAATTTGTGACTGCGAGGGAAGGAAATCATTATTTAGTGTTTCTTGGCTCCGCTGCTCTGGATTGTGTTTGCAGTCTGACTGTTTTTTTGTCTATTTTGGTGCAGGCAGATTTTTTGGGGAGGAAGGTTAAATGTGTTTGTGTTCTGAAAATGATGTTGGAGGGTAATATTCACACTCACGTTCAATTCCGCCCGCACCATTAATCCCCCTACACACACACACACACACACACACACACACATTTCTACCCACCCAGTAGGTTTCTCGTTATATCAATTTTTCACAAGGGTGCCCACGCAGTCCCAATAATCAGTGGCCTCCAGTCTGCTGCTTCTTCCACCTACAGTTTCCTGCGGGGGCAGCAGTACTGTACAGATAGAGCACCAAACCACTGTCTTTGTCTGTGTGTGTGTGCGTGCAGGAGGGAGTGTGATCAATATTTCATTTGCTCACTGGGTGTTTGCAGCCTCGTCACGAATTATTACGAGGAAGGAGTAGGAACTTCACCTCTAAACACGTCCTCTAATTGTTGTTCTTATAAAAAACAGGTAATTCAGACATGTAATAACATTGCATGTATTGTTCGTCTTGTGTTTGTTGCTCTGTGTACAAGATCTGCATCTCTCCCCCTTTATAGCCATACATTATTAAAAGCTGCTTGCCCGGAGCTCTAGTTAATGCTGTATATATTTTTTTTTTAACTCATACCTGCCCCGGCTCCAGCGTTGCTATTCAACGTGCAGTTTAATGCTGCACATAAACATTCTCCCCCAGTGGAGGGTAAACAGCTCGACTGCTGCCTCCCTCCCTCCCTCCACCTTGATGCTTAGCAGTCAGCAGCTGATCTCCAGGCTGCAGGGAGAGCAGAGCGCTTTGTTTTAGATTCCTCCTGCTTCACTTGCATCATTTTAAAATGCTCGCTCCTTGCACTGTTATGTTAGATTTGTTGTCTTGTCCCGATACTGGAAATTCAACAGCAACAGCATCCACCTTAATTTACTTTTGAGTGGATGGGATCATGTGGAAACTATAGCTGTGCACGTGTCAACCAGGTATATTTCGTGATCCGTCTTAGCATTTTATTCCTTCATTTCTTTTATCCATCAGAGAGAATGTTGACATCTGCAATCAATTAGTGGACAGTCCTCCCTCGCTCTACCCATCCCGTCTACTGTCAATCACACATGTCTGCATAAAGAGATGTTCTCTGGTGATACATCGCTCCTGTCAACACACTAAGTGTTTTACACGTTGTTGTGACACAACAATACCAATAAAAACAAGCTTCCACCACACGCGGCTCACCTGCTGTTACGACAGAACCGCAGGTGATAAATATTGAAATGTGAGATGCAACTTTATAAAACGTGATGCTGATGAAGACTGCAAATAACATTGGTGGGTAAACATGATATGATATTTCCCTCTGAAATAAAGTAGTGAAGTCAAAGTGTAAAGTAGAGATAAATTAAGTACTCACTTCCTCTTCTGATGCTCACACGTGAGAAACTGGAACTTGGCCTTTTCATCAACATTCACTCCATTATCAAAGTCATTGCCAATTATGTTTCTACTGATAGTTTCAGCTCTTGCAGCTCTGCATCTCTTAAAAAAGCATTAAACTGAACTCCTTCAGCTTTTCACTTTTAATTTAAGTCTGTGTTTGAGCCTAAACGTTTACGAACAGACGTGAAACAGTCACTGCGATTCAGCGGCGGCCCCTCCACTGTACACAAACACCCACTTCTTTCTTTGCGGAGTTTTAAAAAAAGTTGAACTAAAACAAGCCGCACGTCAAACTTGATTCAGTCAGCGTCTTGAGTTCCCCCCTGGGCCGTGAGGGCCGTGACACATAACTAACCGAGCTCAGCGACTGATGGCCAGTGTTTCGTCAGACGACGCCACGACGGGCCTCTTGGGACAGGAAGCACATTTGAGTCGTTTCGGGGCATAAACTAATTTTAGAACACATACAGTAAGCTCTTTGCTTCAGTGAAGGAAGAAGAAGAAGAAGGTAGATGAGGCGGTCATATGCAGTTAGACTTATATTGAGTAATCATGTGATTTACAGCTGAAAATCTGCTTTTAATAGAAATTTAATAATAGAAATTTGATCTAAATTTAATAGAAATTTAATCTAAATTTCTATTAAGATGAATTAATTGAATTAAAAAAAATGTCAAACTCAATGGTTTCAGCTTCTTAAATGCAAACCTCTCTGCTCTTTTTGTTTTATATGATAGTAAACAGAAACAATCTGTTTATTTCCACAGTTACAGTGAAAATGAATGTTTCTTTATTCTTATGACTTGGATATGGGATGAAACTTGCTCAGCATTTATTTTAAAGTTTAGATTTTTGTGAGTTGTTTAGGATAAATAAATAAATAAGAAATAACAAAAATGAATTTATCCGCAATTTGTGCTGAGGAAGACCGTGTACTACGTTCAAAAGCTCCTGAACAGCCACTCAATGGACCTTGTGGTTAGATTGTTTTGACAGCCAGCTAGCTTAGCTCAAAATATAAAGACTGGAAATGAAGGGAAATAGCCAGCAGACTGTCTGAAGGTTACCGAATCTAAGATCTACAAGATCATTTAATCATCATATGCAACACTGGGTTGCATAATGAAATAAAAGGTCATGCTACATATGAAAAAACAGTTTTTTTACATACAAATACACGTCGACACGTTTATATTTTGGGCACAATTACGGTGATGATGATGTGATAGCATCAATGTTTTAAACACCTGTCCTTGTCACGTTGTTGTAAATGGACTAAATAACTAACGAGAAATAGTCGAACACATCGCCCATAAAATGGCAATAGACAATTTGAATGACACTCACAGTAGAGTGCATACCTCTGCCAAAGCCCAGAATGAGATATTTTTGAGGATCCAGATCAGATTGCACTCACTCAAACACACCAGCCACAGAGTTAGGACTAATCAAAACATTATTCCCTGAGAGATTAACGGATTATCTCACATTATCAAGAAAGTGAGAACGGATTTTTGGAACTGTCTCTTTATGCAGCACTGCTGACAAACCAAACCAACAACAACAACAACCAGACACAGGTGAAAACACAACCTCCTGGGCAGCAGTAAATACTCTGCCCACTGGTTCCCATTATTCTATGCATTTCAAAGATACAACATTTATTTAAGAGACGTTTGCCAGACACACAACCGGTAGAGCAATAAAAAACGGCATCACAAATTAAACGCAGGACTTACACATCAGTCAGTTTCTATTGAGCGGCCGTGGATTCGCAGGTCCAGTCGTATCAAAACTGAAAGCAGCGGCGCTTCAGTTGAAGGAGCAGTACTTAACAACAGTGAAGAAAGGAAGGAACACTTTCTTTCTTTCTTTCTTTCAGTCCCTGAGACTCGACCGCCCCTCTGCCCACTTGTTGTTGGTTGCCGTGGAGCAACGGTTGAGTGACAGCACGCTGACTGCTTCCTGTCTGTGTCGTTCACTCTGACGAGAGCTGCCACGCTCAGCTTGATGACGGAGGAGATGTCGCTGTAGACGTCGGTAGAAAAGCACCACCAAAAACACCAAACTACAGCTGCACACACATCTGACCTCAACCTCACCACTGACAAACTCAAACCCCTCTCAGCACAGGCCAAACAGTCACTTTATCACTCTGAATAATGCAGCATACATCTCTGGGTACTTCCGAGTGTTTCACAACAGTCTATAGGACAAAATGTTCTTACCAGCTGTTGTTTCATGGCACAAACATTCAGAGGCTCCTTTTGTTCGCAGACAAAAGGCAACTGGAGAGAGAACAACAAGTGCACACATACTCCTGTGTCAAAACAAGCAGTCACAAGTCTGTGTTTCCGCATTATCAGCTGGGGCCGTGCGGCGGGGCGTGGCCAGCGGTTTCCGCAGAATAATGTGACGAGGAGGGGAATTCCTGTAAGGCCCAGGAAGAGAGGGGGGGTGGGGAGGGAGGGAGGGAAAGGGGAGGAGGAGGGCCTGCCCAAACAGAGCAGGCCGGGTGACGTCACTTAAACCGGCTTTGGCACCCTCCAGGGGATCCTTCTCTCGCTCTCTCTCCCTCCCTCTGTTTGTGTCGGAGGGGGGAGGAATTTAGTGCGCCCTGCCAACTGCTGGTTGCCCAACAACTCTCTCACCGGGTGAGGACGACTTACAGACGCTTACTCATTTTTATTTCGTCCAACTTGCGTCTTACGGCTTCTCTTTCTGTTCCTTTTCAACGATGATTTTACAACTTTACCGCTTTATAGTTTCAGTTTGTTTTCAGTGTGCTTCGTGTGACCAAGTCTTAATCTTGTTTAAAATCTATAGTTTTAGCATGTAGTTATGTGTTTAGACACTTAACACATTTAAAGATGTACAAAGATACTCTGAAGTACTACTCTTGGTTTTGATGCGAATAAATTCTTAAAATATATTAATAAACACAATCATGAATATGGGAATATATTTGGTTTCAGAGGTTTGGTCACAGGACACAAAACGTCTGACTCCACTGAGAAACAAGTTCTCAGTGTTTTGACCTCGAAGGCTTCAAGTTTCCATATCAAACTTCTATTTGTTGTAGAGCAAAAAACAACCAGGACAATGAAAGACAATAAATGAGTGACCAGTGCTCAACCAAATTATCGGTGACCGATATGAAAACTTGGGATTCTTTAAAGATAACACATAAAAAAAAGATGCTTTGAGTGATGTATAATTGTTAAGTGAAGATTACTGTTTCAGTTGACTGATGTCGATTTAGAGAAAGCAATTGGAATTATTAATTAGCGCCAAAAGTAACAGAGGATTAATCAAGAAGGTAACGGGTAGATTTGCGTTTAATAAAATAATTGTGATTTGCGTTTTCTACCATAAGTGGCCTCCAAGTTAGTTTATATCATAAAAAAACATATAACATATTTTTGTCGCCGCCTCAGACTAAATGAATTTCCTTCTTTGGATAAAAAGGTTGACCTACTGTAGGCAAATGAAAACGTGTTAAGAGTTAAAAACAGAAAACCACTGCTGTTCTCTATTTTAACAGAGGAAATCCATGGTAAACGGAGACACCCAGCAGCAATATTGTTTTTCTTTTAAACTGCGAAAAAAAAAAAAAAAAAGACATTCAAGGCTGCGTGTGGGCGTTAAACCAAGCGTCTGGAAGTGGCCGTGAAAACTGCAGGATCCAGTGAGAATTTCTAAAGTCAACATTCGATTGTGCCGCTCAGTCGTAGCTCGGAGTGGCAGCGAGAGCCCGGCTGGTAAACAGTGAGTGAGTGACAGAGTCGTTGACAGTGACAGGCTGAGATAAAGCTGCAGGCTCTCGGTCACATTCAGCCTGCAGCAGGTCACTGCGGGGGGCTTCACTGTGACCGGCGTTGATATTTAAAAGGAGGGGAACACCTCGCTCAGGGCAGACGGGCCGACAACTGACAAGCGCTCAGTCTGCCGCGTTGCATGAACATGACTAGCCGGGCGTTAAATGACAAAAGCATCTTCCCTCCCAGATTGACGGCCGCCTGTACGTTTCACCTCTCTGTACTGTACTGTGAACAAAGAGGAAGCTCCCTCTGCTTTATTTTTGGATCGGTCGTTATGGGGAATTCTGAGGGTTTTACAGTTTGGCCGCAATGGAGGTTCCGAAAATGAAGACAAATATTTACCCAGGCCAGAGACAACAAACGGTGTGACCGAGCACTTTTTGCAGTGTCATTGCCGGGGTACAGAAGATAAATACTTGACAGGCAGAAAGTCCAGGATCAACATCACGCTCTGTAATTAGGGCCGGCCAGAGCAGCAGCGCAGAGTTGGTGTTGGCGGGTCGAGCGCAAAAATAAACACTGACTCACATAAACGGCTCAGAGCAGAACCTCTACTGTCCTTAAAAATGACAGAGACTGGGACCACTCTGCAAACACTGCCCTGTACGAGTGTGTGTTAGCCGTGGAGGACACACCGCCTCATCCCTGTGGGAACATCTGAGTTAATGACAGCTGAGCTGGTGATAATGCAACAGAGCCTGAATGAACTAATCCAGCTAGTAACCTCTAATACCCTGCCCTCAGTGTGTGCCGGGTGTCCATTAGGTTAAAGATGTCTACAAACACACACATAATCGGGCTAACGTACACACACATCCTCGCAGTCATTCAGCCTGAAAATAGTCATGAATTGAACCGACTTTGTTGCCAAAAAATTTCGATCCTCTCTCTGAATACAACCAGACGCCCACGCTGACCTCTTCATACTCTGAATACCAAACTGAAACCAATCCAAAACCACGTGGGGAGGGCCGATGAATAACAAAGCTCCATTGCAGCGCTGGACGCCCTTTTTTTTCTCTCTCTCTCTCTATTCAGGAAGCTGCCATCATAACCTTCCTTTCACTCCACTTCATCTCAACACTTTAATGCATACAGTCGTGATCAGAAGTGCATTCAGCCGCACACAAAGGCCACATTCAGATGAGGTTTGTTCGTTTGAATTGAGCTGATTTTTTGGCCAAAGGCTGAAACCAGCACAGTCCCAGTACATTTACTCAAGTACGGATTTGAGGTACTTCTACTTGGGTGTTTCCATTTTATGCTACTTTAAACCTCAAATCCACAACATTACTAGTTTCTAGATTAATTTTAAATCCAATGACCACAGGGACGATATTATAATGTAGTGTTTTTACGAAGTATTGTGCTTTTGTCTCCGTAAAGGATCTGAATACTGCTTCCACTACCGCTACAGTCCAACCCTTGAGGACCATCTTTGGTGAAATCGTCAAAGATTTCCAGTGAAGCCTGTACACGACCACTTACCATCAGAGACAGATTTATAACTCATAGCAGCGCTGACGCAACCGCGAGTCCAATTGCAGGAATCTAGCACAATTCTGGCCAATAAGTTTCATCCGGTTGACAGATGTTGCTCCCGTATCTCCGCATCTAATCACAGCGTCATCCTCACTGCAGGAGGAGAGACTATTACAGCCGCCGAGCCTTCTAGGAAAAGAGACAACTTTTAATTAGATCTGGAGCTTATGAGGCTGAGTACAGTGAGAAGCAATGAGTGAAACATAAGATGGTGAACTTAAACAGGAAATAAGCATCTAAAAGGTACGCAAGGTCACTGATCATGTTTACAAAACAGCTGTGAGATCCTTCTCAAGCTCGTCTTCTGTACCTTGTATGACTCGGACTTATTCTCTGCTGTGTGGATTCCAACACAAGGCTCCTCTCAGCCATCACACTCTCTCCATCCCCTGCCTCCCACTGCTCACCCCTCAGGGGGGAGGCGGTAATGAGGGCTGGTGTGATCGTTGTAAGTGCATGTAAAGTGTCGTACGTGGAAACATGTGAAACGCATTAGCAGCATGGAATCCATCATGATTTAATTTAAACAAACGTCTTCATCCTCTTGTCTTGGTTACGGAATGAAGACGCAATTATTATTTCAGCTGATTCCAGTTTAGAGCCGAAATAATGAACGGATCCGTCCAACAGCAGCCGCACAGAGCGCTGTTACAGTGTTTCTGCCTTATTGTGCATCTTTACAGGGTGTTGTCAGTGCATTGTTACAGATAATTGAACATTGTGTTGCTGCCTTACACTGTGCTTTAATAGTGTGTTGTTTCAGTGTTTTTTGTTCCAGTGCAACATTACAGTGTGTTTGTGCCTCACAGTGTGTCGTTTCAACATGTTTTCAAGTGTGTTGTTACAGTGCGTAGTTAGTTTGTTGTTATAGTGCAGTTACAGTGCGTTGTTACATTGTGTTGTTACAGTGTGCTGTTACAGCGTGTTGTTACATTGTGTTGTTACAGTGCTTTGTTATAGTGTGCTGTTACAGTGTGCTGTTACAGTGTGTTGTTACATTGTGTTGTTACATTGTATTGTTACATTGTGTTGTTACAGTGCTTTGTTACAGTGTGCTGTTACAGTGCGTTGTTACAGTACGATGTTACAGTGTGGTTTGGTTTGTTGTTACAGTGCTCTGTTACAGTGCTTTGTTACAGTGTGTTGTTACATTGTGTTGTTACAGTGTGCTGTTATAGCGCATTGTTACATTGTGTTGTTACAGTGCTTTGTTACAGTGCTTTGTTATAGTGTGCTGTTACAGTGTGTTGTTACAGCGCATTGTTACATTGTGTTGTTACATTGTGTTGTTACAGTGCTTTGTTATAGTGTGCTGTTACAGTGTGCTGTTACATTGTGTTGTTACATTGTATTGTTACATTGTGTTGTTACAGTGCTTTGTTACAGTGTGCTGTTACAGTGCGTTGTTACAGTACGTTGTTACAGTGTGGTTTGGTTTGTTGTTACAGTGCTCTGTTACAGTGCTTTGTTACAGTGTGTTGTTACATTGTGTTGTTACAGTGCTTTGTTACATTGCTTTGTTATAGTGTGCTGTTACAGTGTGTTGTTACAGCGCATTGTTACATTGTGTTGTTACATTGTGTTGTTACAGTGTGCTGTTACAGTGTGCTGTCAGCTGGCCCACAGAGACCAGTAACCGGCTCTGTAGACTCCCGCAGGGCTTTCCTGCAGCTGCTCTGAGTCTCTCTCTGGTTTCTCTTTCTGTGGATGCCGCCAGACAACCATCTGCCTTTATAGCTCAATGAGCACATACACGCTCTGACATATACTGTACATGGCTGGTGCTGCATGTAAACACAGAGGGACATGTTTTCAACAGACTGCCATGTGTATGTCAACCTGTGAAGCGTTAGCACCAGTGTCAGAAATGAACCTTTAAAACACCAACCAAAACAGAAGTATAAAACCTAACCTCAGGATATTCTCTAAATTTATCTTTTACTGAATTAGGCCTCAGTTACTGTACGTTGTCCAACATGGTCCAAAAATGTCTGTGAGGCATTTAAAATGTCATCATCTTACAGTTAGCAGCCAGAGTGTAATCGTGCACTCACAACCCTGCCAACTGTCTGCCACATGACACATTAGTGCTGCAACTAACCATCATTGTCCTCGATTAATCCGCAGATTATTTTCTCTTTTCGCACAGAAACAGCCCTAAATCCCACGATAATGTCCCCAAATAGCTTCTTTTGTCCAAAATCCAAAACCATCGATTAACTATCACATGTAAGTCAAAGAAAAACAGCAAATCTGAAAAATTAAGCAGCTGGAACCAGAGATTGTTTGTGATAATTCAGTCGACTTTTGTTTGACTTATGTTATAATCACGTTTTGGGCAATACTGCTTTAAAAAATGACAAAGAATTAAATGATTAAACCATCCTGTTGAGACTACATCATGTTGTTCCAGGCTTCAACGGTCGGGCGAAAAACACCGATCATCAGTAGCAGGTTGAATTCTGGGAATTACAGGGAGGTAAAAGCTTGACCTTTGCTAGGCCTCTGATGGATACTGCGGCTGCCTCTTCCTCTGAGATGTTGTTGTTGCCACCCACCTCCACGCCATTCACTGCTGTTACTCGTGCTTTCCTCTGCCATCAGCAGTAGGCAGGAGGTAACGTTACATAACCGCACCGAGCACCAGCGACATGGCGTTCCCTCTCTGTCTTTTTCATGTTCCTCCTCCTACTCCTCCTCTCATTTTCTCAGTCCTCAATTTCCCAACCTTGTCCTGTTGTTCTCCTCCCTCTCTCTGCCTCTTTCCATCATCATCACCCTCTTTTACTCCTCCGATATCTCCCATTTTCTCTCTCCCTGCCTGCTTCTCCCTGCCTCCACTGCCCACTCCCCTCTCCTCCGTTTCTATCACATCAGAGTTTAAAAACAGTACAAGGACATGGTAACCAACAGCACGTCTGTGTATTACAAAACCAAACTGCTCACACATTCAGCCGTCCATCAGAGCATAAACATGACAACTAGAGCTCCACTAATGATTATTTTCATCACTGATTAATCATTTGGCCAATAAAACATCAGCAAACAGTGAAAAACGCCCACCAGAGTCTAAGATATCCTCTTCAAATGACTTGTTTTCACATGTAACAAGCTGGGAACACCAAATTACTTCAACAATGACTTGAAATATTAATTGACAGCACAAGGAAACAAATGTTGGCAGTTAATCTTTCTACGTGCCACAGGCTAATTACAATATTGATATTTCTACAATACCCGTCCTATCACTTCACATTACATGGTTATGACACAGCTTTTTTATCGTGAGGTGGAGGGGACGATGGCACAGTGATGGAGGAAGGCTGCCAAGACAGTGACCGCAGCTCAAGACTGCATTTCAACAATTGTAAACGTGAAACCACTGGATATTTTTAAGGAGGCCTCGGGAGAGTCTCAAGCTGTGTTTGTGGCGACAAAGACTGATATTTTTACCAGAAAGTCTGGACATTTCCATCTGCATTTGTTGCTACACTACTGGGTGTTTTTTTAACAAAACTTTGGTACAAAGTCCAGCCATGTTTGTGGCAGGAAAAACTGATATTTAAGACCAAAACATGAGCTCTTCCTAACCCTAACCAAGAGGTTTTGGTGCCTAAACCCAACCAGACTAAACCTTTTTAACTAAAGAAATGTTATGTTTCAACAACATCCTTTTCTCGGGGCTAACAATCAAGTTTTCCAATGCAGCACAAACTTTAACCAAATTTCCAGAAAGCAGCAAAAAAAAAAAAAAAAAAGAGAATTGAAGTTTCCATCTTCTAAAGTTATGCGAATATTGGGAGTTGGTTTATTCTCCAATCAGCTGCCGTTAAAGCGCTGACGAGATGACGCACCAGTCAAACATCAAACAGTGGAAACCCGTGAGCAAATATGTTTGTTTCACGTGTCAATTTGAGGATGGTTACTTTTTGTCATGTGCTTCATGTGTGTCACGATGTATTTGCGAAGTCTGTTTCCGGTGCACTTCTGTTTTTATTGATACATCAGCTTTTCCACTTCAGCCAAGCGATAATATACTTGTCATATTCTGACTTTTCAGATTCCTGGCATCAGTGGAAAATGCACTTCACGAGTAAATGAGGCAGACAGGAAATCCTGCGACATCGAGAGGATTACCTGAGGCTACTGCTGAGGTGGATGTTTCCAGGACAGCGAAATGAGATGATGCATTTAAAAGAGCGTAATGAAATTAAAGCGGACAAAGACAAAGGAAGAGCAATTAACAAAAGGATGTAGTCAGGAGCGCAAGAAGCAGCAGCCTCATAGCTGACCTCACAGCGCTCCGCCTCCGTGATAACAACAGGTACATCTATTCTTACATGGGCGCGGAGGGAGGGAGGGAGGGAGTCTGATGATCTCATGCTGTGTGGAAGAAGAAGAAGTCAGAAGTGTCGTAAGTTCAGCTCTGCTCTATCTCTGGACCGAACTGTTGCATAACACCAACAGCTTAGCCTGTCCTCCTTCTCATGTTGTACGTCAGCTGCTGCCGCATGGAGGACAAGGAACAACACGCCGCCGCAGACGGGCGCCGGAGCGTTACTGCTCGATGCTGTGTGGGGGGGGGCGGCGATTAATGAGCTGTGAGAGGCGTTAACCCCTTGACCAACATTGTTATTACTCAGGACAAACGTAAATAAGAAAGATGCTGGATGATGGAGGCAGAGTTTAATCATTCTAATGACAAAAAAACTCAAGAAACTTCGATAATAGAAAGCATTTTTTGTAATACAATTCCGTAATTAACTGATTAGTTGGTCTACAAAAAATTTGATTCGTCCCAAGCACGAATTTCAAACATTTCACAGTTCCGGCTTCTCAACTGTGACAATTTTCTGCTCTACATTATAGAAAACTCATATCAATGTACATGTGTCTGTGTGTAAACAAGCAAACTTGGGATCTTGTAGGTTTCGGACTGTTGGTAGGACAAACAAAGACAACCTGAGGACGTCATCGTTGGCTGTAGGAGACCGTGATGGATGGACTTATGGTGCGATTTTCTTATCACAAATCAAGACAATAATTGGCAGATAATCAATAAAAACAATAAAAGCTCTTTTCAGCCTTTGAGTAAGTGAGTAAAATGTGAATCCTGATTAATTTAAATAACTTTTTCCCCTCACAGAGGAATCAAGTCCCCGTGAAGCAACACTAGACATAAAGAGAGAGACAAACTTTGGCAAAATTAAGGAGAGATGAAATAATGTAATGACATACAGTGAAAAAGAAAACGAGGAGAAAGATAGAGACAGAAAGAGGCAGTGAGAAGCAGCAGAAAAGCCTGCAGCGAGGAATGAAACACAAGCTGATCAACACAAAGACGAGCTCTCTCAGTACCTGTTAGCAGGGAGAAGTGCACCAAAAGAAAGTCGACACTTTCTCAGAGAGTCGCTGCCGGCTGCTGGTTTCCCCTCCCGGAGTCAGACGCGCTTACGGGGGAACACCTGACATTCCCGAGCCAGACAGACAGACAGACACTTCCCGACCAATAACCGCTGACATTCCTGAAACTCTTTCTGTCTCCCAAAACAAAAACAAAAGAGAAAAAGGGAGGAAACTGAAAAATGCCACAGCAGAGCAGAGAGCCGGAGCGTCTGGCCGCCGTCTGTGTGTCCTCGCACACTAACACACAGCTGTGTTTCTGCGCCGCGAGCCGAGCTTTCACTTCTCACTTCTGCCTGGTTCCTCCACTGTCTGTCAGCGTAGCAACCACGCTTATTTCTCCTCCCTGCCTGCCTGCCTGCCTTTGTGTTCCTTCTCCCCCCTCCTCTCCTCTCCTCTCCTCTCTTCTCCTCCCTCTTCGTCTTCCTCCTTTTTTTTTTTTAAATCCCTACTCCAAGTCAGGGAAAGCCCTCCCTGCCTGCCTGCCTGCCTGAGCACTGACTTCCCCGAGCCGAGCAGCAGCGCTCTCTCTTTTTATGAAAAAAAAAGCAAAACAAAGCGGGATGGAGGCTCTAAAAACAGCAACGTTCTCTAATTCCTCAGCAATTCGCTCACGTACACACTGTCAACATCAGATTAGCAGCTAACCTACTTGTGGCGCGCAACCTCACACACCCCCGCAGAGGCTATAAATACCCATCTATCCCTTCTGTGCATTGATCCTATCTGGGCAGGGTGAGCAGCGCCGGGGACACACAGTCGGACTAATGAAGGCGCCAATAGGAGAAGACACTTACTGAAAGGTGTGTGTGACGTACAGTAGAGAGGTTAACCTGCACTTGAACGCAACAACGCCTCCACATCGACACACAGGCGAGAGGCTGCAGAGCATGAATGCAAGTCATGATTATTTTGTAGGTGTTTTACCTTTATCTACCTTATTAATCTGAGTCTCTAACTTAATCAGATAGTGGGAAAACTCTTTAAATGCCTTGTTTTGCGTGATCAACAGTCCAAAACACGATATCTAAAGTTTTATATCACGATATTTTCCTGCCCCGTTATCGCGATACAGCAAAGATGACATGTAGTCGCCTTTAAATCCCTTGTCCGCCATTGTCTCCCGCTATAAAACCCAGTTTTTCCCAAAGTCCTCCATATTTGTATCTTAAAGTGTTGCTTGCATCCTGCTTCATCAGACCTGTCTTGATTATTCCCACTGCATTAAATATTGACACGCGTTGCCTCTCAGCTGTCCTTTCAAAGTAAAAGCCTTGAAGTCGCCAACACAGCTGTACGATATTCAGAGAAAACGTCATGGAAAGAATGACCACAGAAATAAAAGGAGGTAGGATTCTTATCGTTTAAACAGAAACAGCCGTTACTTCACTCTGTTCGAAGCAACCAGACTCCATTGACAAAAACAGCAATTTTAGCTCGCAGAACAGCGGAGATGCTTATCCTCCGCTGCCTCTATCAGTGAGTTTGTGATCTTCTTGGTTTAACATGGAGGGTTGCGTCAGAAGTCATTAAATTTTTAAGGAAGTTATTTTTTGTGTCACATTCCCAACCAAGTGTTTGTCGTGTTTGGATGAGAACCAGAAATGGACTTTCTTGCAAATTGTACCATTAAATTCAACAGCAAACAGCGAGAGAAACAGCAAAATCGTCCCATGTGAGAAGCTGGACACAGTGAATGTTTGTGGCAGGAATCGTTTTAGTTTTTTGGAGATACTCTAACTGGGATGATCGACCCCGATCTCAATCCTGTGTGATAAATATGGAGCAGGAGTCACGCTGTGGTTTGACTCAATTCTGCTCCTGACAGATGTTCACCAAAAACGTTGTTACATATCTCCGTCTAAAACCACAAATTTGGCTTCTGTCCATTCCTGCGTTTCTATGAATAAAACAAAGGAGGTACGTGCTAAGCTAAGCTAAGCTAAGCTAAGCTAAGCTAGTCACCTCCTGGCTGCAGCCTGACATTTAAAAAAAGATGAGAGACACTCTGATCGTATTTTTCTCATCAATTAATCAACGGTTCCTATATCTGACAATAACACACAAACACTCCCACACACTGACTGGACTGGACTGCTGCAACACCTGCACACACAGCTGAGACTCACCGTTAGTCACGCTGTGAACATGGAAAACAAAATCCTGGTTATAAACAATGCCTGGATTTCATTTTACAAGGCACACCTGAACCAGCGCCTGAGTCACACACTGACGCCCTGCAGGTTCCCACACACACAACTTCTGACTCTCTCACACAGTTTCACATCGCAGCAGCTTCCTTTTTTTTGTGTTTAAGATTTGGTTTCGGGGTGGCCGGCAGCCTTTGCTTAGTGCTTTTGACTGAAATCACCCAGATTGCGAGGTCTAAAAATACCACCAGAGGATTTTAAAATCTTCCTTTTTTTCTCTCTCTCTCTCCGGCGAGCGCCGTCAGAGGAGGGAAGCTGGGGATCGTCGCAGCTCAGAATTCCCCAGAGTCTCTCCCACCGTGAGGCATCGGGAGCTCAGAAACCCCCCTCCTCCTCCCAACATCTCTCCCCATGGCAACAGCGGCTAAAGGAAGAGATGGCCCGTGTTATGCAAGAGGATGAAGCTTTGCCAGCAGGCAGGCACCCCTCTCCTCCTCCTCCTCCTCCTCCTTACACATATTTTCACAGCCTCCTAATTAACCCTCTTTACATTTTGTCCCTTTTGCTCTCCTAACCTGACATCATTCTCCGTCTCTTTCATGCTCTCTTTCACACCCTTAACTCTGGCGCTCTGCCATCTTCCCCGTACCCATCTTCTATTGCTCCATCGCCCCCTTTTCATTTTCCTTTTCACTCTCTCCTCGAGTCTTTTTCCAGGCGTTAATCTTTGTCCTGTAACTGCAGAAACACTACTGCTGCTGCTGCTGCTGCTGCACGGCTGAACGGCTTTTTCCATTCGAAAAAAAAAAAAAGCTATTACTACGGCCAACTGACCCGATACCCGGCATGACGTGATCACTTGATGAGAGCCTCGTTGTGACCGCTTGACCCCGCCGAGGGGAGCAGAGCAAGAGTTTCCCATCGTAAAGCCTTCATCAGATCATCAGAGTTTCTCCAGGGTTCAAGTTATAGTTAAGACATTTAAAGACCTTTTTAATAACACACAGAATGAAATTTCGCCCTGTAAGATCAGAGATTAAATATCAAAGTGTGATGGAAACCCGGTGGGGACGATATGGCCAGGAATTACTTTTTTTTATTATCACACATTTATTCAGTACTTTCCAGCCGCATAGAGCAATAAATGATAATGATTTAATTAAATTAGCACAGTCCGGACCTGGATAAGGAGGCAGAAAAGAACCGAGATCTTTGTTGTGTCATCTGTTGAGTTGTTGTTCACACAATCCATTGTTTTTACTCGGGTAATGTTGCGTTTTATCTGGTTGCATGTTGCTCTAACCTCCGGGGGAAACATCGGATGAAACATCAGACAGTGAGGAAAGACTGCAAACGTGACTGAACATGAAACTTTCATACAATATCGCGTCTGCCAACATTTTTGCCTGAGTCACATCAGATAGCTTTTCGTCCGTCACGGTTGTTGTGAAACAGTGAAGAAGAAGAAGAATTAATTCCCATAATCCCTTGCTACTTTACAACATCAAATTATGTCATTTGTTTTCATTGTTTTGATTGAGAGACGACAGAAATGACTAACTTTGGGTATAAATAAATGTATGCTCAAATTACTTATGAGTATGTTAATTATTCTAGCTACAGTCGCTGCTGTGTGGACTTCTTTGAAACAATAAAAAGTGAGGAATGATGTCGCTGATACTGTATTGCAAGAACAGATTTTTATAAAGGAAATAAATATACTATTTTGTATATGTTCAGTATTAATATTGATGCAGCCCAATTAATTACGGGGTCCCCGAGGATCAAAATAGATACACATGTTAAAAAACACCACTGAAATGTTGTGTAAACTGTTCCCTTCTCAAAACTTATTGCCATTTTGACTGCAAACTTTTGACCCTCCGGGCCACCGTACTTAACCTGACATCAGTCAATATCACATTAAACTTGGGCGCTATCCGGTTTCCTTCAATACATATCTGCTTTTGCAAAATGGAGTTGTTTATAATCAGAATCTCTCAGAGACGGAGCTGCCTGGACGATGCATCACCGTCCTGCACCTGTCATCCACCTGTCACTCCTCGACCTCCTGACCTCGTTCTAAACGTGTGTGTGTGTGTGTTTACGTACAACATTGTCCGTCAACTCTGTGTACATCTTTAAATTATTGACCTGACCTCAGTGACCCCGCTCAACCTTCCTGATGACTCACGCCGTTTGTGGGCTTTCAATCTTTCACCATCGACCCGCTGGAGTCCACCGAGTCTGGGCAGCCAAGGACGAACAACCCCTCTACTCCCTCCCTCCCTCCCTCCCTCCCTCCCTCACCCTCCCTCACCCCTCCACTCCCCTTCCCCTTCCCTTGACAGACACTTTAGGGCATATCACACTCACTTCCTCCCACTCCTCCTCCGCATCCTCGCTTGGTCGATACCTTACAAACACACAAACCGCACAGACGAAACAACACATTTCCTGCTGATGGCAACTGGCCTACACAAGCGGCGAGGAAGCGATCAAAACAAAGAGCGAGTTTATGAATGAATCGGCTTCGTGATGTGAGGCAGGCCCATGTTTTCTTCCTTTCTTTCTTTTTTTTTTAAGAGGCCCCACGGAGGGAAGTTGTTTGCTGACATGAGAAGGGTCCACTGATTACTGTAAAACGCCCACAGTCTGGAGTTATAGCTCTGAGCTCCATTATTCAGCATCCTGCTTTCTGCTGACTGACTGCTGAGGCCTGTGTGTGTGTGTGTGTGTGTGTGTGTGTGTGTGTGTGTGTGTGTGTGTGTGTGTGTGTGTGTGTGACGGCTCGTCTGAAGTGAATATACTAAACTATGTGGTTGAATTCTGAGCTGAGAGTTCGTGATTTAATTTCAAAGTGGTCAAATTTAAAGCTTTATTTAATTTAGGTTCTTGTACAACAGCGAGTTTTATTTTACATTTGAGGAACTTTGGCAAATTCTGCTGGATGAAAAAGGTGTTTTATTTTCCTCAACCATTGTAGCTCAAACTAATAACTGATCCATCAATCAGTCAGTCAACAGAAAGTCAATCAACAACTTCACTACGAGTCATTTATCAAATAAAAATGGTCAAACAGAAACCAGGATATTCTGTTTTTCACTACTTTCTGACATCTTATTTACAAAACCTCTTAAAAAAGGTCCAATTCATAAATTTGTTGATTTTTGAGTCTCATTCCAAACTTCCCAACTGGATTCTTGGGTCGGACACCATCCCAGAGCGTCAGTGTTTAATAAGTTGGGAATGAGACTCAGAAATCGAATCCTTTTCATATAAATTGGACCTTCAGAAGAAGTAGCAGGCTACAATTTGTCTTTGTTTACTGTTAATTGATCTTCTTTTAATCCACACCAGTAAAGGAAGACAGTGTTCACCTGACACCACTCTCTCTGGGCTAACAACACTTCCTACTTCGTCATTACCTCAGTCTCACTCACACCTGTCTCTCCTGAAACAACAGCAGGAAGGAAGTGATATTTACTCTTTGACATGGGGAGATAATGTCAGAATGTAAGTACACAAATTAAATAATGGAAATAATTATTGGCTCCAACAGTATGAGGGTGAGGAGACAATGACTGTTCATTTTTGGGTGAACTCATCCTTTAAAAAAACAAAGGGTGAGTACAGATCTGGACTAGAGTAGAAGCAGAAGGAACAGATCTTGTATTTCATCTTGTTTTTAAGTGAAAGGAGACGAGATGTTTTCGCAGCTCTAACATCAGACTATTGTCTCAGCAGCGCTGTATCAACAAACACGCAGCCGAACACCACAAAAGAGTCAGCGCAATTTTCTCTAATCATTTCAAATTGCTTGTTGTGCTTCTTTCTACAGCTCCGTCACTTCTAACGCATCAACAGAAAAAAAAAGTCAAAGCTTTAAAAGAAGCGGGGAGGCGTGCGATTGGATTGTTGTCTTCAGATTTTATAAAGCTGACGCGTCTTCTGACAGGGTCTTAACGTGTCGTCGTGGAGGGGGAGCCGCCTGTAATCAAAGCGCAGGCCTCCGTTCCCATGAGGCCTGATGGTTAGTCATTCCCCTGCCTGATGCATGTGACTGTGGGAGCCGCACAGCTGTGCTCTGATTGGCCGCTGTGCTGCAGTGATGATGGCAGACGTCCCACGCAGCAGAGAAAGTGTCAGTGTTGATAAATACAGCCCACAGCCTGACCTTAAAGAAGCCGCACTGCCAGCCTCTGCCTTCTCACCCATCTGCCCACCTGCCCTCTCCTCCACCTCAACATCTGTTGTGCACGGCGGCGCGCGACCCGTCGCTCCCACTCAAGGACGAGGGCTCCAGAAGGCTGACTGGGGCTGACGAACTGAGACTTTAATGTCGTTTATGATCTGTAATTCAGCATAACGACTGAAGAAAACACATCAAGGTTAACGTCCCGGAGGCCGTGAGCAGAATTAAGACGCCAACATTGAATTAATTATGAACTATTATGTTGCTGCGGCAAACTGCTCCCATTAATACTAATAGCAGTGCGTTCATCAACATATAGAAGGGAAGTCAGAGTCAGCAGCTCTGATAAACGGCCTCATGAATCAATGCATGATCTGACCAGGCCAGACTGGAGAGAGGATGACGAGCCGAGCGGGGATTCACAGCCGAGCGGAGGAATGTGCGGCTGTACCTCCGGGCTTGTCACTCAAACGAGGGGAAACAGCGTCTTTCCCCGCCTGATCTGAGCCGACATCCACACACATTCAGGAGATCGTTAGGGAGCGACCTCCGCCCATTTTTCTGCGTCAAACCTCAGACCTCAGTGCCACGCTCTCTGCCAGGTTCCCGGGTTGAATTGACAGTATTGTTGCCTCGCCTCGTTTTGGAGAAAGACTCCTTCGTTTTCCCTCTAAACTGCTCTGACAGCACGGGTGGTGTAAAACCTCCACTTTGGCCCTTTTCAGTCACGGAAGACGTAACACTGATCTGTTGAAGTCACTGAGTTTTGAGTGTTTGACATTTTCCCCATCCCTTTCTCAAATGGTTCCTTGTGTCCCCGTTACATTTTTAAAAGCATATGTTGTTAAAAATCTTACCGACACAAGAAATGGTTAAAAAGTTTGCTCTCCATCAATACCTGCTGATGAAAGTGGACGCTGCTGATTCTGGTGCGAAGTTAAGACACATTTTTAACCCAGGGTGTAGTTTGTACAGTAGCCTCTTCTACATCTAAGCAACAGCCAACCTTTACAGTTTAAGTTGTTTCCCATCCACCTGTCTGGAAACTTGGTGGTGAAAACTGATGTTTAAAAAAACGCAATAAAGCAAAATGCACCAACGTAAGCGGAAGTGGAAACAGACTTGCGCTCTGGCGGCGTTGAACACTTAACGTATGTGGACCGTTACCAAAGCTGAGATGCAGCGGAAAATATGTTGTTGTTGGCTACACCTGCAACGCACATACGGTGAAGGTTTGTATGAGTCACAGGCAAAACAACATGATGAGCTTTCATTTGTGGGATTTGTGTAAAGTTGTTAACATCCACAGATTACAGTAAGATAAAGACACTGAACAACCACCAGCTGTTCGTTAAAAGCCAACACGGTGATCAAGATTTAGATTTATTTCCTGAGTTATTTCATTTATAATTTATAACAGTAGCTTAATTTAACACACAAATTCAAATAGCAGACTGGTTTATTTTTACATTAGCCTACCTGATGAAGGTTGGGTCACCAAATCCGGTTTTAACACCAATAAATAGCTCTCCTGGTAAAATGTGTGCCTCATTCAGACTACTGAGGTTGAGACCGAGGGTTCAAATCCACCTGCAGCTTCTGCTGCGTCAAGTAAAATGTGTCTGTCATTAAAACTTTAAATTTGAACCACAAGATGTTCTTCAGACGTCGAAACACTTTGATTCTGGCTCTTCTTCTGCGCCACCAAAGACGGCGATTTTCCAATTAATTGACTAATCATTTCAGCTTGAGTGGAAAAACAGTTTTTAGAGACCGAGCTGCAACTTTTTCTTCGTGCTCTCTGTGGATGTTTAATCTCGACTGACCCGAGTGACTCTTCAGGGGCGTTTATTCAGACTTGAGACCAACAGGTTCAATTTCCATCCAACTAATGAAACACAGTGAAACCAGGTGCACGTCTGAACCCCGTCTGTCACTGTTCATCCCACTTTACGGTCATAATAATAAACTTTCCAGTGTTTTTCCGCATCGGCTCTTCTTTTACCAGTCTTCTCTGAGCCGTTTTCCCCCAGAATGCTCCTCTGCCCTCCTTCGTCTCTCTACCCCTCGCTCCCCCTCCCTCCTCACTCGTAGGAGGTTCCAGCAGTCGGACACAAGGAACAGCACCTGCAGACCGAGACTCATGCTGCTCTGTTTCCCTGGCAACCCCTACATTGGGCTTTGCGTGTGCAAACCATTAAGCAATGCCAGCTCTGCATACACACACACATGCAGCTGCACACATACTTGCACAGACACACACACACAGAAAGCGCCCCCACACAACAACCCTTTTAAGGGTTTCCGGCTGGCAGGCGTGATCTGCTGCTTTTTTTAATTTGAGTTTTTCCAAAGCTTTTTCCCTTTTTTTTTTTTTTTTATTTTCTACCTCCGACTCCAGCAGCTTAACTCGCGTCACATTTTCCCCACAATCATAAAAAAAGGACCCCCTGGGAACGAGCAGCCCTCATCTAACAGAGGCAGGTTTTGTTGGGGCTTTTCTCTGACATATATCCTCGGCGCGTACAGGAGCACTCCGCCTCCTCCATGTGTCATGAGCACAGCGCCAAATAATGTGACATCCAGGCCCCGGCTTCAGTCCTGCGTCGCCACCGCAGGGAGAATTTCTTCCACTGCTCTGGGTCTCTGTGCTGACGCCAGCTGAGGCAAATCCTGCCGGCCCCCGCCCTGATTTTTTCCCCCGTCGTCATTCCAGCTCAGACGCTCACCTTTCGGAGGTGCCAACATCAATGCTGCTCAACCAAGTTTCCAGGAAGTGGCTCCGCAGGCCGCACAGGCTCACCTGTGGAGGGAAAAAGGTGCATGTGCGTGTGTGTGTGTGTGTGTGTGTGTGCGCACCTCAGGTCACCGTTCGTTAGCTCCAATTTAGCTCGGCTTGCCTGAGCCCTTCACTAACGCTTCTGTTGAAAAGTTTAAGCCCAATAATGTGACTGATTGGGCAGCAGACACAAGACGAAGCCCAGGGCACACACAGGAGGCCGTAAACAGTCAGGTCGTCTGTCTTCAGGGGGTCGTACGTAAGCTTACAGTGACACACCTACACACACACGCTTCTACCTCAGCTGTGGACGTCAGCAGCGACAGGTAAACAAGGCTTTGGCAGGCTGTTGATGAATGACTCCTTGATCATTTGTTGAACATTTTGTCTCGCATGAAAATTCATCTCTGCCTCCACAGAGCGACGCTCGCAGCTCAGATGAGAAGGTGCACGACTCGACAAACGAACAAACGCAGTTGAAACGCGCGTGCAGGCGGCTGGTGTGAGCTGTGGTATTAGTCACCAACGTCTGGTAAACAGGCGAGTTTGACAGACATTCAAACTGAGAGTCTGCAGGACGGTTTTAGTCAAGGTGGGAGGAAGAAAGAAGAATTCAAACTAGAATGGTACTCAGTAGAGTGCATACCTCCGCAAACAGTCCCCCTTTAAAAGGAGACCTCCGACGCTCCTTTAAGCCAATCAGGCCTAATCTAATATCAATTATTTAAATCTGCAAGATCAAATTAAACTCACTCATTAGATACCAGCCACCTAAAAACACCTGATTTTTATTATTATTCCCTGAGAAATTGACAAAATATCAAGAAACGCCCTGCAACATCTTGCAATGTTAAAGAAAGTGAGAATAAAAATTCCTGGCTCTGCACCAGAAGTTAATGAGACCCATCCTTCATACAAGTTTCATGGAATTCGGTTCAGTAGTTTTTGTGTAATCCTGCTGACAAACCAACAAACAGACACAAGCGAAGCACAACCTCCATGGCGGAGGTAATAATTTTTTCTGTCTTCTGTGAACATCTTAAACAAGCAGTTACAGGTGAATTTAGACTCATTATTTCATTGAAAATGGTTGGAATGTTGCTCATTTATTCAGTTACAGTCCGTCCAAAGGTTAAACTGGTTGACCTTTCCAGTGCAGTTTATTAAAGAGCCACAGTCGCAGCAACAGATTGTTCAGCATGTTTAGCTCTCAAAGACAAAAGGAGCAGTCGTCACGGGAGACAAACGTCGAGTCACCGCAGAGCAAAAAGCAAATCATTATTAGTCTGAGCAGCGTTGTATAATCAAGACCACCTAAACCGAGACCGAGACATGATCCAGACCAGGGTGACTCTTGTCTTCCAGTAGAAACCACCATTAAGTACAGCATGCATCGAAGAAATATTTAATACATCCCTGGAGTCCTCTTTATATGAGACCGAGACAAGAACTAAGAAAGATGTGGTCGATTCTGAGAGACCAAGACCAAAAGTGGTTGTGCGATCGGGTTAGAGGACAGAATCGATCACATGTTCTGCAACACTGATTCAGAGTAATGAAAATGAAACTGACAAAAAAGTATCTCGGAGCGTGAACAAGATCAAAACGTGTTAAAAAAGGAAGAAAAGTTATAAAAATATAAAATGTTTAGAAATGCTACTGTATGAGGAAAAAATCAGCCCAATTCAGAAACATGAAACCATCAAATGTTGCTCAAAAATGTATTTAAAAGATTAATGGATGCTAAACTTTGATGCCAATTAATTTTACATAGATTGTTTTTACAACATTAATTCATTAGGAAACACAGATTACAGGTCGTGTTGTCTCTTCATCAGCTCGCTAAGTGATTCAAATGTCGGCCACATACTCAACATTCACCAGGCGGTTTGGTTAAACAGTCTGTGGCACATCTTCAACCCAAATGTAAAATAACAATTATATAATAATAACATAAACCAGCTGCCGTCTGAAATTAGCCAACTAACAAATTGGTTTCCTCAAAACCAGATGTTGCCAGGTGTTTGGGAGGTTCCCGTCTTCCCCACCACAGCGCAGTTACCCCGAGGGCGGATCTGTCACGGAGCGACCGCCCTCCACTTATCCGAGGGCCCGCGGTGATGAGAAACACCGCCGCTTGTGAGACAAACCTCACAATTAAGAGTTCACACTAAATGGAAAAAGTCTCTGCTCCCTGATAATCACATTTTCCATCATTAAAAATGTATTCTGCATGAGCCGATGTGCCGGCCATTAAAAAAAAAGAAAAAAAAAACAGCACACGGCGAAGAAGCACTAAAGCATCTGTTTTTTTATTCCTCCATTAAAAAGCAGGAATAGACATTAACCCACATTTCAGGATGGCAAAGTGAGCAGCGGCCATATTCAGTTTCATTCACACAAGAAGAGGCCGTAAACATTCCTGCGTCCTGTCGCAGCGCTGCCTCTCCGTCAAAGTGAAAGCTGCTCTGAGGTTACCACCGAGTTAAACAGACATCCCTGAACTAGTTTCAGCCTGTCTTGTTGTAGTTACTGTTGCTAAAACCGCGCTCTCTTCCCGCCTCTGGGAGAGAAGTTCCCTTTGTGTGAATCTCGCTGCATTCGCACACTGTAATTTGAAGGGACCGTACGGAAACACTGGTTTGGCTGCCTGAGCATGACACAACATGTAAAAATCCATTCAGTCAGGCCGGAGTCTTAACTCTTCGTGCACCGCTTACATAAGCAAAGTGTTTTCTTCAGTCTTACAGCACTGACACCATTTTCGGGGACGGTGCGACTAAATGTTTAAACAAAAGATTCATCATTAAAACAGCGTGTTGTGATGCAGGTCGACAGCAGCGGCGCTCCTGAGTTTTGTGCCGGTGCTCCCAAAACTTTCAAGCCTCGGTGCTACTAGTGGAAAAATTTCATCTGCAGCACATTTAAAGTCGAACAAGAATTTGAATCACTTCTCTATGCAGAACATCTTGAGCTTCAATGAAGGAGCTAGCAAGCGAGGCTAACTACCTTAAAAAGAGAAAGTGCAGCGGTGGAAGAAGTAGTCAGATCTTTTAGAAGAAGCAGAAACAAAGAAACTTGAAATGCTAAAATGATGAAGTGATAAAAATACTTTGCATCAAATGTTCTTAAAAGTACAAAACGTAGAAATACTCATTATTTCAGGATACTATCTTGATTATTGGTGCATTCATGTGTAAACATCACTGTAACACTGCAGCAGGTAAACATGCCATTATAATTTTAATTTATTTATACACACCACTCAAAAATAATTAACCATATTGGGATATGTGCAATAACAGTCAAAGTAAATGTGTTGCATTATTTTCAGGGGAGCAAGATTATTCACACAGCACCAAATAAAAATTCAGAAATGTCACAGAATAAATAGAGTGAATCATTAAAATGTCCCCTAACTTATTTTGAGTGGTGTTTATATTTCACACATCGCTTTATATATACACCGCTCGGTCGACTGTGGATTTCCCCGTGGGCATCGATCTGCCCACGGAGCTGAACGTGCAGCACAACTTTAATGTTTTTAACAGAGATGTAGAATCGTGGCTGTTCTCACACATGTGCCTTTAAAGTACTGTATTTCTTTTATATCGTTATTCTGCGTTTTGTTTGTTCCTTTTCTTTTCTTCTCTTCTCTCTATTTTACTTGTAGGTGTAAATTAGCATCTTGCAACAAACACTAAGTGCATCTGATTTAATCAGATAATGTTTTTTGCAGCAGTGTCGTGGTTTGCAGGAGGCCCTGACGCGCTCTGACAGTGAGATTTACAGGCGTTAGGAGGGAGTGGATAGAAGAAGCATCACACACCTCTCTGACCTTCATGAAACATACAACACACGACACACTTCTGAAGGTTAAAAGCTCGGCAAGGAAAATAGGGCGGTTGAGGCCAGAAAGCAACAAACATAACCTCTCTGTGTGTGTGTGTGTGTTTGGTGTGGGAGCGCGTCTGTGCTGCAGTCGTCTGTTCTGACCCTGGATATTTAACCACGGTCAGATGTGCGGTTGATCATTAACAGGAAAATGTTTGGTGCAAATTACTGAATAACACGAGCTCTGCAGCGGCTCCTGGAGACAATCCTGCACCTGTTTTAAAACATAAATCCACATCCGGAGCAAATGAGACCGCTGATCATTAAAAATACAATCAGGTTGATGTGATAAAACACACAAAGACATCGTTGTCAGCAGAGTGGAGGATGTCGACGGGATGAGAAACTCCGTCTCCCTGCTTCAGGCTTTACAGGGTAAACATTTTCCACCTTGTTAAATGTTCCCCCCTTTTCACTGCAGTTGTTCCCCATTTATCACGCAGCGTGTTCTCGGCCGGAGCGGGAGAGCAGACCTGTTGGGCTCCGGTGTGAGGAGCCTTTTATAAGACACCAGGAATGCAGACTCAGTTCTATAAACACCGGGGCTGCTAACAAGTCTGGGCATTTTCAGGGGCGAGAGGGAAGGAAAAAAAAAAACGCTGTTCAGACATCGCACATCGGCCACTGATGATGAAAACACACACAACAGCTACGTACAGGGAGGGAGAGAGTGTGAACACAGCTCGGTGCACGTCGTCAGAAAAGGTTAATGAACTGCACTCATTTCTAAATCAGTGGGTTTTTAACTTCGGGTCACAGTTTTCCGTTGCAGCTAACTAACTAGGACATGCATCCTACAGAGCTGCACCGCAGTGGCTTTGTGAATTCGAGGCAGAGGTGGAGGTGTAAATTTAGTGCTGCAACACTTTAGTAGGAATTCAACAACAAAAATCAGGTGGAACAAACTAAATTTTACATAAAATAGCAAATATTAGAAGCTTGTTTGTTGAGGAAGACGACACTAATTCTACTGTCAGGTGAAATTACTCCTGTGTAGAAGAAGAAGGGGTTAAAGAATGAAAACCTCAGATGGTGGAAAAACGCAGAAAACGTGATGAGATGAGTCAAAAGTAGAAGTACAGATACGTGTGTGAGAAGAAGAGGACTCTGGTAAAAGCAGAAGCACTGATTCAACTTCTTTACTCAAGTAAACATCTTTTACGTACAAACTACATATAATTCAAATTGTAAAAATATTGAAAAATAATCGATAATTCCCCTCAAATGCATTAAAATAAAGTCAAGTGAAGTACAGTACAGTAACAACTCTGAGGGTCAGACTCATGTAATAGTTTGAGTACGGTCTCCTCATCGTGCCACAATGATCCGGTGTTTCTTGTCACATGCTTCGTGTACGTCATGATTTATTGGTTAAGTGTGTCTTCACTGCACTTTGTTGTATTTCGCTCCGCTTTGAAGAATCTTGTCTTCTGACTGAACCACTGGCTTTTTATTCTTCTGTGTAAAAAAGGCAGCGAGACACTTTGTAAGCTGATATACTTTGTCAACATTTAATTCAAGGTCCACTCACTAGCAGCTTTTCAAAATTACATCTCAAGATTTTAATCAGAAATGAGAGTTTAGTTGTTTTGCTCATCAACTGCTGGCAAACGTATTCAGACTCTTTATTTAAAGGTGCATTCTGTAGTTTTAGTGAGGAAACTTTAATCAGAAGAGAAAAATCTGATGACTGATTTTCTTTTTTATGCCTGAACAAACTAAACAAACAAACTCTTTGTTTACAATTTTATATGTGGCGGACCCTGCCACCTTTCAGGCTTCATTCCATTTTCCTCTGGGAACAACTTGTTTATTCAGTTATGGAAAAAATAAATATGTCTGAGTTTTTATTATTACCTTATTAATATTATAAATATTAAAATGAGTTTGAATTTCCTCTCTAAAACTACACAGTGCCCTTTTAAATTCAATTTAAAATTTACCTAAATATATAAAATAGTGCCAGAATTCAAAAGTATCGCCAAAAAAAGCTGCACATTTTTCTTCTTGTATCCTTTTGTGTATTGTTGTTTTTGTATTTAAGCTTCTAGATTCCTAAATCAACCGGGATCAATAAATGTTTTATTTCAAGCTGATCAACTTCAGAAGATGTTTTTGTTACCTCAGATTTTGTTGATAATGTCAGTTAATTTCTTGAATGTTTTAAACTAAGATTTTGGCCGTATTTGCCCAAATCTTCCCTTTAAGCCCTTAAAAATGTTAATTTAGTAACATACAAATCAGGAAAATATACTAAAGAATAGTAATAATAAAGTACTCTGTGACTGTGAAGCTTTATCATGATTGTTAAAACTCGTGCGTTGATGTACGAGCAGGATGTTGGTGTTGTAGCTGTTTAAAGGTGGAAGTAATATTTTACTAGTTTGTCTCCAGAACAGGTTAAGAAACTGTTGTAGTCTGAATAAACTAACCTTTAGTTTTTACAGTTTGTAAGGTACACGCGAAGAAACCCTGATATTTGATTACCTCACAGTTTGCCTGGCAGCAGTGTGTGTGTGTGTGTGTGTGTGTGTGTGTGTGTGTGTGTGTGTGTGTGTGTGTGTGTGTGTGTTGGTGTCTCTGAAGGGGGAAACCACTGTGTATCCCGTTGGAGCTGCTTAGAGACCAGCTGTTTGAGAAAAGTAAACAGAGTCGGAGGACGACGGGGACAGGAGTTCCTAACTTCCTGCCCTGTTGCCACAAACTGCGTCAGAGGATCATTCCTAACGAGGACACACACACACACACACACACACACACACACACACACACACACACACACACACACACACACACACTCTATAAGCTAACAAGTCTTCAGGGTTAGAAATCAAAGCATTATCACTTTAACAGATCTGTAAATTAAATATTTAAATTAATGAAACATTTCACTATTTATGCACTTTATTTAGTGAAACTGTCAAATAAAAAAATTTAAGATTTGACGAGAGGTGAAGAGGTGTTGTGTTTACATGACTGATCTGCAGTCAACTTAAGGGGAAAGGAATAAATAATAACATGAAGCTGTTTTAGAGGCGTTTTAAATAGTCATGCGCTCTCAACATCACCATTAACTCAGGCCTGGAACATAACTTTACAACTAATAAAAACTTTTGACAGCCCGTTTTACAATAGATAATTAATGACTTTCTGCCACAACGCCAACAGAAACGATCCTTACAACCTTCTTAAAGCTCAGATTTATTGCTGGGCTGTTTTATTGGATGATATTCGGTTCTAACTGCTGACAGCGAGTGTTTAATTCTGCAGGAAACACAGTTCACACTGTTTCTTTTGTTGACTGAATAATTGCAAAATTGTATTCAAGGAGTCATAAAATATTCACTGTGAAAATAAGAGAAGATAAAATCTCATCGGGGCTCGTAAAAAGTTTTGTCGAGCTCAGATTTAAGCTTTACTGACAGCGAGCTCGTTCGAATGCGCTCAAACATAATTCACCTGATGGATGTCAGCAGAGCGGCCGGGTCGGCGTGGTGACAATGAAACAATTCATTCTCTGCGTCCCCTGACAGGACGAAGTGTCAAGTCAGATTTCAGACGATCAGGAGGGAAATTTAAGAGTGGTTTCTTTTGTAGTCAGACGGCTGCCGAGCCCCCGAGGCAAAAAGGACCCGAGAAGACCGGAGGACCACCGCCAGGACCAACCTGAACACTGAAATAAACACCACGTTTTCGTCTGTGCTATGATTAATTAGCGCTCTGTAATAATGCAAAGAAAATACTGTGCTGAAGATCACTGAGCTCCAAGCGGAGTGTTTTTTAAAGCAAGTCTTGGACATTAATCATCATAATGTTATGGCCCGGGGGAGTATGAGGAGGGCTCTTTAAGTTCTCAGGGAAAGACATTCTCCACAGCAAAGTTTAAGCATGTGATAGCATGCCGTGCAATTATCATTTCCTGTCTGATGAAGGGAAAGCCTTGAGTGCAGGGGAGGGAGGAGAGGTGATGAACTGGGTTAAAAGGCAAAACAAGAAGCCAAACAAATGTCTCAACAAGTTATCAGATGACGAGGAAGTGAGCGGGGCGGGTACTCCTCACAACATGCAGAGAAATTTCATGAGAACTGGAGACGGCAAGCTCGTTCAAGTTGACACCACGGAGATACTGTCCTGTGTTCAGGACTGAAAAAGACGCAGACGCTGCTGCTACTGGATTTAAATGTATTGTTTCACTTTCATTTGAAGTGATCTCCTAAAAAGATAACGTAAAAAGAAAAATAAACTCGGGCAAAGACGGGATACGCAGCAGCATTTTCTTAATCGCAGCTAAGATGGGGGTTCAAAAAGACTACAAAGAGACGGAAACAGCCACAAGGATACACAAAACCCTACATGAGAGACATAAAACGACCACAAAGGAACGCAAGGCAGCAAATAAGAGACTGACAACAGCCACAGAGATACAAATGACTACAAAGAGACACATGAAAACCACAAAGACACAGAAAACAACCACAAAAAGACAATAAACACAACAAGGAGACACTAAACAACTGCATAGAGGCATAGAAAAAACAAAAATACGAAAAACAAAAACAAAAACAAAGACACATAAAACAACCCAAAAAAGATACAAATGACTAAAAATTACTAAAAAAACAACCACAGAGACACAAAGAGACACAAGGGGACT
Organism: Diplodus puntazzo; assembly: GCA_963678695.2. Lineage (NCBI taxonomy): Eukaryota > Metazoa > Chordata > Actinopteri > Spariformes > Sparidae > Diplodus > Diplodus puntazzo. The sequence goes on from OZ023169.1 coordinate 7,070,330, forward strand.
ACAAAGAGATAAAACAACCACAAAGAGACTACAAAGAGGCACGACAAAACACAGTTAGAAAGCACCACAATGACGCACAAAATGACAAGAAAGAGACACAAAATGGCTGCAAGGAGATGCAAATAAACAGCAGACAGTAAATAACTAAAGTGAGATGAAAACAACCACAAAGAGGCACAAAACAAATACTAACAGCCACAAATCGACCACAGACACAAACAAAAAAGACACAGAGCATCAACAAAATAACACAAAATGACCCCACAGAGAATAAATACAAACGACATAGTTGATCTTAATCTTGGTCTGGGTCTCATTTTCTCATTATCCCCACATAGCCGCGAGCTATTTGGAGATACAAAAAGCTGCTATTTATTGATTCTGATAAACATTCACTGGCTTTCATTCAAAACACTGAATAAACAACGTAGAGCGTATTTCTGCTGAGGACTCTGAATCTGAATCATAACACACTTTTAATTGTCCCACTATGTCCCCTCCCTCTCAAATAATCCAGCCCTGAATCAAGGATCTTTCATCCCAATCAAATTACTGTCAATTATCCTCTCTGAGTCTAAATCTTTGACCCCTGAAGAGAAAAATCCCCAAACACTGCAGCAGCTGCAGCCCTGCAGTCTGCACCGACAGAAACAAGGAAACAGTCACCATTAAAAATAGAACCGAGTATCATTTGGAGGCTGTTTCTATCGTCCTCTGTCGGGCGATGTAATGAACTGTTCTACAAAAACTTAATTATTTATGTTGTTTGGCCAAATAAGCTGAATGAAAAAAGAGCACAAGGAGTGCTTCTATGATAAACAAACAGAAGGACTCTGGCTCGCTGCTCGGAGAGACGAGGAAGTCTGCCGTGTGCGGATCGACTGCTGGGGAATGGCAGTGATGCACATTTTCACACCCAGCATGTAACGCTGCAAATTCGTAGATCTGTGAACTGCAAACGTCTGTTGACACGTAAATCTGTCAACTCTCAACATAACACGAAAATCCCTCAAGCCAATTGGTGTTGTGCATAAGCATGAAGGAAATCTGCATCTTCAACATGCCGTCAGTCCGGATGTCTAACCGTGTGGACTTTAAATGCATTTAGTAAGATTTCTGTGTTTTCTGCTGCAAGAAGATCCCTGCAGATTCACCTCCTCTCCTCACACACACACACACACCAAATACTGTTAAAATAAATACGAATATTAAACATATTCATTGTATTAACTGATGAGAGATCATAAACAAACACTGCAGCCATGACTCTGCTGGATATCAACACACAATGTGCATCAAAGACCTTAAAAAGACAAGCAGACTCCTTCCGTTAAATAACAAAGATCCTGACATATAAGTTGTACTTTGATTTAAATGTCATGTCATTATTGATCCGTTTTGTATTGATTTATCTCACCATGATTACATACACGCGTAACTGGAAGCAGCTTTTCTCGTGAGGTGTTTGCTGCACGGAGACTAATTAAAACCCTCAAACCCACCAAACTGTGATAAAATTTTTTGCTTCGGACTGCAAAGAATGTTTCTGCTTGTCAAACACATTTATCTATGAAGTTATACTACATTAGATAAAGAAAAGGGGGCTCATGACTCTCCAAGTCCACAATTCAATTTGAATTGGAGCTTACGATCGATACAGTTTTAGAATAATACATTTTCTTCTCTCAGCTCTGATAGCTATCATTTTGTTTTTATACCCTGGCAACTGTTATTTACATTTCGTACGTAGCAGTCTTCTTATTCAAGTCTTCTTTCTAAAGATAGATACAGCTGATAATACTCCTAACAGCTTTATTTTATCCTGGTGACTTTTTGCAGGTTTTCACCAAAAATAAAGACTCCAGAGTCTAACAGAAAAGATTGCAGCCTTTTGAGGATTCAGCAAATCAGTTTGTTGCATCCAAACTTTCAAAATCTGTCACGAGTAAACCCTCCTCTGAAACAAATCAATAAAGGATCTCTGAAGAAGAAAATCAAGCCAACACCTCCGATGCTGTCAGCTGATCATCACGCACACAGGATGAGTGTCTGACGGAGCAGCTGCAGGCTAACGGTGAGCTAGCATGTAGCCCCTGTGATATTCGTTCTGTGGCAACAAGCGTTAAGAAGCCTCCAGTCTTCAGTTAGATCCACATCAGAACAACACGCCCACACTGAAAGTTCAATAACACAAACGCCTTCTCCCGTGTTGAAAAATGCAAATCTATGAATCAGGGTTCCTTTCACCTCCATCATGGTCAAATTCAAGCACGTTTAAAGTTTTTCCAGCCAGAGTTTGTACTGTTAATGTGACGGGATAACTACTGGACACTGTGACTGCAGATAGTGTCGTCTTTTCACAACGTGTCACCTGCACGTAAGTAAACCTTAATCAGGCTGCGCCGATATAGCACAAATCAAAACAATCACTCGACAGATAACTTCCGTTATAATAACAGCACATCAGTTCTCCGCTGCTCCGACTTCTACAGAGCCGACCTCTTCAGCCGGACAGACGTTTATTTCTGACGCAGTTACAGTTTCAAGTTATACCAAATCCACTTTTCACACCCTCAGAACATCACGTTAGAAATCAAGCGTTTACAGGAACACCCAGCACCCGAACAAACCCTCATGAATACACAAATAATCTGCAAACGTCTCCTTCTTCACTAGAAAGTGTTGCATACTGGACCACAAGCTGAAACGAGGCATTCACACTCATGGTAGTGTGGCCTAACCATCTCACAGGTACTCTTGTTGAAACTTCCGGTAATAAAAGCTTTCTAGTGTTGCACTCTGAACCTACTGTGCATCATTCTGCTCGGTGGAGCTCCAACATCCAAAAGCAGTATCAACGAGGAGCGTCTCCACCAAATCTTCATCAAATCTAATCAATCATCGGACCACTCTGTGCTCTGTTAATCCTCTTCTGCTTCTTAAACGTAAAGCCTTCAACATTTAATCAGGGAGACGGTCGAAGTCTTACTGTATTTATACACTTAAACATGCTCCAATCTGGCAACAAAGAGAGCGACTGATGTGGAAACAGTTTGGTTAAACTGTGAAAAGGTCACATCTACAGCGAGGCGAGTGTAAAATGGTGAGGAAACTGATTTCTCCGTCTCAAGCAAAAGGACACCGGAGTTCACATTCTGTGAATCTCCAAAATCTTTTAACGAGGGAAGAGAAACAACCCTGTCCACGGCTCATGACGAGGCATTTCTCCGAGCATCTAAACATTTTCATCTCCATCCTTAAAACACATAACGTGAAAAACTCAAAATCACAACATTTAGAGAGACGTGGTTTTCACTGGTCCTGTTTCAAAAGACATTATTCCCCTTTTTGGCCAAAGTGAACTGAGTGTTGGGAACATTTGAAGAACCGGGTCGCTCTTCCACGGGCATGTGAGCCACCGTAGAGTCACATCATTCAGTCCCTGTATACGTCTCCAATTACCCAGCATTACTGAGAACAACTGTGGTGGACTACATGGACTCTTGCTTCCGGCTTTGCATGCCGACACTGGCATCCAAACACGACGTGTGCTCGGACCGCTGTTGCTTCGATTAGTGACAACATATCAAATCTTTTATTTAGCCTCCCGTGGACGAGTCAGAACAAGCTACACTAACTCTGGTTTTTAAAAATGGAGGTCGTAAGTGGTTTGAGTTAATAACTTCTCCCCCAGCCCCTCATGTGAGTGGTTCTTTGTTCCAGATCAACAACCTCTTGGTGCTGCTCAGATCCAGTTCTCTGGCTGATGAAACACAAAAGAACTGGTTCCAGAGTAGAAACTGGCTCCGAACCAGCACCTGAACCGCCTGTGCTGGAAAGGGGTGAAGTTTTCCTCAGTATTTTATAATGTTACCATGAAAATACAAAAAAAAATAAAAAGAGAGTTCATTCTGTAATATTATGACATCATCATTTTTAGGAGAAATCGCCCACTTCCATGACAAAGACAGAAAAACTACCTGCTCTCATCCAAAGTCTCTTCATGTTTCAGGACACGTAGGAGTGAAATAATCACACTATTTTAAGCCAAACAACACATCTCCTGCCAACAATACGCAGTGATCTAATCGCTTTGTGGTCAGAAGAGACAACTGAGCAGTTCCTCTTTACACTTGCATCCAAATCAACAAACCCACCAGCTGACAGGAAATGCAAGACGTCAGACGGAGAGCGGACAGCAGACGAGTGGTCTCACCTTTTAAGTTCTTCGGGTTGTTCTGCTTGGTCCGCGGCATCTTTCCGCCTCGGCTCACAGGTGCATTTTGGGGGAAGTGGGTTCTGGCGCTGGACCTGGAGATGAGTCGACTCTTGAGTTGCAGTCTGGGTACATCTGCAAAAAAACAAAAAACAGACACCGAGTCAGAATCGGCTGGACGTGAGAGCTCACACGGATCAATAAGCTGCAGAGTTGCGTGGGGGTCCAGGAAGGATGGCGCCGATTGAGTTCCTCTTCTCAAACAGGTGCTCGGAGCTGCTCGGTGACGGTGTGCAAGTGCAGCTCCAGATCCTGTCAGTGGGAGGAGGTGTGATTATGTTCTCCACGTATCAATATAACCTCTGCAGCAGCTGCGATCTGCCACTCCGATCTCAAACAAAAAAAAAGGCAGGCGGAGGAGAGACGAGGTGGAGGATCGGATGCTGATTGACATGTCAGCCCCTCTGACGGATGATGCCAACAATGAGGTCCAGTGTGTGTGTGTGTGTGTGTGTGTGTGTGTGTGTGTGATGAAGGCTCGGGGGGGCAGCTGGGCGACCCCGAGCCACACATACGATCAGATAAGTTCGACCAGGAGCCTCCTTCGCAGTGGAAACATTTTATCTGATGCCCTTTTCAGAGAACGAAACACAGACGCTTCAACATGGGTGTCATGCAAATTGTGGTGGTGGGAGTTGAAGTGCAGAAACACAAAAAAAATCACGCATACCGTATCTTTTAATTCTCAGCTTTCTCTCCTTTGCATCATCCCCCAACATGTCCCCACAACACCTCTAACCCTCCTCGTCAGAGCCGATGCAGGGGAGCAGCTCGGCTTCAGGAACCAGCCTTTGTTCAGTCCCCCTTTCCTCACCAATATTACATAACACTTACTACAACTGGATGATTTTTTTCTCCCCCTCCTCTATACAGTTGGCACATGTGGCGCTAGAGCAATGACATCATCTCACGGTGGATTTCGGTACCAGACCTGCCTGCCTGCCTGCCTGCACCACCGGGTCGCATGAAAACATCCACAGAAACACGAAGAGAGGCAGCTCACCTGGACGATCACTGCTGCACGGGGCTGTTTCGCTTCGACGTCGCGGATGAGGACGATGATGATGAGGAGGATGAAGAGGAGGAGGAGGAGGAGGAAGGAGATGTGCACATTTCCTCTGGCGTGTCTCTCAGTCTGTCTGCGTGCGTGTGCGTGTGTGTGCAGATATGTGAGGAAACACCCTGATACCGGTGATTCAAGTCGATGCTGTAACGCAATGTCCTCACCCTGTCAGGCTGGAATGCGACCTGCAGGTGACTAAAGAGGGATGATTTTTTTTTTTTTCACACCTGAGGATCAAGCACGCACAGTCACGCACTGACGGCGCCTGAGAGTGTGTGACATAATCAACCAGCAAACGATGAGATATCAGAGTGTGAGATAATAAATAAATAAAGTGATGCTGCTGTTTTTGTTTTTTTTTTAGTATTTGTATCCGCGCTGCAGGAGGAAGGTGACACCGCGCAGTCCGTGGACCAAAACACCAGGTTGGTTCTGATTTACCTGCATGCAATGAAGTCAGCAAAAACAATGATAGCGTATTTTGAGCCTGTTGCAACACGTGAACGCCCTGTGAGCGAGGGAGGAGCCAGGGAAAACCCCTCACTGTCTCCGCAACAGCGCTCCAACGGGACGCTCCCCCTCCTCCTCCTTCTCCTCCTTCTCCAACAAAAACCCCTCAAACCTCCGAGCCTTCGCCCCGCTGCACGTCCAACCATACCATAAGCACGGAGGGTGAGCACACATGAGCACCCGGGCGGTGACACGAATAACACCCCGGCTTCACCTCCTAAAAATGAAAAGAGCAACAAAGAGCGGCGCGAGGAGGAGCAGAGGGGAGCTCAGGTTGCGTTCACGGCACCGCTGCACGAGAAACACTGCGCCAAACACAACAAACAACAAGCACAACAATGGACCCCGCTCACCTGCGTCCACACTGGGGCGGCAAACTTCGCGGCGGGTTTAAGCCGGACGACACCGCGATGGGAGCATGTCCGAGTCTCTCCGGCTGCAGCCGACCCGGACCACAGTGAGACAGCCGCGGCTCCACGCGACAGGAAGCACGCAGGAGGGCGAACCGGGCGCAGTCGCAGCGGGGCGGTGGATCCTCACAGGTGCGGGGTTGTTACACACCTTTCGGTGTAAAGAGGAGGGGGTCCGGCTCCGTGTTTTCTCCCTTCACCTTCTCTCTCACTTTCTATTGCAGGAAACAGACAGGCCCTCTGACGTCAACGGGGGTCCCGTCTCCGCCTCTCAGCCACGGGGTCTCCTCTCCGGGCCGCGGGGGGATCCCGACGGGCGGCGATCCTCGTTCTGACACCGGAGCAACACGTCCAACCCCTCTGTCGATCTGTGCTCGCACAGCTGCACCTCCTCCTCCTCCTCCCGCGGTCGGACCGTGCTGAGACTCCCTCTCAGTCGAGTCGCACGTCGTGTCGTGTGTCGCGCCTCCCCCTGTTGGACCCCCGCCCGCCCTCTCCTCTGCACATAGTTTGGGACTGACGGTTTTCCCGGAGGTTCCTTGTTGTCAGGTCACGTTGTGCCCCTCCGCCACTACCGACCGGGCTTTCCCATGCACAGACCCGCAGCAGGGACACGGCAGCGGGTCCGTGTGCACCGCGGTGGTTAATAAAAGAACATGGATGAACTGTGGCCTCCATTGGTGCCAAACAGCCACTCAGATCACCAGTAATGAAGGAAGTCGTCCATTACTGCTGCAGTAAAATAAATAAATTAAAGGTGCAACATTACACATGTTAATCTGAAGAGAAATGTATTATTATGACTTAACAAATTAAATAAACAGACTCTTTTTAAGAATAAACTGAATAAACAAACTGACCTTAAAGGACGACACAGTTTAATACTGTTTCACTGTGTTTATATGTGGCGGACCCTGCCACCCTTCTAGAGGTTAGCTTGTTTATTCAGTCATGGGGGGAAAAAAAATTTGAGTTTGTATTTTTACCTCATTAATATTGTAAATATTAAAATCCAAATCTTCAAAGTGTCTATTTAAGTAAAAGAAGAAAATAAAGGCATCATTCTATGTATTTAATTATATCATAAAGATGTAACTGATTGATATAGTGCTGCCAGATTAAGATAAGATAAAAATGGCAAGGATCAAAAGTGTCGAGGCAATAAAAGAGTTAAAATCCAAATGTAGCCGTAGTTGTGGTACCTGCGCTTAAACCAGCTGACAAACCAGCCTGTACACCTACATTTTGCACATATTTATTTATTTTTACACATTAAACTTCTTTGCATTCAGCGTCAGTTGTTAACATCCTGTCTGTGTGCAGGAGTGCTAACTGACAACCACAAACCAGTCAAAAGCACAAACATAGTAAATGACATTACATTTATAATCAATATCTTCATGTTGTGAAGTATTAGCACATAATATATCAGTTTCCTGGCTTGTTGGCAAGCTAACAAACAAATATCAGTTAAAAATCTGCTAGCCAGAATGAGGTAAACTGGCTAACTGGTACACAGTGAACAGCTTGTTATCGTACAAATAAAGTGTTAAGAGCTGCCATCTTAGATGCTAAAAAGTATTAAGCATACATTTCAGGATCACTGCGAATATAACATGATCTGTCTAGTTAGCTAGCTAACAGTTAGCAAAGCAACCGTCTCACTGCTGACTCTACCTGCAGGAGGCTAAAGCAGTTAGCTGTCTGAGGCAGAAGCATTTTACGTCTTCCCTTTTAGATAAAATAACAACAAAATTGAAACTCACTTTGACATCCTTTAGGACAGCAGAAGACACTGATGAGTATTCTGAGGGTTGCCACAAAACAACACAGGATGGCTGATGCTAATGTTTCCCCAATCAGACTTAAGTCAACAGTTAGCTTATATCTAAAATGATCTGCCTAGCTTGTTGAAAGAGAAAGCTAACTGGTAAACAGGGAACAGCTTGACATACAGAAGTGTTAGGAGCTGCCATTTAGATGATTAAAAGTGTTAACCATAATTTCCAGTAGCCTAAAACTGCTAACATAATCTGGTCTGTTTTTAGCCCAGTAAGCAAACCGACAGTTAGCAAAGCAACTGTCTCACTGCTGACTCAGCTAGTAGGAGGCTAAATGAGCTAGCTGTCCAAAGCAAAAACATTTTTAGCATAAATTAAAAACTTACATTTACATAATTTTTGAGAGCAGAAGACACTGATGAGTTTTCTGAGGGTTTCCACAAAATTCAAAACAGGCTATCTAATGCTAATGTTTCCCAGTTAGGCTAAGGTCGAAAGCTAGCTGATAGTTTACATGATGTGTCCCCCTGGCTTGTTTAATGAGCCAGCCAACAAGCATCCATAGATAAAGTCTGCTGGCTAATGTCATTTTAGCTAGATTGAGCCAAACTAGCTAACTGGTACACAGTGAACAGCCTAAAATCAGACAGAGAAGTGTTACGAGCTGCCATTTTAGATGCTAAACAGTGTTAGATATCATTTTCATGATCTGTCTTTAGCCCAGTTAGCTAGCCGACAGTTAGCAAAGTCTCACTGCTCACTCAACAAGCTAGTAGGATGCTAAAGAAGCTAGCTGTCCAAACCAGAAACATTTTATGTTTTCCCTTTTTGAATAAAATGATAACATTAGCCTTAATTTAAACTTACTTTTACATCCTTTTTGAAAGCACCCTGCTGGAAAAACCAGCATAGACCAGCATATGTTGTGTTTTGGTGCTGGTATGCTTGTGACCAGCATGGGATGTGTCTAAAACTTATTTCATATTGCAGAGTATGAGGAGGAGTGAAGTTGGCTGTGAAAGTCCAACACAGGACACAGAGTCGGTGAGGTTGTCGCAGTACACCAAGTTTATTGAACACAAGCTTCAAACCTGCAAGATTTTGGGGTCATTTGAGGCCCGAAACAAACTGTAAATACTGCACAAAATATACACAAATATAAATGCAACACTTTGTTTGTTGCTCTCATTTCTCTCACAAGTTTAAGTAAACAATTGTATAATGGTTTTCTTTTTTATGTACACAAAATAATTACTTCTTTCAGATCCTGAGCCACATTTGTTAAAATCCAATAAGATAAGCCATCCACCAGACAGGTGTGGCAAATCACGATGCTGATTGAACAGGATTCAGGCACAGGTGTTCCCAAGCTGGTGCTGGTATGCTAAACCAGCACCAAACCAGCATAGACCAGCATGGAAATCATGCTGGTCTATGCTGGTTTTTCCAGCAGGGTATCTAATGCTAATGCTTCCCAGTGAGGCTAATAGTTCGACAGTTAGCTAAACTCTTTGTCTTCACATCTAAATAAACTGAACGAACACGTTGGTTCTAAAGGACGACACAGTTTCATGCTGTTGTTTATATTTTGCTCCGGCTCTCTGTGAGTGCAAACACAGAGTCAACTTGTTTTCAGATGACCTTTACGAATTCACACACTTGTGTTTCCCCTGCGCTAACTCATACTTTCCACAGCAGCTTCTGACTTTAGCGAGCCGTTTTGTGGCTGTTAAATGCTGGTGGAGAGAAACACAGCAGCAGCAGCATGAAGGGGAAATTTAACTTCCCGCTCAGTTTCACCTTTCCCCCCCAAAAAAAACATGTGAAGATACCACGAAACAAGGCCAACCCATATCCTTACAGCCCACTCGCTCAACTGTAAAACAAGATGACTTGCTATAAAGCAGCTAGGATAGCTTGATGTTTTTAAAAATGATCAGTATCTTCGTGCCATTTGCAACAGAAAGAAAACGGGTTGTCTGGGTGCACCGGTGCGTCTGCTGCCAAAGACACCGTGATGTTTATTTTTATCCTGCAATGGTCGAGCTGTGACACATCACCCGACGAAAAAGGTCACGCTATTTTTCCGCCTCATGGCCGGAAATAGCTCTCAAGAGATAAATGCATAAAATAAATCGAAAGCCTTTACCTAGCAACCGCAGGAAAATCTATTAGCAGCAGCAGGCGACGGAGAACGTACACGTGCATCACAGGCGAGAGAGAATTTTGCACGTTTGAATCTGATGCTGCTTAAAAAAAAATACTGAACAGCAGCGAGAACAGTTTCCTTATTTTTCTGAATCAAGTCGCTGCAGTTTCTCACCTAAATAAAAAAACTTTGCTGCAGTGAAGGCAAATCTCCCCCCATTAATAAGTGATTGTGTGACAGCCGCCCACCTTCGCATCACAGGCTTCCTGCAGACTGCAGAGTGGGACTCCTGGCTCAGTCGAGCTTTATGACTCACCTGTTTCAACTGCAACAACTTTAAATGGCACATTTGAATAGTGGAACTTTTTTTTCTCTTCTCTTCTGCAAGAAATAAGAGTGAGGTGTTGTGTTTTTTACGTCGGTTGCGGCGTCTCCACGTTCCATGCGGTGGGTTTATTATTGTGTGAGGAGACTAATGAGGGGTGTGGATGACTCGGCGCGTGTAGAAAAAGTGACTCAGTTTTTCAAACGCGACGCGGCTTTTTGACAATTAGCATCCACACAAATAGCAACTTTTTTGTCACAGATGCTTCTCTTTTTTTTTCTGAGAATGAGACACGCTTTTCTTTTCTTTTTTTTTGTGCGTTGCATTCTCTGCCGTCTGTACGCCCACGTCAAAATTGAGATGTTTTTTGGTTTGGCAGCGCCAGATGAACAAGACAAGGAGGGGGAGGGGAGTGTGTGTGTGTGTGTGTGTGTGTGTGTGTGTGTGAGAGAGAAACCTTTTTTACACAACCACATTTTTCCCGAGAAGACAGCTTGTTTGGTTTCGAGCTAACGCGATGCCAAGAGCAGAACAATTGTTTATTAATTGAGCCCTCAGCTGCCATCCAGTCAGCCAAAGTCAATACGAGCACCGATCAAATCTGGATTTCTTTTTAGTGGCTGGAGCTGGACGAGATCCATCTGGGCCTTTAAGGTTCAGCAGAAATGCAATATTACTCTGCTTGTGAGATGATTTGGAGCAATGAGGTCTGTGATGGGACTTACTCTCTGAGTAATTTCTCTCTTGGCAGGGAACAAACTCCAGCACTGGTCGTTTGATTTTTCCCAACATTCACACGTATGATTACGTACGTACACACATAAAACCTGAATTCTGCATTAAAACGTCAGCTGGTGAGTTGTGTTGTGTTCTTACATCAGTCCATCAACGTTCAAACCAAAGAAATGACAAGTGAGAGGAGCCCAATGTGTGTAGCAGCCTGGCGTGATAATACAAAAATGTCCCCTTTAATGAGTTTGCATGTGCGTCACGTTTCACCCACAGGTAGAGAAACAACACGTAACACGTCCAAAGTTCATTTGTCTTCTGGTCTTGTTTCGTTTTGACGTCAAGATTGTGGGTTTTAGTTTTGTTGATGTTGAAGTGCACTTTGCATATTGAGAAATATAAATACACTGAAATTTGCGGAAGACTTTCAAAACAACTTGTTTCTGATTTGACACTTAAGTAAACAGAAACAGGCTTCTCAGTGTTAGCTTGCAGCTAGCTACTGTAAGCTAACGCCGACACTAAAAATCAATTAATTCAACTTCTGTCGCCAGATGACTTTATTTAATGTTTGCAACTGATTTGTTTTTTATATATAAGGCCTCTAAAATGGTTTTAAATATGCACATGAATACTACTTAACTAGCGCTAAAGGTCTGAGGCTAAAGCTACAACAGCCTCACCAGCTAGAGACGAGGACATAAAGGAGCCGCAATTTCAGATTTGGCCTCCTCATATGATCGAGTGTCATGAGAGAGAAGGTTTTCAGGATGACAAATAAAGCCCAAAGAGTTTGGCAAATGTAACCCAAACATTAATTTGGCCGGAGTTTATCTGGAGTGTAAACTTTCCCAAAACCGAACGAAGAGCAGGACGGAGAAGCTAACGTTACGTAAGCATCTCGGGCTCCGACTGATTCGGATGTGTCTGAACAGGTATTGTAATGTAACCGACATGAACCCGAACATGAGGATAAAGCCAGCTGATGAAATGCTCCTGAATTTTGGAATAACATTTGGTAGAACGCTCCAAACTCTTCACACACACAGTGATGATTTTATTAGAGCCCGATGCTTCTTCGTCTCTTTTGTCTATTTTCCCAACACTGTCATCGTTTCTCTGTCGTTTATTGTTACTACTGTTGTTTCTGTCGTCTTTGTACATCTATTGCATGAAGCTGGATCCACTCCTCTGTTGCTCTACATGTGGTTCCCTCTATTTTATTCCCTATTAAAGGATAGTTTCAGGAGTTTCCTCTTATCCGAAGAGTCAGGACATACTGTGACTGCATCCAAATGTCCAGATTGTCCAAACAGACAATATATTCAGTTCACAAGGACACTCAAGTGGACTTTCTGCAGACTTCTGGAGCATCTTTTTGAGGAGTGGACTTCAATGAAGCTACCATGAGTCATTGCGATGCAGACATCACACTGTAGAATTTATTATGAATGTGTGAAACATTACTCTCTTGAAAAGTTACTTGAATCTCGTGTAAGCCAGAAATATTCAAATTTAACCACATCCCGATACAGAAACATGTAGAAGTAAAGGTCGTAGAGGGAAGCAGATTCATTTTATTCTTGCAGCCTTTAGGGCCGTCTGTCAGCGGCATGTTTGCCTCACGCACTCACGCACTCGCAGAGTTGACACGATGACAGTAAACACGTCACGGTACGTATGACTGAGCCCACGAGGCCTCGGTGTTTTCGGAGGGTGGAGATTTGGATTCAGTCGGTGTCTCATGTTGTCGGATTATAAAGCCAAAACTCCAAAGTGCTTGACGGCATGAAGAGGAAAACAAAATTTACCCCAAAAAATAGCACAAGAAAGGAAAAGGAACTGATGAGTGAAATTTTGTGTCAAGACGACTCTTGAAAAGGTGGATGTCGGGGGAGAATCTGACGGTGGGAGGACGAGAAATATTCAAGTTCATGATTCACTGATTTTAGGCTGTTTTGATTAAACGTAATTAACTTGATGAACACAGAACAGATCTGCACGGAAAAGTCGCTTTGACATCCCCAAACTCCTCCGTGTCAGTTAGACCTTTTGTCAGCACGGCAACATAATCTCGATTCAGTCGTATCAAAGACAGGGGACTTCCTCAGCTGCCCCCACAGCAGTGGCGGTGAATGGCGGCGGGGCTATTAATACCTCGGTGTGGTAACAGAAAATAAGCGCAGCTGCCCAGCAGAGCTGTCCTCAGAACAATAGCCTCTTATGTTTCTGTTTGTGTCCTTCGCGCGACGATAACTGTTCGGGGGGGGTTCTCTTAAATCTTTGTTTCCTCACGTATCTAAAATAGATATTTATTGAACTTCTAAAGAGAGACAGTATTCATGAGGGAATGCCTGAGTGTCCTATTTCTCTTGGCACCCAGTGAAGCGTTTGGATAAAGACTGATGTTGCTGAAGTATTTATAGGGTGGCGTCCTTTTTATCCTTTTTGTTTTCTCTGTACACTTCCTATTGCTGCAGATCTGCAAGGAGCCGGCCGTGAACCGCCCCCCCTGTATAAATACAGTACAATGGCTGTGGCACCCCGGCTGTCCTGTGTAGATAAGCTCTCCCTTATACACATATCACACCGGACAGTTTTCCATTTAAACACCATTACAGGATCGCAGAGTGCAGCGCAGACAGCAGCTTCGCTCCTTAACAAACCATATTTCAGGGCTTTCAATTAAGAGACGGCGCACATGGTTGTAAAAGGTAAATTATGAGGCGATAATGTCCGGCGCTCTCGGTGTAATTTGTATCCGTAAAGTGGGGTTTTTTTTGTTTTATCATCAATGCAGCAAAAAGCTCCGGAGAGCCTCCGACCGCAGTTTAAATTTAACAGCTCTGTTTCTGCGTATCCTCCACGGCGCTGATAAAAAGGCTCTGCACACATTGCTGGATGCTTTTTGTTTACACCGCACCATATGATGTTACATAACTGAGGCTGTTGCCTTGGCAACACGAGGACTCCACCCCCACCCAACCCAACCACCACCCATAGACACACACACACGTAAACACAACACACACACACACACACGCCCTGCCAAGGCAACAGGACATTCTCCGGCCACATGACTCCGTTGGTTGATTTACAGTCACGATTAACGAGGCGGCCTCACTCGGGTTTCCGTAAAACGTTGATCCTGAGGGATGTTTTACCGTCACCTGGAGGGGAAACATCTCCGCTCTGACGGCCCACTCCAGTGTTTTTTGATCAAGAAATGAAACATTCACAAATTCTCACCGCCTGCACGGAAAACAATCCCGTTATTAACGGCCGTCCGTCATAGAGATGTGATGTCAGCTCTCAGCCAGCTGCGCCGCACAATGTACATGTTATCATTGGCTGAGTGGCAACAGTGTTCGTCAGATTTCATTACTTTGTGTGAGCAATCAGTGCCGCTCGTTCAGTCCAAGGTCAGAGAGGCTCTCCTGCCTTACTGAGCCATACAATAACAACACCAGGCATCCCCGACATAAGAGCTGTCTCTTTGTGTTGAAGGGTACGGCGCTGAGTACTCCTTCAGCTCTCGACGCCGTCTCAAAGCGCCATTCACATGCCATCTGACAGTCCATCGAATCAGCCTCTGGTGCAGGAGGCAGGAATAGAAGCCGTGGGCCTTCCCCGCTGCCGCGTCTGTCAGCGAACTGATCAATTTAAAGACCAGCTCGCTCCCCGGACGGTTATTTCAGCCGGCTCCAGTTTCAAATAAAGCAGCCCAGAGGAGAAAAGTTTGGATCTGCAGTGCTGCTTTACATCTTTTATACCAAGACAAGCCAGTCACATTATTATTTCAGCTTCTATAAAATACATTCTTAAAAGTGTCTGACTGAAATATCTCAACACTGACTGAACGGATTGTCATGAAACTTTGCACACATTCATGGTTCCCTGACGATAAATCCTGATGTCATTGGAGTTCCCGCTGGAGTTAATTTCTTAGCATCTGCCATGTTGATTGTGATGAACATTTCTACAGACTTTCATGGTGCCCAGAGGATGAACCCCAGTGAGTTTGGTGATCCCCTAAAGTTCCCTGTACTGCCACATCAAGGATAGCGTTGAAATTAGGTGAAATATATCAAAAACTATTGGATGGATCATCCTGAAAGTTGGCACCAACAAATCATGTTCCCCTCAGGATGAATTGTAATCACTTTGGTGAGCGGCGAGTGGTTCCCGGTGGTACTACTGTGGAGTAAAACAGCGTTAGCAACATTGCTACCGTTAGCAGCCTGACATGCTAAATTAAGACGGTAAACAAGGTAAACATTATACCTGCTAGCATCAGCATGGTGGCATTATCATGGTCGAGCTTTAGACTCTCAGTCCTGATAGCTGGCTCCAGTGTTTCAAATCGGAAAAAAAGGCTCAACTGATTTTTTTCTCAGGAGAACTGAATCAGTCCGTGTTGTGGAGAAGGCATGTGTGTTCAATGTGCTCATGTCTTCTTCACACACACATAAAGAAGTTAAACCGTGAACTCTCGATGTCTTCTGGCAAGATCAGATCGTAAAAAAAAACTGTCCCAAAGAATGCGGCCGGGCTCGGATCCAGATGTGATTATCAATAAACAAGAGTGTATTATGTGTGAGTGAGAAGACGTGATTGTTGGTCTTTAGAGGGAGAACATTTGAGGGTATTCCCAAGTCGGCCATCGAGGCCGTGCGGTGAATACATGATGGAGAGCTTCAGCTGGCTTCGTTTCAACTGCAGACACATGATGCAGCGAGGAAAACGCTGACATTCAGACCTCTTTCATATGGAGATTTTGTATGTGTAAATCTTCTTCCACTCAAGCTAAAGCCACTAAGGCGGACTCTAAGCGTCGTACAGTATGTGGATTTGATGTTTAATCAGT
Source organism: Diplodus puntazzo (assembly GCA_963678695.2). NCBI lineage: Eukaryota > Metazoa > Chordata > Actinopteri > Spariformes > Sparidae > Diplodus > Diplodus puntazzo. The sequence goes on from OZ023169.1 coordinate 7,086,440, forward strand.
GGAGCAGAAGTGGAAAGATGTCGTTAAGTGAAAGATTTTACGCCCTTCTCTAATCCCTGGTGAGAAAATCACTTCGCCAGCTTTAAACGCGGCGCTTCTCGGAAAAGTGTAGCTGAGGTAAACTGGTTTTTCTGTGCCCTGTTTAACCCCCCGGTGGCTCCGTCCAGCTCTCCATGCCCTGCAGAATGAGCCTTTAGGAAAAATAAATTCCCCTTTTTTCACAGTTCCCATGTGACCCACTTACTGTCCGGAGGAAAAAAAATATATAATGTTTTTTAAGCCTCTCTTTAAAGCTCGGCCAACATCCTTCTTCTGGGATTTTTTTCTTGCCCTGCGTTGAGTCACCGCCGCAGACCTGGTGCCAGTGAATTTACTACAGTCCTGCAGCGTTTCCATTCAGCTGCAGACACGAGCTGCAGGCCGGGGGTACGACACCGAGCCGGAGCTCTGACGACATCTGGACAGCGCCGCGGAGGAGGATGTGAGGCGCAGGGAAGGCCAGACTGAGATCCTGAGTCCTGAAGAAGGAGGAGAGTGTTTTTCGGGAGAAGCCTGGTGTTGTGTCAACATTTCCAGTGACGGTACCGCAGAGGGGAAAAATCCCTGCTGATGGGAAGGCAGGGCTGTGCTAATAAGGGAAAACGCTTTGAGTGTCTTCTTATGACAGTAAATATACGGCAGTGTGAGAGGAGGAGAGGGAGATGAAATTCAATAATTCCTTTCCAGGCTGGAGTAGAAAAGAAATATTAAAGGGAGCAGCTGTATTTTCTTTTAGATCACTGTAGCTACAAATCTGTATATATGTTTGTATGAGGGGGTTAAAAACAGGGTTATATGAGGACATGAAGGGCACGTTCTCTGGAGTATTTTTGAGATTTTGATGCTTTGACTACCTACAGGTTGGTGCATTAAGTCCTTTATAAGATAACTACTAGCTCGTCTTGAATTAATGGTTTACTGGCACCGCTGGAACTTAAAACACACCCTTGCTGATAAAGACCTTAGTAATGTATATCTGTTGACAGCTGCATGACAAACTGTACAATACGGTGTTACAGTTTTAAGAGATGAGTAAAATGTTGAACTTACGAACCTACAGTCCTTTTGGGAAGTTGGGTTAACTGTGTTTGATGCATAAATGTAGAAGAAATGTCGTTGAGAGTTAGCCAACATATCTGAGTCACTCAGTGTGGCGTTATTTGTGTTGTAATAGTGAAACGTAATTAAAAATCTTCCCGGTTTGCATCATTATTAAATAGCATTTTGAGCAAGTGTCCGGTCAGATATGGATCATAGCATGCTAACGTTAGCTTTGTCAGTTGAAGCGGTAAGCTACGCCGTTGATGTTACATCTGGCTGATAATGAGTATAAATAACATTTGTAGGAGGAGAAATTATAGATCAAACTTAACTGCCAATCTTTTGTAAATCTTACAAATCTCATCTCACGTCAGATGCGTTGAAACAGATTTAAGCATGCTAACGCTAGCTTTCTCAGTTGGAGCGGTTAGCTACGCCGTTACATCTGCCAGTTAATGAGTGTGAGAATGTACATTTCTCTGTCAAATGATATATAATACTTAACTGCCAATCGTTTTTAAATTTAGCTTTGACTTTTTTTAATTTACATACAAAAGGGTTGGAAATATTACATAATGCTAACTTAGCCAAAGCTATTAGCTTGTCACTTAGTCTGACGTTATTTGTTTTGTGATGGTAAAATATTATATTATTATATATATTATATATTATTATTAAGCAGCATTTTGATGAACTTACTTTACTCCAGAGCCTAAATGGATCATAGCATGCTAACGTTAGCTTTGTCAATGGTGCAGTTTGCTGTGATGTTACACTTGAGTCTTGAAGAAAAAATCTGGTGGAAGGTGTAATTAGCTCATCATCTATAGTCCAACATTAATAGCATAATATAACGTAATTCAGTCCTCCACGTTTCTCTGTTTTGCTTTCAATCTAAGTCATCCGAGCTAGCTAACATTTAGCATAACATAGCTTTGTCAACTGGTGTCATTAGCTGCTGAGCGGTCACATTTATCAGGATGTTTGTTGGCCTAACCACAGTATTTACTGAGGATTACTCTCAGTGCATGTACTAGTTTATGTTGCACAAGTATTTTTAATTAAGTGATATCTAAAACTCTACTTAGCATCTAAAAATGTCTGAACTTATGACGTTCTGGTTCAACTGGCTCTGGAGCAAAATGTCCTTGTCAACAAACATATAAAAATGACTGATGGTGGATTTTTTTTAAGGTGGATTTTGATAGTTGTTAGAATCAATATCTTCAGGTTTCACTGCTTTTGGACACAAAATACAACATGAGACAAAATGTGAAATAAGAATCTAAAATCCGAAATAAAATAAAACATTTCCTCGGTTGTGAGTCATCCATTTCCTAAAGGTTCGGTGTTGTAATGTTGCAACGACTCATGAGTCAGTAATTCTTCAGAAAAGATTGCAGATTACTTCTAGGAATACTGAAGTGAAAGTATAAAAAAGGGCCATCTAAAACCAAACATGTGTCACTTCTTTTCTACAAAGCAGACATGAGAAAATGATCCGAAAGTACTTTTGCTGTATTTCTGACATATTTTTCTTGTGTATCCTGAGTATGGCGCAGCAAAATTCTGGTATCTGAAAGATCTAATCCCAGCATTCAAATTGAAGTCGTTGTGCCTTTTTCCACTTGTTTGCACTCTGAATGCCTGGAAAACATTTGCGGGAAGAAGACGGAAAAAAAAAAAAACGGAGGGAAAAAATCCTGTCAGCTGTATTGTTGCTACTTTTAGACCTCTCACTGGAAAAGAAGGAGGGCAGGAAACAAAGAAACACACTTGGAAAAATGCTGCATTAGTCAGAGAGGAGAGGAGGAGCCGGATGCAGCTTCCCTGGTACTTCATACATCAGCTGATTTATGGGTAACACACAGCACTTAATAACTCTCTATTGTCCCTGTGAGTCGAGGCCCTGGGGAGCATCAAAGTAGTACAACGCCTGAGGCAGAGAGACCAGCGTGCTGAGGAAACCTCCAGCCGTCAATGCATTGATCCATTAATTGTTCCCTGAGTGCTGCGAGGTAAATGTGTCGTGCCTGCATTCAGTCCTGTTCACCTCAGATCCAAACCAGTGAACGTTTCAGGGTTGTGTCACATTAAAATTACAACTTGATTCTTGGTTTTTGCAGACAGACGACCAGGAGGGTTTTAAACAAGTCAAATCTTAAACACTTTAGTTGGAGGTAAAACTCAAAGTACTACGGTAAGTGAAGTAGGTCAAAGATAAACAATGGAAGTCTGAAACTGTCATGGATGTTAAGAGTCGACAGTTTGAGTAATGATATATTTCACCTTTTGTTTTCTTGTCTCTTTATTCAATATAAAGCTAGGGCGAGAAGATAGTTAGCCTAGCTTAGCATAAAGACTGAAAACAGGGAGAAATAGACCATGTTCAGATGGCGGCCATTTTCTTTAACATGCTAATATTTCCCAAAATGTCAAAATTGTCACACTTCCGTTGATTTAAATGTGCAAGACTAATTATTTTAGTTAAAATCAATAAAAAAAAAACATTATGACATCTGTGTGCTTTGTTGCAGGGATCTATATAGGTTAGCATGCTAGCTAGCCCGTCCTGGTCCGAAGCTGCAGTGCTAACGGTAAACATCAACACTGCCTCAGTGCTCCATGCTTCTGGTTGGGAGCGCTAGCTGCACGGCTAACTGAGCTAACAGCAGCTACATGAAGCTGTACTTGTTGTGAGTATGAGAGCAACAGGTGGCCAATTCTTACATATTGCACCTCAACTCAATATAACATGTTAATTAGCAAACTTTAGAGGTGCTGATCGGTGTGTTTGCTTTGTTAGCTTTGGACAGACCCGAGGCTAAGCTAAAGCTAACAGTCCCTTCGCTGCAGCAGTTCTTACATGTTGCGCCTTTAAATACGCGTCCTGTGTGTTCCTGTGTTTGTCTTGTTTGTGTTAGTGTCCTCACTCTGTTTTGTTTGGATTGATTTGCTTGGTTAAACTGGTTTGTTTTGGTTTCTTCTTCCTCTAACCGTTCGTCATCTGACATCAATTTCGGAAATGAAACTGGTTACCGTTGTTGACATGTGAAATACCGTGTTTCCCCAGAGAACCCTGTGCGTGTGAAACTAGGTTACTTCTTACTGTCAGGGTCACGTAGAAAGTCTCGTAAAACCACTGGAACTATAGAAGCAAATGATTCTGTGACTCCAACAACATGTTTCATATTTTATCTCAAGCTGTAGATGGAATTTCTTCTTCAAGGCTTTTCATAAAAGAAGCAAAAACTTCTTTCACTTCTTCTACAATCTTCACTGGGAATAAATCACTCAAGTCTGAGCGCTGCGGACTGGAAACATGGGAGTTAAAGTAGTTTAAGTATATTAGATGTAATTAAAATCAAAATCAGGCGTTTCCCGGGGCAGCGCTCTCACAGTTTCACTCCTCTCTTGATACAACTGCTGGCAGAAGCGCCGGCTTTTATGTGTTTCCTTTTTTCTCTCTGACAGACAGAAGAGTTAAAAGAAGTGGACGTATCATACATGTCCTCTGGATAGGAGGAAAAGTGTTTTAGGGTGACGCAGCCCATAAACTGGAGCCTGTAAATGGTTTAAATGCTGTGGTGTGATGATGTTGTGGAGGCAACTGCAGCAGAGACTCACACAGTTGTCAGTGAGTTCTCGGCTCTCTGACGCCCCCTGTGGACAAAACACAAACACACCTGCAGCACTTCTGCACTCTGATTTTACTGAATTAGTATTGATTTCACACATTTATGTGTATTTATAAAGAAGTTATCCTCAATCCTTGCATGTTGGTGCGTACATTTACTCAAGTACTGCACTAAAATGTTGAGGTATCTGTATTTTACTTGAGTACTGAGTAATTTTCTGCTTAATACTTTCACTCCACAAAATTCTGGAGGTGTAAATGTTGGACTTTTTAAAATTGTTTTGAAAAGTACCGCAAAGTCAAACTTTACTAAAAGTAAAGATATCGTGATAAAATGTTACTTTGATAAAAGTGAAAGTCACTCTGAGTAAAAATCTTCAATTATTTAATAATAAATATATGAAATAACAGTAAATTAGTGTTTTAAACATTTGTATATGCATGTTTGTAAATATTCGAACTATGAGTTTAATGAGTGTGAGATGTAATATTCAGCATTTTTCTGATTACTGCAATCAGTATTTACTTTTTTTATCTGCCAAAAAAATACATTATTCAAAAATGCCCTATTGGTTCTGATGCAGCATGCAATGTGCAAAGTAACTAGTAACTAAAGTTGTAAAATATATGTAGTGGAGTAAAAACGGACAGTGTTTGCCCCCAAAATGTCGTGGAGTGGAAGTATAAAGCTGTAGAAATTGGAAAATACTCAAGCGAAGTACAAGTACCTTAAAACTGTACCTGAGAAGTTACATTCCATCACTGCTTTTTACTGCACTTCATTTATTTAATAGGTTTAGTTACTAGTTTCTTTGCAAATTGGATGCTGCATCAGAGCCGATAGGACATTTTTATTTATTTTATCTTAATTTATCACCAGAAAAACTGCTTCTGAGACTTTAGTACATTAATAATATCAAATACTTTGAGACTTTGACACTTGTAGTAATATTTGAACACAGTATTTTTACTTTTACTCAAGTATGAACAAAACTCTTACTAATAATGATCCAATAATGTGACAGAATCTATGTGTAATGAGTACTTTTACTTTGAGTTCATTTTGCTGATGATACTTACATATTTGGAATGAGGGACTTTTACTTGTAACAGAGTAGTTTTTTTAAATTGTGCTCTTAATTTTGCTACTTAAGTCAAAGATCTGAATACTGTGTGTGTTTTATGACACTATCATTAAAACCTAAAGCCTGATATTAACAGCATTTGGACATAATGAGTCATGTGATCACAGATATTAGAATTATTTTACCAAATCTGAAATGTTCAGTCAACGTTCAATGTGTTTTAGCCTCAGTCGAAGGAAAAACTCCACCTCAGGATGTTTATATGTTGAGAATAACTGTCCGAACTGTTCTAAAGCAGCAGGGTGTAACTTTTTGAATGACATGGACGTCAGACGACTGTGTGTGTGTGTTTGTGTGTGTGTGTGTGTGTGTGTGTGGTGTGTATTCAAGAGAAACGGTCCGGTCGCATTATGAGAAGTGCAGAACAGGAAGTTGAACTCATTTCAGCCATTCTTTTTGAAAATCCTCTCTCGCTGCTCGCTGCCCTCCCACCGCTGCATGCTGATCTAAATAGCTGGAATGGCACCTAAAGTAGAAATCTTTCACATTAGGCTTAGTGGAAATGTTTTTCTGAGCCCTTCGACAGGAAATAATCCAGAGCCTTAACTAAACAGCTGTCCTCGTTATTGAATGATTGTCAGAGGATGTGATGCAACAGAGTTTGGCCGCACGGATCAGTCGACACGAGACCTCTGAGTTTTGTCTGCTCGAGTGTTGTAACCACGACTGATATGAATCACGATGTCGACTGAACAATCTCAACTCGAGGTCCGTTAGCAGCTGCTGCATGACACAGTGTTCCTCGGAAGATAAAGTTTACTGAGTAGTTTTGGAGTTTCCTTCCTCTGAACTTTAAGGACACGTCGGCTTAAAGGCTGAAACTGAAATTACCGTGTAGTCGTGATGATTAACATGTGTGGAAAAAGGTGAAATCTACGTATTAACGAGCCCGTCCTCATCAGACGGACGATCATAAAGGTCGAAAAGGAAAGCAGCTTCTGGACCACACGGACATTTAATGGTAGGCAGCGTCCTCTAGCAGCTGCGATTACCAAGAGAGTCAGAGGAATTTGCATAAAAAGTGAAATGTACGTATGGAGAGGAGGCCGGCAATGGACGGGTGGGTCAAACAGATTGTGTGCAGCGTGACACCAGAAGTCAGCGACGCCTTCTTTTAACCTGCTCACGTAGGGATGCATTGTACGTAATATTTGAACTGATTGTTACTTTAAGCCAAACCACAATGTTTTCCTAAACCTGACCGAACTGTGACTGTACGACAGAACGGTCATCTTGTTTCAGGAGACGTTGATAATCCGCTCATTCGGTCATTTAGGTACGAGGAAGTGTTCAGAATGATCATAACAATTAATCAATTAAACCTTTATTTTACACCTTCACGTGATTTACAGACTGATCGAAACAACAGCAGGTGAAGAAAGGAAACAACGCACTGGTTCAACACTCTGAACGCCACATCAGAACATGTTAAACCTGCTGTGAGAAGCAGCTTTGGGTTGTTCATCTAAAACTGTATTAACCGCTGACATTATTTGGCTGAGCGAGTGCCCGGTGACTCAAACTGCCAGAAGTGGTTTATTTTAACTCGCTCCCCCGTCCTCGCTCCGGCAGGGGCCTGCTCGTTTTACACTTTCAAAAATGATCTCAGATATATTGTATAAAAAACATTTAGCTGAGGGTTTATTTGAGCTGAGGTTAGCGAGAGAGAGAAAAAAAAACGACGCTTGGGACGGTTGAAGTTTTGTAATCGATACTTTGATTAACTCCTCGTGTTTCTGGAGAAGTTTGAAGAGAAAGTTCCAAGAAAAAATCGCTTCGTTTTTCACTATTTTCCCCCTGAAGGTCTGTTTATACGAGAGAAAATGATCCTACAAGAGGCTGATTAAACTTTTTAGATTTATTTTTTGGTTAAAATATGTCTTTTGTTTGGGCGGAGAAAGATGCAGTGATATTATAACAACACTGTACAGTTGGGAAACGTCTAAACTAATACGGTTTCTGCTCCTCTTCTTCTTCTTCTTCTTCTTCTTAGAAATAGGCGCTCGGTGGGTGGGTGGGTAGATTGTGGGGTAAAAATAAAGAGCAAAGGGAATGAGTCACCGTTCCCTCAATCCCAGTCTGGATATAAATACATCCACATAGACACTCATATACGCATACGATTCTCCACGCGTGGCTGACATTACATAAGCTGGAGCGTGGGAGGTGTGATGCGAGGCATGTATAATTCATCAATGTGGGACTCGACTGAGGGGTAGCTCTTATACCCAAGTGAGCCCCCGGAAACACATCACCGCTGTTTTGGGTTGAATGCAATGCTCGATGCTGTTGCGGACGAAAAAAACCTGAGAGTCAAGACCGAAGTGTTGAATCAGTCAGCGGCGGCGGTGAGTGTAAAACTGACAGACGGCCCAGAGGCTTCACACGGCAGCGAGGAGCAGTTATCAAATGTGACAGAGAGTGGGGAGAAAAAGATCAGATTGTCACAGCGGCGGAGCGGAAAACGAGAAAACATGCTGAACAATCTTTTAAAAAAGAAGTTCGGGCAGGAGGAGAGTCGCCGCAGATACACGAGAGTCAGCTCAATAAATCCAGCTGATTCTTTAGCTAAACAACACTGGTATATAATCACAATCTAACTTCATGTTGTGTTGCTTATTTCCACATTAAACAGTTATGGAACAACATTATCACTAATCTGGAGTTTTGTTTCTGTCCACCTCATGATTATAAATCTAATATATTCTCTTTTTTTAGCTCTGCTTTTGGTCTCAACCATGTCTGACAAAATTATCATAAATGTCATTAATTTCAAGTTTGTCATTTGAATTTAAGGTTGTTACTGCTTTGTACAAATAAAATGTAGCTTCTGTCGTATGGGGCAATGATTCCAGGGCAGAGCGAGATCTTCTGGAGGAATAAACACCCAGAATCACGTCTGATCTGGAGCTGATGACCGACGGGAGGAGAGCTCATGCTGACCCGTCCTGTACTGGTTGAATGAGACACACCTCTTTATACATTTTAAAAACATTTTTATTCATAGAATCAAAGTATACTCACTACACAACTCAACAGAATATATAACAAAGGACATCACACACATTTCTCTCAATTTTAATACAACTCTCTTCACTTTCTTTCAGCTGGATAATTTGCTGATCATCATTTAAACTTAATTTTAAATTCTAGTGGAGATCCCAAAGATACCAAACATATGAATTTGCATTTTTGTATAAAATGTTTTTAAATGAGATCAATATCATGAACTTAAGAGTCAATACAAGACGATAGAGATGTTTTATATTTGATATGTTCAGCCAGGGCGGAGTAAAATAATATTTCCAACCTTGCAGAAAGTAAACAATGGCTCATCGTCCTCATGCAGTAAACACATAGTAAACTACACTCCGTCTCCTCCTCACGCTGCCTCTGATCAGATTTGGTGCATAGTCACTATTTTAAGACAATGCAGTCAGCACAAATCCAGCATTATGTTTTATTACATAAAACACCTGCCTGAAACCCTCATCCGGCGCTCAGCATCCTGCAGGCTCGGTTTACACCTGCCAGCACATCATTGTCACATTCCTGCTCAGCACAACAGCACTAATCGCCATTTACTTCCAAACCAACACTGGCACAAAGGTCGGCGTCCCGGCCAGCAGACTGAGAGTAATGGCCGGGATGAGGGTTCCCTCCTATCCCTCCCCTCGTTGGGTCAAAGTCACAGGCTGGCAGACGAAGCCCAAATCAGCAGCGACATCTCAGCGGTGGCTTGTTACCGCCGCCGACCCAGTGTGCTCAATCAAAATGTCAGGGCCCGGGGCTGGGCAGGAAGGCTGAGGTCCGGGCAGGCAGGTCTGGAGCAGGCCTGATAGGGGTCCACCATTGTCCCCTCCGTGCTGAAAGAACGCCATCCTCCCTGTCTGCTGTCTGTGACATTAAACCTGTCAGCATCGAGCTAAACAGGGGTGGAGCTGAAGGCGTGGCCATGGGTGGCTCAGTCCCCCTCTGAGTCCTCCTGCCAGGGTCGGACAGTGAGAGTGAGCTAGCTTGTTGTTCTGTGGATGGTTCACTAAATGGGCTGACCAGGTTCAGAACCAGCCGCCTAAAGGAGACACAAAAGGACTACAAAGAGAACAACTTCAAAGACATGCAAAAGGACAAAAAAAAGGACACAAAAAACGACCACAAAGAGACACAAAACAACCACAAAGAGGCGCAAAACAACCACAAAGAGATGCAAAGCAACCACAAAGAGATGCTAAACAACCACAAAGAGATGCAAAACAACTACAGAGAGATGCAAAACAACTACAAAGAGATGCAAAACAACCACAAAGAGACGCAAAACAACCACAAAGAGATGCAAAACAACCACAAAGAGATGCAAAACAACCACAAAGAGATGCAAAACAACCACAAAGACGTGCAAAACAACCACAAAGAGACGCAAAACAACCACAAAGAGATGCAAAACAACCACAAAGAGACGCAAAACAACCACAAAGAGACGCAAAACAACCACAAAGAGATGCAAAACAACCACAAAGAGATGCAAAACAACCACAAAGACGTGCAAAACAACCACAAAGAGACGCAAAACAATTACAAAGAGATGCAAGACATCCACAACTATTTGAAGGTACAGTTATCAACTATTTACTGATGTTATTTCATGTTAAAATGAGAGTTGGTATATGTTGTTTTAAATGAAAAATGATTAGAGCATACATTATTATTGTCAAGACGCAGGGCTCCTGACATCTTTACTAATTCAGCACTTCACAGATGCACCCCCCTCTTTATGAAGCTGTTCCCCAGTCTTACCCTCCTCCTTTAAAAGTTAATAAACCCGCCCTGCTGTTACATAACTGTTCTGGTAGGCTGTGGAGGTCCTGAAGAGCAGGGATGACAAACGTTTTTACGGTGGGAATCAATTATTGATGAGGACGAGGCTTGTTTATAGCACAACTCGTTTGGATCAAGAAACCACCAGACACTTTGCAGTTATAACTGATGCGAACACATTACATAACAGAGCGGCGGAGTGGAAGAAGGAGGAAATCCTTTCGTCTTGTGTCTGAAAAGCATCCGACATACTCCGACTGTGCAGCATGATGCTATCTCAGCCCGTCTTTTCATCACACTGAGTAAAACGTGTCATCCGCACACAGACACGTCGTATCTGATAGAGATTCTTATCACAACGTCAAATCGCTTTGGTCCATCTGAAAAGAAAAGAGAAACTAATTCAAGCAGAAGGGAAAGAAAGAGAAAGAGTCTTCAGAGCACATTCAATTCTGAGGATGGATGACAATTCTGCAGCGTGTTTGCAGGAAGGTTTTAGAGGCAGACCGACCGGAGCGGCTCATTCAAATCCCAGCAAACAGACCCAAATGCATCCCTATGTTCAGTTTAATTGGTCAAATCCAGCATGTATCTTTAACATATTGTCTTCCTACGACTAGATTCTGGAAAAGTAGCCTAAAAAATGGCTGGAATACATTATGTAATGTAATGCCTTTGAAGAATATCCACATGATTTGTCTCTCCTGAAGCCTCAGTTTGGTTGTGAACCAATGAGTTCACTTGGATATGAATTAATTTACTAATAACTAACTGACTGTAAGTTTCCTCCCAGTATAAATCAATCGTGACGACTCCTATCGGTTTGTGGACGACTGTTTAAAAGCCTTGAATCTGGTATTATGGTCGCCATCTTGTTTTTTGGCAGCTCAGTTGGGAGAAAAAAACATTGTCTTAAACATTTCTGCAAACTATTTATATGTTCATATTTGTGTGCGTCACAGGCTACGTACCAAATTGAGATTTCTACAAAATATGTCATATCACATTCATGTCACGATGGGTTTTATCTGATTGTCATAGAAGGAATCGGAGGGGATGCAGGCGAGACTGCCAAGCCAATGACCACAATTCAAGACTGTGTTTCAACATTTGTCGTAAGGAGAGCCTGGCACAACTTTTAGCCATGTTTGTGGTGACAAAAAAGGGATATTTTTGACAAGATCTCAGGAAATCTGATACCTGTGAAACAGGTATTTTAAGACAAAATTCAATCTTTTCAGGCCCAGTCCATCTGAATACGGTAGATCCCAGGAGTTAGCTGCAAACCGAAAGCAGTCCAGTACCCTAATTCAATAAATCATGTATTCACTGAAAACAGCAAAAAAAATCGTACATCTGTCTCTCTGTAATCATGCATTTAAATAGCTCACTTAGAACTTCCTGGAGTTAGTGAGTCACATGACGATCTTCATTTTCACCGTCTGTTCTTGGGACTCTCTCTACTTAAGGGCTCTTAACACGGCGTGATAGCAACTGTACAATCACAAATTCGCCACATCCTAAAACATACCCTCCTGCTTTATCGTCTATTTTACTGTAAATGACACCATTATTTACAAATTAGACATCATGCTATAGTGAAAAATATTTTAAACTTGCGAATAAGACCATGAACTCAACAGAAAACTGTTTACTGAGGTAACAACTCAAGGAAGAAGTAGGGTCCTTTTCTCATAAGCTTACATACAATTGGACTTATTTTTGAAACCACTGGGGTTGCCTCCTGCTGAGAATCAAAAAGAAAACAGGTTTAAGACGATTCTGCATTGACTTCACTTTTCAGATCCTGAAATCTCGGTCCATATTTAATAGAGTCATTGATTTCCTCCTGTGATACACAGACATGCAGGTTCGTAGGATTGATGGACTGATAACTTGACTCCACCTCTCAGCCGGTGTGAGCTCTGACAGACTTCCTCCTCCCTCTGGGACTCTGCACAGGATAAGTGTGTATATGTAGATAATAGATGAGGGATGGATGGATAATTACCTGTCAGTCAGCTCTTACATCTGGCAATAACATCTACTTTACCAGGTTGTCACTTACTCACAGGTGTGATGCTCGGAGCTGTCAGTCATTTTCTCTGAATAAATTCTGTTGAATAACAAGAAATGAACCAGTTTGTTTTTCCGGTTCAGATGTGGGAGCAGGCCATCGGTCCCACCGTGAAACCACAGGTGAATATGAGGCTAATGCCTCGTTTACAGGAGATCATCCCCGCCTGGATCCGATATTGACGGGCTAAATGAGTGATGGACTCTCTGACACAGCCGTCGGTCCCGGCGGCTCTGAGGATGAATCACCGTGGGGATCCCAGAGGTGATGTAAGAGGGAGCTGGACGGACACAGAGGGAGAGAGGAAGGCGATGCTGCTCTCTGGTGGCTTTAACGGAGAACAACATTTGATGCAGCCTCTCATAGTTCATAAAGTGCTGCGGATTCTTAAAGACGAGTGATCATTTCGATAACTGTTTGAGGAATCGACAGCAGCTCTGAGGATGAAAACTGATTGTTGTTTTAAACTTTAGTTTGCAAACTTCACACCTGGTCAGAGACAACAGATGAACTTTCTGGCATATTTACAATAATGTTCATTAATGTGATCCGTCCCTGTGAAATAAACTGGATCGATGAATTTATCTGAATTTTACAAAAAAACAAACTAATGAAAGTTATCGTCCTAAATTTGTTTGGATCTGAAGCAGACGTAACAAGTCTTGTCTTTTGGACTGAAATACTGAATGTTTGTCTCTAAAACACTGACTTTATGTAATTCAATTACATAAATCAAATATAGGATTTCCATGTAATTCCATTACATGACTTTTACACGAACTGTATCCATATGTAATGCATTATTTTAACTATAATACCTGACAAATTGCATTAACTTATTTTAAGCAGACAAAGTTTATTAATTTATTCTCATCAACTCAACGTGACTGAAATACTTTGCATTGAATTTTACTTTATGGAAATCATATATGTCATTAAGATATATAAATTCAGTGTTTGAGCGAAGTAATTTTTTGTAGGAATTTACAATTTTTCACCTGAAGAAAATGCCAACAGAAAAAAATTAAGTTATGTAATTTTTTTTTTTTTTTTTTACTTTTAAATAGATAAACGATGGGCCACAAGTGTGTTTTTTGGGTGTAAATGTCCTTTAAAAGACTCCATATTGAAGGTTTTTCAAGGTTTCCTCTTCAAAGTTCACTGTGCTTCCTGTCTGCTGCTGGAGACGGAGCCGGACGGCCAGCAGCGTTTGTCACACCGTCCCTCACACGCGACCGCTGTTGGTGGAGACAATAGTCCCTCATCAGAAAGTAATCATGGACGAAGGAGGAACAACACCAGCAGGGGATCCCGCATTGTTCTGATCCGAGGAGGAGAAGCAGGGAGTGTCGAGCGGCGAGCTGCAGAACAATGGAGGCAAAGAAAAGGGCTTCTTTTTTTTTCTCTGTAGCATTTGATATTAAAGGTCCAGTGTGTAGGATTTAGAGCAAGCCCCCAGGAAGAGCAGCAGGGCCTGAAGCCAGTTTCAAAAGTTACATCATCGTCACTGGGGCCAAAAATACTTTCTTTCCCATAAGCTCCCACAACATTGTGAAAGAAGAGGCTGTTAAATGGCGGATAAACTTTTTTCAGTGCCACAAACCCTTTAAAATGAATCGTGTGACTGTCATAAACTGGAGCCATTCAGTATGATAACATTTGGAAAGTCTAGAAGAGCTGCACGATTAAATTATTTTCTTTCCATTCAAGTTAGCCAGGCGCTAAAACGGAAGTAAGCCGGCTCAGTTGTCGACTCAAGTCTCGAGTGTACACGCTCAATGGGCTCCTCAACACTGAAGATCCGGGTGTTTTCAGTCTTTGAGTTTTAAAAGCTGTCGGTAAACCAGCTTATAGGACGGCAGAATCGCTCGCCAACTTCCGTAAAAGACTCAAGACTCATTTATTGAGACGTCACCTCGACCCAACACAGCACGACTCCCTCCCACCCATCTCCCGTCAAGCAAAGACAACAATGTAAATTGCGGCTGGTATTTTTGACTATTTGGTTAAACATATTTAAAGCATATGAATGTGCTGATGAAGCTAGGAACATAATAATTATAAAGTAAAGAAACAACATTCTGATTTTAGAACAGTTTGCGTTTACTTTTTTCGCGGCAGTGAAAAACATTAATCTTGAGCCATGATCCTGAATTAGAGGAACCGTTACCACCATCATATACTACCGCAAGATGCTGATTTCTTGTGATTGATCCATCAAAAAGATCATTATCAAGTCAAAAACCGAGAGTTCTCTTTGAAATCGCGTCCACAAACCTAAAGCTGTAAAACTACAGAGACATTTTTGGCATTCTTGTGACTGTAAACACTGCCGGCTTTACTCAGATTTCATTGTGTTGACGCTGTAGGAGAATAATGTTCCATGTTTAGGATATCGGGGTCCAGAAGAGGAAACCCAGGCAGAGATCACAGCTCGGTCCAGACGGCAGGCGCTGCTGTGACAGCGGGCCGGGCCTCTGATGGAGACTGGCCTCATGAACTGTTTGTCTGTTGTCTGAGCTTTATATACTGCACATTATGAGCAGTGAGCCAACACAAAGGCAAGGTCAATAATGTGAAGTGATCCGCCGGGTCAAACGACCTGGCCCGGTTCCAGCCATTGTTGAAGGGGTGTTTTTTTCAAAGCGAGCATGCAACCTCCTTGTCTGCACTCACGCTCAACTTTTGAGTATTTACTGCGGAGGAATCAATAAGACAATAGCAGCGAGTGGCTCCGTGGTCCGCATGAAGGGAGCAGGTCCGACGTGTCAAGGATCTTTACTTCATGATTGAATGCTTCTATATGCAAAGTGTCTGCAAACAATAACATTTCACAAGAATTTAGGACGTTTTCAGGAAGTTTTGATCAAATAAAAACGTTTTCCTCTTGCTTATCATGTTGTTGGAAACACAATGAAGAACCTGAAGAATCCGTTGTTACGATGCCAACATTTCCTTTTTTGGAACGCGAATGAGATAAACGAGGCTTTCTGCTCATCACAGCTCAAGGAAACGTATGAACTGATGTTTTCAGGAATTTAGACACTTTTCAGTTCCTCACCGTGGGCGTAAATCACAGGAGGGGCAGGAGGGACACGACCCCTCCATCCTGGGAAAAATACGGTTCATCCTGCATGATATTTAACTGTCAGAACAACCATGTAATTTAGATAATATTAATGATGTGTGCTGAAAAAGCTCTTGTGCTGCTTCAGCCCTCAGCAGTGGCTCATGATGCCGGTACAGTACACAGACATTAATAAAACACATATATAATCGTCACCAGCACCGAATAAGAGGTCGCTCTTTATGTGAGCTAGCAGTTAGCTGACATTTGCTAGCAAACCACAGTAACAGCCATTGTTTTCAGCTGTTTGAATAAGAGTCAATAAGAGAAGCTGTAAAAGCAAACATGTCTGAAACAGTCAATTCAACGTCTTTGCTACTTTGAAAGGGCGACAAATGGAGAGCCAAAGTTGTTTTGACGTCTTTTCAACGTTCCTTACATGGTTCAAAATAACATTTTTACAATGTAATTTTAGACATCTTTTCAACTTCAGTACGTCTAAAGAACTTCTTGGGTTTTTTTATGTCTAATGTCTAATTTTTGCCATGCAGCAGAAGCTCCAGGGTAGATCTGAACCCTGAGCCTCAACCTCAGCATCCTGCATGAGCGACACACTTTACCAGGTGAGCGCTTCATTTTGAGCAACAGACAGTTCTTTAGTCGCCTGTAACTGAAGTTGAAATGACGTCAAAAACGTTAATTCCGGCTCTACATTGGTCGTCTTTTCAACCTACAGACTGGGAAGGTTGTGGAGGCTCTAAAAACACCTGTTTGGGACATTTCACAGGTGATAGTATCATGATCGGGTGTGAAAGAAGAGTCGAGGTTCACCGCTTTGTGAACCATGATTGTATGAAGGATTTAACTCCATGGGCTCAGGAACACTTAGTTCAGTTGATGTCAGTAAACACAGTTTGTTTGCAGATGACTGCATACTGCTTTTGTACAATTCCATCTTTTCTGGAATAAGAGTTTCACATAACCAAAAAGTAGTGATGAATTCAAATAATTGAAAACACAAAGATGCACGTCTCACAAACAGCGAGTGATTCAGTGTGACTGAAGGTCAGTTCAAATAACTTTATCGTCTCTGCTGTTGTTGCACACTTGCATTTTTCCCAAATAAACAGCACG